>CM032446.1:216095404-216386507 GCA_019049505.1 Pachyrhynchus sulphureomaculatus
TATATATATATATATATATATATATATATATATATATATATATATATATATAATCCGTTCGTCTAACAATGAATTTGCACGATGTTTCGCCAAAATCTCATTTGGTATTTTCAAATGCTCCTGCTGCTGCTGCTACTCGATACTGTATGTTGTACTTTAAATTTTAAGAAAATTTTTTTTTTTAAATCTATTTTAAATGTTAACATTATTTTTATCGGGTTAAATGGACCACTGATAAAAACTATAACGCCTCCTTGTCTGCAGGATAACTTCACAAAAAATAATCCAGTAATAAAAAATAAAAATTAATCTTGTGTAATAATGTAGTGGTTAAAAAAAGAAGGAGCCTTTTTCTCAAAAGTAAAATAATTGACGGTGTTTCAAACTTTAGTATGCAATTTTTGATTAAAAAATTTATATATAAATATTTATAAAAGATTGCCTATTAGAAAAACTTCAAAAACCTCTGGATATTTTATTTTGTAGAAAAAAAGGTTTAAAAAAAAATTGAATTATTAAAAATTAACTGAGAAATGCAGAAATTGCATTGAGACAGGTAACGGTCCCAATCCGAAGCCAGGTCACATTTAATGCTATAACCTTGTAATAAAATGGAATTTTCTTAAAAATTTGAATAACTCTTATAAGTATAGAGAGTAAATATCCGTAAAAAAAAAACAATTTTTGAAAATTCCAGGTGTAAGTATTACAAAGATATTTTACCTTTTTAATAAAAATATCGGTTGTTGATGCAGCAAAAATATGTTGTAGCATTAGAATTTTATTGTGAAAATAATAATAAATTACTGCGGGCTCATATTTAAAACTTGAAACATGGTGCATTAATTAATTAACTTGTTAGAAACAATAAAAAGCACAATTTAAAATAACATTAGATAGTAAGTAATCAATCAACAAAGTCATTTTCAAAAGGCAAATTTTGTTACCCTTTAAAAAGGGAATTTTCCATATTATTTGTTTTACACTTTTACTACTGGATTTTGTATTGAGCTAGATTTATGGGCCATTAGGTACTTAAGATGCTATTATACGTTATTGACTAAGAAGAAAACGTGAAAATACGTATTTATTAACTAATTAACTTAATCTAGGTAAGGATTTTATTTTATTTTAACAGCAATCACCGTACGGAACACTAATTGCGCAAGTCCGACTTACACTTGGTCGGTTTTTTTTATAGATGTATAGGTTATCTGTTTTTTTAGGTGAAAGAGCTTATAATTCAACCTGTGGGTGAAACATTTTAAGAAGAAATGCACTGAGAAGTATATAAATTGTTTTTTAACTTGATATTATGAGTTTTGTTAAAAACAATAATAAATATATATGAATTACTGCTTTCCTTTTTTCTTGTTAAAAAAAAATGACAATGGTCTCAATGTTTCTGTCTCATAATATTGACACAGATATTAAAATATATTTGGATACCCTCATTACGAAACGGCAATAGTTTTTACTTGCCTTTTCAGTTTGACAAAAATATATACTGCTTTAATCCTAAAAAATTATAATTTAATTTTTTCCTATATCTCAAGAAGTCATCCAGATATTTTTTATGCATTTACTACATGGTCCTACATGTCTGGTTACAGATCAAATAAGTGATTTTTACTTTTAATAAACTAACACAACTAATACGTCGCAAAAGGGCGTCTTGCCACCTAGCTAACATCTTCTACATCTATTGAAACTTAAGAATTGTTTGTTAATCTTAGTCAAGATGATGAAACGGAATGTGATTCAATTTATGATCCAAGCATCTCTGAACCTTATTTATTATCACAAGCAGATTTTAATGATTTAAATTTATTCAAAAAGTAGATAAAATCTTGCTTGAAGGGCTGGAATTTACTTCAAAGTAATACAAATATTTGCCACTCAAAATTGAGACAATGAACTAATTACTATTTCTGTCTGGCAGGTGGTCTAATTAATTATAATGGGATTTATATAGTTATAAAATTTTTGAATTTTAAATACGATCCAAGTAAATGGCATTTGTTCATTAACTAATCTAAAGCTAGTTTAAAAGTTGTGCTATTACTCAAATTACTCAAGATTTGCTTTCGTCTAGATAAACAATCCATGCTACCAGTATGAAAAAATCCTACAAGAATATCAAATTACACCTAGAAAAAAATTTAGTATGCTAAACAATTAAGTTAAATATATGAAATTTTTACTTGGACTGTAACTTGGTCATACACAGTTTAGCTGCTTTGTTTGCGACTGGGAGAGCAAAGATAGAAAAAATTACTATAGAAAAGGAGCTATGTGTTCTAGAAATATATGAAACAGAAACTTTGGAGAGTTAATTCCTATTTAGTGTTCCGTAAGGGTTTACACACCCGATTTTCTCCGCAACTATTTGATAAATATAGAATTGATGCAATCAGAGCTGTTGAGTTTTGAAAGTTAAATTTTAATTTAAGGGGTTAGTTTTGGGGGAATAAATCGGAAGTGAAAAAAAAGTTACTAGGGCATCGAGTGGGGTATCAAATAAGAGCTTGCGCACTTGCGCACACTTTTTTTTTGTGTTTTGTGTTTTTAAATAAAAAATGGCCAAAAATCTGGGTTCCCCAATCCTATGTCGAAAAGTACTAATCAAAAAATTTTTTAAAAAATCCTGGAATATTTTCCATAAAGTGTAGATTAAGCGAAAATTATCACGAGTGCATTAAGTTGCAAATGAAAGCTTGTGAAAACACGAGTTTAAAAATATATACTTGCGCACACTTTTCTTTGTATTATTTTACAAATATGTCCAAAAATTCCTGTCCCCCCCCCCCCATCTCAAAACGTACTTAGCAACAAATTTTGAAAAAATTTTGGAATATTCTTCATAAAGTCTATATTGCATCATAATATGGTGGAAGTTTTTTGATACAGTTTTTAGTAATTAATGCTACCGCGTCGCTGTACCGAGACAAAATAATTTTATTTTATTTGTTTATAATTAAACAAATATTTAGGTGGTAAATATTGGTTTAAGACTTTTATTACTAGATTGAGCTAGATTGATTTATGAGCTATTAGGTAGCTATGATGCTATAACTATCATACATTATTGAAAACTAATTTGACTTGTGTTTTGTGAAGTCACTCATCATTTTATACCTTCTTAACAAACATTTTTATTTTAAAGGCAGTCACGGTATGGAATACTAATTAAACTTGACTGTATTTTTTTGATTTAACCATCTCTTTTTTATTCCAGAAACATAAATCATTTAGATGTATTTTTAAACATAACTGAAATTATAACCTGAACCAAAACAACCTTTCATTGCCGGAAACTTTAGTAAATTTTGGAAAGTATTATCATTATTTTATTTAATTTAAAACTTATATTTACGCTAATCTTGCTTGTCAGTTGGATCTCTATATGAAACTCATAAAGTGTAATCAGAGTATAGCAAATAAAATTTGCTTTCCTAAAGACAGAACGTCATCTTTGCATTAATTTTATTTATACAATTCTTACTACCAGTGCAATAAAACTAACAGTCTTAATAATATATAGAGTGTTCAAAATACCTGTTTGTGGTAGATACCTAATTAAACAATGGTAGGAAATATATTGCATCGTACATCAAAATTATTCAGGAAACAAAAGACAGTTTTTACATAAGAGAAGTTGAAAATAATCAGAGAATAAATTCAAACAGATTTTATTCGTATATAATCAGTATATTAAATAAATCACCTGTTGAATGGCCTTGGAGAAAATTACAAAAACAGTAAAGTTTGGAATAAATTTCATTTATTACCCCAAACAACTTTAAAATACTTTGATGTAAAGATAATATATAAGAAATATAAAATTCCAGTGAAATTAAATAATGGTAATAACAAAACTGTCAATAAGATATTTTTGATGTAGATAATTTGATTTGAATTGTATAAATCTTTTGGTAAATGTCTATAAATTAAAACAGCATTGTATAAAAAAAGGCTTTTTCCATTATTACTTTTAATTATTAATGATTGTAATAAATTAATTTTTCTTGTGTTGGGTTCATGATATATTTCTGACGAATTTAAATATGAGTGTTTATAATTTCTAATTAAATAACCGGTCAAGTGCAAGTTGGACTTTGTTATGGAGGTATAAAATGATCAGTGACTTCAAATGAGTTGTCGACAAAGTATTTTTCTGATTTTTACTGAAAACTGATGACCTTGAAACTTTTGTTCTTTTATATACCAGATAAATTATTGTGTTTTGTGAAGTCACTCATCATGATAATTTTCGTTCAATCTACACCCGGTGGAGAATATTCCAGAATTCAAAATTTTTTGATCAGTACTTTTCGAGATAAGGGTAGGAACAGCGATTTTTCGCCATTTTTTAAAAATAATGCAAAGAAATGTGTGCGCAAGGAATACATTATATATATCTTTGAACTCGTGTTTTTACAAGCTTTCATTTAACACCCCGCTCGATCACCTGGTAAAAAAAAATTTTCACATTCCGATTTCACCCCCTAAACTAACCTCTGATGAAGCCATCAATTCCTATATTAGTACCAAATTTAAACTTTCTATGTTAAATAGTTTTTGAGAAATTCGGGTGTGACAGACAGAGACAGACAGAGAGACATCGAAGTGATATTATAAATGTTCCGTATGGAATACTAAAAATTAATTAAAGTGCCACATTTTAATTTGTGAATTATGTTTGTATCGACGTATCTTTTTGGCTCGTATAAATTTATATATGGTTTAAAAATGGAATAAAATAATAAATAAATTAAATAATAATAATTAATAGAAATCATATATTTTTAATATATTGAAAGGTGTGAGATGTATAAAATAATTTTTTCCCATTTCAGATTTTCACCTGTATAAACTCTACAAACTTTATTGTGTTAGCATTATCATACATTATGATGTAGTTTTATTATTGATATACGAAGAATAGACAACGCAAGATCTATTAATCTACATGTTTTATTTGATTCCTTCTATAAAATATGTGATTTGCCTACGAAACGCTCTGGGAGGGTTGATATCATCTCTTACTTCTTTTTTTTAAATTGCTAAACAGACGATGCTCGCTGAGGGTGAGGTTAGGATTGTAAGCTGGATGAGTCTGCAATATTTAACAGTAGCCTACAATGGTGCAGAGCCCTCACAAGTAGTCACTAAAACTTCTTAAATTTTCTTAGCACTTCTCCTCTGCTTTATAAGATTTGTTTACTGTAGAATATTCCAATTTCTTTAAAGGTTTATTTTATGTGACATTGTATTTCTTTATTACTTCTAAACTTTCATGTTTCAAAGTTATGCGCAAAACATTCGGTGACTCAACGGGTTTCTAGAAGAAGCGAAAATATCCAAGATTCACTTTTCATCGGACATCCCAGAAAAATATAGCTTTTAATTTTTGTCGGTCTACCTGTCCATCTTTTTATCTGTGGATGTATCTATCAGTCGATCTGTTTGACTTCCTGTCTATCTGTCTGTTCACATAATAACATTCGACGAACTAATATATCGATTTAAAATTAAGACCCTTATCATACCTAAAACAGAAAGAGAACCTGTAGTTTTTAAGCAATATTGCTCGAAAAGTAGGGAGCAAAAGAGATAGAGTGAGTAAATTTCAGTATTATAAGAAATTTTTATAATTTTCGGTTGAGGCATTGCCCAAGTAATGATTTAGGTGATATTAGGATTCTTGGAGTCAAGGAATCTGAAAATTATGTTATGACTATATTATATGTATTAGTTAATGTGTTTTTACCAATAAACATAAAAGTTAATTTTTTAAGATTTAAAGTTAATTTATAAGATCGTTTTATTAAAATTTGGATGCCTTGTCTTATTTGTTCTTAAATATTTTTAAAATTATTAACAATGTAAATAATAATTGTGTCAGCAACAATTAATTTTAGATTACCATTTAATTTCAGTTTCAAATTAGAATCATTATAAGTATATTAAAAGTAATAAAAGTGCTAGGATGGATCCCTACGAAATTCCACTAGTAAGATTTTTACAATTAGTTTTCCAGTTTCAATTTAAACGTATTGCTTCCTTTTCTTTATATATCTTTGAAACCATAAATTACTTTTCTTCCTGATAAAAATATTATGTAATTGTGTCAAATGCCTTACAAAAATCTTACGAGAGTCAGCAGTATTTTCTATGGTTACTATTATTCAGTAAAATAGGTAATAATATGGATGGATAGCAGCAACTTCTCTATCCATAGATTTTCCTAAGTCAAAATGACCAGTAAATAGAATTTTTTTTTTGCTAAAAAATAGTTAATTTATTAACCGTAACTTTGTCTTAAACCGGGTTTCCACCAAACGGACATAGCACGAAACACAAACAAAAACTGTTTTTCTCAACAAAAAGAACCATGTTTTGTAAAAAATAAACAGTTCCGAAAACATGTTTGTCGAGGAACAGTGTTTTTAGTAAACAAAACACTTTCCCATCTCGAGCCGGTACATCAAAGGAAAACAAATTTGTTCGTGTTTTCTAGTCGGTTTTGTTCTCTGAGACATTTGTACTCTACTCTTTAAACTAGTTATCAATTTTTTATTAAATGTAAGCAATTTTTATGAAGAGTTTGTCAACATTTAAAAAGTAAGTACCATTTTTATATTTATTTAGTTAAATTTTTATTCGAATATATATATATATATATATATATATATATATATATATATATATATATATATACATATATATATATATATATATATATATATATATTATATATATATATATATATATACATATATATATATATATATATATATATATATATATATATATATATATATATATATATATATATATATATATATATATATTAGTTACAATGATTAAAAAAGTTGACTGGCAATTTTAGGTCCTAACAAATTAATCAACAATTCAACATCGCTACTTAACATTCTGGTAAATTGTGGAAGGAAGATCTCAATTCCCCATTTAACCCAATATCGCCAGTGCTTATAATTCTGCCGTGCCGTAATTAACTCTCCTTTTTAATAGAGAACTGACCTAATATCTTGGTTTTTTCTGTTTTGGCCATTAATTAAAAACAAACCACAGCTACTTATAAAAAAATCGTCGTCGGAGGACATTCTTGCGGGACTAAACAAAATGGGAAAAAGAGAACAAACATTAGCAACAAAACTTTTGAAACAGTCTACAGAAACATTTTTTGTTTTGTTTATTAAAAACAGAACTGTTTTTTTAAACTGTCCGTTTGGTGGAAACCCGGCTTTATTTTTTAAAAATTTGTTTTAGGAACAATTTAAAGAATTTTCTATATTATTTAACTCTTATGAAAATCTAGTTAGTAATTTTACCTGACTAAAAATTTAGAGAGTTTGTTACTTCTGTACTTCTGCCTAGCTGAAAATATTAACAAGTCAGTCATGTGTTTTTGATACTTAACTCTATATTTTACTCAAGGAAGAAAATAAATTGCCAACTCTACATTTTATTTATTCTCAAGTACACAATCGTGTAATCAAGAAAGAATGGTTCTTAATTAGAAAAAAAATTTACAATTACATATTACTTATATATTTTCTAGGACCCAATATATTACTAAAAAACTTTATATATATATATATATATATATATATATATATATATATATATATATATCTATATATGAGGCTACAATTAGCGAACAAGATAAATGAACTAAATGAAAAAGGCATTTCAAACACCATCGACAATACTATTAAAATGTTAAAAAGTAAGAATGGTTGCGTGAAGAGGTTTTTAATATGATGGAAGAGAGACGAAGATATAAAAATGAATACAGATGAACATCGGTTTGCTGAGAAATGTGATAAAATCGAAGAGTATGAAATAAAATATGATGTACATAATATGCATAGAGAAATAAAAGCAATGACTAATAAAAGAAAATACAACCCAACGACTAATATACTTCAAATGGAAACGTTATCCCAGATCCTTCAGAAACTCTTGCAACATGGAAACTATATATCGATACGATTTTTACCCTAGATCAACCAAGCAACCCCTCAACACGATGTAGATATAGGACTCCTCATTGTAAAATCTGAGATAAAGAAAGCCATTTTCTCCCTTAAAAATAATAAAGCACCAGGTCCCGACAACATCCACTGTGAAGCACTAAAATTAATAAGTGAAATCAACAATCGGTTTCTCAATACTGTCACTGTTCTCTTTAATAACATGTACAATACAGGTGAATTGCCCAAAAATAGGCTGAAATCAACTTTTATTATAGACCCAAGAAAAGAGGCGCTAAAGAGTGCGATAAATTTCTTGATTAACCACATCACTGATGTCTTTACAAAAGTAGTTTATAACAGAATCTACAGAAAATGTGAAGCAAATATCAGCAACTCGCAGTTTGGCTTTCTTAAGGCTCTTGGTGTACGAGAAGCCATTTTTTTGCTTACATCCAACGATGCAGAGATATGAATAATGATGCAATCCTATGTTTTTTTTGACTTTGTCAAAGCATTCGATAACGTCAGACACGAACGACTATTAAAAATTCTTCAAAAAAATGATATTGATGACAATGATATTCGCATCACAGAAAATCTGTTTTGGTGACCCTCGGCTAATATAGGAATAGATAAATCCTACTCTGACAACGTTGAGATCAAAAAAGCTGTACTACAGAGTTGTGTCTTGTCTCCCCTCCTCTTCAACCTATACTCTGAGGAAATATTTAACAAAATATTAAAGGGAGTTAACAAAGGCATCAAAAGAAATAGCGACATGACTAACAACATAAAATACGCCGATAATACCGTCTTGCTTCCCAGTAACATCGGTAAACTTCAAGATTTTGTTGAGAGGTTCCAAAGGGTTAGCGAAGAGTATGGCCTCCACCTAAATACATCTAAAACTAAGTGTATGTTGATAAGGAAATCTCAACAAGCAGGAAGACAGCTCCAGTTAAATAACCAAATTATGAAGCCGGTGGAATCTTACATATATTTGGGGACAGTGGTTAATGCAAAGTGGGGCCAATCTGTCAAAACAAAGTCAAAAATCGAAAAAGCTCGAGCATTTTTTATTGGTATGAGAATTATATATTTATTTGCAGTGATTTGTCACTCCGACTAAAAGTTAGATTAGCCAAACGCTATTTATTACCTGTTTTGCTATACAGCGTAGAATCGTGGACCATGACGGAAACACTAATGAAAAGAGCTGAAGCCTTTGAGATGTGGGCATACTGCCATATTCGGAAGATTTCGTGGACCGAACATATCATCAATTTAGAAGTACTACGCCGAATAAGCAATGACAAAGAAATCGCAAGCACAATTAAAGGGTGAAAGCTTCACTATCTTGGTCACGTCATAAGATAAAATAAAAACCGTCTTTTCCAGCTAGTAATACAGGGAAAGATAGATAGCAAACGAGGTCCAGGGAGATAAAGACATTCTTGGCTATATAACTTAAGACAATGGTTCAGACTTACGTTTGTTCAACTGTTTCCTAGCGCAGTGAACAGGATCAGAATTGCCATGTTAATAGCCAACGTCCGAAACGAACAGGGCATTTGAAGAAGAAGATGGTGAGATTCAAATTTTATTGGTCATCAATTACTTACTAACTAACTAAAAGTAGTTCAGTTACAATTACACATCACATCTAAAAGTTAATTGTAACATGAATTACCTATTGGTGGTCATTTCAATAAAGTAATACAGTTTAAATCATTTAAAAATGAATTGCAGTAAATGGATTAAAAACTGAAGTTATAGTTCCATATTTTATGATATTTCAGTTACTTTTATGATAATTAAATTACTACTCGTATTATAAAAATATAATTACTTTTCACAATTTATGGTAATTATATTATATTTTCAGTAATAGTATTAGTTTCTGTAGTAGTACACTATTATAATTCAATTACTGTTCTAAAAATTACGATGCTGCAAAAGTAATTTAATCACTATGAAAGTAATTTATTTGCCGCTCTATCAATTCAATGACTGAGAAATTTACCCAATTAGTTAGAAAGAACTTGAATCTTAGTTGCTGGGCAATAAATTATAATTACCCTGCAAAGATCGTAAATAAAGTAAAGCAATTAAATTTCTCGAAGTAATTAAATTACTTCCTTCAATTAATTTAATTTAATTACTGTTAGTTTTCTGGTAAACTACCAAAAAATAGGAACAAAATTAGTGATTTTTACCATATCTTTTTACATCTATTTCTTCGTGTTAATTTAGACGTATTCTACAGATTTAGTTTGCTTTTTGATTTTATTTATTTTTGTATACAAATTTACTTAAAATATTTCATGTCTGGAGATTTAGTATGATTTTAACTTTTAGCGGTATGATGTGAATCTTTTTAAGACAACTGGCAACAACTTATAAATTTTAAGTTATGTTATTTAGTTTTGTAAGTTATATTTAAGAACATAAATAAATACAATGCGCTAATAAAACTATGTGAAAATACCCTAACCTTTTTTTTAAAAAAAAAAAAAATGAGATCTCGTTAATTTTTCCTATAGTTTTGACTTTAATTTTACCGCAAGTTTATCGGAATCCTACGTCCAACACTAACTGTAAAATTGTTACCTTTAAGACCCTACTAGATACGAAATCCTAAACAGAAGTTGACCATGACTGCCTGCTAACAGTTGACCATCTTGCCGACTATTCATTGCCAACAAAAAACCATTTTCCTATGTTGCCAGCTATAAGGAAACAATACATTGGCTAAAATGATCTAGTACCTCTAAATATTTTATTACCGTTAATTTTCAACGGAAAATTTTAAAACTCTCTTAGAAAAGTAAATATTTTCTTATATGAAGTTAGTTTATTTTTTAGGTTGGCAACGAGTTTAAGGACAAAAATTGCCTACCTATTCAAATGCTCGGAAATACTCAATTTCTAAAACATTCCACATGGTTGATAATCTCGAATTTGCTTGTTTTAATTCGTCCGCCATAGGCAAACACAAACCTTCTTTCAGTCAGTAAAAGTAAAACTACTAATTACTTATGTTTCTATGTTTTGTTTCGATGTTTGACGTAAAATATTCCTGTTTATGTGCTGCTGCTGCTATAAAAGCTCAAATATATTTTTAAGCGTTCCAGTACGTGAGTTGATTTTTTTGTAACATCGCAGTTGTTAAAATTTATAATGTCTTCCTCTTCTTTGGCGAAATTTGACGGCAAAGTGGCAGTTGTAACTGGTGCTTCTGCAGGAATTGGCAGATCCATTGCCGAGACTTTAGTGAAATCTGGATTAATAGTAAGTACACGTTTAAATAACAAATGAAGTACCTCGTTTATTGTTTTAAATAGAGAGCCTGCTTTTAGAAGAGAACGAGGTCATTATAACCCGAATGGATCTTAGCCAGTATGTTGAGAAATTTTCCCGAATTAATTCATTTCTAAAAAAGTAAGGTTGTCTTACAAGTAATAAGCCTCTCTAGAATAAATAACAAAAAAATATATTCCGCAACACATGGAAGCGGGTATGGAAACGACGTACTGGGTAATGATCTGTACTTCCTCTCGTTTAGAAGGAAGTAGGGAACGTAACGGCTTACACTTATTTGATAAAATTCCTAAAAAAGAAAATTTTAATGACAACAGAAAGTCATATGATAAAGATTTTTTTCAGTTATCGATTTGATTATTTTACTATTAATATTTTAAAATTATTTTACATATTTTTGAAAAATTCAGCAACCAATTCTGCATAGAATTTTTTAGATACAACTTCTCATCTTATATACTTGATCTTCTGATTCTGATTTTCAAGACAGATCAGTGACCTTTTATATCTGCTTGTAAATAGAGTTATATATCACCCTGATTTTAAAATTTTAAACGTCAAGTCTCACTTGTAATCTCATTTGGGTTTAAGAAAAATAACTGGCCAATTGCAAGTCGGACTTGCGCAATTAGTTGTTGTTGTTGTTGTTTGGGGGGCAGAGCGCGTCCACTGCGATGGTCATTTGGCGCCCCATTTAGAGGTCTTTATTTAAAAAAAAAAATCATACTCTTATATTCATCTCCTTTAGATAATTGCAGATGTTATTTTTGATTGTAGGAAATTGCTTAATGGTATCCGTAATCGAATGAGGGATATTGTGTTTTGTTCTCAGCAGGGAGGAGTGGTCAGCCTCGAAGATGTGTTTAACTGAGAGGATGGCATTACAGGTTGCACACTTCGGTATAGGTTCTTTTTTTAATAGATATGAATGTGTTTGATAGATATGTCCTATAGCAAGTCTTCTTAATAAAGTGTTTTCAGATCTTGTGTTTCTCATAATATGTAAGGGTGGGCATACCATAGGCTTTATTGACCATAATTTGTTGTCATTATTTTCCAGATCCCACTCCAGTTGGAATGTATTCCTATTTATTGCTTGAAGCAGTTTAAGAAAATCGTTTTTGTTGTTTTCTCCTGAGAAAGGGTCTCCATTTAGTTGCTGCTATTTTAGCTTCCCTATCAGCCATGTCGTTGCCCTTTATGTCCGTGTGTCCCGGGATCCATAAATATGATATTTTGATGTTTCTCATATTTGCAATGTATAGGAGGTCCATAATTTGTCTTTGATATATGTTATTAGAATTGCTGGATTTAATGACCGTTAATGCACTCAGGGAGTCTGATTAGTCTATTAGTATTTTACTTGTCCCCATGGTTGGAGAAATCGAAAATCTTGTCGCCTCCTTCATGGCTAGTAGCTCAGCCGTAAAGATGGAATTGTGGGAAAGTAGTTTGAATCGTTTTATGATATTTCCATGAATGAATGCGGTACCAACTCCTTTTTCGGATTTGGAATCATCAGTATATATAATAGAATGCTTCGGATAATGGGTGTGAATTCTATCTAAAAATATGATTTTTATTTCTCTGGGGGAATTATCTTTTAAATTCTCTGTATGAAGATGGAGATCAATATTTGGAATTGGAGATTTCCAAGGAGGAAAGTTATTCCAGAGAGGATAATCAAATTTTAGTGTTCCGTACGTTGATTGTTTTAAAATAAAAAATTTTGTTACGGAGGTATAAAATGATCAGTGACTGCACAAAACACACCCCAAAGTTTTTTTCTGATCTATATTGAAAACTAATGACCTTAAATTGTTTTTATATTTACTAGATAAATTATTAAAGGTAATGCATTCGCGATAATTTTCCTTCAATCCATATTCTGTGGAGAATATTCTAGAATTTTTTCAAAATTTTTTGATCAGTACTTTTCGAGATAAGGGAGGGGGACAGCGGTTTTTGGCCATTTTTAGTGTTCCGTGCGGCACACTTATAAGATGACTTCGGTGTCTGTCCGTCTGTCTGTCCGTCTGTCACACCCGATTTTCTCCGAAACTATTTGTCATAGAAAGTTGAAATTTGGTAATAATATAGAAATTGATGGCCTCATCAGAGCCATGTAGTTTTGAAAGTTAAACTTTGACTTAAGGGGTTAGTTTTGGGGGGTGAAATCGGAAGTGAAAAAAGAAATTTTTTACTAGGTCATCTAGTGTGGTGTCAAATGAAAGCTTGTGAAAACACGAGTAAAAATATACATATAATGTAATACTTGCGCGTACTTTTCTTTGTGTAATCTTTAAAAAATCGCGAAAAATCGCTGTCCACCCGCCTTATCTCGAAAAGTACTTATCAAAAAATTTTGAAAAAATTCTGGAATATTCTCCACGGGGTGTAGATTGAACGAAAATTATCACGAGTGAATTACCTTTAATAATTTATCTGGTATATAAAAAAAAAAACAAAAATTTCAAGGTCATCAGTTTTGAGTAAAGATTCGAAACAAACTTTGTTGAAAACTCATTTGGGGTGTGTTTTGTGAAGTCACTGATCCTTTTATACCTCCGCAACAAAATTTTTTATTTTAAAAACAATCAACGTACGGAACACTAATTGCCCAAGTTCAACTTGCACTTGATCGGTTATTTAAAAATAATACAGAGAAAAGTATGCGCAAGTATTACATTATATATATTTTTGAACTCGTGTTTTCACACACTTTTATTTGACACCCCACTCGATGACCTGATAATTTTTTTTTCACTTAGATTTCACCCCCCAAAACTAACCCTTTAAATCAAAATTTAACTTTCAAAACTACACGGCTGTGATGGGGCCATTAATTCCTATATTGGTATCAAATTTTAATTTGTGCCTATGTCAATTAATTTCGGAGAAAATCTAGTGTAACAGAAAGACAGATAGATAGACAGACAGATGGACAGACATCGAAGTGTTCCGTATGGAACACTAAAATGGAAGGGAAGGAGTTAGTGTGCTATTTAAGTGTTAGTGAGGTAACTGATAATTTAGATGTAGTACCTCTTTTATTTTTTGTGTAAACAATAAACTGTGAAATTTATCACTAAATAAAATGGTTGGGAAAAATCCTTTAAGTTGTCGTAGTAAAAGAAATTATCTCACATGCAAGGATCTTCAAATTAATTAATTTTGTAAATTCAAAGACTTTTTAATATTTTATAGTATCTGAGAGACCTATCCAATAACCTCTTGCTTCTAACTATAGGTGTTTCTTACAAATTTTAGATGTTTTAGGACTAGGAATATCTGCAAGGTCATCTATGGGAACGATAAGCTTCTTATTACACTTTGATAGGCATCTGTTAAATTCAGGCGTACTTCCAAAAACTAAGTTATGATATATGTGAATTTTAAGGCGTGAATATGTTTTAATAATGATACTACTAATGTAAAATAAAGACTTAAGCTCGTTTTTAAAAGATTTCTATTACTAAAAAAACTGTAAAACAACAGTAAATTAAAATATCAATAAAATATGGAGTTTTCTTTATTACCACAAATCTTTTCAAAAAACGAACCTAACTTATTATTTTGTACTTAATACATCAATATTTTGTCAATTATTGCGAGAGCTGATTCCTATAAAGTTTAGAAATACTTTAGTTACTTTTAAACCTATTTCATAATCAAAAAATTTCTGTATATTCTAGTATCTAAAGTCGATCCATAAGACTACGCGTGTCACTTATAAAATCGTTCCCTGCCAAATCAATTATCGACCTAAAATTGAATAAGTGTGTAGCAAACATTGAACTAAATTGCAAACATATCCTACACAAACATTATCTTGCTCCCATTTGAAGCAATATCGCAAAGAAAATTGATTGACTACGTGCTATGTTGTATTACAAGCAAAATTGTCCCATATGATTCCATTTTTTTTCGAGTAAAATATATAATCCATATATCATTTTAACATATTCTAAATACAGTAAAAATATTCTTTTCAGGTTGCCGCATTAGCAAGAAGACAAGAGCGTCTAGAGGAGCTTGCTAAAGCACTAAGCGGTGAAAAAGGAAAAACTGCATCCTTTTAAATGTGATCTTAGAAATGAAGAGCAAATTCTAAGCGTTTTTAAAGAAATAGAAAAATTGGGACCTATCAATATATTAATAAACAATGCGGGACTTTCACGTTACACTAATATTATTGACGGGGATAGTCAAATGTGGAAGAATATATTAGGTAGATAAGCAATTAACATAGGCGCAATTAATAAGAATTGGAGGGCTATATAGTGTAGTAGATTTATGTGAAAAACGACACCTCCATTTTATTTTATATAGTTTAAAGTTTTAGAAACGTACTACTTTACTCAGGCTTTCAGTAAAAGCTTAAGGTCGTTTTAGTTTATTTCTCTAAACGGAACACTCCATATATATCAAATCTATTTAACAGGAATTTTTAATACAAATTCAGCATGACGAATCTTTCTTTAATAGTTTAAATTCCAACCGAATTAAAGATTAATTTGTAACAGTATTTAAAAAATTAACTCGTAAGCGTAACATTACCCTAAAGGTTTAGTACTTTAAACCCGTATTCAAAACAAAAATTAATATTTTTAAACTCTATTAAATGAATTCCAAATATGCAGGGTGTTTCTTAAATAAAGTAGTATCTTGGAATCATCTTCTATCAAATAGTGTTTTGTAAATATCAACGAAAATATTAGCGATAAGATAGCTTCCATAATTAATTCAATCTTACTCGTAATAATTTAAACCCTAGAAACCAGAATAAACTCAGATTATTACAGTTTTCAATTAGTTTGATTACGATAAAAAAAATGAAATTAAAGCCAATTTTCCCTTAGATACAAATATTTTGGCTGTGTTCCATACCTCATTTAATTTTACTAGCAATATTTCGAACAACATAATTACCAGTACAAACCTCTAGTAAAACCGCTCCGAATTAATCTACTTACGCAATAAAAAACGAAATCAAATTCTATTTTTCTTTAGATATAAATGTTTTGGCTGTGACGATATGTTCAAGAGAGGCCATTCGCAATATGAAAGAAAATAATACCAAAGGTCATATTATTAACATCAATAGCGTGGCTGGCCATAAAGTTATAGGTTTTCCGGGACTAAGTCTTTATCCAGCCAGTAAACATGCGCTTACAGCTTTAACTGAAACCATAAGATTGGAGATCAATAGCAATAAATTACCAATCAAAATTACGGTAAGTGGTAAGCAAGTCAGATTTATTAGAGAGATTTTGCAACGCTTATTTTTCACATGCCTTTGTCCTTATCGTTATCTCAAGCAAGCGCAGTATTAACGCGAAGAAATTGCAAGGTTAGGTTAGTCTTCATCTTCTATAAACTTTTTATTCATTTCATGGTTAAGCATACCGGTTATTAGTATCAGAAGGGTCAACACAAGTTTCTAAATTAAAGCTGTGTCTAGCAGGTTTCTATCAGTTCCTTCAATATTTCTAAGGTAATACAAATGTGCGATAAATAAAATTTCATTTGAAATTAGCACTACATCCACTGTAATCCCATGGTGACAAAGATTGTAAAATTCCAACATAATCTGAACACTAATTAACTGTTGTCTGTGTTATCTGCCATAAAATATTAGTGGTTTGTATACCTAAGTAGGAAAATAATAGGCTTTGTCATAATAGCGATAAGAATAACGAACTTCAGATACCTCTCTTACAAGTTCCTAAATAAGGGAAATCGTTATCCTTAATAAAGGTTTTTCTTATTTTGCTTCAATACTGTGCAAGCTCCAAATGGTGGGTGCATGCTTCAAATAACGATAACAGCTAAGTCCTTATATTTAATTTCTTCCCTTTACTACTGCGCAACCTCCACACGGTGGGCGCATGCTTCAAATAAAGATAAAAACAGTGGACTCTCAAAATAAGACAAAGAATTGATCGTCCTTCGTTGCTCTAATGCCACTGTCGCCACGTGACCGGTAATGCTGAAGAAACAGGCAACCATTTGCTTCGATGTGCTTCTTCCGCTGGCTCGTCTTGGAAGACCCATACAGTCGATTGCTGTTTTGTTTCAGGCTCATATGCATAGATTCATGATTGGTCACCTGTGTAGATGTTATACACAGCCTTTGATGTACCTTGATTGTATTTTTTCCACACTTGCACTAATCGACACGAGCCTTCTTTTGAGCGTTTGTCAGATTATGCGGTATCCAACGCGAACAAATCTTTTTTACGGCCAAATGAACATGGAATATCTTATTGATGCTCGTCATAATAATGCCCAAAGATGCCTCAATCTCACGGTCACATGACGATCTTGCTTTATCATTTCACGCACAGCATCGATGTTTTCTGGCACAACAACCGGCCTTCACGGAATTCGTCCTGGAGCGAACGTCGGTCACGATTGAATTCGCTATACCAGTTTTTTACAGTGCTGTAGAACGGTACTTCATCGCCGTATAAAGAATTAAGTTCATCGATGCACTCTTGTCTTGATAACCCACGTCGAAAGTTATGAAAAATAATCGCACGAAAATGTTCACGAGTTAATTCCATTTTTTGCCCGAGATGAATTTTTCAAATTACTGTAAACCACACATTGCGCTCAAATGGCAAAATGTTTGTTCAAAGGTTATGTTCAACAATGTCAAGTTTCTAATGGAAATGTCAGATGGCACCTGGCAACACTTACTGTTGCTAAGGCCAGAAATATAAATGGCAACCCACTTAAAAGATTTTAAATTGTTGCCCTTTTGTATATTCGTTTATATAAATAATAAATAACCAATTAGTTTTAAAAACATTTAAAATATAAATTATTAGGAATTTTTTTTTTCTAGAATATAACAAAGGTCTTGCTGCAGTCATTAGTTTTAATAAACAAACAAGTTAAGATAAAATAACTTGCTATAGGGCCTGAATTTATACCTTTTACCGGTGATATATACATTTAGGGCAGCGCACATTGGAGGCAAAACAGTCTAGCGACTGTCTACCGACTATCTACCACTATGAAAGACACTTGGAGGGCACGACAGTTTTGTTGTCACGCCTCTGCACACTAGAGACAAGATAGTCGCGTATCTGGTAGCTAGCGAGATGGATCTTGTCGAGATGGATCTTGTGGAAATTACTGCAATTGCTATAGTTGTTCACCGAAAAAGAAGATTGAAGCATAGAAATAGATAGTACTAGGTACACCCTATTTATAGCACCAGATTACTAAAAGGAAAATTTTATACTTTATATGATAATTTACGAGAGCATCCAACTAAGTTTTTTCTTACTTTCGGATGAATATAATAGCTAAAGTTGGGGGAGGTATAATATACCAGAGTATAACCTTCCAATCGTGTATACCTGTAGAAGAAAGAGTTGCAGTGACATTAACGTAAACGAGTAAAATGAATATTCCTTCCACAAAAATGTTTTATTATTGCAAAGCTAGTAATTCAGAATTATCAGACTCGTCAGTAAAATTGCTGATTAATGACTACTGATTCTTCACCTTGTGGCGCCACTGCAGACATGGATATTTGGCTGGGACTTCTCCTTTGGTAAACATGTGATCCAGGCTGGTGTAGAGTTGAAGTAGAAAAGTGGTCCAGGATGTATCTAGGTGGAGACGATTGAGTCTGAAATAAAGTCTCATTTCTGGAATAATCAGTAGGTTGTGACGTGGTCACTTAATGGACTTTAAAACTGCAATATGGAGACCAGTGAAAGAGCAACATTTACATCCTCATATATGTTCACGATCCTTTTCTCTTTTAATATTGTGAGGAGTGTCTCCTCAAATGAATTCTTTGTCGGAGCACAACGTCGCTTTCTACCTACTCTGATACGCTCTTCTGTACAGGGCTCAGGAGTAAAAACTCCTACATCATTATCAGCATCTGACGTATTCGCTTCATCGTGAAGGCTACTATTGGTGTCTTTGTTCTCAATGAATGGGAGAAGAAACAACAGCCTATCAAAATATATATATTTCCTCCTTTTGTTAGAACTTTGACGTTTTTCCATATTATCTACTAAATTTTCAATCTGTTCTTCCAACATATTTAATACAACTTTTTACAAAATGAACGAAAAAATTGAAACATCTTTACAAAAAAATTAAAAATCTAGACAGGGATATACAAGATGGTATACAGTTTGACTGAGAGAATATTTGGTAGAAGACAGTTTTGCCCCCAGTCTGCGCAGGCACATGCACTTCTATTGACCTATCTTAAGCCGGCCGACAGTCTGCAGACAGAAAAGTCGCTGGGTATCTGCCGGGCTCGACGACACTTTTGTCTTACCCCCGTCTTGTCTTCTAGTGTGCGCACTCTCATATGCTGTATAAACTCTCGGCATGGCGACAAAACTGTCTGCGGGCAAAAAATCTCCAGTGTGCGCTAGGACTTAGTCTGCATGTTTTGAAACTAGTTCTCTTTACAATAAATTATTATTGGGGTATTGACCTTGTCAAATTGATGCATAATTTTTCCATTATTTTTTTTTTCTATTTTTTTATCAGTAAAAACATAATACCTGTTTTTATATAGTACTTGAAGTATAATAATGAAAAGTTTTTGTTGCGAATTAACATGAGTCGTCAAATGCTTAGAGCACAATATTGCTGGTCATTATATTTAAGGATTTATGTATTCATCATTTTATTGTTTCAGTAATATTGCGGTGCTTCACGTTAGACACATTGCAGAGTATGAAACGGTCAGTCACTTTAATTACCTCGGCTCGGTAATAACAAACATCGCCGGTTGTGAGAATGAAATACGCAGACGTCTAGCTTTGGCCAAAACCGCCAAGCTAACAAAAATATGGAGAGACAGTGACTTGACCCAGAATATTAAATTACTTCTCATCAACACACTAATATTCCTTATTGATACATACACAGCCGAAACCTGGACCATTAAAAAAAAATGACCGAATCAGCGCATTTGAAATGTGGGTATACAGAAGGATGCTCCGGATATCCTGGCTTCCATCCTAGATGAGCTTAACATCAAAGCAAGACTGATTACTATAATCAACAGAACGTACTGAGATATTTTGGTCACATAGCAAGAGGGAGGGACACAGTAGAACGGTTGATTGTGGAAGGTAATGTCGAGGGCAAAAGACTGAGAGGACGGTCTCCCACAGGGTGGTCGGACCAGATCAAAACAACACCTGTCCTTACATTCCCGAAAGCATCACATCGAGCCCAAGATTGAGAAACATGGGCTAAAATAGTAACACAAATACCATGATATTACCACGTCCTTACGCAGGATGACGGATAGAGGAGGAGAAATATTGTGGTTATGAATATTTTTCCAAATATATAGTGCTTCGGAACACATAACTCAATTTTGTAAATTAGTATAGCGTGAAAACAGGAGTAACCTTATTTTTACATTTTTCTTTTTTTAAAGAGGTGAAGATGGTAGGCGAGGATGTCTCCTCTACATAAATTTTGCGGCTGTAACCCCCCCCCCCCCCCCCTATAAAAGATGCGCCCCATAGACCTTGCGTATTTTGAGTAAAAATTATTCTTACGGTAATGATTAAAAAACACACCCACCCCCTAGGAAGGTGGGGGTGGGTAGAAGTGATATGGGAACGACCGTAGATTTTGCGGCGATCACCCCCATAAAAAAGATGTACCCCCGTTAACATTGTGTATTTGGAGTAAAAATATGTATATTTTACAATTTATATAGAACATGTTAGGGCGATCGACCTTAACCACCCCTACTTACTCTGCACCCTCACAGGAGAGAACGTCCTCTCCTACTAACTCTATTCACTTCCCCATCCCCCAGGGGGTGAGATTTATATAGGACATGTTGGTGTATTATTTATTGCACTTTTTGAAATTAAAACTTGGTGAATTATGCTCTCCCAGAGACTTCTTTTCGCTAGCATGTGGTAGTGTGGTACGTACATACGTTACGGTAAGCCGAGAAACGTTATATTTAAAGTGTCTGGGCAACACAGTTAAAGTGGTCAATAAAAAGAAACGATTGAGAATTAGGTGCACGTACAAGATATCTGCACTGCCGGGTTAGTTCAAGTTAGTTCAGATTAGTTTGGATTAGTTCAGGTTCCACCTCCCGTGTAGGCTAGATCGACTTCCACCCACTCCCCACCGCCTCTGGGGGTATAGCTGTTTTTTAATCATTACCGTAAGGAGAATTTTTACTTCAAATACACAATGTTTATGGATGTGCATTTTTTTAATGGGTGTTGACCTCCTCAAAATTTATCGTGATTCATAGAGGGGACCTTCTACCCTACCACCTTTACCCCCGCATTCCCTCCTGGATAGGGCTGTTTTTTTAACCATTAGCAGGGGATCCTTGATGGAAATTCGCTCTTATTATTCTATTATTTAAATTTAAATTATCGATAGAAATTACAAATTTTTTATTTTCTAAAAAATATTATGAGATGGTTAAAAAAGTTTGGCATACCCATCCTTATTAATTTGATTAACTTCTCATTTTTGCACACCATTAATATAGAATATGAATATTGCACTGCTCTAAAAAAGCATAAATCCTATTCTATAGAGACGCATTATTTTTTAGGTATTTTATGTGTCGGAGACAGAGGGTTGCATTAATATCCTAAGATTGCAAAACTTGTTTACAATTACGACTTAGAATTCTCCGCGTTGCTACGTTATATACGTAAAGAAGTTTCTTGTGTTTCTCTTAGATCGCGATCGCCGTGAATTAGCATTATTTGTAAATTGTAGATTAATTTTAAAAAAATCATACTTAACACATGGGCTGAAAAGTCCCGGGCCTAACACATAGATGGCGCTAGTTTTATTGCAGTCACCTTTTTTTCAGTTAATACTAACCTTCAAAAGACAGCTGTTAAAATTTCATGATATTCTATTCATTAGTTTGTGAGTTATTGTGCTAAGAGTGACGCTACTTTTGTTATTTTCAAAACAATGGATCAAAAACAATTTCGTGTTTTAATTTTACACTGCTTCTTGATGGGAAAAAATACCGTTCAAGCGAAGCAATGGCTTGAAAAGTGTTATGGGGACTCCGCTCCATCAGAAACAACAATAAAACGTTGGTTTGCTGACTTCAAACGTGGTCGTAGAGACACCGATGATGCAGAACGCAGTGGACGTCCAAATGAGGCGGTAACACCAGAAAACATAAAAAAAATCCATAAAATCGTTTTGAATGATCGAAAAGTGAAGTTGCGTGAGTTAGCTGACATCGTAAAGATATCAAAAGAACGTGTTGGCTTTATATTGCATGAGCATTTGACTATGAGAAAGCTCTGTTCAAAGTGGGTGCCGCGTTTGCTCACTGTTGATCAAAAACAAGAACGTGTTGATGATTCTGAGCAGTGTTTGGCCATGTTTAAACGTAACAAACCGGAATTTTTGCGTCGATATGTGACAATGGATGAAACATGGATCCATCACTTCACTCCGGAATCAAAACGATCGTCATCTGAGTGGACAGCAACTGGTGAAGCTCCTCCAAAGCGCCCGAAAGCACAACAATCGGCTGGAAAGGTTATGGCCTCGGTATTTTGGGATGTGCGTGGTGTAATATTCATCGACTATCTTGAGAAAGGAAATACCATCAACAGTGAATATTATATAGCGTTATTGGAGCGTTTGAAGGCCGAAATTGCAAAGAAACGACCGCATATGGCAAAGAAAAAAATTTTGTTTCATCAAGACAACGCACCGTGTCACAAGTCAATCAAAAACAATGGCAAAACTACATGAATTGAACTTCGAATTGCTCCCACATCCACCGTATTCGCCAGATTTGGCTCCCAGCGACTACTGGCTGTTCGCAGACCTGAAAAAAAATGCTCGCCGGTAAGAAATTTCGCACGAATGAAGAGGTTATCGCTGAAACTGAGGCCTATTTTGAGGCAAAAGATAAATCGTTCTACAAAAGTGGTATTGAAATGTTAGAGCGGCGCTGGAATGATTGCGTTGCTCTTGATGGAGATTACGTTGATGAATAAAGCTAATTTTGAACCAAAAAAACCGTGTTTTCTTTGTTAGGCCCGGAACTTTTCAGCCCATGTGTTATGTTATAAAATGTGAAGTAAAATTATTTTTAGTGTTCCGTACAAAGCACTTATAAGATCACTTCGGTGTCTGTCTGTCTGTCCGTCTGTCACACTCGATTTTCTTCTTGACGTAGAAAATTGAAATTTGGTACTAATATAGAAATTGATGGCCTCATTAGAGCCGTATAGTTTTGAAAGTTAAATTTTGACTGGAGGGTTTAGTTTCGAGGAGTGAAATCGGAACTGAAAAAAAAATTTTTTTATTAGGTCATCCAGTGGGACGTCAAATGAAAGCTTGTTTTTACAAGCGAGTTCAAAAAATATATATAATATCTTACATGCGCACAGTTTTCTTTGTATTATTTTGAAAAAAATCTCGAAAAATCGCTGCCCTCCTCTATCTCGAAAAGTACTGATCCAAAAATTTTGAAAAAATTCTGGAATATTCTCCACGGGGTGCAGATTAAACGAAAATTATTACGACTGCATTACCTTTAATAATTTATCTCGTATATAAAAAAAACAAAAATGTCAAGGTCATCAATTTTCAGTAAAGATCGGAAACTTTGTTGAAAACTCATTTGGGGTGTATTTT
This sequence comes from Pachyrhynchus sulphureomaculatus, assembly GCA_019049505.1. Lineage (NCBI taxonomy): Eukaryota > Metazoa > Arthropoda > Insecta > Coleoptera > Curculionidae > Pachyrhynchus > Pachyrhynchus sulphureomaculatus. The sequence goes on from CM032446.1 coordinate 216,119,398, forward strand.
CTGAAGTCACTGATTATTTTATATCTCCGTAACAAAAATTTTTATTTCAGAAGCAATCAACGTACGGAACACTAATTGCGCAAGTTCAACTTGCACTTGACCGGTTATTTTAAATAGAAAACCTACTTAATTTAATTAAAATTATTCTAAAAATTACATATTTAAAACTACAAGCAATTAAAATTAATATATAGCATCCTTTTCATGTTATTCTTTATTTACATTTTTAACGATCACTATATTTGATCTTGAGACATCACTAAATAAACTAACGTTGCTCATTTTTATCCTACTTTCATTTTTGCTTAATGTTCTGCTTGTGGTAAATATAAAATAAAGTCGGATTTGCGCAAATAGTGTTCCGTACGTTGATTGCTTTTAAATTAAAAATTTTTATTACGAAGGTATAAAATGATCAATGACTTCACAAAATACACCTCAAACAAGTTTTCAATAAAGTTTTTTTCCGATCTTTACTGAAAACTGATGACTTTGAAATTTTTTTTTTTTTTTATATTCCAGATAAATTATTAAAGTTCATGATAATTTTCGTTCAATCCACACACTGTGGAGCATATTTTAGAATTTTTTGATCAGTACTTTTTGAGATAAGGGGGGAGGACAGCGATTTTTCGCAATTTTTTAAAAATAATACAAAGAAAAGTGTGAGCAAGTATTACATTATATATATTTTTGAACTCGTGTTTTTACAAGCTTTCATTTGACACCTCACGCGCTGACCTGGTAAAAAAAAAACCTGAACTAACCTGAACTAATCCATTAAGTCAAAATTTAACTTTCAAAAACTACACGGCTCTGATGAAGCCGTCAATTCCTATATGAGTGCCAAATTGTAACTTTCTATGTTAAATAATTTCGAAGAAAATCAGATGTAACAGACGGACAGACACCGAAGTGATCTTATAAGTATACGAAACGTATACGAAATACTAATAAAATATTGAGATATATAATAAAATAGTATTTAAGGTTTCATTATTATAATCTTATTATTGTCCAGCCACATTAGGGGTTTCACCTCGGAATGAGAGATAATAAAGCTGTAAACTTGTATAAACCGTTATTTTGGCATTCTAAAAGTTGTCTCAAAAGTCTCATAAAATCTCGTTTCCGCGTCTGAAGATATTCAAGGTCAAAGGTCACAAAAATCGGTTTCTGGCAAATATCTCGCTTCCTACGGTTTCAATGATATTTACATCTACTATGAAAATTGTAGAGCATAAAATTCTTTACAAATTTTGTTCTAAATATTTTTTAGATTATAGATTAGATTATACCTGGGAATACGGACCCCTATAATACGACCTTTTCTATTTATAGTCAGTTGGGACCGATGTTCCAAGACCAATTTTTTTTTCAAGGAACCACTTTCTACTAACCAGTTTTATTCGTTAGTTTTAAATTGTATTTTACTCGGAGGTGGATAAGACTTAGTTTCGACTACAGATGATCGAATATCTTCCCTAACAATAGCTGCTGCAGCTTCTACAATCCGTAATCGTTGTTCTTCGGGATCCTTTTTTTACTGTCGTACCAAGCTTTTGTTAATATATTAGCTTGTGTATCACTAAAAGACATGATAGTGAATGATCCTACCTTTCTCGTAATTACTATGTCAGTTAAATATTTTTGTTGAAGTCTTGCAATGATAGTCTTATCATCTGGTACATACTCCTTAAGGACATCTTTAAACACTTTCAATGTAAATTGTGAATCTTCATGATTTTCTATATAACAAAAAATCTCTTTCATTGCTTGTGTGACTTGATTATCTTCGCGAGGCTTCTTATCAGTAGATGGTACTCGACTTAAGAAATTAGTATAGCAAATGGTATGGTACTTTGCTTCAGCAGCGAACAAGTCATACTCGTAAAGAATACGATCTTTTACTAATTCTTCTAAGGAATCGCTTCGTTCTTCTGCTTTTTTGATGACATTGTCTTTGAATTCAAGAGTACTTACTTTACTAATCGTGCGTCTGTGCTTCTCTTTTTTCGCCTCTGCTGCTTCATCAGCTGCTTGGCCACACAATAAGCATAGTTTTTTGAAATGAAACACTTCATTTCTTTTTTTACGAGGTGCACTTAATGATGGTGAAGGTTCACCTTCTTCTAGGCGTCGTTTCGATGCTGCAATAGAATTTTTACTGATGTACACTCTTTGATACTCGACATGCACATTCACAGAGGTTAAGGTATTTAAATAGTTTATGTGACCGTCATTTCTTTCAATACTTGCAGTTTTTAAAGTTTGTAAGCCGCGCACTATATTAACAGAATCACCTTCCGAAAGTGACTTATCACATATAAAACACAAATACTCTTAACTCTTAAAATTGTACGTCCGTCGTTACCAAGATACAATTTAAAACTAACGAATAAACTTGGTTAGTAGAAAGTGGTCCCTTGAAAAAGAAATCGGTCTTAACTATACAATGGAACATCTGTCCCAACTGACTATAAATAGAAAAGGTCGTATTATAGGGGTCGGTATTCCCAGGTATAATCTTAATAGTAATATAAGTATTTAAGAGTTTACACATTTTAAAGAAAAAGTACTTAATTCTTTTTCTACTTAAAATATAATTAAGATATATTAGAATATAATTAAAATATACTTAAAGTATTTCACTTAACAATTTTTTTAATTACACGAAGTAGGGAAGTATTATTAAACGAATATATTTGATGAATGAAAAATATTATTAAATATAATGTATTGATTAATAAATAATGCAAATTATTCATAATTATGGATTTTTAACTGATTAAGCGTATAAAAAAAATGTTTAAAACAATATTTGTAGAGAATTTATGCTCTACAATTTTCATAATAAATGCAAATATCATTGAAACCATAGGAAGCGAGATATTTGCGAAAAAGCGATTTTTGTGTCTTTTGACCTTGAATATCTTAAGACGCGGACACGAGATTTTATGAGACTTTTGATACAACTTTTAGAATGCCAAAATAAAGGTTTATACATGTTTACAGCTTATTATCTCTCATTCCGAGGTTGACTCTCTTTTTTGGCTTAAGTGACTGTACTATTAAAGATAACGAGCTTTAATAATAAGAAGAACTTAATTAAACACCTGATTTCAAATTGTACTATATAATAAATAATTAGCAGAAGCAGAATTTAAAGGCTAAAATGAAAGTAGTTTGGCAACAATTAACTTCAATTATTAGTGTTTCGTACGAAACACTTATAAGATCACTTCGGTGTGCGTTCATCCGTCTCTCTGTCTGTCACACCCGATTTTCTTCCAAACTATTTGACATAGAGGGTTAAAATATGGCACTAATATAGGAATTGATGGCCTCATCAGATGTTAGTTTTCGGGGATGAAATCAAAATTGAAAAAAAAATTTTTTACCAAGGCACCGAGTGGAGTGAATGAAAGCTTGTAAAAACAAGAGCTCAAAAATATATATAACGTAATACTTGCATACACTTTTCAATGTGTTATTCTTAAAAATTTGCGAGAAATCGCCGGCCCCTCCTTATCTCGAAAAGTACTAATAGAAAAATTTTGAAAAAATTCTGAAATATTATTCACAGGGTGTAGATGGAACGAAAATTATCACCTTTAATAATTTATGTGATATATGAAAAAAACTAAGATTTCAAGGTCATCAGTTATCAGTAAAGATCGGAAAAAAACTTTGTTGAAAATCCATTTGGAATGTGTTTTGTCATTCTTCATTTTATACCTTCATAACAGAAATTTTTATTTAAAAAACAATTAACGTAGGGAACACTAATTGCGCAAGTTCAACTTGCACTTGACCAGTTATTTTGTCATAATGCGATCAGACATACGTTCAAATAATATCCGACCGCATTACCATTTCACCATATGAAACGAGAAACAAATAAATAATTTTAGGTGTTGTAAGGTGTTAATTCGATCTTTTATAATCATATGGAGACAATTTGTTGTATTAATATAAAAAAAATTTTAGAGTATTAGCCCTGGATTCGTCAAGACTGAGTTTCTTGAAGCAAACATTGGAGAGGTGCCAAAAGTGTTGTTAGAAATGGACTGTTTAGAATCTTCAGATATTACTGATGCAGCTGTCTATGTTTTATCTACTCCTGACCATGTCAATGTAAGTAAACTTACTACACTAATTTTACTTATTTGTACGTTATCCAGACCACAATGATGAAGGTTCAATGTAAATATCAAGAAGAAAGAAGATCATTTCGAATGTATCAATAAAGTACCGGTTAGTAATCTTCAAATAATTTTTTTAGATTAGTTCTTTTAAAATAGTCCATTCCAATACCTCTTTAGGGAAAATCAGTGATTGTACGATCATATAAGGGGCGAAAATGTCATCCATTTCAGTGTATCTCGCTGCTTAGTACACGACGACTGGCGCGCCGCCAAAATACGGTTTGAAGTCTCCCTCTCCTCTCCCTCAACCTGTGGTAGTCCGAACATTGAATCAAGATGTAACGGTATAAATTACGTATACTAACGGGCTCCTCTTTTTTTAGACATAGAACAAACCAGGTTTAAACGGATGATATGAGAGAATAAAAATGCAATCTGGGAAAAGAAATGTAGCGAAGTTAATCCATACATTGGAGGAGCAAAACCAAGGGCGGCATGGAAATTTATTAAGACACTAAGGTGAAATACATCAGATCGAACTAATATTCATCCCATACAACTGGAAATGTTTAAGGAGCATTTTAAGAATGAGCTCACTGAAACCAGAACATCATATATGGAACAATCCTAAGCGGCCCTAGAGACTACAGGGTAATACAGTGAAGTAACAGAAGACAGGGTATGGAAAGCCGTAAAGACAAGGAAGACTGGAAAGGCAAGCGGACCAGAAGGCCTCCCTGCAGAACTGTTTAAACATGGCACTACTAAGCTAATATCATTTCTGAGTTGATTGCTAGATCGAGAGAGAGTTGATGCGATGTATAGCCGTAACGAACACTATGAGTCGAATTTACGGGAAAGTCCTAAAACAACTAATAGAGGAAGAATATGCGCCACATGAACTAGACCATATTTTCACAATTACTCAGCTGCACGAAAAAAGGGTATCAACAAACAGGGAATCACACCTTCCCTTTGTTGATCTATCCGAAGCATATGATACGATCCCTCTAAATAGACTATGGCAAGTACTAAAAGGTACTAGAATAAATATTACAATAATAAAAGCCATCCAGCAGCTATACAGAGATCAAAGAGCAAAAATAAAACTAAAAGACCAGTTGTCAGAAAGCTTTCCAGTTAACAAAGGACTACGACAAGGATGTTGCCTCTCGCCTACATTATTTAATATCTACATAGACAAAGCGTTGAAAGAATGGAGGAGATCATGCGAAGGAATGGGTATTGAGCTTAACGACGACATCACGCTGTATACACTACACTTCGCAGACGATCAGGTGGTGCTTGGTGTCTAAACTCGATTCTGTGGGGAAAACATATATCAAAACAAAACAAAAAAACTTTTCTATAACACTATTCTAAGGAGTATAGTACTCTACGGCAGTGAAGCATGGCAAATGAATCAAACTACACAGCGGAAACTACGAGTATTGGAAATGGACTACTGGCGCAGATCGGCAGGAAAATCACGCCGTGACAAAGTCCCAAACAAAACGATTCTAGAAATAATGGAAGTGGAGGAGGATATAATACAAGGAATTGAACAACTAGACGTGGTCACGTGGAGAGGATGAGCGACGAAAGACTCCCGAAGCTGATCAAAAACTGGTCACCACGGGAAAAGAGAAAAAGAGGGCGCCCAAAAACAACATGGATAGAAGGAATAGAAAGAAGTATGTCAACGGGGAATCTAAGCCACGGAGACTGGGAAAATAGAGAGGACTGGAGAAAAGGGATGATGATGAATGAATTTTCTAAAGCGTGAGATCCATAAAAACATTTGGGGGAGAGACTTTTCTTCATCTAGTTACAACTTTATTATAGTCTCTCAAAAACTTCGCGCCTTTATTTACATGATCATTTATTATTCTGTGGTTAGTAACAATTTCTCGTTCTACCTTATAGTCATCTCTATTAGCTTATTCTTTCACAGCGCGTTGAAAAAATCCCAAGGTGTTAAAAAATCTCAATACGTTACCAACTCACACTACAGTATATTTGGAACCTTCCTAAGGTGCATAAACCTTTATCTTGCCGGTTCATTATCCTCTTAATTAACTGAAACACCTGTGCTCCTCAATAGACCACTTTGTATTAAAAACAGCAATCTTATCGAGTCCTCAGATTTAAATAACAGAGATAATATAGGAATATTGTCTGTGCTACTCACATTTATTACCATGTTTATAACAGATTTAATCTTTGAAAATTGATAGACCTTTCGAGGAGCACAGAATTTGTGGTACAGAATCAAATTTTCACATAAAGGACACAGATGCAAATTTTTTACTTTGACCAGTGTATTGATTTTAGCTTAGACCTAACCAGCGGACTCTAAAGAAGATGTAGTTGCATTTCTGATATTCGAGAAATAAGTCTATGGGATTTCAGTTTTTGATGACAGGTTGTCAGAGCATTGCAGTTTTGCAGAGAATTTAATATGAAGTAGCACAGATGACCCCAGATTCTCTGCAAGACTCTGTTCAGGCTGTTTATGACAGATTGAATCATTGCCTCGACGTTAAGGTAGACATTTTGAGCAATTGTTACTTTAAAAATAAACCTAGAGTATTTATTAATAGTTTTTTTGTCTTTTTAGTGTTCCGTACGGAACACTTATAAGATCACTTCGGTGTCTGTCTGTCTGTCTGTCACACCCGATTTTCTCCGAAAAACTATTTGACATAGAAAGGTGAAATTTGGTAATAATATAGGAATTAATGGCCTCATCAGAGCCATGTAGTCTTGAGAATTAAATTTTGACTTAAGGGGTTAGTTTTGGGGGGTGAAGTCAAAAGTGAAAAAAAAAAAATTTTTTTGCTAGGTCATCGAGTGTGGTGTCAAATGAAAGCTTGTGAAAACACGAGTAAAGAATATATATATATATATATATATATATATATATATATATATATATATATATATATATATATATATATAATATTATACTTGGGCGCACATTTCTTTGTATTATTTTTAAAAATTCGCGAAAAATCGCTGTCCCGGGCCTTATCTCGAAAAGTTCTTATCAAAAAATTTCGAAAAAAATTCTGGAATATTCTCCACGGGGTGTAGATTGAACGAAAATTATCACGAGTGCATTACCTTTAATAAAATTTGTATGGTATATATATTAAAAAAAAAAATTTCAAGATCATCAGATTTCAGTAAAGATTGGAAACAAACTTTGTTGAAAACTCATTTGGGGTGTGTTTTGTGAAGTCACTGATCATTTTATACCACCGTAACATAAATTTTGACTTAAGGGGTTCGTTTTGAGGGGTGAAATCGGAAGTGAAAAAAAAATTTTTTTACTAGGTCATCAAGTGTGGTGTCAAATGAAAGCTTGTGAAAACACGAGTATAATATATATATATATATATATATATATATATATATATATATATATATATATATATATATAATGTAATACTTGCACACACTTTTCTTCGTATTACTTTTAAAAAATCGCTGTCCCCTACCTTATCTCGAAAAGTACTGACCAAAAAATTTTGAAAAAATTCTGGAATATTCTCCACGGGGTATAGATTGAACGAAAATTATGACGAGTGCATTACCTTTAATAATTTATTTGGTATATAAAAAAAAAAATAAAAAATTTCAAGGTCACCAGTTTTCAGTAAAGATTGAAAACAAACTTTGTTGAAAAGTCATTTGGGGTGTGTTTTGTGAAGTCACTGATCATTTTATACCACCCTAACAAAAAATTTTGTATTAAAAACAATCAATGTACGGAACACTAATTGTGCAAGTTCAACTTGCACTTGACCGGTTTTTTTATTTTAAATTTCAAATGACAATAATTCCAAAACAGTTCAATTTAGACATTTGCTATGTTAGACAAATAATATCTAGAATTTTTAGCAAGACTCAAAAATAATAATAATAAATAGGGCTTTCCATTTTAAAAAAATCAAGATGGCGTAACACCGAGTAATAAATGCTGTGGAATCATTATTCTGTACAGGTAGGTACCCTGTATATCATTATTTAATACTACTCAGTATATATCACCACTATACCAAACACTTTATTTTTTCACTCGTCGCTCGTTTCGCTAACCATGTTAGCTTCATCATGAGCGATGATTGATTCAGTCAATGAAGCTAACATGGTTCGCGAAACGCACGTCGAGTGAAAAAATAAAGTGTTTGGTGTAGTGGTGATATATACTGACTAGTATCATTGTGCCAAAGATTCCACATTTCCAAGTTAATCATTATTTAAGTTGACATCGACCAACACCTAAAAACGATGGCTGTAAGGCACGGCAAGAAATTGTTACGGACTTCATAGTTGTAAATGATCATGAAAATACGAACGTGAAGCCTATTATAACAAAACAGTAAATAGGCGGAAAAAGTCTCTGAAAAATGTTTCTGGAAACACTTTTTCTTTAGGGAAGTGTAAGCCTGATAAAAAGAAGAGCACGTTCTAAAAAAATAGGCTTAAAAAAATATGCTTTGTTCCTGTTGTCTTTACCTCTTACCTCAAACATTTTTCATCGAACTTCATCCGTACAAGTACAAGTCGAGGAGGGATAAAAGCATGTAGACGGACTGATACGCCTCGTCAGTAACCGTGCGCTAAGGAGCAACTGTACGTGGTCGTGGTCACGTTTGAACATGAAGGCATTGAGATTTGCCTAAGCGGATAAAATTTTTGTTACGGAAAGGTCGTACAAGCACGGATTTACCTTAAAGACGTGTTATACCAAAATACTGCAACCTTTAGTCCGTTGTACTTAGACCTTTTGGACAAGGTTTTTGGGCAGGCGCATAGCCAGGGGACTCTCACATAACTATGTGAATACTCATCAAATGAACCTTTTTAAAAGTATTAATTCAAAAAAGATTCCGAAAACAACTGTCACAACATACAGTGTCATTTATATGGCAAAATTTTTTATTATAAGAGTTTTTGAAAATTTAACTTCGAAATATGTTAGTGGATATTTTATGTTTAGGATTACACCCAAATAAGGTTATGACGTCAAACAGTTGTCATTTTAGGGGAAAATAATTGGAAAAAGTCAATTTCATTAAATCTTTTCGAACATCGGTACAGAAATGTAGAACTGCAATACAATCATTTTTTCTTTATAACTTTTTTCGATATTTTCAATAAAAAATACGATTTTTTCACATTTTAAAATTTAAATGTCAAATTTGATAGCCAAGGCATGTGACGTCATGACCTAATTTGGGTGTAATCCTAAACATAAAACATATTTCGAAGTTAAATTTTCAAAAAAATAATAAAAAATTTTCCCAGAAGGTGCAAACTTTATATATATATATATATATATATATATATATATATATATATATATATATATATATATACATATCAATATATATATATATATATATATATATATATATATATATATATATATATATATATATATATATATGCATATTATACTTATGTATATATATATATATATATATATATATATATATATATATATGTTTTCTGTTTTTAGGTCAAAGAACTTACAATTCAACCTATGGGAGAACCCTTTTAAGAAAAAATATCTTCGAAAATTAGAAAAAATATTTTTTAATTTTCTTATGAGTTTTGTAGCAAGCAAAAGTAATATATTTCAACTAATCCGGCTCTTGTTTTTCTTTAGATTAGTAATTTAGATCTTAGTACATTAATTAAAAAGCTATGATTAGAATGATATAAATTGAGAGAAAAAAGATTTTCCGGAAAATTTAGTTTTCATCATTATCTTGTGCAGTACACTATCACTTGGTTATCTTTTTTATGAATACACAAAAGCAGATAATAAATTTTAAAAAATACAAGTTCAAAAGCATTAGTCGGGATGTTAAAATTATATAAACATATTTTGAAGGCTAACAACAATTATGTTAATAAACACGAATTATTTTTACTGGAACACGGTGACAATGAATAATTTTATTGAAGTCCGAAACTTAGCATTTCTTACATGTTTTTAGTACGTTGTATTATCTTTATGAGGTATTGGTTTTTTATGTATATATATATACATATATATATATATATATATATATATATATATATATATGTATTATATATATATATATATATATATATATATATATATATATATATATGTATATATATATATATATATATATATATATATATATATATATATATATATATATATATATATATATATATTTATATATATATATATATATATATATATATATATATATATATATATATAGATATATATATATATATATATATATATATATATATATATATATATGTATATATATATATATATATATATATATATATATATATATATATATATATATATATTTATATATATATATATATATATATATATATATAGATATATATATATATATATATATATATATATATATATATATATATATATATATATATATATATATTTATATATATATATATATATATATATATATATATATATATATATATATTATATATATATATATATAGATATATATATATATATATATATATATATATATATATATATATATATATATGTATATATATAATTTTTCTATTGAACCTTTTATTTACATAAACTTTGTTGTTTTTTCCTTAGGTACGAGGCTGGTTTGAAAAGTCCGAGAGATGGCACCACCGGCGCGTATCGAGGTCATGTTTAGTTAGTAGCATCTCTTGAATGAACGCACACCAAGTTTCAGCCATATTTGTCTATTTCTTTGTGTTTGGCATTCGTGTGAATCAAGGAAGTCGAGTGATTTTCAAGAAATGGACGAAAAAGAATTTCGTGTGGTGATTAAACATTACTTTATGAAAGGCAAAACGCCTCAGGAGACTAAAGAGAAGCTTGATAAACATTATGGTGACTCTGCACCTTCGATTAGAACAGTTTATAAGTGGTTTCAAAAATTTTCGGACTGGCCATATGGGCACAAGTGACGCTGAACGTTCTGGACGGCCTGTGGAGGTTACGACTCCAGAAATCATTGATCAAATCCATGATATGGTGATGGATGACAGAAGAGTTAAGGTGCGTGAGATTGCTAGTGCTGTGGGCATCTCGACTGAACGGGTACATAATATTTTGCATAAACATTTGGACATGAGAAAGCTATCCGCAAGATGGGTGCCGCGATTGCTCACGCGGAATCGTGTGAAGTGTTGCAAGGATGGTTTGCAGCTGTTTCAGAAGAATCCGGAGGACTTTAAGCGTCGTTTCGTCACTGTGGATGAAACATGGATACATTACTATACTCCTGAGACCAAACAACAATCTAAACAATGGGTTACCAAGGGAGAATCTGCACCAAAAAAGGCGAAGACCGTTTCCTTCGGCCGGAAAGGTTATGGCGACTGTCTTTTGGGATTCGCAAGGGATAATCCTCATCGACTATCTGGAAAAGGGGTAAAACTATTACAGGTGAATATTATTCATCGTTATTGGACCGTTTGAAAACCCAGCTGCAAGAAAAAACGCCCGCGATTGGCCCACAAGAAAGTCCTTTTCCATCACGACAACGCACCAGCACACACCTCAGCAGTTGTGGTCGCAAAATTAATGGAAATAGGATTCCAACTCGTTTCACATCCCCCCTATTGTCTCCAGACTTGGCTCCCTCGGACTACTATTTGTTCCCCAATTTGAAGAAATGGCTGGCGGGACAAAGATTTTATTCAAACGAGGAGGTGATTGCAGACACTAATGGATATTTTGCAGACTTGGACAAATCCTATTATTCGGAAGGGATCAACAAACTAGAACATCGTTGGACGAAGTGTATAAGCCTAAAAGGAGACTATGTCGAAAAATAAAAAAGGTTTACCCCAAACACATAAGTAGTTTTTATTTTTGCACGGACTTTTCAAACCAGCCTCGTATTTAAGTTCTTCTAAAAAAAAAACACAATTTTAGTTGTTTGTTGACGTTTCGCCTTATCTTTTTTAAGCATTTTCAAAAATTGTTTCCCCTTTTTTTAATTCATTCTAAAATTAGAAAACACGTAATAAAATTAGGTAAATTTACAATTTTAAAAGTAAACATTTCACAAACACTCGGACATTTAAAATATAATTTTTGGTACCATTAGAATTCTGATTGTTTTTCTCTTTTAAATAATACTAAAAAGATTTGGATTTCCAAAAAGATTTACTGATTGATTCGGATTTACTCAATAGAACCATTTTTACTCGCTTAGCAACGTACTCGCGTTAGTCATTCCTATAAAAACATATGCTACTGCATTTTCCTAACATTTATCGAAACTTAGACCGTCAAGATTTCTGCTATACCTGCTCACTAATTACGTCATCGGAAAATGGATATCATCCCGGAAGAAACGGCAGAAGTCATTGCCCTATTGCAAGAAGGACATAGCCAACGTGTAGTCACTGCACAACTGCACCTGAGCCAGTCAACAGAGTCTACAGACGTTACCAAGAGACTGGCGTCTTTACACAGAGATTAGGATAAGGAAGAAGAAGGTGTACCTCGGAGTGAGACGACGGCTTCATTGTCAACACAATTCTAAGAAATCGTCACTTGACCGGCGTTGAGGTCCAGCAGAAACTCCTACAAGTTCGTGGTCGGACTGTCAGTCATTGGACAGTCAGAAAAAAAAAGAAGCTAACCTAACACCAAAGAGACCAGCTAACGGACCCAAATTGACTGCAGACTATCGACAGGCGCGACTCGCATTTGTCCAGGAATATGTCGACTAGACCTTAGCGCTCCGTTTTATTATCTGATGAGTCAATGATGGAAGAAGACGAGTCTATAGGAGGCCTGGGGAGCGCTATGCGTGGTACTGCATTACCAAAACGGTCACCTGCGGAGGAGGTTCTGTCATGGTGTTGGAAGGCATCTCAGTGGATATGAAAACGGCTTTCGTTTTCGTTTCTGATGAGACCAGTAGCGCTGGATTAACTGCTTACCGGTACAGCAGATCCAGCAGGAACATGCCACTCCTTACGCTGGGTTTGTTGGTGCTAGCTTCGAGCTAATGCACGACAATGCGAGGCCACATGCTGCTGCATCGGTGCGGCAATACCTGGCGAAAGTGGGAATACCAACAGTAGTCCTCACCTCAATCCAATCGAGTACATGTGGGATGAGCTCAAAAGGAGGGTTCGAGCCAGAAATCAAGCCCCTGCATCGCTGAGGGACTTAACGATTGCGGTGGCGGAAGAGTGGGGAAGCATCCCACAAATGGTGGTGAAAAGGCTCACCCGCTCCATGAAAAAGCGGCTGAAAGCAGTAATAAGCGCTAGAGGGGGGGGGGGGAGGGTAATACAAAATATTGATTTTGGTTATTATTAATAAATTTAATTGTTAAACTTAAAATTTTTTAAATTTTTCCTCTCCTTGTTTCCCTTTTCAATCATTTTAATCAGTAAAAAGCATGATGTATACTATGGAATTTGGTATCATTAGAAAGAGAATAAAATGGGCTTTCAAACGATCCGTAAAAAAAATATGAGCACTAAATTCTAGGATCCATATTAGATGAAGCCAAATAGCTTTAGTCGATTTTTTTGCTCACCAGTATATATATATATATATATATATATATATATATATATATATATATATATATATATATATATATATATATATATATATATATATATATATTATATATATATATATATATATATATATATATATATATATATATATATATATACATATATATATATATATATATATATATATATATATATATTTATATATATATATATATATATATATATATATATATATATATATATATATATATATATATATATATATATATATATATATATATATATATATATATATATATATATTATATATATATATATATATATATATATATATATATATATATATATATATACATATATATATTTATGTGGAAACTCAATCAATTTAGAAAATACTGACCTGCCCATTCAGAAATAGCCCAACTACTCTCGCGTCGTTAGCTAACGTTACAACGAAAGAAGCAAGCACAGATCTTTTGTCGTGCTACTAAAATTGCTTGAGTTTGCTTTCCTGTATTTTATTTCGAGAATTGAAGATTAAGATATCTTATCAGGCAATGATTTGAAATTTTTATAATTATCTTTTGTTGCAATGAAAAGTCGGGGTATTTATATAGCTTTTAGTCAGTGAATTGGTGTATTGTGTGTAATCTTGATTAAGACTAATAAAATGTCTTCCTTCTCCTTGGAAAAATATGCAGGTAAAGTGGCAGTGGTAACTGGTGCTTCTGCAGGAATTGGAAAATCCATTACTGAAGCCTTAGTGAAATCTGGAGTGATAGTAAGGTTATATTTAAATAATAAATTATCTGCTTGCCTTTGTTTACGTAAGAAATTGTAAATGCTAATTATAATTAAAATATTTGCCTCGTAAAAAGGATTCTTCAATATGGCGAATTTTCACATATTTAAAAACTTATTGTTTAAATATTGTGTAGTATTTTTTTAATGTATTTTTTGATATTTCTAATTAGAAGCCTTACCAAAAAACTTTATACTTTAGGCTTTATATCCTTTTTATGATTTTTATACACAATAGTTCCTAGGTGACAACTGTAAGCTTTATATTTTAATAGACAGAAAAACTCCACCTATCAGGAGTAATAATTACAATATTGGAGGCAAACTTATCTCTGCAACAAGTGCGAACGCGAAATGGAATCCCATGTTTCTATAGTCTGTAGAATTAATAGGTGCAATATATTTAAAGTACTTATGCCATGTGGGGTTTTTTATTTCCTGTTAAGTACCTGCCATTTAAGTTTCAAATACATATCAGTTTACTTATCTATAATGTTAAACTACGAATAGTTCCATACAGATAAGCTTAAAAACATAAACCAAATATTTTGAATTTAAAGGAATAAATTTTTACTTCTTTTGCGTATCGTGAAAGAATTATCTTACAAGATTTTTGCATTTTTCGCTTTTCGGAATCTCTAGAACACGAAAAAATATATCCTCCCCTCTTCGTAGGCCTTTCCATCTAGAGGCTCATCGGTATATGTGTTTCTTAGTCTATTATGTGTGTATTAATCTGTCAGTCTGTCGGATTAATTGTTGACATAAAAATAGCAAGATTCACTTGCAAATATCTCTGAAGCCATAACTAACCAGCATTTAAAAAAATCGATTGTATTAAGGTATTCTTTAGTGTGAGTAAAATTCAGTACTTATTTTAGAACTACTTATTTGCAAAAGAAGTACTATGTAAATCATTATACGGTTTTAATTGTAAATTCTATTTTTCTTGATATTAAAGAAGGGTAAAGCAAAGTAGTTGCGAGAAACCCTGTATAAGTAATATTTGTAACTCTTCTCTTACTTTATTTAAAGTAGCTGTTTGCTAAACCCCTGCATTGGCCATATACGCATTTGCAAAAGTAATTTTGAACGGCCATATTGAAACTGTTAAGAATACAGTTGATTTATTTAACGTTTAATATTTACAAAACTTGCTGAACTACATATATATGAAATTTTTATTAATGTATGAAATAGTTTCATCGATATTTTAATGTAAGAAGAGCTTCTGGCTTTAAAATGAAAATAGGTCTATATCATTTTATAATATTTAATTTGTTTCCGAATAAATTTTTTGACACATTTAATGAAAAACCTGGCCAGTTTACAACCTACGCGTGAAAGAAAACGGCTTTAAAACTAGGTTACGCATTCTCAAATTAGGTACAGTATACATACATATATATATATATAATATATATATATATATATATATATATATATATATATATATATATATATATATATATATATACATATATATATATATATATATATATATATATATATATATATATATATATATATATATATATATATATATATATATATATATATATTCGAGGAATGATTAATAGCAAGTGAGCTGAACGGCGAAAAATATATGGTAAAAAAAAATTAAGGGTTTTATTTTTAAATATAATCTCTAACTATCTCAATACATTCCCTACATATTTCATTGAATTTTTCGGTTTCTTCAAAAAATATCTTTGTAATTTGTCTGCTAAATTTTCTTCAACGTCTTACATCGCCTCTTCTTTATCTGTGTATCTGTGGCTTCTCAAGTATTTGTTGCCAATTTCTAAACATTATGATATTCGCTGGATGGTAGTTTAAACCTGTAAGCTGGATGATTAATTTCTTAAGTTCCATCTGCGTAAATGAGGAGGTCTTGTCATTTGAATTTTAACGGGTGACGCGACGGTTGATAGCTCATGTGCATATGATTATGTAAAATTTCTTCAATACGTTCCTTACTAATTTTCACTTTATTTACTATTGGCCTTATACAATTTCTACAATCGTAAGTCACTAACTGATTTATTTTTGTAATATTTTCTTCTAACACTAGTGTGTGACATGGACCAGGATATTTATCATCTTCAACTGACTCTCGTCCTTATTGAAAGAGATTGGTCCATCATTTAACAGTAGCGTACTATGATTGTTACTCGTCATAAGTAATTTCCAGGGTTTCTTGAATATTTTTAGCGTCGTTACGAGATATTATATTACGAGTACTGCACGATATCCAATTTTCTTAAATTTTTGTTTTGGCGCGATATCGTATTATTTTAAGGACCGTTACTTCCAAATTACGGGTACATCTTTAGGTAGGCCTGTACTCTTTATATATACTTCAGTGTCAAGCAAACAACATTCGGTGGCACGTAGGGTTCCTAGAAATGGAAATATCCGAAGTTTGGTTTTCGGTAGACACATACACATACATTCATAAACACATACAGATAGATGTTGAATTCTAAATATAGATCGTTCTAAAATATGCAAGATACATAAATATAAAATCTGCATTTTAGGTTGCAGCATTAGCAAGAAGAAAGGAACGTTTAGAAGTTCTTGCCGAAACACTAAGAGGTGAAGCTGGAAAACTCCATCCATTTAAATGTGATCTTAGAAATGAAGAGGAAATTTTAAGCGTTTTTAAAGAAATATCAAAATTGGGACCTATCTATATATTAATTAACAATGCAGGACTCTCACATCACACTAACATTATCGACGGGGATAGTGAAATGTGGAAGAGTATATTAGGTAAATATACATTCATATCACCCAATATGGGCATCTAATAAGATTTCGGAGGGTGTTTTTGAAATCGAGAATAATGAGAATATCTCGAGAATAATCGAATTTTACAAAAAATGGTAAGAATGATTTGCATATTGGGGTCGCGTGGAGTTGCTTAACGTTTCATGGCTGTGCCGATGTCCCCGGATTGTGGGACCCAGGATCTCCGGATTGGGGCTAGTTAGGGGACGTCAATATACAGAGATATCACAATTTTAAAATAGATTTTTATAACATACGCGGTTTAAACTCGATCATAAATCCAGTGCACCAACACCTGCAATCAAATAAACCTCATGTACGCGTTCTCTATGAAACCAAGGTTAATTTGCCGACCAGCACAGTCAACTTTCTCTATCCTGGGTACGACTTCTATTTCCGGTTTAACCATAACTTTGGAATCTGTCTTTTGATCGGAAGCGATTTCAAATCCGACCGCGAAAGAAGGTTGTGAAGCTAAATCATTCTGAATCACTTGTGGCTCTACTCAGCTTATTGATGAATGAACATCGATCCCTGATAGACATTGAGTATTCTACCGATCATTGACAGAGAGGTACCTAAACCATGCAACATTTGAGAGTATATAACTGTTAATTCTGTACAAAGCTTATATTCGACCAACGATGGAATACTGCTCCTATGTTTGAAGGTCTGCTTCCAAACATACACTGCATTTACTGGATTCTATTCAGAAGAGAGCTGATCGGGAGCCCAAAACTAACCTTGATTTACTGGAACATAGAAGAACGGTTGGTGACTTGAGTCTACTGTGTAATTATTTTCATGGAAAGTGATCGATGAATTTAGCCTGCTTAATTCCTCCCAAAATGGTTGATGCTAGAAATACACGTCGCACTAATGTGTGTTTCCCATCGAGTAGACTTTACAGTGATTCAAGAACAACGCGAATCACTTTTCCCACACATGCATCACTCCTAGAGCGCTTTAGGGATTGCCTTACAGCACGTCTGCTATGTACATAAAAAATATAATATTTGGTAGATCACCATTTTTTTGTACCCATGTGTTTCAAATTTAAATATTACGACTCTCTAATACAAAGCCTGCAATAGAGTTTTAATGACTGTGGCCCTAATAGTTCTTCTTAGTACCAATAAAGAAGTGATACATGTAGAAAAGAGAGGTAATTCAGGAAATATAAAAAGTTGACACAGCGTGTTATGTATAGAAAAATAAAGTGAAAAGATATTCAAAATCTCTTCATCATTTTGTGTGAAGCAAAGTATTTTCTGAGTTGACAATCTGACGGCCCTAGTTCTATAGCATAGTTTCGGCTTAAGGCACCGAGGGCTCCAGGTCCAGTCCTAGCAGGTCAATGTACTTATTTACTAATTTATTTAAGTAGTGGTTATTTTGGAAATACAATAACGCCCGTATCAGCACTATCGCGTTGTCTAAAATGTTTCGTAAAGTACAAATGCCTCGCTGATGTATTTATATGATGTAGAAAAGCGCTATTTAGGAGGAGGAAGTAAACAATAAAAAGAATAAAGTAAAATTACCACGTTTATCAGTGTTTCAAATACTAACCATTGTTGCGATATGTAATACTTCATTAACACTGTTTATCCATACCTCATTTAATTTTAGTAGCAATATTTCGAACAACATAAGTAACAGTACCAGGTGTACAAGTAAGAAATGCGGATTTCAGACAACAGATGGTGCACCAATGCGGTTTGTGCTATAATGATTTGACACTGCGCCATTTTGCTGTGTCATCAACAAGTGTCAGACGCGCACGAGTGATAAATTGGAAAAGTGTGTGCATAGTGTTGTGTTGTGATCAATATTACGTAATTTATACCGAACAAAGAGCATTCGCGGACAGCATCAATTTTTTGTTTTTATTTGAAGAAAACTGCTGTTGAATCATACCGATTACTTTGAAAAGCTTATGGTGAACATGCTCCATCGCAAGATACGTGTGAACGATGGTTTCGGCGTTTCAAAAGTGGTGACTTCGATGTTGCAGACAAGGAACGTGGAAAACCGCCAAAAAAATACGAAGTATTGCTGGATGAAGATGATTGGCAAACACAAAAACAACTCGCCGAGCAATTGGGCGTTAGTCAACAAGGTGTTTCCAATCGGCTACGACAGGCAAATGGAAAAGCACAAAGACACGTGTGACATTTTGCTCGTTCGGTACAAAAGGAAGTCGTTTTTGCATCGTATAGTTACAGGGGATGAAAAGTGGATTTATTTTGAGAATCCCGAGCGCAAAAAATCATGGGTGGACTCGGGCGCACCATCCACATCGACCGCAAGACGGAATCGCTTTGGCAGAAAGACGATGCTCTGTGTTTGGTGGGACCAGAGGGGCGTGTTCTATTATGAGCTGTTAAAACCTGGGGAAATGGTTAATACTAAACTTTACCAACAACAATTGACCGATTTGAATCGTTCGCTGCTTGAAAAAAAGCCAGAATACCGAAAGAGGCAACACAAAGTCATTTTTCTTCATGACAATGCTCCATTATATACGACAAAACCAGTTCGCGATACGTTGGAAGCACTCAGCTGGGAAGTTCTACCCCATGCGGCTTACTCACCAGACCTGGCTCCTTCCGATTACCACTTGTTTGTATCGATGGGTCACGCACTTGCTGAACAGCGCTTTGGTTCGTACGAAGATGTGAAAAACTGGCTCGATGAATGGTTCGCAGCAAAAGAGGAAGATTTTTACTGGCGTGGTATTCACCAATTGCCCGAAAGATGGGAAAAATGTATAACAAGCGATGGAGCATACTTTGAATAAAGCACTTTTTATCATTCTTCCGAATTTAACATGTTTTTTTTTAGAACAAAAATTAGCATATCATACTTGTACACCTGGTATAAACCTCTAGTAAAACCGCTCCGAATTAATCTCCTTACCCAATAAAAAACGAAATCAAGTTCTACTTTTCTTGTAGATACAAATGTTTTGGCTGTGACGATATGTTCGAGAGAGGCCATTCGCAATATGAGGGAAAACCATACCAAAGGTCATATTATTAACATAAATAGCGTGGCTGGCCATAAAGTTCCGGATTTTTCTGGAGTAAGTCTTTATCCAGCCAGTAAACATGCGCTTACAGCTTTAACTGAAACCTTGAGATTAGAAATCAATAGAAATAAACTGTCAATCAAAATTACGGTAAGTGAATAAAATGAAATTTATTATTCTACATTAGTTTATACCATAGTAAGTAAATTACAACAAATGATCAAAAATCATTCTCCTTGGATAAAACTTTAAACCTAAAAACTGTAGTTTTTCTTAGTTTTCTCTGATGTTGGTAAGATTTAATGTAGTCTGACTTAATAAACCTATTTAATACCATTAAATGTTGGTATAATTAAAAAGATATATAATACAAAAACACAAATACTGCGTGTACTTTAAAAAATCTTTGTTTCCCTAATCACTTCATATTTCTATCCAAAAATTTAAAAGTCCTTGGGTTTCTCATCCAAATAGTAACTTTTCTTCCTTTTCTATAGGATACACTGTTTTTAAGTAAAATTAATTTAAATTATAAATTTGCTATTAAAAAAGGCATTTTTAGTGTTCCGTACTGAACACTTATAAGATCACTTCGGTGTCTGTCTGTCTGTCTGTCTGTCACAACCGATTTTCTCCGAAACTATTTGACATAGAAAGTTGAAATTTGGTAATAATATAGAAATTGATGGCCTCATCAGAGCCATGTAGTTTTGGGACTTAAATTTTGACTTAAGGGGTTAGTTTTGGGGGGTGAAATCGGAAGTAAAAAAAAAAAAAATTACGAGGGCATCGAGTGTGGTGTCAAATGAAAGCTTGTGAAAACACGAGTAAAATATATATATATATATATATATATATAATGTAATACTTGCGCGCACTTTTCTTAGTATTATTTTTAAAAAATCACGAAAAATCGCTGTCCCCCCGCCTTATCTCGAAAAGTACTTATCAAAAAATTTAAAAAAATTCTGGAATATTCTTCACGGGGTGTAAATTGAACGAAAATTATCACGAGTGCATTACCTTTAATAATTTATCTGGTATATAAAAAAACAAAAATTTTAAGGTCATCAGATTTCAGTAAAGATTGGAAACAAACTTTGTTGAAAACTCATTTGGGGTGTGTTTTGTGAAGTAACTGATTATTTTATACCTCTGTTCCAAAATTTTTCATTTTAAAACAATCATCGTACGGAACACTAAGTGCGAAAGTTTAACTTGCACTTGACCGGTTTTCTTATAGTAATTTTCTCTAATTCTAAGATGTTAGGGTTTTTTAATTTTAGATCGCCGGCTGATCAACTTTCGATCAAACAATACTAAAACTATTTTAAAGTTTCAATTTTATCATTAATGACATCTATATTTGTTTAAGTAAGTAAAAAAGTTTGTGAGACATCTGTTTCAAAGTGAGATCGTGAGTAAAGTCTATGTTATTATTTTTATTTATTTACCTAACATAGTAAGTGAACTTTAAAATTTCGGACCAAATTTTGATGCAAAAGTATTAGTTTAGCTAGTCAATAAATTTTAAAAGTGGAGATGAAACCAGATGAATTAATGAGCCAAAGTACATTTATTCTTCAGAATAATCTCCCTCAAGCTCAATACATTTTTTCCAATTCACTTACCCCATGCCTGAAATAGTTTTGCGGAAGACCTTCAAAATACAGCAGGTGCATTAACAAAATTCCTTTTACTTCCCAGAAAACTGATGCCATAATATTTTTGAACGACTCTGACCACTTTGGCTGCTTTGGAGCTAAACAATCGTGTTCAGTCCATTGTGCGGTTTATTGTCGCAGTTCAGGATCATACTGGTAAACTCAGGTCTTATCCATAGTTACAAATCGTTGCACAAAATCAGTTTTATTCTTTGTGAAACTAGCCAAATGTTGTCTAAAAAGTTTTTTTCGAGTGCGTGTTTGTTCCAATATTAGTAAATAATAACAATTATAATAATAATAGCTTTATTACCCAATAGTTTCCCATTAATAGGGTAATATTTAGACATTTACATATTCAATGACAGTCTGTAGTAACTGCTTCTTAGTACAACAGTATATGTCACAAACATTACAAATATGATTAAAATGAGTACACATTACATGAATAGGTAAATTCAATAACAAATTAGTATTAGGTATGTTACATCTAAAAAACATGTTTGATCGTGAGTGTATCCGTGGCACATTGATGTTATTACGAGACAATATATCCCTGCAATCAATCATATTGTGCAATACTCCATCTAGGAATAATATTGAGGCACAAACTCTGATTCCCAGGCTAAGATTATTTATCTGTTCACACAAATAATCGCTGCTGATACCCCGTTCAGGATATGTTCCATTAATCTTAAACAACAGAAATTTCAGAAATTTTCTCTGCACTTTTTCGAGTGAAACTCCATGCACCTCGTACATTGGACTCCAGACGATACTTGCATATTCTAGTTTCGAGCGAACAAAGCAGAAATGCAAAACCTTCAATGATATGATATTAGTGAAACCCCTACAATTCCTAATGATGAACCAGTAAGACTTCATTGCTTCAGAAGCTTTCAATGCTATATGCTGAGCAAATGTTAGTTTTGCATCAAAAACAACTTCAAAATCCTTAGCTGTGCTATACCTACTTACATTATGGTCTTGTATTCTATATTGAAACTCTATTGATGCTACCCTCCTAGTATATGTTCGAACTTTGCATTTTTGAGCATTTAGATGTAATTTGTTGTCACAACACCAAGAATGTACGAAATTCAACTGGCTCTGTAGATAGGCACAATCCTCAGTTTTTTTTCTATTGGCATAAACATTTTGAGATCATCATCATAAATTAGCCTGTTACATTTTAAATCATCGCCAAGGTCATTTACAAACATAATGAAAAGCAAGGGTCCCAAATTTGAACCTTGTGGAACGCCTGAGGTAGCCACAAATCTTTCTGATTTGAATCCGTTGTAGGCTACAAACTGAGTTCTATTAAACAAGTAAGAGCTTATAAGAGCCCTCGCACTATCAGTGAAACCAAAGAAAGACAACTTATTGATGAAAACATGATTGTCGATCCTATCAAAGGCCTTCGAGAAATCTGTATAAATAACATCAACCTACCCACCATCATCTAATATTTCCAAAATGAACTGTGTCATAACAGTTAGACTTGCTACCGTACTTACTAACAAATCCGTGCTGATAAGGAGAAATTTAATTTTGAATTTGGATATAGGTACGTGCATACAAGACTGACTCAAAGACCTTTGAGAAGTTACAAAGTCGAACGACACCCCTGTAATTTTCAACATTTTCCCTGCCTCCTTTCTTAAAAATAGGACATAATCTACCTTCTTTCCATCGTTCCGGAAAAACGCCCTGTTTACTGATAAATTAAAAATATAAATGCGGCACCCATGTTGTGAATGGCTTTCTCATACCCAAAAAAATCTGTTAAGATCTCTTGTACTGATTGATGTAAGATGCCTATAGCCTCAGCCAAATCATCCAAGGTTAATCGACCGTCTCCCATTACCATATCTTGTACTTGAACAACAGTTTCTTCAGTCCTTGCAGTCTTTGGACGCCGTGAACGTGGACCATCATTGACGCTTGTATGACCACGACTATCAACAGTGGGAAATAAATGACAAGACCTCTTTAACACTTTTACTAACTGTATGGATTTCAGTTGTCGAGAAACCTTCCAAAACACTGCACGATATTCGATTTGTTCCATTTTTAAAAAATACGCAAACACATCTACTTTAACCAGCTGATCAACAATGAATGACTTGGCAGATCGACTTGAAATTTGGGGCGTCTTCATATGACAGATGAAGCTTCAAAATGATGTTCAATATTTGGTTCAAATGATGCTTCATAGGTGTCGCTCTCAAAACTTATTGAGTGACCTGTATGTCAGTAAAATGATATTTAAAGTGGTCGCAGTAAAATATGAAATAATTTATTATTCTGAGATTCCTACACGATAAAATCATAGGTTTTAGTGAAAGTGAAAACTTCACTAACCATGTGACTTAGAAACTCACCCATTTCATTAAATAACTGTTACAAGACATTAAAGTAAATTACAGTCATTTGATCTCGAAGAATGTTGCATTGTTAAAGTAGACTCTTCCAAAAAGTACTGGTCTGTAAGCTGTTTTTCTTAGTTACCAAAATGCAATTCGATTTGGTATTATATATGTCGAAACACGATAAAATTTTCCACTTACTCTATCCCATGTCGATCGTTTTATTATATCTTAAAATGTGGGGATTTACTTTATATTTAATTACAATATTTTTAGAGTCTTAGCCCAGGCATCGTCAGGACTGAATTTATTCAAGCAAACTTTCCTGACCTGCCAAAAGAAATTTTAGAATTAGGAAGTTCCGCTCCTGGTTTAGAATCTTCAGATATTACCGATGCAGTTGTCTATGTTTTATCTACTCCTGACCATGTCAATGTAAGTAACTTTACTTTATTAATTTTAGTTATTCAGTCTAATAGACTAGTTAAATACTTGTAGGCTATTGTTTCACACATATTTTTTAACGAATGGCCAATGTAACCAAACTTTTAGCTTTTCTATTCTTATATTTTCGTCATGTTTCAACTATTCGAATGAATTAGGTAGTTTTGAAATAAGTTTTCTCGCCCCTTTTACTTTATAGAAATACCAATCATAAAAAAGCAAAATTATCTGTTAATGTGATAATGCTACTCACATGACCTCGAAATATAGTCTTAAAAGCTATAGTTTGACAACATTTGAGACGCGAGATATTAAATGAAGAAAATATGCATCCGAAGCGCTAGGCCACGCTGGGCTTTAGAATAAGTTTTATCAGGACTTGGTCCCATCTGATTATTATTTATTTTGGTACTTGCAGCATCATCTCGTCGATAAGCACTTTACTTCACAGAAAGGCATCACAAAACGTATAACCAAATTCATGGACTCTAACCTCATTTTTTTTTCAGAGAAAGAATCCTCAAACTGTTTAAAATAATGAGGAATTTTTTTGTTCGAGTTGTGTTCCGTCAGTAAATAAATAAACATTTTTTCAACACCAAACATATACCCAGTAATCTTGTATAGAGCTATTCAATATAAATGGACCAACTATTTAACGCGCTTATTTAAAAAGTTACCCAAAAATGTTACAAACAGTTGTAGAGTTTTTTACGGAGTTAAAAGGCAAAAGAGAAAAATTTTGTGATATAACACAAACTTTACATTTTTTTAACGATACGCTCTATATATTTCTCAGTTTTACGAAAGTTTTAAATTTAGAAACATCAAAATATATTTTTGTGGCGTTGTTAGGCAAAATAAGGAAGAAGAGATGCTTCTCCTAACTTTGCGGAAGTTTGCCATGCACATTTGACAACAACACAACTTGAGAATGATATTTGTTGGTGTTAATAATTTTATTAGTATTATGTATAAAAACTATTTATTAAAAATTGTTATAACAAAAGGCAAATTCAACGAGGATATACAAAACTGTATGGTGAAGAAGAATCTCTAGCTTAAATACATTTTCAAAAATATATAACCACAATTTACTTGAAATAACTTGAACAGAGTGAAAATAATGATAAAAAGAGGTGAAAGCTAACAAAAACTGATAATAAAAATATAAAAAAGTGAAGATTGGAAAGTAACAAGATGCAAAATTGATCAAAAATTATGCACAGGTCAACACACACACGCATAGTCTTTATTTCGAGCTAAAAATTGAAGAACAATCTTGCTACAGTCGAAAAGAATCAATAGTGTGTTGAAATTAGATGGAAATTTTTATGTTTCTTAGCTCGGCATTTTTATCGTGTCTTTGTGGGGCATATTAAAACAACATACCTCGTCACCGGTAGTAATTCTGTTCAGGAAGTTTGGACGATTTCTAAAAGCTAGTAATAGCTCTCTTAAACCTTCGTTTTACCTAGATTTTCGTTCACATCTGTATGAATTATTTCAGTGCTGATACTTAACGCTTCTTCAACCATCTTTAATACCGTTATCTGTCACGAATTCGCAAGGTCTCTGAATAATTTCTGGTGTTCGAGTTAATAATAATCTTTCCATGTGTTTGCCTTTTTGAAGCCAATATTTTCCATCCTAAAATGCTTATGTCATTCAAAAACTTGTATTCTTAATAAGAAATCATTGCTTATAAGCTTGATACACAACATATCGTTGTCTCAATCACTTGTCAATATATCACATCAATAACACAGGCCAACAAAAAAAATATTTGTAAAAACTTTTTTAAACCAATACATTTAAGTGGGATATATTTTTGGGTGCTGAAACCGTATCTGGTATTAGTTTTTTTGTATCACCCACAGTTCTCTCACAATATGATATCGATTAAATTTCAAAATAGGGAAGATTTGATACATAAAAAATAAAAACTTAAATCATACTTTTATTTGGTTAGGCTACAATTTTTACTCACGATAACATATTTCAATTCAATCCGAATATTTTAGGTGCTTATTTTTTTGCATTTCCTTTCCCTTTTCTCTCTGAAGTTTCTTGTATAGCCTTTTCTCCGATGTGATGCATTTTGTTGTTCTCTATTTAGTGACCAACAGTAATCACCCATTATGTTGATATTACACTGTGCCTGGTACCGTTTCTCCATCTCCTTTATATACTGATGGAACCGTTCTCCCTGCTCTTTACTCACGTCTCCTAAGCTTTTAGGAAAAAAGTCAAGATGGTTGTGCAAGAAGTGTACTTTAAGGCTCATCAGACAACCCAGATTTTTGAACTTGTCTATCATATTAGCTACGCTAAGTTCATAGTTAGGGTCTTTCACATTGCCTAAAAACTTGTTTAAATGATATCCTAGCCTCCTTTTCCTTTGTAATCATCCTTGCTTCAAAGTTGGAATCGAACATCATTTTACGAATATCAGGCCCAACGAAAACCCCTTCTTTCAGTTTGACTTCTGATAAATGAGGAAATCTTTTACATAAATATTTAAAACATACACCATCTTTAGGCAAGGCTTTCACAAATTGTTTTATTATGCCTAACTTGATGTAGTGGTGGTAGAAGAATCTTTTTCGTGTCTACTAAAGTTTTATGCAAAATGTTCTTCTCGCCAGGTGTTAAAGTTTTTCTTACGTTGTTTTTTGGACTAATGTTGATTCCTTGCTCTGCTGTCCCACTCACATATAAAACATGGAAACTTTGTAAATTCCTTTTGTTGACCAAGGATCATGGAGACAACTTTTAAATCTCCATATAGCATCCAATCGTGAACTGGTTAGTTAATTTTCTGTAAAATCAATCATCAAGATTTTCGTAAGTTTCCTTCATATGGACTGAATGAGCAACAGGCAGTGAAATATAAGTATTTCCATTGTGTAAAAGAACACCTTTTAAACTAGTTTTTGATGAGCCTATAAAAAGCCTCCAATCTTCCTTCTTCTACTCAATGCCAAATTCGTTCATTAGACTATCAATATCATGGCAGTAAACCAAATCCTCTTCCTGTTTGAAAAACTGTTGTTGTATAATGGTAAATAGATAGATTGCAATAAATGTTTTTCTATCAGCCTAGAGCCAAGTAAGTCTGCTTTTTCCTTAGTCAAACTCAAATCTCTCACTAAATCATTTAAGTCAGCTTTTGTAAACAACTGTGGTTTTAAATTTTCTAGAGAATATTGAAACTCATCATCATCCGGTCGACATTCATTAAATTCGCGACTGGACTGTCATCAATAGACTGAGGTGGCTCAAGGACAGGAAGTCCCGGACCATGTCCTACCGGCCGATTAGCTGAAGTAAAGTTAGGATAGACAATTACTTTCTTATTTTTGGAGTTATATCCAGAAACATCAACGCTGCAAAAATAACAATCATTTGAATGATTTTCTTGTTCTCTCCATACCATGGGTACTGCAAATCTAAAAGCTTTCTTTTCTTTCTTATACCATTTCCTAAGATCCTCGACACAAACATAACATACTTTGTGAGGAGCCCAATATTTTTCTTGATTACCGGTTCCTACACCAAAATATGCAAAGTATACTTTTTTTACAAAGTCTGTAATGTTTCTTTGATGTTTGTTAACTACAAACTCACTACATATATGACAAAAAGTGTCAGGAGAGTTTTTACAACCACGATTAGCCATACTTTGAGTGTGAATTAAAGCACATGGGTTAAACACTGCAATGCGAGGTTATATTAACTGGAAGAAAACAAACAGCTGTGACATTTATCGGAACTGTCAACCTAATAACATTTGATTTTACTGCCAACCTTATAAAATTCTGATTTTATTGCCAACCTAATAACATTCGAATGATAAAAAATAAACTTTTCACATTTTGAATATTAAAATGTGAAAAATTGGTGGGTGACTTTTTCATTATTATTTCTGGAGTCAGCACACGAATAAACATAAGAATCAGGTAAAATTATCAAAAAAGTTTTTTCATCGTTGGCCTGTGTTATTCAATGTGACAATCGGAAAAGCATATCACTATTAAGTAACATACTAATTGTAGAAGACTCCACTAGTTAATTATAAACTCAAAGTCCAAAAAATTAATTACAATATTTTTTTAGGTAAAGGAACTTACAATTCAACCAGTGGGAGAACAGTTCTAAGAAGAAATATTTGGTGAAATTGGACCAAATATTTTTTACTATGAGTTTTGTAACTGGCAATAAAGCATATGTATGTCTTAATCCTTTACCTTTTTTTCTTTAAAGTAGTTATATAGGTGAGAAAACGTGATTCTTGGGATTAAACCGTATTAATTTAGAACAACTTTAAATTGACAAGATCTAAGCTCAAGAAATCCCGATTTTTCATCTCATTAAGATCATAAAAACTTCCGTTTCAAGTTACATAGGTGGAAATTAAGGAATAAAATGATACGAATTACGGAATTTTACTACTATGCTACAATTCCGTATAATTTAGTTTGTATTATAGTTTTATAACTTCTACATTACACTAGTATGTACATGGTAAGATAATGTAGAGAAAATGGTATTTTTGACCAAAGTAAAGACGATTGAAGGTTAGCAGTCTTAGCTCTAATTATAAGTAATTATTTAACTTTTCCTACGAAAATTTGAAGAATAAGAGTCATTTAAATGTACAAAAGTTATTTTTAGTGGATCATTAAAATATTTGGCCAAATTTTCCAATCATTTAATTCAACCTTTCAAGTAAAAGCCTATTTTAATTCTAAAATTTGTTACACAGGGACTGCCATTACTTTCGCCACTCGCCAAACATATGAAAAACATTTATAAGAGGAAATAAATTCTACTTAAATAAAAAAAAAACTATTTCGTTAAGCTTATTGCTGAATCGGAAATAAAAACTGACCTCAAAATGAAAATATTTACAGGTATTACTACATTTCAGTTCATATTGACCACAATTGCCCACCTGCCAAGAAATATTCTAAAACATTTTGAACGATTTGTAACCCTAAACACAAAAAAATGAGTTTCCTAGTAAACGATTTTTTGTTATCCCAAATAGGATGATAGTAAATCGAGTAATCTGCTAATGGTTAAAATTCCATTCATTAATTTGAATGCCCTGTATATATTTTTGTAAGGGACTGAAAAATGCTATTTAATGGTATGCTCTTATATAGAGAATGCCATTTAAAAAATCCTATTGGCTTTGTAATCTGTCAAATTTCAAAGTGACAATTCTTTTGTTATATTTGGCTTTCTTATACAAGCAACTAAGCTTAGTGCTGGTAGAATTTTCTTGATATGTAGAATAGGAAAATAGGGCATAGACCAGTAGCAATAGTTCTTCGTAATAGACCACATAGAAGAACCATGCGACCAAGAATATGTAACAGAAAAAGTATATAAAATTGCTAATAGAAAACATAGGAAAAAGGAAACTAACTTATCCAAAGGTGAGTTTTATAACCCAAAAGAACAAAAAAAAATTTAATTTTCATCGATGCTCTTAATTAAAAACTGATCACTTATGCCACCGTTTTGTTGAAAGCCTTATATCCCATAGTACCATTGAAAATCGAACAAAAATAGAAAACTGAAAGCAAGGAAAGTAACAATAATTTACCTGCTGTTCTATAAAAACATTTCCGCCGATATATATATATATATATATATATATATATATATATATATATATATATATATATATATATACACACATATATATATATATATATATATATATATATATATATATATTTATTTAAGTTTTCTTAATAGGTGTCGTGGCAATATTACACTAGTGAGCAAGAAAATCGACTCAAATTATTTGGTTTAATTTAACACTGATCCTAAAATTTAATGTTCATATATTTATACGGATTTTAGTATCTCTTGAAAGCCCATTTTTATTCTCTTTCTAATGATACCAAATTCCATAGCATACTTCATGCTTTTTACTGATTAAAATGACTGAGAGGGGACAAAAAAGAACAAGGATTAAAAATAAGAGTAAACGAAAGGAAAAATTAAACAATTTTGTCAATAAATTAAATTTATTGATAAAAACCAAAATCAGTATCTAGTCTCTTCTTCCAGCCCGTTTTTTATGAAGCGGGTGAGCTTTTTTACCACTGTATGTGGGATTCTTCCTCACTCTGCCGCCATCGCAACCTTTAAGTCCCTCAGCGATGCAGGGGCTGGATTTCTGGCTCGAACCCTTCTTTTCATCTCATCCCACATGTGCTCGATTGGATTGAGGTCATGACTCCGCGCAGGCCAGTCTATTGTAACTATTCTCACTTCCGCCAGGTATTGCCGCACCGACACAGCAGCATGTGGCCTCGCATCGTCGTGCATTAGCACGAAGCTATCGCCAACAAACTCATTGTGACGAACGACGTATTCCTGCAGGTTGTTCTGATGTACGGATAAGCAGTTAATCCACCGCTAGGAGTCTCATCAGTCACGAAAACCAAGTCCATTTTCGCGTCTAGTGAGATGCCTGCCCACACCATGACAGAACCTCCTCCATATTCAACCGTTTCAGTAATGTAGCACTGCGCATAACGCTCCCCATATCTCCTATAGACTCGTCTTCTTTTATCACTGCCATGTAGGCACATTCAGGACTCGGAAAATAAAACGCAGTGCCATTGCTTAAAGGTCCAGCCGACATGTTCTCGGGCAAATCTGAGTCGCGCTTGTCGATGGGCTGCTATCAATTTGGGTCCATAAGCTGCTCTCTTCGGTATTAGGTTAGCTTCTTTAAGTCTTCGTCTGTCTATCCCATGACTGACAGCCCGACCACGAAATTGTCTGAGCTGGACCTCAACGCCGGTCAAGTGACGATTTCTTAGAGTTGTGTTGACAATGGAGCGGTCGTCTCGCTTCGAGGTACACCTTGTTCTTCCCGATCCTGCTCTCGGTGTAAAGGTGCCAATCTCTTGGTAACGTCTGTATACTCGGGAGACAGCTAACTGGCTCAGGTGCAGTTACGCAGCGACGACACGTTGCAATAAGGTAATGACTTGTGCCGTTTCTTCCAGGGTAGTATCCATTTTCCGATGACGTAATTAGTAAGCCGGTATAGCAGAAATGCTGACGGTTCAAGGTCCGATAAACGAAAGATAGGAATATGCACTTGCATATGTTTTTATAGGGATACATAGGCGCGCAACGAATACGTTGCTGATCGAGCAAAAACGGTTCTATTGAGTAAAACCGTTTTAACTTTGTGGAAACTGAAATGTTTTTGGTATTGTTGGAAAGGATAGAAAATCAGGATTCTCATGATTAAATATCGAACAATATCATGTATCAAAGAATATCTGTAATATATATAAAATCTGTCTGTCCGTTAGTGCACTTATCACTCGAAAACCACTTATTCGATTTACGTGTTTTCTTTACATATTACATTATACATTTATTGTGTTGGGAACGTGGAATCTTTGGCACAATGACACTACTCAGTATATATAACCATTACACCAAACACTTTAATTTTACACTCGCTGCGCGTTTCGCTAACCATGTTAGCTTCATCAGGAGCGGTAATTGAAAGAGAGACGATGAGTCAATCATCGCTCCTGATGAAGCTAACATGGTTGGCAAAACGCGCGTCGAGTACAAAAATAAAGTGTCTGGTGTAGTGGTGATATATACTGAGTAGCATAGATTTATTCTTTGACCAGGCTATCTATGTTTTAATCTTCTATAATATATATAAAATGAAACGTCTCTCTGTCACTCGAGACCCACTTATCAGATTTACGTGATTTTTTTAATATATACATATGTTCTCTGGCCAGGTTATAGGATATATTTTATTATGTTAGGTAACATAAGGAATGAGCAGTGACGATAATAGTGAATGATATTCACGCGAGCGGAGCCGCAGGCACGGCTAGTATATATATATATATATATATATATATATATATATATATATATATATATATATATATATATATATATATATATATATATAATAAACCAGACATGGTATTCGTGGATAAGTTTTCAAGTTACACAAAGTTTATCGACGCGGCTATCCTATATAACAGCAAAGTATAAGTCAGTAAATAAGTTTTGAAAGTGGAAATGAAACAAGATGAATTAATAAGTCGAAATGCATTTTTTCAGTATAATCTCTCTCAAGCTCAATACATTTTTTCCAGCTATTTTCCAATTCATTTACCCTATCTCTGAAGTGGTTTTCCGGAAGACCTTCAAAATACCTATCTACCGATGCTATTACCTCATCATTTGTTGAAAAAATGCTTCCCATGTAGAAATAATGAGTTTTGGAAATAGAGGGAAGTCAGGCAGAACTAGATCTAGTGAATAGTTCAGGATTATAGTGGTAAACCAGACTCTCATCCATAGTTACAAATCGATGAACAAAATCAGTTTTATTCTCTGTAAAATGAGCAAAATGTTGTTAAGAAAGTTTCTTTCGAGTGCGTTTTCATTCCCATGTTAGCAAATGCGGCACCCATCTTGTTGACTAGTTTACTCATTCTCAAAACATTAGTTAAGATCTCATATACTGATCCATGTAAGATGCCTATGGTCTCAGATAAATCATCCACGGTTAGCCGACGGCCTTCCATTACCATATTTTGTATTTGAACATCAGTTTCTTTAGTTGTGGCAGTTTTTGGACGTCGTGAACGTGGATCATCATTGACTCTTGTACGACCTCGTTTAAACTATAGAGTTCATTTATGGATAGTTGAAAATGAAGGAGCACTTCCTTTAACACACATAAACCTTCCAAAACAAAGAATTTTATACCTGCACGATATTCGATTTTTTTCTATTTTTAAAAACTACTCAAACACGTCTAAAAAACAGTGACAAAATCAGAAACGAATAAAATCTAAATAATTTCTATAATCCTCTTAACAAGGGGTGTGTTAATAAAGAGTCTCATATAAAACATGACGCGTTTGAACCTTGATGAATTAAACCATGTATGAAGTAGTGCTCGCGTAACTGCACCGACTGTTTGAAACCTCACAGGAAAAGCTTGCCTTTATCTAGGGCCGATAGCATGGGAAAGGCCCTCTCGGAGCTCAAGCCTTATAATATCAAAGCATATATAGGATGTATTAATATTCCCGAGGGCGGAAGTACTAGAGCGGTATATCTAATTAAAGTAACGACTATAAAATTAGCTCTGGACTGAAGAGCTCATGTTATTTTTCTTAAATTAAGAATTAGATACTCTATTGATTTATATAGAACTCGTAATTATGTGGACTGATCGTAGTAAGCGTATAAATAATTTTACCTAAATAAAAACTATTTTTGTTTCGATAATTACAGCTGGTAAAGAATTTATTTCATTGCAGGTACAAAAGATAGTTAGTATAAAATAAATATCATGAGGAGCTACTAATAGTGTCAATAGTAATAAGCATTGCATTAGTCACCTAAAATCGATTCAATTATAATATCACTTTATTCAATATATTGAATTTAAATTAGGTCGCTAATTCGTTATCTACTATAACTTTTATCCTATTCGTAAACCAAAGAAATCAACACGTTTGCAGCAATAAAAATCTCGGATTATGGACGACACCTTTTACTATAATAGTAGCTAGAGGAAATATTATAAATTGACAGTATTTAATAGAAAAAGAGAGCATTCTGGCTCTATGTCTTTGCTTGCTACCAACTCAATTTATCTTCCAAGTACTGCCTATTCTCCAATTTAAAATAAATTCCTGGCCGTCTGAAAGGTTTTATTTCAGGCTCTTGTATTTCCTCAGAGAGCGTCTTTTGCGAGTGGCAGTTGATGGGTTTCTTTCTATTACCTTCATTAGCATAATAAAATCTGGGCCACCAAACTTTCTGTGTGAATTTACTAAATGTCAAACTACTATGCATAGTACCGCATTAATATCACAAACGAAACACATCTGCCTTCTTGAAGTTTCATTATAGATTTCATGACAATTAGATCAGATTTTAATCTCAAATTTCTTTAGTAAAGCTGTAATGGTAAAATACAACGAATTGTACCAAGTACGCACATTTAATACTCCAATCTAGGCTGACAGAGCAGCCACAAGCCGACAGAGTGGTTGAGAAAGTCAACATTTCAACGCAGGTGGCGAGTTTTTCGAGGGATTCCCCTCAGGCATATGTAGTTTAATGTAAAATAGACAAAGACCATATTTCAGCAGACAACCCACTGTTCTCTTATTTGTCAATAGGTCCCAAGACGCGTTTCGCCATACCACGGCTCATCAGGCTGTGATATCAAAGGTCAAGTATGTTGCAATTCTGAGGTATCGACAAAGTTGAAATAGAAAATTTTGAATTGAATGCAGTAATTATTGAAATGTACTTCAG
Source organism: Pachyrhynchus sulphureomaculatus (assembly GCA_019049505.1). NCBI lineage: Eukaryota > Metazoa > Arthropoda > Insecta > Coleoptera > Curculionidae > Pachyrhynchus > Pachyrhynchus sulphureomaculatus. Next base: position 216,154,595 of record CM032446.1, read on the forward strand.
CAAGCTCTTGAAACTAGTACCTAATAATTTGAATGTTAAAATCTTCAGACATTTAAGTAATTCTATTTTATCTGTAGTACCATAGGGTAAAACTGCACTATCTACTTGTAGATCATGATTATTGTCTTGTCTGAGAGTTAAGTTTTCAAAGCAGTTAAATGAACGTTTAATATCGTCAGTGCAATAACCATTGCTTTTAGAGTACTGTTCAATTTATTCGTTTTTGTTTAAATCGAATGGCTATTACCCACCGACTATAATGGAGTTGATAACAGATTTCGAGAAGGATTACTTTGATCCATTGCTCTGTTTACTGAGACTCCTCATCATGTCTTCCAAATTACTTTCGCGCATTTAAAAATAAAATGTAAAAACTGCAAAATGTAACGAACTGATACAAGATTTCTTCAAAGTACTTGGAACAGTAATTCGTTTATGTGTTTCATTATTTATTTACTTAGTATAAAATATGTTTGTCATTAAGTCAGCGCTTCTCAACCTTTCAGTATTTGCGACCCAATTTTCAAACATAATTTTCATCGCACCCCCCCACTCTCATACAATAACAATGCATGCAATAATAATGTATTTTCGATATTTTGATGCTAAAGCTACACTATGACCTTAATTACAAACCTTACAAACTACCAAGAATAAGTAAATTTATTGATATTTGGCAACACATATCTGCTGCGTTGACAAAACTAGAATCGATGCCTCTCTATTGCTCTCTGTCACGTGCACCATATCGGTAGCGGTTTTCGCAAGAAGTTCCGAGTTGTCTCGAACATTCGGAAAGTCTGCCCAAAAGTGTATAAATGCTGCACCTCGTTCAATTACAGCCCGTCTCAGTCGAGTTGATCCTTCTACTGCTTTCGGATTTATCGTGAATGTCTATGTTGTAAGTTACGTGTTAATTGAAATTCAAGGTACTAAGTATTCACGGCAGTAAATTTATACAGAATCATGGATAAATTTTTATGTGGGCGTAAGCGAGCATTAGACGATAGTGAAGCATGAACAAACAAGTACAGAGACGAGCATGGTTCCGAAAATAAAATCAAGAAAGTATTCTCAAGAATACTTAAATTTAGGGTTTACCAGTACTGAAGTAAATGAAGAACAAAGGCCCCTGTGTGTTATTTGCTCAAAAATCTTGGCAGCAGACATAGTGAGAACCTTAACTAACCCCGAGAATTCTTCGAATTAAAATTAAAATCATATCTAAAGCAGAAATTATTTTTTTAAAAAATTCTGTAAATAAAAAAGCTTTACTTGCCTCTCACAAAGTTTCATATAAAATAGCCAGATGTAAAAAGGCTCACGCCATTGGTGAAGAGCTTGTTTTGCCAGCAGCAATTGAGATTGTAGAAACTATGTTTGGAGATTATTTTGCCAAATAATTGCTATCTATACCTATATCAAATGATACTGTTGCCCGTCGAATTGGTGATATAGCTGAAGATGTACAGCATCAGCTTTCCGGGAAGTAGCGTGACAAACTGTTTTCAATTCAGCTTGATGAGGCAACAGACAGCAATAAAGATGTTCATTTAATTGCCTATGTTCGATTTTGTGATGGCATGTCAGCAGTAAAAGAACTATTTTTCTGCAAATCAATAGAACTCAAAGCAACATCACTTCCATTATTTGCTATCCTAAATGATTTTATAAACGAGGCAAAGATCTCCACCGTGTGTGTGGACACATTGCATGATTCACAGAGAAGCTTTGACTTCCAAAAAATGAGACCACCAAAATCTAGAATTTTTTCTGCACTTTGTAAAGACATGGGTGCCGAACAATCAGCGTTACTATTTTATTGCGAGGCAAGATGGTTATCACGTGGGAAATGTTTGCAACCTGTTTATGAATTAAGAAATGAAATCGCCATTTTTCTAGAAGAGGAAAAACCGACTGGGAGCCGAGAAGTTTCAAGATAGTTTATTTGTGATAAAATTGAGCTACTTGGTCGATATATTCGAGAAACTAAATACCTTAAATCTTCAACTCCAAGGAACAAATACACATTTATTCGATACAACTGATACAATTAATGCCTTTGGTAGAAAATTGGAATTGTGGAGCAGAAATGTAAAGCAAGAAGACCTAGAAATGTTTGCAAATGCGGGTGAATGTGTTAAAACATACAATGCTGAAGAACAACATGTGAGAGTTGTTTTAGTAACCATTGAAATTCATCTAGCCATGTTGACAAAGAATTTTAAAAAGTATTTTCTTACTGACGATAACTTGGTAGCAAGTTACGAGTGGGTTAGGATCCATTTCAAAATACTCCCGAAGCGCTCTCAACTTCCGAAGAAGAAATCTTCATAGACTTCATGGCAAGTTGCGAAATCAAACGACAATTTAATAATAAATCACTCTTTGAATTTTGGGCAGAGGCGAATGATGAGTTTTTTGCACTGAAAATAAGCGCCTTTCGTATAGTATTACCATTTTCAACATCCTACCTTTGCGAAACCGGATTTTCTGCGGTGGTTGCTTTGAAAACAAAATATAGATCTCAACTAAATATAGAAAAAGAACTCAGAGCGTTTATTTCTAATATTAAACCATCCTTCGAAAATCTTTGCTCTGCAAAACAGGGCCAAAGGAGTAACTAATAATTATTAAACTTGTTTTTAATTTAGAATTGATATGTTAATTATTAGGTAAATACATTGTGCAATACTAATACAATCCTATTTATAGGTGTATTATATCAGTGTAAATGTGTATTTTATTTTTTATTATGTCAGAATGTATTTTGTTTTGCTTTCCTTTGAATAAATTATATTAAATATTTTTAATGAATGTTTTTAATAATAATTTCTTTTTGATACACTCGCGTCCCTCCAATAGTGTACTCACGCCCCCCTAGTGAGGCCCGCTCCACATGTTGAGAAACGCTGCTTTAAGTAAACTGATTACTTACTATTCTGTGCTTTGTTTTGGTGAATCGTTATTAGATTAGAGATGGAAATTTCTCTCGATTTAAGCATATATTAATAGTTATAGATATATCGAAAATTTTAATTTTACATAAACTTCTGCCCAATGTGATTGTAGTTTATTATAATTTGTGTTTCAACTTTAATATTTTGTTGATAGACACAGACCAGACTATAAAATTTACCATTATTACCAAGCGTACTCCCCAGTACAACCAGGAAACTCGGTTAAAATAAAATTAACTCACTTTGTAAAGCTTAATAATAATTTGTATTTACCAATAATTTTTGAATATGTTGTAATGATAAGATTTAACTTAACGTTTGAGTTAGACTGCTACAAGTTGTCCACTTAGCTGAAAACAAAGGTACATAATTTATTTAGGGCAGTTCCGCGTTCTAATTTTCTTATTTTCTATTACAAGATTCTCGATTTTACTTCGCTAAGTAGCTGTAAGCTTGTAAATCGCAATCTTAAGAAATCAGTGGAGCAAAACCAACTTCTATATTTTCCGAGCAGTTACCTTGCACCGGTATACTAATGGTACATCGTCGTTACCACCTCAAATTTACACCGACCGCCATTTCTTTCGCGACACCTTTAAAACTACAAGAGTGTAACTCGAGTAGGGCAGTCGGTTCCCTGACGGTCAACTCAGACCAAGCCGAAATAAGGATCAAAAACCAAATTGAACAAATGCATGGAGCAGAGCTAGAGAGAAACTGCTTCAATCAGGACTTCTGCGCGTCTCTATGCCCTGTGACCGTGATGCCAGTTTCATTCTCGTTTCTTTTCACACTGAATAATGAATACAACTGTGTACATTCACTCATTAGCATTACTATTTACTACAATTAACGGGACCGTTGCCTTTTACCTTCGCTGTTTTCTTGTGGAATTCTTACTCATAATATTTTTTGGTTGCCTAACTACTTATATATATACTGCCTCTGTCTTTACTTCTCACTTTAAGATTACTCCTTTTATCTTCAGTTTTAGTTCTGTCAAACAGAAGAGTGGACAATCCAGTTGTTACTTCTTTTATACTAAATAGTTTGTTTTATTGGTTTCTCCTAACACATCTATTTTCTGAGAACATGCATGAGTGGTAAACGACATTTACTGTAACAAGTTGTCCAATAATTTTAAAATAGATTTTTGCAACATACGAGGTTTAAACTGGAACATCAATACAGTGCACCAAAACCTGCAATCAAATAAACTTCATTTATTCGCTCTCTATGAAACCAAGGTCAGTTCATCGACCAGCACAGTCATCTATCTTTATTCTGGGTACGACTTCTATTCCCGATTTAGGCGTAACTTTGGAATGTGTCTTTTTGTCAGAAGCAACCTCTCTTGCCAAAGAGAATAGGCTCTGGAGCCCCCCAACTTTGATGTTATATGGTTAAAAATAACGACCCAACAAACCACAAGGTTCATCTGTATCCTCTATCGACCACCAAGTGATACCAACTTTAGAACACTTTCGCTTCTCTTGCAGATACAATTGATCATTTACAAACTAACTATCCAAGTGCCGAAATTGCCATCCTGGGCGACTTTAATGTCCACAATATCAATTGGCTTAAATATTCAAATACTACCGACGAACAAGGTCGTGAAGCTGAATTATTCTCAATCAGTTGTGGCTTAACTCAGCTCACCAATCCGGAGATTTACCCGGTCACCGTAAAGCTGCCGTTAGGTTCTTCCGACCTTAAACTGCTTTCGACATCGAGTATCCTACCAATCAGTGACGGAGAGGCGTCTAAGCCGCGCAAGATTTGGCACTACAAATCTGCTAAATGGGAAGATCTCATGGAATATTTTCGAACTTTCCCTTGGATAGACACATCTTTTCAATCCGACAACCCATCTGACTGCACCAGGGAGGCCTCCGATGTTATTTTGGCTGGTATGGAAGCTTACATCCCTTATTCGAAGAAATGCCCCTCCAACGGCAGGCCTTGGATCGAAAATGCAAAGAAGCTGTTGCTTTTAAACATCTTTCCTACCAACAATGGCTAACACCATAAATCGTAACACCTTTGTTCGTGCGCGGAACAGATGCAAAGAAATTGTCGACGAAACCAAGGAGGCATACAATCAAAGAATTAGAAACAAACTTCTCACCTGTCCCAGCAATTCGCTAAGGCAGTTAGTCAAAATTTCACCAAATCCACCATACCACCACTCACACGGCCAGATAATTCTATTGCAACGACACCTGTTGAGAAAGCGAACTTGTTGGCTGAACTCTTTGCTTCAAATTCTATTGTCGATTTTCAAGGAAAAACACCACCTACTATTCCCATATTGCCCGCATTTTAATTAAAATAGATACCAAAAAGGTTTCTGGCGCTGACGGAATACCTACCGTAGTTTTCCTTCTGCTGGAAATGTGGCACAGTTTAGCCGATAACTAAAAAAGGCAAGAAAACCTTGCCAAATAACTACCGATCAGTCGCAATGCTTTCAATAATATCGAAAGTCATGGAATATCTTAAAGGACTCAATATTATTAACGATCACCAATATGGCTTTCGTAAACATAGATCAACAGGAGATCTTCTGACTTATGTAACACATGCTTGGAAAAACGTAATTAAACACTTTGGAGAATCTCGACCACGTTTGGCACGATGGACTGTTGGCTAAGCTACGCTCTTATGGTATGTCTGAAAAGTTCTGTTTGTGGCTCTCATGTTTCCTCAGAGAGAGTTCTTTACGAGTGGGGGTCGACGGATTTTTACCTTCACGCCGGTGTGCCTCAAGGCTCCATACTGTCTCCTACTCTCTTTCTCATTTACATTAACGATCTGCTGGAAAAGACCGGGAATTCAATCTACAGCTTCGCAGATGACAGAACGCCTATCTATTCATTCACTTTGATCGCTCGGACATCGGCTACTCGGGCGAATATTCACAGCAGGAGGTCGTTCAACTTAACAAAGACCTGGAAGAAATTCTATCTTGGGGTGACAGTAACCAAGTGGAATTTAACGCTACAAAAACCGGCGGCAGTTTTTTCTAAAAAGTTAGCGTTGCTGAACCCGACATTGTCCTAGCATCATCATTCAATTTGTTGGGCGTTAATTTGGGAGCAAATATGTCCTGGCATGAACATGTTGCAGGCATACCAAGAAGAGCTTCTCAAAAGTTGGGAATATTATTTCGAATCAGAAAGCTTTACACTCCACAACAACTGTTATTTCTTTACAAAGCTCAAATTCGACCAACTATGGAATATTGCTCTCATGTTTGGGGCTCTGCTCCGAAACACATACTGCATTTGTTGGATTCTGTTCAGAGAAGAGCTTTTAGTCTGATTGGAGACCCGGAACTGACCGGCGGCCTTGATTCGCTGGGACATCGAAGAACGGTTGGCGAATTGAGTCTGCTCTACCAGTATTTTCATGGAAAGTGTTCGAAGGATGTAGCCCGCTTAATTCCTCCCAGAGCGGTGCATGTTAGAAATACACGTCGCGCTAATACTTCACATCCCTATGAGGTTCAGCTTGTTACTCCGCATATACCGCTTTTCATATGGAGAACATCATCCTTTGGAATTATTTGCCCAGGGCTGTGTTTGCCACCGAGTACAATTTACAGTAATTCAAGAACAACGTGAATCGCTTTTTTTCGCACACATACCGCTCCTGGAGCGCTTTAGGGACTTTCCTGTAGCACGTGTGTTAGACCCATAAAAAAAAAATTGGTATTTATTACGCGAAATCAGATTTTAGTGTTCGAAATTTTGTCGTTGGATAAATTAACAGTTGATCTAATAAAAACCTATGTTTACTATAAAATACCAAAACTTTCTTATACGTCGCAGGAAGATGAAGTTTTAAAAACTCTAACTATCAAAATTGATTTAATAAAAACGTTAGTTCAGGTTAGTGGTTTTTTTTTTCTTAAAATATTCATAATTATTAATATATCGATAACTACCAATATTATCGACAGGAAAAATTAGCTAAAATTATCGATACATATCTTACATATATACATATCAAGTAAATATTATTATCATCATGACCATGAAATATGTATGTTTATTTTCTCAACTAAATTATTTATCCCGGGCTACTATAAAAACGAAAGGATTTTTATATCCATTCAGTTAAAGATTTAATTTGTCTCTAACCTAATAATAATTAAGACTTATAATGTCTTTAACAAAGTTTTCCGGTAAAGTGGCAGTGGTAACAGGTGCTTCTGCAGGAATTGGTAAATCCATAGCTGAGGCCTTAGTGAAATCTGGAGTAATAGTGAGTAAATATTTAAATAACACGTTATTTACTTGTCTTTATTTTTGATAGTCTACCATAAAAGTAATAGCTATACTATGAACACAGAACAGTTACTAAGAGAATATTAATTTAAAATGTTTACCCACGTAACAATACGATGTACTGTGTAAATGTTCCATGTCTATATAATTAAAAGTTTTATTTAATGATAATTTCGAAACGAATTTTTGCCTGGCATTTTGTACTAACTGTACGTTTCACATTGCACTGAAAAAAAACTGAATACAGAGGAACATAAAAAACGAGACTGGAAACATTTCTAAAATTTAAGCAAAAACTTCAGTTTTGGGACTTCCGGTCGACAGTTCGTAGCACACGGATGCGTTCTCCCGGTTGGGGCTTCTGAAGGCGAAGTGCGAGCTTCTTGGGGCTTCGAAGTATGGATCGGTGGTCCACAAATTACCTGGTAGGGGTTCGAATCGCATGAGGTTGCTAAGCGCTGTGAGGGGTGATTCCTATAACGTCGGTTGAGGTTAGGTGATTTGAGCAGTAGGCGAACACGTGAGGCCGTGTTTTTTGTATCAGTCACGTAATTAGACGGGTTATACCCAAAACCAGTAGCAGTTCCCCAGGAGATCCTTTATCAGTGCCATAAAAGAAATTAAGTTATAAAGACAAATAAATATTATTTTGAGGGAGCAATATCGCCTAGAGCGAGACTACGTTGCTCTCCACCCGTGGAACGGATCCAAACTCGAGAATGTGTAACGCATCACAGAAGGGTCGCCTATGCTCTGCCTAAGTACGAGACGGATTCAAAGCTGAGTAAATTATCCAATGAAGGATATATATAGCTCAATAAAAGAGAAAGAAAGAAAGAAAAGAACTTCAGTTTTGGTTAAAAAGTTTGTTATAAAATATTGGTACGTTGTCAGTCAGTAGACACAATATCAAAGTATGTTGGCTCCTTTTTTAACTAAAATAAATGCATACTTGCTAGTAAAATGTTAATTCAAAATTTTTGCCGAATAGAACGAATTATCAATTATAAAGTATCTTTGATTGTGTTAGCCGATACTTGTCGGAAATTTATAATAAAATTATATAAAAACAACACTATGTTTTAAATTTCCAATATATTTAAAATGACTTGACAATTGTTTCACCATACAATGGCTTCTTCAGAAGTGAATTAGAAATCCAAAGAAGTCATTGTATGGTGAAACAATTGTCAAGTCATTTTAAATATATTGGCAATTTAAAACAGTGTTGTTTTTATATAATTTTAAATATAAAGTAATTAGTACAGAACATTATTCTCACTTATCTAAAGAGTTCCTATGTAAATACTGATCAGTCTTTGAGAGATTTGTTGATTAATTTGTTGTACTTATTAAAAAAAATAATATTGTATAATTTACCTCTTAATTATTAATTCCAGATATATTTTAAAAAGTGGTGGCATATTTTTACTAGTAGAAACCAATGGTAAAGTAATTTGGTAAAACTTCGTTATGCGGGCTTTTCAGAAAAGGGTTTTTTTTTCTGAAATAGGTTTAAAATGGTCTACGTTTGAAAGACTTGCGAGAAAATATAGGGAGAAGCCATTTTTGGACTTTTTTTTTGGCAAACAAAAATTAACCTATATCACTGCCAACTATTGATCTGACACTGATCGAAACTGTCAGTTGTTTTCGGAAGAATAGGCTCCGTTCACCCTAATGGGTGAAATGTAGAGGTCAGCCCAATCTTTTCAAAAAATTATTAATTTTTTTCTGTTATAATCTAATCTTGTCATAAAATTGTGTATTGCCTTTTTTTTGGTAAAATTTCGGTATGCGGACTTTTCAGAAAAAGGAAGGTTTTTTTTTTAAATTAGCTTAAAATGGCCTAAATTTGAAAAATTTTTGAGAAAAAATCGGGAGGTAACCGTTTTTGTGAACTTGAACTAACTGAAACTAACCTAAATTAAATAATCAACAATTACCAAATACATTAAATAATGAAAAAAAAATCCTACCTTAATGTGAAAAAATTATATGCGGCTATATTAGTGATTGGAGATCAAGGTTAGTTCTCGATTTTTTCTCGTCAATCTTTCAAAATTGGACCACTTTACGGCTATCCCAACAAAAAACCTTGCGATTTATGTTCTTATTGGTTGGAATTTTACTATGACTGTAAATGTGGCATAATCATACCGGCGCATGCGCATAAACAAACTGAGTTCTCCCGAGCAGTTTCGATCAATGGTTGTCAATAGCATAGTAGTAGACTTTCGTACGATTACATATCAATGTTCATATGCAAAAAAAAAAACGCAAAAACGACCTCCCCCCGATATTTTCTCGTTGGTCTTTCAAAATTAGACTATTTTAAGCCTATTCCAAAAAAATCCTTTTTCTAAATAGTCCGCGTCACGAACTTTTACCAGTAATTTGCCCAGTACATCTTAGATGATAAATTAATTAAAAGATCCATTTGACTTACCAATAGGTACTGTATAGTGAGATATGCATAAAAAAAAAGTTAGAACCGGACAATTATATTTTTCATATTCTAGGAACCTTAAAACGTGACGAGAAGTAAAAATCTCATATAGTAATTTTTTTATGAATCCAATACTTCCCTTTAGCAAGGAAAATAATAATTAATTCCAACAATGTCATTACTCAAAAATGTGCCCAATTGATGAGAGAAGTTGAGATCTCCATATTGTTTTTTAAAATATTCTCTCATAGGTGATTGGGAATTTTAAATCTTTGGCACAATGGTACTACTCAGTATATATCACCACTACACTAAACACTTTATTTTTGGCGTTTTACTAACCATAATAGCTTCTTAAGAAGCGATGATTCACTAAAAGCTAAACCACAAATCTAATTTATTTATACTTAGCTTAATATCTGAATTACTCAAGCGGAACAAATGAGATGGGCGGGGACATTAGTTCTGGTCAAGTAACCGGTAGAGGAAACTATAAGGAATAGGCCCTGTGTATTTATTTAAACTACTTTTCCATTTTATAATTTCCATATTTTCGTACGTGTTCAACAATCTCCTATCAGAAACATCTTTAACTAATTTTAGATTATCTAATGATAAGCTTTAAGGAGATATTCGGCAGTCCTAGATTTATCTGTTCTAACACATCTTAAATGTAGTCTTTTGGTAAAGTTGTAAATTATATCACTTATCGTAAGTTAAATATAAAGACTATCATGATTCGCTTGTGTATATTTTTTTCAAAGTTTTACTCAAAAAAGCATTTCGACAGATTTATCAGATACGGTAAGAACAAAATTTTTATTATAGGTTGCAGCATTAGCGAGAAGAAAAGAACGTCTAGATGAGCTTGCCAAAACACTGAGCGGCGCAAAAGGAAAACTTCATCCCTTTAAATGTGATCTTCAAAATGAAGCAGAGATTCTAAGTGTTTTTAAAGAAATAGAGAAACTGGGACCTATCCATATATTAATTAATAATGCAGGACTTTCACACCAAACTAACATTATTGACGGGAATAGTCAAATGTGGAAGAGTATATTAGGTGAGTTAACTAAAAGGCTATAGTTTCGGATACTTTAGTTTCTTCAGTAACGTATTAAAACCTTCATTTAAAAAATATTCAACAAACCTTGTAGTTTCCTCAGTTCTTATTTCAGTCGGTCTGGAGTTATCCTGAATTGAGTCTTATCTTCATCAAAACTGTTAAGACCAAAATTTTACTTTAAAATAAGATGATACGACATCACCATAAAGCTATGACATTTTTAAAGAGTAATTTTTTTTCCATTTCTCTCTTTAGTGAGAAACCTTACTACTGCGCGATTACCGAAATTACTTTAATTTACTTTTTGGAAGAAAGGAATTATAAAAATTCAAAAATCTAAAAAACTCGTACAAGGTATCCTCGAAATATTTAGAAGAGTGAAAATAATTTCACAACGAAGCAGTTTTTTGTATGACGAAGTAGGTAACTTCAAAAACACACTTGTAACACGTAGGCTGAAAATTTTTTGGTCTGACACATAAATGTCGCCCTTTTCAAAAAATTCATATGATTTTTAGGAAGTACCAACCTTCAAACGATACGTGTCAAAATTTAATAACATTTCGACGATTAATTTACAAGGTACAGTGGTTTTAGTGACGCTACTTTTGATATGTTCAAAACAATGGAAAAAATCTACTTTCTTGTGTTGATTAAACACTGCTTTTTGATGGGAAAAAATACCATTCAAGCAAAGCCATGGCTTGATAAGTGTTACAGAGACTCAACCCCTGGAAAATTACTCATCATTTACTGGTATCCTAAATTTAAACGCGATGGTACAGACACAAATGATTCTGAACGCTCTGGACGCCCAAATAAGGTGGTTACACCGAATAATGTCAAAAAATCCACAAAATTGTTTTGGATGCACGTAAAGTGAAATTGCATGAAATAGCTGACACCCTATAGATATCAAAAGAACGTGTTGGTCATATTTGGCATGAACATTTGGGCATGATAAAGCTCTGTTCGGAATGAGGACCGAGCTTGCTCACAGTGGACCAAAAACAACAACGTGTTAATGATTCTGAGCGTTGTCTGGACTTGTTTAAGGACAATAAAAAGAATTTTTTCATGCAACATGAGACAATGGAGGAAATATGGATCCACCACTATACACCGGAATCAAATCGGCAGTTAGCTGAGTGAACGGTGAACGGTGATAGCCGCCCGAAGCGACCAAAGACACAACGGTCGGCTGGGAAAGTTTTGACTTCTGTATTTTGGGATACGCATGGAATAATTTTCATCGACTATGCTGAGAAGGGAAAAACCTTCAATAGCGAATATTATATAAAGTTATTGGCGCGTTCGATGGCACAAATCGCTAAGAAACGGCCCCAAATTAACAAGAAAAAAGTGCTCTTTAATCAAGAAGTTCGAATTGCTTCCTCATCCACCGTATTCTCTAGATTTGGCCCCCAGCGACTTTTATCTATTCGCAGACCTCAAAAAAATGCTCGCGGGAAAGAGATTTGGCTTCAATGAAGAAGTTATCATCGAAACTGAGGCCTATTTTGAAGGTAAAGACAAATAATCTACAAGAAACCTACAGAAATGTTAAAAAGCGTTGGACTAATTGTATCGCTCTTTAAGGAGATTATATTGATGAATAAAGTCGAATTTTGCAAAAAAAATGAGTTTTGAGTAGCTAGACCAGAAACTTTTCAGCCTACGTGTTAGATAAAAATTCTCTCTCATCAATGGACATTTTATTCATAGGGTGAAAATATATTCTTCTAAAATAAAACATTTATTTTCTTCTAGTACATTTAAAATTATAGTAATTTATTTCAATATGGGGTTCGCCTTGTTTATTATTATTTAAATTATTTTAAAAAATTACAACATAAGGCAATTAAATGTATCTATTGATTATAATCAATATCAGTAACTACCGTTATTAGCACCAATCAAAAATTTATATAAACCAATTTTTAGACAGAGATAATTAGTATAATTTTAAAATAAATATATTAATATATTTTATGCATTTAAAAAGAAGATATTCAAATATCTAACTAACAATACAAAGCCTCAAAATGTTTACAAATTACTTAGGCTACAAGCTACAAGTAGAAAAAATCATTACTTTACGATGGAATCTCGATATAGATAGATCAAATAAAAAATATAACTAAGATACAATAATTTGCACCTCCGGTGGTATAAGCTCAACTTTGAAGCCATACCAGAGGGCTGTTCAAGGCCATAGACCAATTAAAGAAATGTTCAGCAAGTTATTAACAATTACCGCGTGGCAGCGCTTTATAGAGCTGTACCACAAGTATATAAAAATTGACATGAACCACTAATATTGGACAAAGCCCATTTTTCAGCAGTTTTTGAGTATTCGCTCATCTGTCAGTCCATGTTGAATGCCGTATCACGACTCATCAGCCGTACTAGGATTACATCTGCTAGAAGTGCAAATTGTTGTGTCTTACTTAATCTTTGTTCTAGTACTCGATGCTGATGCGATCAAACGAATCCCGAAATGGATTAAGAGAACAGTCAAAAACTTTTACTATGAAAAGTATTTAAAAAATTATAAAATTTAAATGTTTATTCAAAAAATATCCTTTGTCAAAAATACAATTTTATTTTGTATTAATATTTATATACGTATTTTTCTTAATTAATTTCGCATTTCATTTTACTATAATTTAATGAGTACTAGTTCTGGTTTGCCTTGACTACTACAAACTTTATAATTTGTTGGAAATTCCTGATATTCCGTAGCTAAAAATAAATTAATATAGAGTCAACCTTTTTAAGACCTAGATCACTATGTTTCATTAAAAGAGCTATATCAAGTATCCACATCCAGATATTTTGCCCCATTCTGTAAAAAAGTAAATCAACAAATAAACGACCACGTGCAAGTCGGACTCGCGCAATTAGTGGTCGTACGTTGATTGCTTTTAAAATAAAAAATTTTGTTACGGAGGTATAAAATGATCAATGACTTTACAAAACAAACCCCAAATGAATTTTCCGATCTTTAGTGAAAACTGATGACCGTGAATTTTTTTTTTTTTTTTTTTTTTTTTAATTTATCAGATAAATTATTAAAGGTAATGAACTCGTGATAATTTTCATTCAATCTACATCCTGTGAGAATATTCCAGATTTTTTAAAAAATTTTTGATCAGTATTTTTCAAGATAAGGGGAGGGACAGCGATTTATTGCAATTTTTTAAAAATAATTCAAAGGAAAGTGTGCGCAAGTATTACATTTTATATATTTTTGAACTGTTTTTATAAGCTTTCATTTGACATCCCGCTGGATGGCCTGGTAGAATTCACCCTGAAAACTTAACGCCCTTAAGTCAAAATTTAACTTTTCAGACCACACGGCGTTAATGAGGCCATCAATTCCTATGTTAGTGCAAAAGTTCAATTTTCTATATCAAATAGTTTCGGAGAAAATCAAAGATCTTATAGGTGTTCCGTACGGAACACTGAAAAGACATCTAATAATTTTATAATAATTAACATCTTCTGAAATTTGTCTGTTTTGAATTATATCGAACAGTTAAGTAAAAAGTATATTATAAAAATACAATTAAGACAATATAATGATCATTTTCTTCTAGATACAAATGTCTTGGCTGTAACAATATGCTCAAGAGAGGCCATTCGCAGCATGAAAGAAAATAATATCAAAGGTCATATTATTAACATTAATAGTGTAGCTGGACACAAAGTTCTAGATTTCCCTGGATCCAGTCTTTATCCAGCCAGTAAACACGCACTTACAGCCTTAACCGAGACGTTAAGATTGGAAATCAATAGGAATAAATTACCAATTAAAGTTACGGTAAGCAATGTCATCAATCACAACAGTTGTAATTAAAATTAGTTAACACTTATAAGTTACAGATTTTACCAAACAAGGAAGACTTTTCCTTTCATTTATTTTAGCTATATTTTTTCTCGCTTGAAACTGATATAGTTCCGGCTAGTTTAGGTCTACATTTAAAGGAACTTTTGTTCTATTTTTGAGTGAAAAAGGCGGAGAAATATGGCTCAGTAGTTTGGGTACACTCTCCAAATTGTTAAAACGTTGGTGATTAATATTTAAAAATTTTTACAAAATAACACAAGTTTTTGGTCTAACTACTTTAAAACACTTTTTTTTTGCAAATTCGACTTTATTCATCAACATCAGTCCAACGCTTTTCTAACATTTCTATATCTTTCTTGTAGAAGGATTTGCCTTTGCCTTCAAAATAGGCCTCGGTTTCGGAGATAACTTCTTCATTGGAGCCAAATCTGTTTCCCGCGAGCCTTTTTTTGAGGTCTGCGAATGGATAATAGTCGCTGGGGGCCAAATCTGGAGAATACGCTGGATGAGGAAGCAATTCGAACTTCTATTCCTACATTTTTGCCATCGTAACCATTGACTTGAGACACGGTGCATTGTCTTGATGAAAAAGCATTTTTTTTTCATGTTCATTTGGGGTCGTTTCTTTGCCGTTTCTGCTTTCAAATGCACCAATAACTTTATATAATATTAATGGTTTTTCCCTTTTAATCATAGTCGATGAAAATTATTCCATGCTCATCGCAAAATACAGAGTGTCTTTAGTCTTCGAGTGGCTTTTACCGGCTGCTGTCCACTCAGCTGACTGCCGATTTGATTCCGGTGTGTGTGCTGGTGGATCCATGTTTCATCCATTGTCACATATCGTATAAAAAAATTCTTTTATTGCTCTTAAACAGGTACAAACAGTGCTCAGAATCATCAACACGTTGTTGTTTTTGGTCCACTGTGAGCAAGCGCGGTACTCATTTCGAACAGTCCAAATGTTCATGCAAAATATGACCAACAGGTTCTTTTGATATCTTTAGGTTGTCAGTTATCTCACGCAAATTCACTTTACGGTCATCAAAACAATCTTGTGTACTTTTTTATGTTTTCTGGTGTCACCACATCATTTGGACGTCCAGAGCGTTCAGCATCATTTGTGTCTGTACGACCGCGTTTAAATTTAGCATACCAGTAAATGAAGAGTGATTTTTTAGGGGCAGAGTCCCCCGTAATACTTATCAAGCCAATTGTTTTGTCTAAATGGTATTTTTTCCCATCAAAAAAAGTGTTTACTCAACACACGAAATTCGATTTTTTCCATTGTTTTGAAAATATCAAAAAATAGTGTCACTAAAACCACTGTAACTAATCGTCGAAATGTCAGGAAATTTTAACACATATCGTTTGAAGGTTGGTACTTCCTAAAAATCATATGGATTTTTTGAAAAGGGAGACATCTATGTGTCAGACCAAAACCTTTCCAGCCTACGTGTTATATGGAATGATTGTAGGTATAATTCTGCTAAAATTCCCCTCTGTCGATTGAAAAACAGATACTAGTGTTTCGCTGATTATTCTGCCGGCTTCTTCAGAGACTGTTCCAGGAAATGACTGTTTCAGAATCGACTGCCTAATGGATGATCTATTTCACGATTAGTGAGAAGTAAAGGCTACTTAAAATTAAGGTTATTGGGATATTTAGATATTTCATTGGACTTCCTAATTTTCCTAGGATAGAAAAAGGAATTAGTTGCAAGGATCTCTGATTATTCAAATAGAATCTGGGTCCTGTTTTGTACTGGTAACCCTTTTTTAATTTTAGAACATATTTTTCTGGTCACCGATATAGATTTAATCACGTCTAGATAGGATACTCCAAAATCTTGGATTTCCAAAAGGGATTCTATCTTTGACAGATATTATGAGAGTTAAGAGCACGTAGAGGATCGTTTTATTATGTTATATTTTGAATATTAGTCTTACGAGATACCTGAAGAGGTGTATGTTTTTGATTGAAGCGTCTTATATGTCGGTGCTGAAAATTGTTTCATTAAAGAGTAGAAGTAAGTTGTGTTAGTTCCGATTGAAGAGATTGTAGCTGAGTGAGTGATGCAGCTCAATGAACAAGGAGTGGTAATGCGAGGAAAGATTTAAATATCTAGTTACCCAGATAAATGGATCCGATGAGGTAAAGATGCTCCTATTCACTGGCCACCTCGTTTCTCAGACTTAAATTCATGCGATTTTTCCTTTGCATTGCATTGAATCAAGTTGAAATCGACAACATTGATCAGTTGTGGAATTGGATTCAAAATGCTGCTAATGCTTTACGAGATGAAGACATTTTAAGAAGAGTGAGTACATTTAAATTTCCTGCGACCTATTAATTTATGCATTAACGAAGGTTTCAACTTTTTTCGAAATTTATCAATTTGTGGGTAATCTTTTATGCCCTTAGCCAGTTGGTTTTTACATTTCTTGTTGGCTCGTTGGTCTTTCAATTTATTATCAATCAATTGTTATTAGACAGTTTGCCTTTAAGAATTTGCGATTCTATAGTGGAATTAAAAAATGGAAACAAACATCCCATTATCTCAGAAACTGTTGCTCGAAACAACATTTATCAAGAGAACTTTTTTAAATAGGAGACAGCGGAGAATACCAATGTTTAATTAGAAATATCATACAGAGTGGTATAAAAAAGTTATGACAATTTAAAAGTATACCCAGTGCAATAAGTGGCGCCCCCTACAATTTACAACAAAACCGTGAGCTGATTTCGATACTTCATCTCAGAAAACCCCTTAGCACCGAATCTTGTATAAATAGTACAATTATTAAGAAAGCTACTTGAGAAAAACTAAAATAAAAGTATAACTTTGACACCCTGTATTTCAAAAATTACGAATTTTAGGACTAAGGTAAATTGGGTTAAATGGTCGTCTTTCCATCCCAGAAATCCACAGTAACTCTATGTACACGGAATACTGGAACACCTTGTATGTATGTACCTAAAAATTCACACAGAACAAAGATCCTCCAAAATACTTTAAAAGCAATACGTTATTAGAGATTAAACGAGCTCACCTCATTGTATGAAACAGTTGCGTTAATATGCAATAACTCTTTGAATTAAAAATTTGACATTGAACTCGAATTAAAGCAAATTAGAATGTTGAATACATAACGAAAATATTTGGTTTATTTCTTAAAATAACGTTCATTATATCATGTGTTTCGGGAATGACGAAAAAATAGTTTTAGGGAATGTTAAGGTGCACAGTTTAAAATTATTTTTAAGTATACAGGGTACTTCAAAAAAGTGTGGTTGACATAATTTGTTTTTAAATTCTGCGTAAAATTTTATAACTTCTTTATTAATATACCTAAACCTAGTAGTTTTTCTAATATTTCAATTTTTCAAAGAAAATACTAGTTTTCAGTTTTGTAAAAAATTACCGGTAGCGCCATTATTTCTGAAGGTGGAATACTCTTAATTAGTACGAGCGTTCTACAGAGATGAAAAAAAAGATATATGTAAAGAAATTTGATTAGATGCTACAGGGTGTTCAAAATAAATTTATGCATTTCGACTTTTTTAAATTAAAAAATCTCAAATTTTTTAAATGGCACACCCTATATATTATTATTTTTTGATAGATTTTATAAAATCCTGAAACTTTTATTAAGTATGTCATATACCTATTTCAAATAGTTTTCGATTTATTTTGAATTTTTCAATTTTTGTCCTTGTTTTCAATACACTTACGCTATAACATCATAGTTGCCAAGACAAAACAAAAATGTAGGCATTGTCAAATTTTGACATGTCTATTAAGCAAGTAAAAATAGTTTAATTTGTTGTAGTAAGTGACGTATAAAGGTAATAGTTATGGATTTCCCTAAAAATGAATTAAATGATATGGTTTATATACTGGGCAAGACGAGAAAAAATTGTCTTTTGACAGTAAGGCTTTATGGAGCGAAATACCCTAATAGACGTATACCATCTAGAAATTTTTTTCAATGCTTAATGAAACGGTTTGATGGTAGTAATAGCGTTGAGTATACGAAACGGAAAGTAGTAATTCAGAATGCTACCAATGAGGAAAGAGAAATAGAGGTTTTACTTCATGTTGAAGATAATCCCCAGGTCACATCTCAATCTACGGCTAATCGCACCACGAGAAAATACAAGTATCAACCCTTTCATATGGTACTGCACCAAGAACTTCGAGGCTGTGATTTTGAACGACGAATAAACTTTTATACCACCATGAATGGAGTAATAGAGGCCCATCCAAATTTTTTATCCAAAATAATATTTTCTGATGAAGCTACTTTCCGGAGTAATGGAGCAGTTAACAGCCGTAACATGCATTATTATTCAACAGTCAATCCATTTTTGGTCCGGGAAGCTCAAATCCAAAACCATTGGTCGCTTAATGTAGTATGTGGAATATTAAATTTTCGAATTATTGGTCCATATTTTTTCCGCGAACCGCTTAACGGGCCTAGATATCTAAATTTTCTGCAAAACGAATTACCCCAGCTTTGTTGAATATAAATGAATAGAATAACTTTAAAGGGAACAAATGTGGATTCAACAAGACGAAGTTCCTGCTCATTACTACCGAGAAATGCGGGAATTTTTAAAACGATCGTGAATCGGTAGGGATGGATTCATTTAGTGACCCCCTCGATCATGTGACTTAACACCTTTAGACTTCTTTTTGTAGGGATACATTAAAGATCGTGTTTATGTGAGTATAGTAAAAAAGTCGACGGGCATATTTTTGAACACTTATGACGTCATAAGAATTAATCATTAGATAAGTTAAACTATATTATTATTAACTATTTGTTTATGTTTTTACAATAGCGTAAGTGTATTAACAATGAAAAATAAATCAAAAACTATTAAAAATAGGTATATAACATACTTAATAACAGTTGGAGGGTTTTGTGAAATCTATCAGAAAAAATAATAATATACAGGGTGTGCCGTTCAAAAAATTTGAGATTTTTCAATTTAAAATAGTCGAAATGCATAAATTTATTATGAACAACTTGTAGCATCTAACAAAAATTTCTTTACATGTATTCTTTTTTTCATCTCTATAGAACGCTTTTTTTTTCTATGGGTCTAGCACACGTGCTGCAGGGAAGTCCCTAAAGCGCTCCAGGAGCGGCACGAGTGCGGAAAAAAAAAGCGATTCACGTTGTTCTTGAATCGCTGTAAATTGTACTCGGTGGGAAACACAGCGCTGGGCAAATTATTCCAAAGGGATGACGTTCTCCATATAAAAGATTGCTTGAAAAGCGTTGTACGCGGAGTAACAAGCTGAACCTCATACGGATGCGAAGCACCAGCGCGACGTGTATTTCTAACATGCACCGCTTTGGGAGGAATTAAGCGGGCTACATCCTTCGAACACTTTCCATGAAAATACTTGTAGAACAGACTCAAGTCGCCAACCGTTCTTCGACGTTCCAGCGAATCAAGGCCGCCGGTCAATTCTGGGTCCCCAATCAGACGGACCGCTCTTCTCTGAACCGAATCCAATAAATGCAGGGTATGTTTCGGAGCGGAGCCCAAACGTGGGAGCAGTATTCCATAGTTGGTCGAATTTGGGCTCTGTAAAGAATTAACAGTTGCTGTGGGGTGTAAAGCTTTCTGGTTCTAAATAATATTCCCAACTTTTGAGAAGCTCTCCTTGCTATGCCTGCAACATGTTCATGCCAAGACATATTTGCTCCCAAACTAACGCCCAACAAATTGAGCGACGATGCTAGGGAATGGAGTGCCCCGACATAACTATGTCGGGTTCAGCAACGTTAACTTTTTTAGAAAAAACTGCCGCTTGGGTATAGAACGCTCCTACCAATTATGAGTATTCCACCTTCAGAACACTGGCGCTACTGGCAATTTTTTACAAAACTGAAAACTAAAATATTTTGAAAAAAATTGAAATATTAGAAAAACTACTAAGTTTAGGTATATAACATTATTAACAAAAAAGTTATAAAATTTTACGCAGAAACTTAAAAATAAATTAGAAAATAGGTTGTTCCATTTAAAAAAACATATGTTATATAGGCCACACTTTTTTGAAGTACCCTGTATACTCAAAAATAATTTTAAACTATGCATCTTAATATTCCCTAAAAGTATTGTATTTAAAACATTTTTTCGTCATTTCCGAAACAAATGAGATAATGAACTTTACTCTGTCGTTGACTCACCCTATACATATTTTCGTTTAGCATTATTATTATTATTATTTATGGGGTTATTTCTAAATATTATACCGAATGATGTTTGGTGGAATTTTTTCGAATTACGAAAGCTCTAAATTATTTCGGTATACGAATATAGGAATAAGTATTAAATAATTTACTTTCTAAGAATACAAAAGCATTTTGAAGTTACTAAATAATTAATACGAGCAGAAATTTCCAAAAGAAAAAAAATAATAATAAAAAATTTGAAACTGATACTCTATTTTCAGTTTAATTCTTTTTTGCCGATAGATTTACAAGTAGTAATCAATTATTTTTATATATTGCAGAAGATTCGAAATATAGTAGCAGATTTTTGAGCAAGTTTAAAATCAAATCACATTATAAATGGGTTATAAATTCAAACCATTCTTCTCATGTAATGGCTAATCATTAAAAAAAGTAGCGATGTATGTTGATCATGAAATATTACGAGTGATACTCGGTGGGCAGTTCATCCCAAATAGTAAATTAATGTACATTCCTATGGGAACAGTATTTCATCGATGATCGAAATTAAGCTTTGTGTAGGATAAACAATTATTGGGGAGCATACAGAGTATAATGCGGAAACGAAGGATTCAACATTATTAGCGATCACCAATATAGCTTTCGTAAAAATAGATCAACAGGAGATCTTTTGACTTATGTAACACATATTTGGAACAACGCAATTAAACACTTTGGAGAATCTCGAGCGGTTGCTCTTGACATATTCAAGGCATTTGACAGTGTTTGGCACGATGGGCTGTTGGCTAAGCTACGTTCTTATGGTATGTCTGAAACGTTCTGTTTGTAGCTCTCATGTTTCCTCAGGGAGCGTTCTTTACGAATGGTAGTCGACGGATTTCTTTCTAATACCTTCACTATCAACACCGGTGTACCCCAAGGCTCCATACTGTCTCCTACTCTCTTTCTCATTTATATTAACGATCTGCTAGAAAAGATCGAGAATCCAATTTACAGCTTTGCAGATGACAGTACACTTATCTCTTCATTCACTTTGAACGCTCGGACATCGGCTACTCAGACGAATATCCGCAGACAGCAGGAAGTCATTCAACTTAACCAGGACCTGGAAGAAATTCTATCTTAGGGTGACAGTAACCAAGTGGAATTTAACGCTACAAAACTCATGCGGCAGTTTTTTCTAAAAAAGAGTTAACGTTGCTGAACCCGACATAGTTATGTCGTGGTACTTCATTCCTCTTACATCGTCACTCAATTTGTTGAGCGTTAATTTGGGAGCAAATATGTCCTGGCATGAACATGTTGCAGACATAGCAAGGAGAGGTTCTCAATTTTATTTCGAACCAGAAAGCTTTACACTCCACAACAACTGTTAAATCTTTACAAAGCTCAAATTCAACCAACTATGGAATACTGCTCCCATGTTTGGAGCTCCGCTCCCAAACATACACTGCATTTGTTGGATTCTATTCAGAGAAGAGCTGTTCGTCCGATTGGAGACCCGGAACTGACCAGCGGCCTTGATTCGCTGGAACATCGAAGAACGGTTGGCGACTTGAGCCTGTTCTACAAGTATTTTCATGGAAAGTATTCGAAAGATGTGGCACGCTTATTTCCTCCCAGAGCGGTGCATGTTAGAAGTACACGTCGCGCTAATAATTCACATCCGTATGGGGGTTCAGCTTGTTACTCCGCGTACAACGCTTTTCAAGCATTCTTTTATATGGAGAACATCATCCATTTGGAATGGCTTACCCAGGATTGTGTTTCCCACCGAGTACAATTTACAGCGATTCAAGAACAACGTGAATCGCTTTCTCCGCACACGTAGCGCTTTAGGGACTTCCCTGTAGCACGTGTGCTAGACCCATAAAAAAAACATTCTTCAACCTTTTGCGAACATCTTCCGTGTATGCAACTTGTTCATTCCAAAACATATTTGCTCTCAAGTTAACATCTAACAAGTATAATGGTGATGCTAATGGAAAATAGTGTGACAAATGTATTGAATTTTATAACTTTTTCAAAACAAAAAACCTTTTTGATTCTGATCGTAGAAATTTGTCACATTTTAGGAAGAATCATAATTCCACATTCATAACACTTCTGAATTTTATCTGTCAAAAAATTGAACCATTGGACATCATCAGGTAAATGGTACCATGATGGTACAAAATCAGGATCTTAATAAGGCGTGAATAATTTTTGCTGAGTGACCAAAAATATATGCCGCTTTAGATTATCTATTATTACTTTGCATTATCTAAATTGATCGTTAGATGGCGTGCACCAATTATCAGTTGTTTCGAAAATGGTTACGTCTCATAAGTACATCGAAAATGCTAATTTATTATGATAAGGAATTTCTTTGTGTCCAGAATCGAGTTTTTTCAAGGGCTTTTCAATGCATATATGTGTCTATTAATGATTTGATTTGGTCGTCTTCAACTTCAACTGAGTATATAACTTAGCACGAGTGGAAATTGAGTTAAACTATTAAACTGAACTGGCAACAAACAATAATTTAAAATGCTTGGGCAGGTTCTTGTATATAATATTATATTAATTTTTAGAGTATTAGCCCTGGATTCGTTAAAACCGAATTTGTTCAAGCAAACTTTACAGAAATATCCAAAGAAGTATTAGAACTTGCCAATTCTGCACCTGCTTTAGAATCTTCGGATATTACTGAAGCAACGATCTATGTTTTATCTACTCCTGATCATGTCAATGTAAGTAAATCTGTTTTATAACTATGTTATTTATGTGAACATTATTTTAGTAAGCGGAAAAGGAGATAATACCTTTTCACTATCCTAATGATTTAATATGTCAGATATTGTATTTATAAACAATTCATTGACTATAGTTTTTCGTTCACTAAATTTTTTTGCTACATTTTCAATGTCACAGAGCTTTTAGCTTTTACTTCATATTATTTAATTATTGCTCAATAAGTAAGTAGCAATGGTAAAATTGCCGAATAATACCCAAGATGCTTATTTATTTATGTATCTATTTAACGGACAAGCCAATTACAATAGTAATATAAAAACAAAATTACAATAGTAATATAAAAACAAAATAATGTCAAAACACAATGCACATATACAATTCATAACGTGAAAAAAAAGGAGAAAAAAGCAAGCATTACAACAGTTTAACATCTCAGATCCCGATCGCGCTTACAAGCGTTTTAAATTCGCTAACACTACAACTGAAGGGATCAAGGCTGTATGTATTAAATAATCGGCACATTCATGTGAGAGGACTGTAATAGCCATAATTAGCACTGTGAAACGGAATACTGAGCAGTGCACTGCCACGAGTCCTATGAACAGTATTAAGTTGGACGCTCTCCAAAAGTGGTGGACAGGAAACAGGAATTTATATAGGAATAAAACATCTGCAAGATCCCTACGCTACTCCAAAGTAGCCACACCAAAAGCGTTCATAATCACCCCATAGTCAATATGAAAACTTGCATCCTTATAAATACTTATTCCAGATATAAAAGCTAAAGTTCGTAGAAATCTACGCTGCACTGACTCAATCTCAGCAATATGGCACTGGTAAGATGGTGACCACACTACCGAAGCCAAACCAGAGCGGACTATTGAAAAATACAACACTCTAAACGTGCTAGCCGACAATTGCTTACTATATCTGGTAACAAAACCAAGATTTCTGAGACCCAGTCTCAGAATATTATTAATATGGCCACGAAAATTAAGTTGCCTGTCCAAAAGCACACCCAAATCACGAATCTCCTACACCGACTCAAGCAGGGCGCCGTTCAAACTCTACCATTGACGCTCAATATTCCGCTTCCTACCAAAGGAAATGCAGAACCACTTTTTAACATTTAGACTTAAGCCATTTCTTTCTGACCAGTGATAGAGTTGATTCAGATCTTCCTGCAGACGCGTAACATCGTTTACACTTTCTATTCCTCAATTCAATGTTCTAATTTGAAAAATCCGCCATAAACTTTATATCTAAAACATTTATATGTCTTTGAACTTAATCATATAACTCGGCCACTTTACAAGTCTACTTTTACAAACTCTTCACCAAGAATGTGACCTCCAGAGTGTTATCATAGACAGACAAATGGCCAATTGAATGTATAGATAATCCGTGACGAAAAATTGTATTAAAAAATTGACGATTCTCTTGTTGGTAGAAAATTTCAACATTTAAGTTGAAAAGTTGATCGACTGACTGTTACAACCAAAAGACATATTTTATAAAAATTGGATAGATTTGGCGTTTAATTGATGAAAATTTTAAGAAATCAAAAGATGAACTGTTGTTCAGATTTTCACTATATTTTACTTATCAAAGTGAAATAAATAAAATAATACAACTTAAATCAGCCGTGGCATGCTTCGGTACATAGTACTTTTCTTAAAGTGTAGTAGAGGTTCAACTACCCTTTGAGAAAGGTAATGTGTACCAAAACATGTCACGGCTGATTTAAGTTGTATTATTTTATTTATTTCACTTTGATAAGTAAAATATAGTGAAAATCTGAAAAACAGTTAATCTTTTAACAACATACTTTATACATTTATAAATATGTTAATACTCTTTATTTTTTAGGTAAAAGAAATTACAATTCAACCTGTAGGTGAAGCATTTTAAGAAGAAATGCTAAAGTTGTACAAAATAATTTATGATAATTTTTTCTCTATTATTAAATGTTGTTAAGAAACAATAAAATGAAATATGTGAGCTAATTTTTCATTTTAGATTCAATAAAATTTGTAATTTACGATATTTAGAATTGAAATGCCAAAAATTATGATTAAATTGATATTATTGTACCGTATAATTAGGATAAAGAGCTTAACCTGAACTGCTTTCTGTCTTTTCTATCATTAAAGTATATTTTTAGCTGAAAGGTAGAAAAATAAGACTCAATAAAAAATATATTAATTAAAAAAAAACAACTCAAGCTGCCTCAAATCCATCGTATACTGGTGATGAAATATTATGTTTTCAATATGACCTACACCTACAAAGTCAAAATTATCACTGTAAGTTCTATCAAAAATCAAAACAATGTTGATTGTTTCCTACGTTAACAAAGATATCACTCATCCTGAATTTATTCCATCTACTTAAAGTACCAATGGCCAGTATTTTTCATAAGAATCGAAGTGTTCAATGAGTCGAATTTGTCGCGCTTTACCTGAATATCTTGGTCCAGACAGCTGGTGCTTATAACACCATAATGCAGTAAGTTACACTTTACACATTGTTCGTAAATTTTAACTCAAAATTGAGTCTGTGTATCGCACCATTATTCGTTATTGAACCAAATTTAAAACTATGTTAGAAAAATACTTTTTTCTAGGACATAGATTTTATCTAAAAGGCTTCTGTTCATGTGCTCCATAGGCAATCAAACAAAGTAAGCTAGCAAATTCATTTGATTCATCATTAAGTCATTTCAGGTAGTGTATTGAATTCAGAAGACAATGAATATATTGAATTAAGAAAGGCAATCTTTTAATTACAGCACTAGCCCAGACACTTAATGGTCAGGACGTATACCGGGTGACAGCCAAAATGTAACACCCTGTAATTTTTTTATTTTGAAAGTTACATATTTTCATTTTTAGATACCAGAATGGAACAATATCGAGCTTTTTTATCACTTAAGAAATATTTTTGCCTACAACTTTCTTATTTTTAATGGAACCCTGTATATTTTTTTAACAATTTCAATCCGCTTTGAAATTCTCTTTCTAACGATGTATACAAGTTGACATTTGTTTGACCGGTGACCGGCAAAAACTGATTCGGCCATGGCGGATATACTATCAATTGTTTTTGTTCATTTTATCTCACTTTGGAAAGAATTTAAGACTATTCATTTATTGTGCCATTGTGGCTTCTACAAAATTTTATGCTTTACATTCAGTTACAGAATTTTCTCTTTAAATAATGATCAATATCACCGAAATTAAGATAGGAACACATATTTAACTTATTTACACAATACAAGTTTTTTGCCAACATACATCTAACAGAACTATCTAATGCCAATTAGATTTAATATCATTTTCAGAAAATAAAACGTTTTATTATGCAATAATGTGATATTAAGAACTTCCATTACGGACTTAGTAGGCTGTGATAAAACAGACGAACTGAAAGTCATGGTTGCTACGTGGTACCAAAATGGCCATTATTATTGTTTACTTTACGTCAAAAATAATTTTTCATTAACAAAAATGTATTCAGCAGATGAAAAAGTAAACATGTTATTAATTTATGAGAGGGCAGAAAGAATAGACAAGTCGCCGAGTTGTACATGGAAGGATATCCCGATAGGAGGCACCGATCCAACAATTATTTTTTAAGGGGTAGAGCAGCAGTTTAGAAGGCAACCGATTGAATCTGCTGATGTATTTATTGGTGACGAAGAGTCAAAAATTAATGTATTGGCCATTGTTCAGGTAGATCGTACAATTTCTATAGGATATGTTGAAGAACAAACCGGTGTAAATCGTGAAACCGCTCGCCGCAATTTAAGAAAATATAAATTCAGGTCCTATAAATATCAAATAAATCAACATTTATTTCAAACAGATTACTAAAGAAGAATGGATTATTGTAATTGGGTTTTGCAAAGATACCACCTTGATAACCAATTTCATCACAACATTCTATTTTCGGATGAATCTAGATCTACCAATTTGGGTCTATTTAATCGTAACAATAGTCGATATTGGGCCCAAGAAAATCCTAGAATTATGCCAGAAAGTGCCTATCAAGAAAGATTCGGCTTTAACGTATGGTTGAGTATCCTTCGCACAAGAATTATTGGTCTTATTATATTTGATGGTGCGTTAAATGGAGAAAGATATTTGGGGTTCATTCGAAATGATATTGAAGATTTTTTAGAAACTTTACCTTTAAATCGTGGAGACATTATTTTCCAACAGGATGGCGCTCCAGCCCACAATAGTAGAAATGTAGTAAACTACTTGAATCAAAGATTTGGTGCAAATTGGTTAAGTACCAATGGACCTAAGAAGTGGCCTGTAAGATCGCCACGTCTTGGGTCTCTTGATTTTTTATATTGAACCATCTAAAAGAAAAAGTTTACAAAAATCCACCAACAGACACAAATGATTTATAAATGCACTTAAGAAGAGCAATAAATCAAATTATTGAAATTCAGTTGGAGAACGTTATGAGAGCCACGGTGAGAAAAACAAAATTGTGTAGTATTAACAACGGACAGCATTTTGAACATTTGGAATAAATACTTAGCAAATCTATCTCTAGTATAAAATAGTTTTAGCTATTTATTTTTATTGTTTTACTTAGTTAAAATATTACTTCTTTATAATATTAATTAATAACAATTATCGGTTTTGTTGTGTTATTTTTATTATTAAATGTTTTGGTTTTATTATTTGCATTCAAATATTTATTTAATAAATAGGTTTCTTATTTTCTGAAAATAATAATAAATCCAATTGGCATTAGACAGTTCTGTTAGATGTAAATTGGCAAAAAACCTATAATGTGTTCCTATCTTAATTTCGGTGATATGGATCATTATTTAAAAAGAAAATTCTATAATTGAATGTAAAGCATAAAATTTTGTAGGAGCCACTTAGACTCGCGAAAATGGCACCATAAATGGTCTTAAATTCTTTCCAAAGTGAGATAAAACGAACAAAATCAACTGCTAGTATATCCGCCGTGGCCGTTTAAGTCTAAGAGTTTAAATCAGTTTTTGCCAGTCACCTGTCAAACAAATGTCAACTTGTATACATCGCTGGAAAGAGAATTTCAAAGCGAATTGAAATTAATAAAAAAATATGCAGGATTCCGTTAAAAATAAGAATGTTGCAGTCACTTCCGGTCAAACCCGAAGTAGTTAAAAATATGTGATAAAAAAGCCTAATAATGTCCCATTCTGGTATCTAAAAATGCATATATATAACTTTCAAAATAAAAAAAAATACAGGGTGTTACATGTTGGCTGTGTCACCCGGTATATTAAAATATTAAGACAAAAATACCGATGCCTCAAATAACAACTAAATATATATCTGCCTCAGAGAGAAGTATATAATAGAGTCTTTTCATAATAGACCAACAGTCTGCCTAGTTGTTCAATGCGCAGATAAGGCCCAAAATACTACATCTAAAAATGGACCGTCGTTTAACTACCTGAATCAAGTACCATAACATTTGTTGACAGTAAAAAATCGAGCGCCCCAAAGGGTAGGCGCCGCAGAGACGAGACCCAAACACCGTCCAAAAACGTCAATTCAAAAATCGGTGTATGGTCATTTAACCATATATAATCAACAAATTTAGTTTGTTCTTGATAAAATAAGAAGGAATCTGCAAAAGGCAGACGCCGCCAATACCGGAAGACGAAGCTGGACCCTCTTTTTCCAGCCAAAAACTGTCTTTTAAAAACATTGGATATTACATAAATATAACAGTTTTACCTATTTCGTGTTATTTTCTGACTGAGAAACACTAAAAGACATTTTCAGAATTTTCGGAAAATACGAAATATTGACATTTTATGTTTATATATAATTTTATATATATATATATATATATATATATATATATATATATATATATATATATATATATATATATATATATATATGGGTCTAGCACACGTGCTGCAGGGAAGTCCCTAAAGCGCTACAGGAGCGACACGTGTGCGGAAAAAGCGATTCACGTTGTTCTTAAATCGCTGTAAATTGTACTCGGTGGGAAACAATCCTGGGTAAGCCATTCCAAAGGGATGATGTTCTCCATATAAGAGACTGTTTGAAAAGCGTTGTACGAGGAGTAACAAGCTGAACCTCATACAGATGTGAAGTATCAGCGCGACGTGTACTTCTAACATGCACCGCTCTGGGAGGAATTAAGCGAGCTACATCTTTCGAACACTCTCCATGAAAATACTTATAGAATAGACTCAAGTCGCCAACCGTTCTTCAACGTTCCAACGAATCAAGGCCGTCGGCCAGTTCCGAGTCTCCAGTCAGGCGAACAACTCTTCTCTGAATAAAATCCAACCAATGCAGCGTATGTTTGGGAGTAGAGCCCTAAACATGAGAGCAGTATTCCATAGTTGGTCGAGCTTGAGCTTTGTACAGAATTAACTGTTGTTGTGAAGTGTAAAGCTTTCTGGTTCGAAATAATATCCCCAGCTTTCGAGAAGCTCTCTTTGATATGCTTGCAACATGTTCATGCCAGGACATATTTGCTCCCAAATTAACGCCCAACAAATTGAGTGACAATGCTAGAGGAATGGAGTGTCCCGACATAACCATGTCGGGTTCAGCAACATTAACTTTTTTAGAGCAACTGCCGCTTGGGTTTTTATAATATTAAATTCCACTTGGTTACTGTCACCCCAAGATAGAATTTCTTCCAGGTCTTTGTTAAGTTGAACGACTTCCTGCTGTCTGCGGATATTCATCTGAGTAGCCGATGTCTGAGCGTTCATAGTGAATGAAGAGATAAGTATATTGTCATCTGCAAAGCTGTACATTGGAGTCTTGGTCTTTTCCAGCAGATCGTTTATGTAAATGAGAAAGAGAGTAGGAGACAGTATGGAGCCCTGGGGCACACCGGCGTTTATAGTGAAGGTGTTAGAAAGAAATCCGTCTACTGCCACTTGTAAAGAGCGCTGTTTGAGGAAACAAGAGCCAAAACAGAACTTTTCAGACATACTAGAAGAGCGTAGCCAATAATCCATCGTGCCAAACACGGTCGAATGCCTTGGATATATCAGAAGCAACCGATCGAGATTCTCCAAAGTGTTCAATTGCGTTATTCCAAACATATGTTACATAAGTCAGAAGATCTCCTGTTGATCTATGTTTACACAAGCCACATTAACGGTCGCTAATAATGTTGATTCCTTCAAGATATTTTAGAAGATGCTGATTGATAGCTTTTTCCATGACTTTCGATATTATTGAAAGTAGTGTGACTGGTCGGTAGGTATTTGGAGAGGTCTTCTTGCCTTTTTTAGGTATCGACTAAACTGTGGCAAGTTTCCAGCAGGAAGAAAATATTCCCTTTCTGTAGGTTAGGTTGAAAAGTCTAGAGAAAACTGGCGTTAGTTCTCTAGCGCAGTATTTCGTCAGCGCCAACAGCTTTTTTGGTGTTTAGCTTTATTAAAATACGTTTTATGATACGCTGTCTGAAGACGACATCGGGCATCCTTGACTGCACTATGGGAATAGTAGGTGGTATTTTTCCTTGGAAATCGACAGTAGAATAAGAAGCAAAGAATTCAGCTGACAAGTTCACTTTCTCAACAGGTGTTGTTGCAATAGAATTATCTGGCTGTATGAGTGGTGGTATGGTGGATTTGGTGAAATTTTGGCTAACTGCCTTAGCGATTGACCAAAAGGACCTGGAATTGTTGGGACAAGGGAGAAGTTTGATTCTAATTCGTTGATTTTGTGCCCCCTTGGTTTCATCGATAATTTCTTAGCATCTGTTCCTGGCACGAACAAAGATGTTACGATTTATGGCCTTAGGATTTTCACGCCATTCGCGGAAAGCAAGATATTTAGAAGTAACAGCTTCTTTGCATTTTCGGTCAAATCAAGGCTTGCCGTTAGACGGACATTTCTTCGAAAAAGGGATGTAAGCTTCCATATCAGTCAAAATAACATTGGAAACCTCCTTGGCGCAGTCAGACGAGTCGTCGGATCGAAAACAAACGTCTAACCAAGGGACAGTTCGAAAATATTCCATGAGATGTTCCCATTTAGCAGATTTTGATGCCAAATTTACGCGCTTTATTCGCCTCCTTGTCACTAATTGGTAGGATACTGTATGTCGAAATCAGTTTATGGTCGGAAGAACCTAACGGCGGATTTACGGTGACCGTGTAAATCTCTGGATTGGTGGTTAAAAACAGATCGAGAAAACTGGCGAACTCCTTATCTCGAGCAGGGATCCGTGTTGGTTCGTCAAGAAGCTGAGTTAAGCCACAACTGATAGAGAATGATTTAGCTTTACGACTTTGTTCATCGGTAGGATTTGAATACTTAAGTCAGTTGTTGTGGACATTAAAGTCGCCCAGGATGGCAATTTCGGCATTTGGATAGTTCATTTTTAAATGATCGATGGTGTCTGCAAGAGGAGCGAAAATTATTCTAAAGTTAGTATCACGACGCCAGGTCGATAGAGGATGAAGATGAACGTTGTGGTTTGTTGAGTCGTTATTTTTAACCACATAACATCAAAATTTCGGGGCTCCAGAGCCTCCCCTCGTTGGCAAGAGGGGTCGCTTCTGACAAAAAAAACAGATTCCAAAGTTACACCTAAATCGGGAATAGAAGTCGTACCAAGGATAAAGATAGTTGACTGTGCTGTCGATGAACTGATCTTGGTTTTACAGAGAGAAAGTAAATAAGGTTTATTAGACTGTAGGTGTTGGTATACTGAATTTATGTTCGAGTTTTTAAACCTCATACGTTGCAAGAATCTATTTTAAAATTACGATCTCTGCACGTCGACGCCCCTGAACCAGCCCCTACCCGAAGATCTGAAGGGGGGCTATTCTACCTCCGGAATTTTTTGTATCCAGATGCCTCATCATGCTATTTGGTCCCACAGTCTGGGACATCGGCACAGCCACGAAACGTTAGGCAACTTCACGCAGCCGAAGCCGTAATACTCGCACATACTTTTCTTGGCATTGTTTTAAAAAAAATGGCCAAGAATCGTAGTCTCCCAACCCTATCTCAAAAAATACTAAACGAAAAATTTTGAAAAAGTCCTGGAATAGTCTAAATGAAATGTAGATTGAGTGAATA
This sequence comes from Pachyrhynchus sulphureomaculatus, assembly GCA_019049505.1. NCBI lineage: Eukaryota > Metazoa > Arthropoda > Insecta > Coleoptera > Curculionidae > Pachyrhynchus > Pachyrhynchus sulphureomaculatus. The sequence goes on from CM032446.1 coordinate 216,187,280, forward strand.
TTATCACAAGAGCATTACGTTTGATGATTCCTCTGGTATAAAAAAAATATGTAAACTCTGTTCCTCTACACATTGGTGGATGTTGTTTAATATGCTTTCAAGTATCATTATTGCTCGCGTATCGCTACCCCATCAAGAGAAAAGAATTTTGTTTTATTTGTTTATAATTAAATAAATATTTACGTAATAAATATTTGTTTTAAACTTTTACAACTAGATTCTAGGTTGAGTTAGATTGATTTATTGGCTATTGGGTAGCTAATATGCTATAACTATTATACATTATTGACTAACAAAAATGTAAAAATACATATGGGATCTTAAGATATCTACATGTCAGGGACCTAATTAACTTAGCCTAGGTAAGGATTTTATTTCATTTTCAAAGCAATCATGGTACGGAAGATTATTGCTCATGTCCAAATTGCATTTACCCGGTTTTTTATTATTAAACTGCTTCAAGAAATACACCTTAATTTTCTACAGTATGTAAATTAGTAACAATTTTATTGTAAAGGCCTAAGCGAAATCCATCTTTGACTTGTCCTAAAATTACATAATTTCCTGTAAGCTAATGTGACCCTTTTTAATTATTTTACTATTATAATTACAGTATTGATTAAGATTTAAAAACGTAGCAACGGCAGCAACTTTTCCATGCCCTTGCTAAAGGTACAGGATTACCTTATCGGCCAATTTTCGTAAAGCTAGACTAATTAATTCTCCTGAAACTTTGCTGGTCAATAAAGCATATCAGTAGATATGAAGCATACCAAAATATCCATAATAAACTCTAGATTTTAAATTTTTAGGTGATTTTATTCACGACAAATCATACTTTTACGTTCACTTTCAAAAAAAAAAGAAAATTTATAGTAGTACGTCGTGTGAATTATAATTTTGAAATTTCTGCTATTTGAGACATCGGGAAAGTAGAAGACAAAGTTATTAGGTATCTTTAGGAAAGGTTTCTAAAAGTTATTGCTACGACCTTAATTCATGACATGAATTATATGTTTTTTGACAACGGACGAACTAATCATGCATTAAAATCGGACGTATCTCAATGTTTAGTGTTCCGTATCAACACTGAAAAAAAGGAACACTTCCGTGTTTGTCTGTCTCTATAGATGATTTTCTTCGAGACTATTTGACATCGAAAGATGAAATTTGTCATAATATAGGAATTGATGGCCCAATCACAGCCGTGAAAGTTAAATCAAAAAAATTCGAGATTATTGAGTAAGATGTCAAATAAAAGCTTGTGAAAACATGAGTCTACATAAGGTAGAGCTATAAGTTTAAATTTAACAAAACTAGTACGCAAACACTACAAAGGATCCTTGAAGTAAACTAATATATGTTTTGTATCAAAAAATTCACGAGCCAATGGTGATCTCAAATAGGAAAATATTATAAGCACTTAAGACTATTTAACCTAGTTAACCACCTCCCACTGTCAAAAACAAATATGGTTCCTGTGGATAGTAGCTAGACATTTAGTAAATACGTACACAAACTTGGCAGTACAGATTTTATTGTGGTATTTATAGTGAATTTTTAAAGAAGATGTGACCGACAAAAACTGTAAATTTAGTAAAATTGAATATTGTTCGGTGATGTATGTACGATGTATAATGTACGATAACTGTCCTTCTTGTGTCCAGCTGAGAGAATGTAGAGGTTGTGCATGAAATGATTTTGAGGAATCGACAAATTGAGATGGAACATATACCACAGACTCTTAACATTTCGTACGAACGTGTTTTTCACTTTATTAATTCTGAAATATGTATGAGAAAATTATCAGCTAAATGGATCCCCTATATCTGAACGTTAGCCAAAAGTTACTGAGAGTCACAACTTCAAAGATCATTTTTTAGCCATTTTGAAGAGGCTTCTTCTAACTTTTTCAAACAAATTGCAACTATGAATGAAATGTTGGTCTATAATTATGAACCAGAGAAAAAAGAACAGTTGCGGGATTTTAAATTTGCTGGCTTACCTTGTGCTAAGAAGTGTCACAGGAATTAGCAGCAAAAGTTCTTTCTTCCGTTTTTTTTTGGGGGGGATAAAGAGTGCATCTTTATCCCAAATTTTACAGTTTATTTTTCATTATTAATTAGATTTTACCCAGAAATTGTGTAAAAAGACTTTCATTAAAAGAAGCCGAGGAAAAGTGCCTACAATTTTTTGCAAGACAATAAGCCATTCATAAATCTCTGTTAGTTTTGGAAAAAAACTGGTTAAGTTTTAAACTGATTTATCTTTACCAATATTTTTTTGATTTAGCTTCTTCGGCCTATTAGCTATCCCTTAAACTGAAAGAATATTTGAAGGGACATAAATGTCATTTAAATGAAGAAGTAATAAATATTGTCAAGTGTAAGACACTAATCAAAAAAATTTGAAAAAATTCTGGAATATTCTCCGCAGGGTGTAGATTGAATGAAAATTATCACGAGTACATTACCTTTAATAATTTATCTGGTATATAAAGAAAAAACAAAAATTTCAAAGTCAACAGTTTTCACTAAAAATCGGAAAATAACTTTGTTGAAAACTCCTTTGGGATGTGTTTTGTGAAGTCAATGATCATTTTATAGTTCCATATCAAAATTTTTTATTTTAAAAGCAATCAACGTACGGAACACTAATTGCGTAAGTCCAACTTGCACTTGACTGGCTATTCATTATTAACTACATTTTACCCAGAAATTGTTGAAGGTACACAAATTTCATTTAAATGAAGAAGTTATAAATATTGTCGAAGACTACTTTTGAAAGATGTAGAATCTAAAGTTGAATAAACAATTTGTGTTTGTGAGATTTACTTCATTTTTCTTGTATACTGGCCCTTAAATTCTTCATAAAAAGGGATATATTCCAGTTATTAATTTGGCTTTACAGATTAATATTAAGAAAATGGTATATAATAGGGCCATTATTTGTTTTAGATATAGAAATATCCAACTTATTTACTATTTTCCATTGTAAAAATTATCTGCTGATTTAGATAAAAAGATTTTGAGAAACGGCTATTTAATTGACATGACAAACAAATTTTTAATAATGTGTTATCAAAGATCAAATATAATTTTGAAGTATCACGAACAGGATAAAGTCGAAGTGGAAGATTTTGAATTGAACGCAAGCTATAAAATCAAAGGTAAGAGCTGGTCAGTTAATAAGAAATCCGTTCTACAGTATGTACTATATCTTTCTATAGTTTAAATGTTTAGATTTTGGAGGGAAAATCAGCAAGCTCTTGAAACTGGTACCTAATAATTTGAATGTTAAAATCTTCAGCCCTTAAATAATTTTATTTTGTCTGTAGTACCGTGGGGTAAAACTGCACTAGCTACTTGTAGATCTTAATTATTGTCTTGCTTGAGAGGTGAGTTTTTAAAGTAGTTAAATGAAGGTTTAATATCGTCAGTGCAATATCCATTACGTTTAGAGTACTGCTCAATTTAGCCGTTTCTGTTTAGATAGAATGGTTATTACATACTGACGATTATGGAGTTGATAACAAATTTCGATAAAGATTACTTTGTGTCCATTGCTCTATTTACTGAGCATCGGCTTGTGTTCCAAATTATTTTCGCGCGTTTAACGAAAGAAAAAGAAGGTAAAAACTGCAAACGTAACGAACTCATACAAAATTTCCTCAAAGTACTTAGAACCCTAATTATATATTAAAAAAACTGGTATATATGTATTTCTTAATTTATTTACTTAATACAGAATATCTTTGTCATTAAATCATTATTATTATTATGGTTTGTTTTGATGAATCGTCATTAGATTAGAGATACAAATTCCTCTCGATTCATGCACATATTAACAGTTATAAATATCTAAAATTTTAATTTTACCTTAACTTCTACCCAATGTAATTGTGGTTTATTGTAATTTGTGGTTTAATTTTAATATTTTATTGATGGACGCAGATCAAACTATAAAATTTACCATTATTACCAAGCGTACTCTTCAGTACAACCAGAAAACTAAGTTAAAATAAAATTAACCCACTTTGTAAAGCGTAATAATAATTTTTATATTCACCAATAATTTTTGAATACGTTGCAATGATAACGTTTTACTTAACATTTGAATTCGATTCCTAAAAGTTATCTGTTGAAACTACACGTATCTAATTTATTTATGGCAGTTCTGCGATTTAATTTTCTATCACAAAATGCTCGATTTTACTTCACTGAGTAACTGTAAGCTTGTGAATAGCAATTCTAAACATTCAGTGACGCAAAGCTGGAAAAACTCACGTCCAAATGTTCAGAGCAGTTACCTTACATCGATATCCTAATGATACATCGTCATAACCATCTCAAGTTTACACCTACCGCCATTGCCTTCCTGACGTTACTCGAATAAGACAGTCGGTTCCCTGACGATCAACTCAGACCAGACCGAGGTAAGGATCAAGAACCAGATTAGAAACAGACGCATGAAGCAAACATATAGAGGACCTGCCCTAGCCAAGACTTTCTCGAGACCCTACGCTCTGTGACCGTGATGCTTGACCCATAAGTCGCAAGGTTCTTGGCCTATATAATCGGCTTTACCGTAAACCGTCTGTAGTTAGAATTATCATTGACAATCACCTTTCTATTCTCACCAATGAGTAGTACAACTTGTGTACATTCGCCCATTACCATTACCATCTGCCGCCCTCAGTTCGTCTTACTGTTTACTGAAATTAGCGGGACGGTTGACTTTTTACTTTCACTGTTTTCTTGTGGTATTCTTACTCATAATATTCCTTGGATGCCTAACTACGTTCATATATATATATATATATATATATATATATATATATATATATATATATATATAAACTGCCTCTGTCTTTACCTTTCAGCAATCACTTTAAATTTATTCCTTTTATCTGCAGTTTTATTGCGTTCAAACAGAAGACTGGACAATCCAGTTGTTACTTCTTTTACGTATACAGAATAGTTTATTTTATTAGTTTCTCCTGACACATCTATTTCCAAAGAACATGTCTAATTGGTCAAAGACATCTTCGGTGGATATTTAGTACGTAAATTAAATTTAGTTGCTGGATAAACTAACAACTTATATATTATACGTTGCAAGCCGTTAATATAAGCTTTAGAAACTATAACTATCAGAATCGGTTTAATAAAAATATTAATAGTTTCTTAAAATATTCATAATTATTAATATATCGATAATTACCAATATTGTCGACAGGATGAATTAGTTAAAATTATCGATGGGTATGTTACCATCGCATATCGATAACTAAACAATATTATGATGACTCTGAAATATGTATGTTTATCAGATAATATGTGTTAATTGAATTATTTGTCTCCGGCTGCTATAAAAAGGAAAGGATGTTTATATTCATGTCACTGGAAGATTTAATTTATTTGCTACTTAATAATAATTAAGACATATAATGCCTTTGACAAAGTTTTCCGGTAAAGTGGCAGTGGTAACTGGTGCTTCTGCAGGAATTGGTAAATCCATAGCTGAAACCTTAGTGAAATCTGGAATAATAGTGAGTAAATATTTAAATAACATGTTATCTACTTGGCTTTATTTTTGATAGTCCATTATAGTTAATAACCATATTTATGAACACACCACAGCTACTAACAGAAATAAGAAGTTTTATTTAATAATAATTTCGAAACAAATTTTTGCTTGGCATTTTGTACCAACTGTAAGTTTCATATTTCACTGTAAAAAAGCTTGCCGAATACAGAAGAACGTAAAATAACCGTCCAAGTGCAAATCGGACTTGCGCAATTAGTGTTCCGTAAGTTGATTGCTTTTAAAATAAAAATTTTTGTTACGGAGGTATGAAATGATCACTGACTACACAAAACACACCCGAAATGAGTTTTCAACAAAGTTTGTTTCCGATTTTTACTGAAAAACGAAGTTAAAATTTTTGTTTTTTTTTATATAACACATGGGCTGAAAAGTCCCGGGCCTAACACATAGATGGCGCTAGTTTTATTGCAGTCACCTTTTTTCAGTTAATACTAACCTTCAAAAGACAGCTGTTAAAATTTCATGATATTCTATTCATTAGTTTGTGAGTTATTGTGCTAAGAGTGACGCTACTTTTGTTATTTTCAAAACAATGGATCAAAAACAATTTCGTGTTTTAATTTTACACTGCTTCTTGATGGGGAAAAAATACCGTTCAAGCGAAGCAATGGCTTGAAAAGTGTTATGGGGACTCCGCTCCATCAGAAACAACAATAAAACGTTGGTTTGCTGACTTCAAACGTGGTCGTAGAGACACCGATGATGCAGAACGCAGTGGACGTCCAAATGAGGCGGTAACACCAGAAAACATCAAAAAAATCCATAAAATCGTTTTGAATGATCGAAAAGTGAAGTTGCGTGAGTTAGCTGACATCGTAAAGATATCAAAAGAACGTGTTGGCTTTATATTGCATGAGCATTTGACTATGAGAAAGCTCTGTTCAAAGTGGGTGCCGCGTTTGCTCACTGTTTATCAAAAACAAGAACGTGTTGATGATTCTGAGCAGTGTTTGGCCATTGTTAGAGCGGCGCTGGAATGATTGCGTTGCTCTTGATGGAGATTACGTTGATGAATAAAGCTAATTTTGAACCAAAAAAACCGTGTTTTCTTTGTTAGGCCCGGGACTTTTCAGCCCATGTGTTACTTGCTAAATTATTAAAGGTAATACGCTCGTAATAATTTTTGTTCAATCCTAGTGGAGAATTTTCTAAAATTATATTTCAAGGGGGGAGAAAGCGATTTTTCGCAAATTTTTAAAAATAAAACAAAGAAAAGTGTGTGCAAGTATTATATTATATATATTTTCGAACTCGTGTTTTTACAAGCTCTCATTTGACACCCCACTCGATGAGCTGGTATTTTTTTTTTACTTCTGATTCCACCCCCCAAAACTAACCACTTAAGTTAAACTTTACCTTTAAAAACTACACGGCTCTGATGAGGTCATTAATTCCTATATTAGAGCCAAATTTCAACTTTTTATGTCAAATAGTTGCGGATAAAATCAGGTGTGACAGGCGGACAGACAGACACCGAAATGATTTTATTCCGTACGGAACACTAAAAAGAGATACATTTTTAAAATTTAACTAAACACTTCGGTTTTTGCTAAAAACTTTTTTATAAAATATTGGTACGTTTTTTCTGCAGGAATTAAAAATTCTCTAGCTGAAACCAAAGAGAAATCTAAAGTAAGAGTCAGTAGATACAATAACAAACTTTTTTAACTAAAATAAAATAAATGCGTACTTGCTAGTAGTATATTAATTTAAAATTTTTATCGATTAGAACGAATTATCAAACATAAAGTAATGAGTAGAAAGCTTTATTCTTATTTATCTACAGTTTTTATGTAAATATTGTTCAGTCTTTGAGAGATTTGTTGAATAATTTGTTGTCGTTAATGAAAAAATAATATTGTATAATTTACCTTTTAATTATTAAGTCCAGATATATTTGACAAATTGGTGGCATATTTTTTCTAGCAGAAAAAAAATGGTAAAAAATTTACGCCGTACATCATTTGCTAGCACATAGATTAATTAGTGAATTCATTTGACTTTCTTACTTTAAAGAATTACTTAATCCACGCATTATAACTCGGAATTTTACACAGTAGGTACTTTATGGTGAGATATGAGTCAAAAAAATTAAGCAGAGGAAGAGCTTCTACTAAAATAGAAAATAATAAAAAATGATATTAGTTACAGAACCTTGAAATAGACGTGTATTACGACATATAAACAATCACCTTCGGACATGTCTATGAAAGCAACCTGTAACTTCTTCCCTTACCCTTTTAATCTTGTATATATTTTGCCTTTGGGTATAACGTATTGATGCTTCAAATTTATCAGTTAGGCCAATCATAAACAAAGAAAAATAGTGAAAAATAATACAATGCTTAGGTGCCACTCCACTCCAAGAACTCCTAAAGAGCCCAATAATATCAGTACGCAGCAACCCTTCTAACTTCCGTTTCTAACACTTTAACTTCTTATATAACACTACAAATAATTTCGCTTAAAATTTATTCTTTATAGTAACCAAAAACCAGAAAGAAATTTCATAACATTAAAACTATACAATACTTAATTTCCAACCATTTCCCTGTATAAGTTGAAAGTAAAAAATTACCCCTTTAATGTTTTACTACAAATGATATGCTAAAAATTTGTCTATTATGTTAAACAAACGTCTGGAAAAATTTTCATAATTCTGTTGAAACTATACAATATCTAGCAAACCCCAGCTCTTTGGCTATCTTCTCTTTTTAAAATTGAAAATTTTGGTTTTCGGATTCGTTGGTTTCAAGAACCCTGAAAACGAAGAAACCGCCTAACACCCCTGGCTCTTTATCCCTTTATGAGGTTTATTATAAATAATTATGGATACAATTAGTTAATTATCTTTGGAATAATTATGTTATTCTTTAAAAATGTATAAAATTTATCGGCATCACACATCATACTCTTCCTCTTTAACAATATGACTTATTTAATTATTTTATTTGAAGTATTATATATGTACCAAATTTGAAAATATCTCATTTCGGTCGAGAGTGACGACCAACAGGCAGACCGACAAAAACGGGCAATATGTTTTTTCATATTCTAGAAACCTTAAAATCTCGTGAAAAGCAAAAATCTCATATAGTAATTTTTTATGAATCCAATACTTCCTTTTAGCTAAGGAAATGAAAATTAATCCCAACAATATCATTGATCAAAAATGTGCCTAATTGGTGTGAGAAGTTGAGATCTCCATATTGTATTTTTAAATATTCTCTCAAGGTAGTTACGTTGGGATTTTGGAATCTTTGGCACACGGATACTACTCAGTATATATATATATATATATATATATATATATATATATATATATATATATATATATATATATATATATGTATCACCACTACACCAAACACTCTATTTTTGCAGTCGACGCGCATTTCACTAACCATGTTAGCTTCTCCGGGAGCCATGATTTACTAAAAGCTAAACTACAATTCTAATTTATTTATACTTAGCCTAACATCTGAATTACTCAAGCGGAGCCAAAGGCATATGCGGAGCCATTAGTTCTGGTCAGGTAACCAGTAGAGGACACTATAAAGAATAGGCCCTTTTTTCTTTATTTAAACTACTTTTCCATTTTATAATTTCCGTACTTTCATATGTGTCCAACAATCTCTTATCAGAAATATCTTTGACTAATTTAAAATTATCTAATGATAAGCTTCAAGGGCATATTCGGCAGACTTATCTGTTTTATCATATCTTAAATGTAGTGTTTTGGTAAAGTTCTAGATTATGTGGTGATGGATCATTTAACGTAAGTTAAATATAAAGGCTATTTATCATGATTCGCTTGTATACACTGTTTTCAAAGTTTTACTCAAAAAAGCATTTCGACAGATTCACCAGATACAGTAAGAACAAAATTTTCGTTATAGGTTGCCGCATTAGCAAGAAGAAAGGAACGTCTAGAAGAGCTTGCCAAAACACTGAGCGGCGAAAAAGGAAAACTTCATCCTTTTAAATGTGATCTTCAAAATGAAAACGAGATTTTAAGTGTTTTTAAAGAAATAGAGAAATTGGGACCTATCCATATATTAATTAATAATGCAGGACTTTCACTCCAAACTAACATTATTGACGGGAACAGTCAAATGTGGAAGAGTATATTAGGTGAGTTAACTAACGGCTACATGTTCTTGAAAAATTTCTTTTCGTGACAGTTTCTGCTTGGGTGTATGGAGGATCTACCGTGCAAAAACTTTTTTATCCCTAAATTCTCGAGCTCAATCCTAAGGGCTATAGTTTTGGATACTCCAGTTTATTGAGCAATGCACTAAAACTCTCATTTAGCAAATCTTCGACAAGCCTTATAGTTTCCTCAATTCTTGCTTCAATTTATCTTTCTGATCTGGAGTTATCCTAAATTGAGTCCATCGAAACCGTTAAGACCAGAATTTTAGTTTAAAATAAGATGTGGCTAGACCGACATAAAGCTATGAGATATTTTAAAGAGATATTTTTGAACCATTTCTCTCTTTAGTGAGAAACCTTACTATTGCGCGATTATCCAAATTACTTTAACTTATTTTTCGGAATAAAAACTAAAACATCCAAAAAAACTCGTATAAGGTATCCTCGAAATATTTAGAACAGTGACAATGATTTTACAATGAGGCAGATTTTTTTCATGGCGAAGTAGGGAACTTTAAAAACGCACTCGTAGATAAAATTTGTCTTTCCATCAATTGACATTTTATTTATAGGGCAAAAATATACTCTAAAATAATTCTAGAATATTTATTTTTATCCAGTACACTTAAAATTATAGTAATTTATTTCAGTATGGGGTTCTCCTTGTTTGTTATTATTTAAGTTAATTATAAAATTACATAAGGCAATTAAATATATCTATCGTTTATAATCGATATTAATATCTACCGTTATTAGAACAAATCAAACATCTATATAAACTGATTTTTAGACATAAGTAGTTAGTATAATTTCAAAAGAAATATATTTTATGCATTTAAAAATAAAATATTCAAATATCAAACTGACAATACAAAGATATCAAAAACTTTACAAATTACTTAGACTACAAGCCGTTTTGGAATATCGATATAAATAAAATAAAAAGTAAGATACAACAATTTGCACCGCCGGCTGGTGTAATTTGTTTAACTTTGAAGCCATACCGGAGGGCTGTTCCGTATATTGATTGCTTTTAAAATAAAAATTTTTGTTACGGAAGTTTACAATGATCAGTCACTTCACAAAACACATCTCAATTCAGCTTTCAACAAATTTTTATTTCCGATCTTTACTCAAAACTGATGACCTTGAAATTTCTGTTTTTTTTATATGCCAGATAAATTATTAAAGGTAATGCACTCGTGATAATTTTTGTTCAATCTACATCCCGTAGAGAATATTCCAGAATTTTTTCAAAATTTTTTGATTCGAGATAAGGGGGGGACAGGGATTTCTCACACTTTTTAAAAATATTACAAAAAGAAGTGTGCGCAAGTATTAAATTATATATATTTTCGAGCTAAGCTTTCGTTTGACATCCCACTCTATGACCTAGTAATTTTTTTTTCATTTCCGATTTCACCCCCAAAAACTTTCAAAACTACATGGCTCTGATGAGGCCATCAATTCCTATATTAGTGCCAAATTTCAACTTTCTATGTCAAATAGTTTCGGGGAAAATCAGGTGTGACAGACAAACAGACAGACAGGCAGACGGACAGACGGATGGACGGATGGACGGATGTACGGATGGACGGATGGACGGACGGATTTTATAAAAATTAACATCTTTTGAATTTTGTCTATTTCGAATTATATTGAAAAATTAAATCAAAAGCATATTATAAAAATAAAATTGAGCCACTGATTATGAAGACAATATAATGATCATTTTGTTCTAGATACAAATGTCTTGGCTGTAACAATATGTTCAAGGGAGGCCATTCGCAGTATGAAAGAAAATAATATCAAAGGTCATATTATTAACATTAACAGTGTAGCTGGACACAGAGTTATAGATTTCCCTGGAATGAGTCTTTATCCAGCCAGTAAACATGCGCTTACAGCTTTAACGGAAACGTTAAGATTGGAAATCAATAGAAATAAATTACCAATTAAAATTACGGTAAGCAATATTATCAATAACAATATAACAGTAAAATGCGAAAAAAGACAGTTAAAATAAGTTGTAATTAAAATTTGTTAATACTTTTAAGTTACAGGTTTTACCAAACAAGGATGACTTTTTTTTTCATTCGTTTTTAGCCATGTTTTTTTCTCAACTGATATTGATATACTTTAGGCTAATCTAGGGTTATATCTAAAAGAACTTTTGTAGTATTTTTCAGTGCGGTGCATAAGTGATCAAGAAATATGGTTCAGTAGTTTCGCTACACTCTCCATATTGTTAAAGGTTGATAATTAATGTCTAAAATTTGTACAAAAAAAAGACATATATGGAATGTGTGTAGGTATTATTCTACTAGAATTCTCCTGTGTCGATTGAAAAACTGACGCTGACGTTTCAATTATCAGCCTGCGGGCTTCTTTAGAGATTATTCCAGGAATTACTTCAGAATCTAACTCATTCAGTTCCGCTTGCACATGCCTTTTATATTAGTAAATCAAGACATGGATAAGCCTAACTGATTTCGATGGGCTCCCTAATTTTTCTAGGTAGAAAAAGGAATTAATTGCAATGATTTATGAATAGTTAAATAGAATCTTGTGTCCTGCTTTGTACTGGTATTCTACAAGTATTGGAATGGAAATGTCTCTTTGATATTTTTTTCAAGTCTAGAACATATTTTTCTGCTCATTTCGCCGATATTGATTTTATCACATCTACATGGGATACTCTAGAATCCTAGATTTCTAAAAGATGTTATTAAAGTTTAGAGCACGTAGAGGAACGATTTGTTATTTAATGTCATCGCAGAATTTTCGAGATGCTAGCTGTGACATTTTTAATGTATGGAAGGACTATAATTCCATGAAACTGATCTGTTTGTCATTTAGTCTTCAGAGATACGTCGTAAGAAGTATGTTTCTGATTGGAGCATTTCATATATCGGTACTGGAAATTATTTCAATAAAGAGCAGAGGTAAGGTGTGTTGCTTCCGATTGAAGAGATTGTGGCTGAGAGAGCCATGCAGCTCTATGAACAAGGAATGGTGATACTAGGAAGCATTTAAATATTTATCCGTGTGAGTGGGATTTCTGTATACTGAGTGGCCCAACGTTATGTCTAAGCTTCGATTAATGAGAATATCCAGTCAAACTAGACATCGTAAAAGTCTGCTACAGCTAATAAATTACCTCTCGTTATACTAACTGGCAAATTAATATCAGCTTCTTGTAGATTTTTCAGTTCATACCTTCTGAACGGGTATATTTTTCATAGGTGGTGATTATGTGTTGATAACCATAACAAGGCACCGCGCCGGTATATGATATGCTGACATATCTGTTATTAATTTGTGGATTTGCTCATAATCACGTCTAAACGGTTTGATAAATCTCAAAGGCGTTCGCTACCTAGAACGGTAATGACTTGAAAAAGAATATGACCTCTAACTATTCGACGCTTAAAAGATATAAATGAAATTACCTTCATGGAGGATTCATTTGTAGATAAAACATTTATAAAAACAAGTTTTTTGACATTAACAGCTGCTAAAATAATAAATCTTATGACTCTCATATGGATAAGCCTATTTCTAGCATACAGCACTTGTAAAATTAGTTAAGAAAAGCTTTTGACATTAACATTTGTCAATATTTTCTATGTTTCTATCTCCTTCATTTAAGAATGAATTTTTTGGTACTGAAAGCTTTCAGAATTTAGATACTAAAGGTCGTCGGATATTAATAGAACTTCATTCAATTAGTTGCATAAACAAGTTGCTGTACCCTCATTCAATATACCAATAGAATAATAAAAATACTTTCCTATGTGCGATTTCATCGTTCCGTAGAATGGTATCTTCACAGTTGTATATGTAAAAAATCACACATAATAAAAAAGCACCTCCAAAATACTCTAAAAGCACTACGTTACTAGACGAGATTATATGGATCCACCTTCTTGTATGAAACAGTTTCTTTGGTATGCAATATCTCTTTGAGTTTCAATAAGTAAATTAAAGTACATTCCCACGGGAACAGTATTTCATCGATGATTGAATTTAAGCTTTGTGTAGGATAAACAATTATTGGGGAGTATACAGCTCACAATACGAAAACATTCTCCAACCTTTTGCGAAGATCTTCCGTGCATGCAGTTTGTTCATTCCAAAACATATTTGCTTTCAAGTTAACGTCTAGCAAGTGTAATGGTGATGCTAATGGAAAATAATGCCACAAATGTATTGAATTTTATATTGTTAACTTTAAAAAAAAAACTGTTAAATTCTGCTTATAGAAATTTGTTATATTTTAGACAGAATCATAATTTCACATTCATAAAACTTCTGGATTTTATCGGTCGAAAATTGAACCATTAGACATCATCATCTTTATTGAATATTTTATCATTTAAAAATTTTTACGAGAAATGAGATAATTGATACTCTGATGTTATAAACCCAGAACAATATAGTGGGCATTGTGACAGATCTCAACCAAGTGTGAATAATTTTTGCTGAGAGCTCAAAAATATATGTCGATTTAAATTATCACGGTCTTTTCGATTTGTCAGTATTGGTCGCTTTTCTTGAATTGCGTAATTGAGTTTTTGATGGTGTGCGCCAATTATTAATCATTTCGATTATCTTTGTTACATTACATAAGTACATCGCAAATACTAATGCACTGTGATAAGGAATTTCTTTGTGTCCACAGAAAACCCATAAATCTAGTTTTCTTACATAGTCAAGTTGTTTTTAAAGCTTTTCAATGCATGTATGTGATACATTGAGGTTTTTACTCTCACACTTATTATACTATGACGCATCTATTAATGATTTAATTTGGTCGTCTCTAACTTCAGCTGAGTTTATGAATTAGCACAAACAGAAATTAAAGTAAACTCTTAAATTAAACTGGTAACAAATAATAATGTGACCTTACTTTAAAATGCTTGTCCAGGCTCTTGAATATAATATTATATTAATTTTTAGAGTATTAGCCCTGGATACGTTAAAACCGAATTTATTCAAGCAAACTTTACAGAAGTAACAAAAGATTTAGTAGAACTAGCCAATTCTGCACCTGGTTTAGAATCTTCGGATATTACTGAAGCAACGATCTATGTTTTATCTACTCCTGATCATGTCAATGTAAGTATATATGTTTTATAAATATGTTACTTAAATGAACATTATCTCATTAAGCGGAAAAGGATATAATACATTTTCATTGTCCTATTCGTGCAGTATGTCGGATATTGTATTTATAAACTATTCATTGACTATAGTTTTTCGTTTATTAAATTTTCTTGCTACATTTTCAATGTTAGAGATCTCTTAGCTTTTACTTCATATTATTTGATTGTTGCTCAATAAGTAAGTAGTAATGCCGAATATTACTCTAGGTGTTCGATAATCTAATCTGAAGACTCAACCATATAAACTTAATATTTAAGAAATTTAACCGTCTTTTAAGTTATATAACTCGGCTACTTTACAAGTCTAACTTTATGAACCCTTCACCAAGAATGTAACTTCTGGAGTGTGGGCTGGAAAGGTTGTTATACATGTGTTTTAATGTCCACATTTAGACAAACATATGTTTGAATGTATACATATATTAATTCTTTTTAATTTTTTAGGTAAAAGAAATTACAATTCAACCTTTAGGTGAACGGTTTTAAGAAGAAATGCTAAAGTTGTACAAAATAGTTTATGGTAATTTTGTCTCTATTACTTATTAAAGTTTGTTATGAAACCATAAAATAAAATATATGGGCTAATTTTGCATTTTTTTTTCTTTAGATTAGTTATGTTGGGAATGTGGAAACTTTGGCATATTGACACTACTCTGTATATATGACCACTACACCAGACATTTTATTTTTGTACTCGACGCGCGTTTCGCTAACCATGTTAGCTTCATCAGGAGCGATGATTAACTGTCAAGTCAGGTCAATTATCGCTCCTAATGAAGCTAACATGGTTAGCGAGTTCAGTGCAAAAATAAAGTGTGTGGTGTAGTGGTGACATATACTGAGTACTTTAGATTAGTTGTATAGATTCAATAAAATTTGCAGTTTACATAGAAAACATTTAGAACTAAAATGCTCAAAATAACTATTAAATTAGAATAATATAAATAAATAGAAGAAATAAGACTTAATGCATTAACTTCAACATTAAAAATATATATTAATTAAAACAACTCAAGCTGCCTCAAATCCATTGTATACTGGTGATGAAATATTATGTTTTCAATATGACCTACGCATAAATCGCCAAAGTTTTGAAGTCAAAATCATCACTGTAAGTTCTATCAAAAATCAAAATAATGTTGATTGTTTTCTCCGTTAACAAAGATATCATTCATACCGAAATTATTTCATCTGTTTAAAATGTCAATGGTCAGTATTTTTCGAAAATTTTGAAATGTTCGATGAGTCGAATTTGTTGTGCTTTATCTGAATATCTTGTTCCAGACAGCTGGTGTTTGTAACACCATAATGTAATAAGTTACACTTTACACATTGTTTGTTAATTGTGAGTCAAAATCGAGTCTGTGTATTGGACCATTATTCGTTATTGAACCAAATTTAAAAACGATGTTAGAAAGATGCCTTTTCTGGGATATGGAGATTATCTAAAAGGCTTCTGTTCATGTGCTCCGTAGGCAATCCCACAAAGTAAGCTATCAAATTCATTTGATTTACTATTAAGTTATTTCAGGTAGTACACTGAACTAAGAAGATAATGAATATGAAATAAAAAAAGGCAATCGTTTAATGTTTCCAGTACTAGCCTATGCAATTAATTGTCAGGATGTATATATTAAAATACTCAGCCCCCCGTTCGGATCTCCGGGTGGGGGCTGGTTCGGAGGCGTCGACTTGCAGACATCATAATTTTAAGATAGATTTTTGCAACATACGAGGTATAAACTCGAACATAAATTCAGTGCATCAACACCTGCAATCAGATAAACCTCATGTACTCGCTCTATGTGAAACCAAGGTCAGTCCATCGACCAACACGGTCAACTATCTTTATCCTGGGTACGACTTCTATTCCCGATTTAGGCGTAACTTTGGAATCTGTCTTTTTGTCAGAAGCGACCTCTCCTGTCAACGAGAAGAAGCTCTGGAGCCCCCAAACTTTGATGTTATGTGGTTAAAAATAACGACTCAACAAACCACAAGGTTCATCTGTATCCTGTATCGACCACCAAGTGATACCAATTTTCGAACACTTTTCGCTTCTCTTGCAGACACCATCGATCATTTACAAAGTAACTACCCAAGTGCCGAAATTGCCATCCTGGGCGACTTTAATGTCCACAATATCAACTGGCTCAAATATTCAAATACTACCGACGAACAAGGTCGTGAAGCTGAATCATTCTCAATCAGTTATGGCTTAACTCAGCTTATTAACGAACCAACACGGATCCCTGATCGAGACGGGGAGTTCGCCAGTCTTCTTGATCTGTTTTTAACCACCAATCCGGAGATTTACACGGTCACCGTAAATCCGCCGTTAGGTTCTTCCGACCATAAACTGCTTTCGACATCGAGTATCCTGCCAATCGGTGACAGAGAGGCGCCTAGGCCGCGCAAGATTTGGCACTACAAATCTGCTAAATGGGAAGATCTCATGGAATACTTTCGAACTTTCCCTTGGATGGACATTTGTTTTCGATCCGATAACCCATCTGACTGCGCCAGGGAGGTCTCCGATGTTATTTTGGCTGGTATGGAAGCTTACATCCCTTTTTCGAAGAAATGCTCCTCCAACGGCAAGCCTTGGTTCGACCGAAAATGCAAAGAAGCTGTTGCTTCTAAACATATTGCCTACCGACAATGGCGTGAAAATCCTAACACCGTAAATCGAAACATCTTTGTTCATGCCCGGAACAGATGCAAGGGAATTATCGACGAAACCAAGGAGGCACACAATCAACGAATTAGAAACAAACTTCTCGCTTGTCCCAACAATTCCAGGTCCTTTTAGGCAGTCGCTAAGGCAGTTAGTCAAAATTTTACCAAATCCACCATACCACCACTCACACGGCCAGATAATTCCATTGCAACCACACCTGTTGAGAGAGCGAACTTGTTGGCTGAACTCTTTGCTTCACATTCTACTGTCGATTTCCAAGGAAAAACACCACCTACTATTCCCATATTGCAGTCAAGGATGCCCGATGTTGTCTTCAGACAGCGCATCATAAAGCGTATTTTAATGAAGCTAGACACCAAGAAGGCTTCTGGCGCTGACGGAATACCTGCCATAGTTCTCAAAAACTGTGCAAGGGAACTAACACCAGTTTTCTGTAGACTTTTTAACCTATCCTACAGAAAGGGAATATTTCCGTCCTGCTGGAAATATGCCACGGTTCAGCCGATACCTAAAAAAGGTAAGAAGACCTTGCCAAATAACTACCGACCAGTTGCACTGCTTTCAATAATATCGAAAGTCATGGAAAAGGTTATCAATGAGCATCTTCTAAAATATCTTGAACGATTCAATATTATTAGCGATCACCAATATGGTTTTCGTAAACATAGATCAACAGGAGATCTTCTGACTTATGTAACACATGTTTGGAACAACGCAATTGAACACTTTGGAGAATCTCGAGCGGTTGCTCTTGACATATCCAAGGCATTCGACCGTGTTTGGCATGATGGACTGTTGGCTAAGTTGCGCTCTTATGGTATGTCTGAAAGGTTCTGTTTGTGGCTCTCATGTTTCCTCAGAGAGCGTTCTTTACGAGTGGCGGTCGACGGATTTTTTTCTAACACCCTCACTATCAACGCCGGTGTGCCCCAGGGCTCCATACTGTCTCCTACTCTCTTTCTCATTTACATTAACGATCTGCTGGAAAAGACCGGGAATCCAATCTATAGCTTTGCAGATGACAGTACGCTTGTCTCTTCATTCACCTTGAACGCTCGGACATCGGCTGCTCAGGCGAATATCCGCAGACAGCAGGAGGTCGTTCAACTTACAAAGACCTGGAAGAAATTCTATCTTGGGTTGACAGTAACCAAGTGAAATTTAACTCTACAAAAACATAGTTATGTCGGGGCACTCCATTCCCCTAGCATCGTCGCTCAATTTGTTGGGCGTTAGTTTGGGAGAAAATATGTCTTGGCATGAACATGTTGCAGGCATAGCAAGGAGAGCTTCTCAAAAGTTGGGAATATTATTTAGAACCAGAAAGCTTTACACCCCACAACAACTGTTAATTCTTTACAAAGACCAAATTCGACCAACTATGGAATACTGCTCCCACGTTTGGGGCTCCGCTCCCAAACATACACTGCATTTGTTGGATTCTGTTCAGAGAAGAGCAGCCGGTCTGATTGGGGACCCGGAATTGACCGGCGGCCTTGATTCGCTGGAACATCGAAGAACGGTTGGCGACTTGAGTCTGTTCTACAAGTATTTTCATGGAAAGTGTTCGAAGGATGTAGCCCGCTTAATTCCTCCCAAAGCGGTGCATGTTAGAAATACACGTCGCGCTGGTGCTTCGCATCCGTATGAGGTTCAGCTTGTTACTCCGCGTACAACGCTTTTCAAGCAATCTTTTATATGGAGAACGTCATCCCTTTGGAATAATTTGCCCAGCGCTGTGTTTCCCACCGAGTACAATCTACAGCGATTCAAGAACAACGTGAATCGCTTTTTTTTTTCCGCACTCGTGCCGCTCCTGGAGCGCTTTAGGGACTTCCCTGCAGCACGTGTGCTAGACCAAAAAAAAAAAAAAAAAAGACCAAAATACCAATTCCTCAAATAACAAGTAAATCCGAATCTGCCTCAGAGAGAATTAAGTAATAGGTTCTTTTCGTAAAGAGCTATACTGGTCAAAGTTCAACGTAACTATTACTAGCAATTAGTGTAGGTTTAAATTTAAATTGCTAGTTTCCGAGTATCGTTATTCAACAAGGTTGTTCTATGTTTTTCTATTTATAAAGTGAACATAATTATTAATTTTATTTCCTTCAATTCAACATTGAGAATCATTGATATGGAATTAGCATGGAAGAGCCAAACTCATTTTTAAAATATATACAGGGGAATAAAAATAAATATATACAGAGAGTTAATTTTCGATAAAATAATAAAATTGAAAAATAACCGGTCAAGTGCAAATTGAACTTGCGCGATTAATGTTTCGTACGTTGATTGCTTTTAAAATAAAAAAAAAATTTACGGAGGTATAAAATGATCAGTGACTTCATAAAACACATCCCAAATGAGGTTTTAACCCAGTTTGTTTCCAATCTTTACTGAAAACTGATGAACTTGAATTTTTTTTATATATATACCAGATAAATTATTAAAGGTAATGCACTCGTGATACTTTTCATTCAATCTACACCCCGTGGAGAATATTCCAGAATTTTTTCAATATTTTTTTGATAAATACTTTTCGAGATAAGGGCGCGGTGGCAGCAATTTTTCGAGATTTTTTAAAAATAATACAAAGAAAAGTTCGCGCAAGTATTACATTTATATATATATATATATATATATATATATATATATATATATATATATATATATATATATATATATATATATATATATATATATATTACTCGTGTTTTCACAAGCTTTCATTTGACGTCACACTCGATGACCTAGTAAAATTTTTTTTTTCACTTCCGATTTCACCCCCCAAAACTGACCCCTTAAGTCAAAATTTAACTTTCAAAACTACATGGCTCTGATAAGGCCATCAATTCCTATATTTCTGTGCTTTCTGTGACAAATAGTTTCGAAGAAAATCAGGTGTGATGGACAGATGGACAGACACCGAAGTCATCTTCTGTTCCGTACGGAACACTAAAAAACAACAAATTCCAGCATAAGTTTTAAAGTCATTTTTTCTTTTAGTCTCTTGGTATATTAGCACAAGCATACGTGATTACAAATCGTCGTAACAAAGACGACACCTACAATAGAAGAAGATTAATATAGTTCTACTTGATAATTATTGTACGGAACCTTCTTCTCATTATATTCTCTTCAAGGATGTCAATGATAACCTAAACGTATAGGAAGGACTCGAAACAGTAAATTTTTAAAAAACCAAATTTCTAATTACTATTTACTGGAGTTACTATAATTTTTTCCTCAACATTTCCTCTGAATAAGAGTGGTATCTCGTCATTAGTCATATCCAAATGCTTATAACCTATAAGACACTGTTTTGTCAACGGGAAGATTATTGTTCTTATTAGAACTGTTTTTATTTTATATCTATTTGATGACGAGCAGTTGTTAGTAAATGTTCAAATTTTTAAAACTCAATATCAACTATTAGAATTGAACAATTCCATATTTAAGTAGTCATTTATTGTTTTCTCATCTGTCAGTCCTTTTTGAAACGCATTTCAATCTATCGCGACTCACCGGCCTAGCTAGGATCAACAATTAAGGGAACAAACCCAAATACTAGCACGAAGAATCAAAATGATTTAATTTGTTTGCTCCTTTTTTATTTACCGAGTTGACTTTAATTGGAAGCACAGATATTAACATGAGTTTTTTTTATGGGTCTAGCACACGTACTGCAGGAAAGTCCCTAAAGAGCTCCAGGAGCGGCATGTGTGCGGAAAAAGCGATTCACGTTGTTTTTGAATCGCTGTAAATTGTACTTGGTGGGAAACACAGCCCTGGGCAAATTATTCCAAAGGGATGATGTTCTGCATATAAAAGACTGCTTGAAAAGAGTTGTACACGGCGTAACATACGGTTGTGAAGTATTAACGCAACGTGTATTTCTAACATGCACCGCTCTGGGAGGAATTAAGCGGGCTACATCCTTCGAACACTTTCCATGAAAATACTTGTAGAATAGACTCAAGTCGCCAACCGTTCTTCGATGTTCCAGCGAATCAAGGCTGCCGGTGTATATTTGGGAGCTTTGTAAGGAATTAACAGTTGTTGGGGAGGGTAAAGCTTTCTGGTTCGAAATAATATTCCCAACTTTTGAGAAGCTCTCCTTGCTATGCCTGCAACATGTTCACGTCAGGACATATTTGTTCCCAAATTAACGCCCAACAGATTAAGTGACGATGCTAGGGAAATGGAGTGCCCCGACTTATCTATGCCGGGTTTAGCAACGTTATTTTTTTAGAAAAAACTGCCGCCTGGGTTTTTGTAGCGTTAAATTCCACTTGGTTACTGTCACCCCAAGATAGAATTTCTTCCAGGTCTTTGTTAAGTTGAATGACTTCCTACTGTCTGCGGATATTCGCCTGAGCAGCCGATGTTTGAGTGTTCAAAGTGAATGAAGAGACAAGCGCACTGTCATCTGCAAAGCTGTAGATTCCCAGTCTTTTCCAGCAGATCGTTAATGTAAATGAGAAAGAGAGTAGGAGACAGTATGGAGCCTTGGGGCACACCGGCGTTAATAGTCAAGGTATTAGAAAGGAATCCATCGACTGCCACTCGTAACGAACATTCTCTAAGGAAACATGAGAGCCACAAACAGAACTTTTCAGACATACCACAAGAGCATAGCTTAGCCAACAGTCCATCGTGCCAAACACTGTCGAATGCCTTGGATATGTCAAGAGCAACCGTTCGAGATTCTCCAAAGTGTTCAATTGCGTTGTTCCAAACATGTGTTACATAAGTCAGAAGACCTCCTGTTGATCTATGTTTACGAAAGCCATATTGGTGATCGTTAATAATGTTGAATCGTTGAAGATATTTTAGAAGATGCTGATTGATAACCTTTTCCATGACTTTCGATATTATTGAAGGCTGTTCTGCAAAGCAGCAGATATGAGTTACCCTAATGGCTTGGAATATTGTAAGGAATATAAGCGTTTAAAAATTTTGCCTTCGAATGACCTAACTAAAGAGTTGCGTACCATACTACGTGATAAGTAAATTTGCTTTTTTTACATTGTAATAAATATTAATTTCACTATTAACGGAATTTAATGAAACTCATAGAAAATGAGAAACCAAGCAAGAAACTATTTCATGTTTAAATTTATTTTTCAGAAACATATCAAGAAGAGCCTTTAAGTTTTATGCAGACCAACTAATACGTCTAGCGACAGAGGAAAGTTTGAATCAACTGGCTTTTACAGAGTGCAACGTAATAACTAAGGACATCCAAATATGCAAAGCGCATATATTGCATATTTTGCATATTATATGCATTTTTCTAAATATTTGCATAAATGCTTTAAAAATAGCATATATGTGCATATTTGAAGGAATTTATAATAATGTAGGTCTTTGGCAGGCGTTTTTCATTCATTTTTCGGAATAAGGGTCAATGTTTAGGCCGCTGCCGCCGCGCCGGTGGTTTTCCCCAAATAAATTTTATTATTTTATGGTCAGTAAAAATCAGTCAGTAAACTCCAGACGGCCATCGGAGCATACTTGTATTATTAATTTATTAGATTTCATTTTTGGTTGTGCTTTTAAAGTGGTTACGTCGATTTGTGCTTTTTATCTTGTGAGTGGTATTTTACTACAGTGAAATGCCCAAAGCCAGTAGTGTGTCAGTGTGGATTAAACCATACAAAGAACTAAGATATGGGAAAAATCTACTGTTCTGCATGTATTAAAATTGTAAGTATAATTTTTGAATACCTATTGAATATACAGGGTATTTCATTTTCGTTTAATATTTAAACAAAACGAAATTTTTGTCAGGATTTTGCCGTTGATGCTATTTTCAATGTTATTTAAGTTATTTTTGTTCCATTTAACGAACAAAATTTCTATTTAACGAAACCACGAAATAGAAATACATACGTAAACATATGTATTTCTAGGTAATCTAATAAAAAAGGTACAAGGCAGAATTTTAATTTTTGCCTGCCTTAAGCACCTAGTTTTCTATTTAACGAATTTTTTCCTTCGGATTTTAATTAAATTTTTTTTTTTTAATGCAGATACCATGCGATAAAAAATTTCAAATAGAGCAACACGTGAAAACTGCTTGCTATATTGCCAAATTGAGTAAGATGAAACCTGGAGATAGGCCACAACACACATTAATGCAATGTTTCCAACCAACGTACAAAAATAAAGAGCTAAATGAACAAGACCCTGTATGTTGAAAATTTAAAATGGGTTTTTTATTGCTACATTTGTATAGTAGTCGTATCATGTAATGTGAAACAATAAATTTACATTTTTAAAGTCTTTTTCGATTTTTTTTACTGCATATTTACAACATGTATGTGCATATTTTGAGACAATTATTTGCATATTTATGCGGATATTTTAAAGTTTTTCACTTGCATATTTGGGTTTCCTTAGTAATAACTCTCACCAGTGCTACTTATCATAGTAAGGGACTAGTTTTATTTTCTGTTAACATTCTGAATGTATTTAGTAAAGATATAACATAGAAGAAAGAAGAAGAAAACGAGCAAGAAGAAAATGAAATGGAAACGATTCTGGAACCAACAAGAGATGAAATAAAAGAAATAATACTAAGAAGCAAGAACGGAAAAAAGCCAGGCAAAGACGGGATAAACATGGAATTGTTCAAATACGGCGGAGAAGAACTCTGTGAAAGCATGTACGTACTAATTAAACAGATATGGAAAGAAGAACGCATGCCACATGATTGGAAGGGAGGTGAAATTGTAATAATACACAAGAAAGGCGACCAACGAATATGCAAAAATTATCGAGGAATTACCCTGCTCAACACCGCCTACAACATTTTGACAACGATGATACACGAAAAACTAAAATATGTAATAAAAAATGTAATAGGACAATACCAATGTGGATTTACACAAGGAAAATCTACGCTAGATGCAATACATGTGGACAAACAAGTATTGGAAAGAGCACAACAATATGCACTGAACTTGGAATTGTTGTTCATTGACTTTAAGCAAGCATTTGATTCGGTTAAAAGAACTGGATTAAGTACAGTGCTAAAAGAACTGGGAGTACCGAGCAAGATAAGACGACTGTGTATGATGACACTGAAAGAGATATTCGCCAATGTTAAAACACAGAAAGGAAGAACACAAGATTTCGAAATTAACAAAGTAGTTAGACAGGGAGATGCATTATCGGCAACGTTATCCAACCTGATACTACAATATGTACTAAGGAATATAAATCAGGGTTCAATACAAACAAGAGGCAGCCTGGTAGTGGCATATCCGGACGATGTAGTAATTATTGCAAAGAACCAGAAAATAATGAAGGAAATGGTGAGAGAAATAAGCGTAGAGGGAGCAAAAATGTGGTTGAAGATAAATGAAGAGAAAACCAAAATAATGAAAAATGGAAAACAAAATGTTCAGGAAATGGAAATGATTAAAATAAACGAATATACCTCGAAAGAGCAGAGAAGATTAAATATTTGGGAGTGACGCTGTATTGGGATGGGAACAAGGAAATGGAAGTATGTTGTTCCATAGCAATAAGAAATTGTTAAGTAGTAAGATAATAGGAAGACACAGTAAGATGAGGATATACAAGACAATAATACTCCCAAAACTAATGTATGCTACCGATGTTATAAGCATGAAAAAGAAACAAGAGGAAGACATGAGAAGAATTGAACGAAATATATTAAGAGCGATCATAGGGCCAATAAGAATATGTGCAGGAGTCTACAGAAGGAGGACTAATCAAGAAATTTTGGAAGAAGTGGAGGAGGACATAGTCAAAAAAATAAAACAGAAGAGATTTAATTGGCTAGGGCATACATGGAGAGCAGGCCCAAGAGCACCAATATATGAAATACTTCAATGCGAACCGGGACGTAGAAGGAGAGGTAGACCGAGAATAGGATGGCTGCAGCAAGTCAAGGAAGAGATGGAGGCGGCAGGGATTACGAACTGGAAGAAGAAGACGTCTAACAGAAAACTTTGGAAACATCTAAGCAGAGAAATATAACAACAAGGAAAACGGGTCTGATCAACCCATAAACTAGATCTAGAGAACCCAAAGGGTGGCCCTACCCTAAGAGGGGTGTTTCCAGGACATTTATTTATTTTATAACATAGAAGAAATTTCCAGAGTTTGTATTTTATCAGCCACGTACACATATGTATTTTTCTGGTATTGGCTACTTTAACGTGATACAAGCCTCTATCGGTATATTGTTAAATAAAGTAATAAGGTTATGGACTGGTCTTTATGATTTACTATTCTGTTTTTAGTGTTCCGTATGGAACACTTATAAGATCACTTCGGTGTATGTTTGTCTGTCCGTCTGTATGTCCGTCTGTCACACCCGATTTTCTCCGAAACTATTTGACGTAGAATGTCGAAATTTGGTACTAATATAAAAATTGATGGCCCCATCAGAGCTGAGTAGTTTTAAAAGATAAATTTTGAGTTACGGGGTTAGTTTTGGGGGGTGAAATCGGATGTGAAAAAAAAAATTTTACTAGGTCATCGAGTGAGCTGTCAAATGAAAACTTGTAAAAACACGAGTTCAAAAATTTATATAATGTCTTACATGCGCACACTTTTCTATTATTTTGAAAAAATGGCGAAAATCGCTGTCCCTCTCCTCTATCTCGAAAAGTACTGATCCAAAAATTTTGAGAAAATTTCGAGATATTCTCCACGGGGTGTAGATTGAACTAAAATTATCACGAGTGCATTACCTTTAATAATTTATCTGGTATCTAAAAAAACCAAAAATTTCAAGGTCATCAGTTTTCAGTAAAGATCGGAAACAAACTTTGAAAACTCATTTGGGGTGTGTTTTGTGAAGTCACTGATCATTTTATACCTCCTTAACAAAAATTTTTATTTCAGAAGCAATCAACGTACCGAACACTAATTGCGCAAGTTTAACTTGCACTTGACCGGTTATTTTATTTTGAAGTCAGGAAAAGTTCCTATAAATTTTGCATTGGTACATAATAAACATTGATTTTGTGAGTCATATCATTATATCAAAACTATTATTTCATAAAGAAATTGTGATTATAAGGCAAATCAAATACAACAACATATTTAATGAACAGATTTTAAAAAATAGTAATTTTCATATAATATTGTCAATATTTTAATTATTGAAAGCCAAGAAAGAACCAATTATTTCAGGTTGATTCAAGGACCTATTTCATAACAACATAAGTTGGTAAATAAAAAATAATTTTTAATATGTGGTTATTGGTATTTTGCTAATAGAGTCTTGTAACGGGAAGTAAATTGATTGTTAGTAATCATCGATTTACTTTATTATTATTTAATAAATGTAGTAGTAACAAAATAATAACCGACACTTGTTCTTTATCAACTATTTTCTATCTTGAAACGTAATTAAAATTGTTTGAATCTGTCTAAAAGATCCCGCCGCCGCGTGTTAAAAGAAAAATTTCCCTCACTCAATTATTGGTATTTCCTTCTACTTATGCAGCTAATATATTTAAATGTTATCTAGCACTCTGCAATATTACCTTGAGAAATACTAAACCTGCTTATAATTCAAACTATCTATAATAAAATTTGCAATGCTGCTGCTCCCTCTCTTCTAAATGCCAAACTAAAATATACAACAATCACAGCAATAAATGCAATAGTCTTGTTACTGAAAATTCTTTCCACAACATGCTTTTTAGTGTTCCGTATGGAACACTTATAAGATGACTTCGTTGTCTGTCTGTCCGTCCGTCTGTCTGTCACACCCGATTTTCTCCGAAACTATTTGTCATAGAAAGTTGAAATTTGGTAATAATATAGGAATTGATGGCCTCATCAGAGCCGCGCAGTTTAGAAAGTTAAATTTTGACTTAAGGGGTTAGTTTTGGGGGGTAAAATCGGAAGTGAAAAAAAAATTTCTTTACTAGGTCATCGAGTGTGGTGTCAAATAAAAGCTTGTGAAAACACGAGTAAAAAATATTTATATAACGTAATACTTGGGCTCACTTTTCTTTATATTATTTTTTAAAAATCGCAAAAAATCGCTGCCCCCACCTTACCTTGAAAAGTACTGATTAAAAAATGTTGAAAAAATTCTGGAATATTCTCCACGAGGCGTAGATTGAACGAAAATTATCACGAGTGCATTACCTTTAATAATTTATTTGGTATATAAAAAACAAAAATTTCAAGGTCATCAGTATTCAGTAAAGATTGGAAACAAACTTTGTTGAAAACTCCTTTGGGGTGTGTTTTGTGAAGTCACTGATTATTTTACACCATCGTAACATTTTTTTTTTTATTTTAAAAGCAATCAACGTACGGAACACTAATTGTGCAAGTTCAACTTGCACTTGACCGGTTATTTATTCTTTAAGGACAACTCTATACTTGGTACGAACAAACTGTATAATTGTTTGTGCTTGTTGGTTCATAATAACTTCAAACTGTATGTTTTTTCGGTACTTATTATCTTTTAAGATTATTATTTAATCTATTTTATAGAATAAATACAAAACCCTTGTTTTTTTCAGATACAAATGCGTTTACCGTAACAATAGGTTCTAGAGAGGCTAGTCGTAATATGAAAGAAAATAATAGCAAAGGTCACATTATTAACATTAATATTGTAACTGGTCACGTAGTTTTTGATTTTCCGAGAATGAGTCTATACCCAGCCAACCGGTATGCAATTATGGCTTTAACTGAAACTCTAAGACTGGAAATCAACAGAAATAAATTGCCAATTAAAATTACGTTAGGAGTTTTATAGAAATATTTTTTGTCCATCTAAATAACATGGTTTGCTTGGGTCAAAAAGGAGTAGTCTCGAATATATTTTTACTTGCATTAGGTTTTTCCAAAAACTAGTAAACATGCTCAGGTAGATTCACCAAAGAGGTCTAAAAGTTAGTCTAGTTGCAGATGAAACCTCTAATTGTACAGTTGACTTTAGTTTTAGTCAATGTAATATTTTCTATCGTAAATGCCCCTAAAACATATGTCTATATCTGGGGGCACAGCAGTGCCCCCGCCAAGTCGAGCAGAAAGCACAGCCGTACCATCCTTTTCTCGAAGTATTTAGCCTATAAAGGAAGGAAGGAAAAACTGAAACATCCCAAAATTTCAGTCCCGTTTTCTAAATGGTACAGTCACTTAAGCCAAAAAAGAGGGTCAACCTCGGAATGAGAGATAATAAGCTGTAAACTTGTGTAAACCTTTATTTTGGCATTCTAAAAGTTGTCTCAAAGGTCTCATAAAATCTCGTTGCCGCGTCTTAAGATATTCAAGGTCAAAGGTCACAAAAATCCTTCCTATGGTTTTAATGATATTTGCATATATTACAAAAATTGTAGAACATAAAATTCTCTACAAATTTTGTTCTAAACATTTTTTTATACGCTTAACCGTTTTTGAGATAGAGCGCGGAGAGCGCGCAGCGCTCAGCCATATATAGCATAATGCAAGGTCAACCGTGAGTCCCGGTAAATAATACGTCGTATAAAGTTAACTAATCACTAAAAAATCCATAATTATGAATAATTTGTATTATTTATTAATTAATATATTATATTTAATAATATTTTTCATTTATCAAATATATTTGTTTAATAATACTTACCTACTTTGTGTAATTAAAAAATTGTGAAATACTTAAAGTATATTTTAATTATAAAAAGGTATGAGATGATGCTTCCATGACAGCAGGGTTAGAAGAGAATATAGTTATTAAAATAGAAGCAAAAGTCATGTTAAAATGAAATATTGACGTGAGTCAACGGTTCTATCGGTATGGTACAAGGAGTAAAGGTTGATCCTGAAAATACAAATAAAATAAAAAAATACATATTACATTTAATAATGAACATCTTTACGAGCTTGGTCCAGTCATATCTAAATTTGACATTATTAATAGAGCTTATGTTCATCGCGAAGAGTTTCCGATATGTATAGCCTATGCCATTACCATACATAAAAATCAGGGGTCCAAACAGTGCACTGATGGACATCGGTTCTTCAGTGTTCACATGCGGTCAAGCATACGTGGCACTTTCTAGAGTGACAAGTCTGGGCAGATTACATCTAATTAATATCGACTTCGGTAGTATCAAAGCTCAGGAGACCGCAATCGTTGAATATAATCGAGTTAGAAGCACTT
Organism: Pachyrhynchus sulphureomaculatus; assembly: GCA_019049505.1. Classification (NCBI taxonomy): domain Eukaryota; kingdom Metazoa; phylum Arthropoda; class Insecta; order Coleoptera; family Curculionidae; genus Pachyrhynchus; species Pachyrhynchus sulphureomaculatus. Next base: position 216,217,068 of record CM032446.1, read on the forward strand.
ATCGTCCAGACTTGTCAAAAATTGTTACATCATAGCCTTTGAGACAGGGAGTGGGTTTTCAGAAAATCCGTAGCTGACGTATAAGAAATATTACCCGAGAAGAAAAAAAAAGAGGACTACCTACAAAAAGAAATGAGATCCCATCAAAAACATAAAATGTAAAAAAATGCCAAGTCTCGCAACACAGTCCTTCCACCACAAAAAGTTGTGAGATCTCATGTAAAACCAAGTCAGTTATTTTAATTAGTATCTATGGAAGCACCTATTCAACAACTTTGTCATAAATTGTTATCTATTTAGTTACCTACCAACATTTATAGTGACTGTATCTATATTAGACACCTTTATTTCTATAATAAATATAATGACTTGGCAATCGCACGGCAACATAATCACTTAAGAATAATCTACTATTTAAAATACTTTATTCTTAAGTGCACTGTTTACCAGGTGTACAAGTATGAAATGCGGATTTCAGACAACAGATGGTGCACCAATACAGTTTGTGCTATAAAGATTTGACACTACGCCATTTTATTGTGTCATCAACAACTATCAGACGCGCACGAGTGATAAATTGGAATAGTGTGTGCATAGTGTTGTGTTGCCGTGTTCAATATGTCGAAATTTATAGAGAACAAAGAGCATTTGCTGACAGCATTAATTTTTTGTTTTCATTTGAAGAAAAAACTGCTGTTGAATCATACCGATTACTTCGAGAAGCTTATGGTGAACACGCTCGATCGCAAGATACGTGTGAACGATGGTTTCGGAGTTTCAATAGTGGTGACTTCGATGTTGCAGACAAGGAACGTGGAAAACCGCCAAAAAAATACGAAGATGTGGAATTGCAAGCATTGTTGGACGAAGATGATTCGCAAACACAAAACCAACTCGCCGAGCAATTGGGCGTTAGTCAACAAGCTGTTTCCAATTGGCTACGAGAGATGGGAAAGATTCAGAAGCCGGTAGATGGGTACCACGTGAGTTGAATGACAGCCAAATGGAAAAGCGCAAAAACACGTGTGACATTTTGCTCGCTCGGTTCAAAAGGAAGTCGTTTTTGCATCGTATAGTTACAGGGGATGAAAAGTGGAGTTATTTTGAGAATCCAAAGCGCAAAAAATCATGGGTAGACCCAGGCGCACCATCCACATCGACAGCAAGACCGAATCGCTTTGACAGAGAGACGATGCTCTGTGTTTGGTGGGACCAGAGGAGCGTGGTCTATTATGAGCTGTTAAAACCTGGGAAACGGTTAATACTAAACGTTACCAACAACAATTGATTGAACCATTCGCTGCTTGAAAAAAGTCCAGAATACCGAAACGGGCAAAACAAACTAATTTTTCTTCATGACAGTGCTCCATCACATACGGCAAAACCAGTTCGCGATACGTTGGAAGCACTCAGCTGGAAAGTTCTACCCCATGCGGCTCACACACCAGCCTTGGCTCCTTCCTATTACCACTTGTTTGCATCGATGTGTCACGCACTTGCTGAGCAGCGCTTTGGTTCGTACGAAGATGTGAAAAAATGGCTCGATGAATGGTTCGCAGCAAAAGAGGAAGATTTTAACTGGTGTGGTATTCACAAATTGCTCGAAAAATGGGAAAAATGTATAACAAGCGATGGAGCATGCTTTAAATAAAGCACTTTTAATCATTCTTCCGAATTTAACATGTTTTTTTAGAAAAAAAATCCGCATTTCATACTTGTAGACCTGGTAGACTTACTTAGCAATCGAAATTCGATCGAAATCGAAAGTAGGAGAAATATTTTGTGCCCTTATTTTTGAGTTAACTTGATGCCAAATATGTTCAATTGGATTAAACACACAATAATACGGAGGAAGCCGCAAAACAGTTTGTCCCATTTTCTCAGCCATACTAACACAAACATTTCTTTTTCAATTTATAGTCTTTCAAAACTTCCAAAAGATCACTTTTTTTTATAACCAAAGTCAAAATAAATGTAATTTTCTAATATATGTTTCTGTGTTTCCGATTTGGTGTTGGCTGGCGCCACATAATTAGAATAGAACCGTTACGTTGTAAGTAAAACTAAAAATAAAAATAATAAAAAGGTACTTTTCGAATCTTAATGGGGACCTGTGGTCATTAGACCTATATTATGAAATACTTAAAGGGCTCCAAACCGGATTGACAGGTAGTAAATATATAGGTAAAAATAGATCCAATATGATTGCAGGTGCAAGTGAGGGCGGTATACAAAGTAGGTAAAATAAAAATACGTTTATCGTAATACATGGCAAATAAGCACAAAACCTTAATAAGGTCGTTTATTGCCCCATTGAAAAAGCAAAAAGGCAGGATCTTATATCTTGGGATTTCTTTACTGTTGTACAGAGTAGAAGCGAGGTTGGTCCCCGATGAGACGAGACTTAGACGTTTGGAGGCCTTTGAAATGTGAACTTACCGAGGGATGTTAAAAATCAAGTATACTGACCGGATAACCAATGAGTCAGTTTTACTGCGCTTAAATAAAACAACAAAAATAGTGAATACAATAAAGAGCAGAAAAGTGAACTAACTAGGACACGTAATGAGAAACCCTGAACTCTTACATGTAATAATTCAAGGCAAAATACAGGGATAAAGGAGTGTCGGAAGAAGGACGACTTCACGGCTCAAAAACTGGAGGCAACGGTTTGAAAAAAACAAGCCACAGCTGTTCCGAGCAGCAGCAAAGAAAACCATGACAGTCAATATGTTTGCCAACATGAGATTCAAAGAGCGGTAGCGGTTACGGCACTAAGAGAAGAAGAAAACTGAAAAAATAATGTTGAAGACTACTTTGCAAAGCAATGCATAGGATTTTTTCGAAAGGTGTAGAATCTAAAATTGTAACAATTTTTGTTTTTGAGATTTGTTTCTTCTTTTTCATATAGTGGGCCTTTTATGCTCCGTAGAAAGGTATATATTCAAATTATTAATGTGGTTTTACATATTAATATTAGTAAACATGTATATAGTATAAAAGGTCCATTATGTGTTTCAGAATACAAAAAAAACAAACATAGAGCTACTTTATTTATTTGTTATAAGTATAAAAATAACCAATAACTTAGCTTCTCTTGCAGTCACCATCGATCATTTACAAATTAACTATCTAAATCCGAAATTGCCATCCTGGTTGACTTTAATGCACACAACATCAACTGGCTTAAATATTCAAATACTACCGACGAGCAAGGTCGTGAAGCCGAATCATTTTCAATCAGTTGTGGTTTAACTCAGCTTATTGACGAACCAACACGGATCCCTGATTGAGACGGGGAGTCCGCCAGTCTTCTTGATCTGTTTTTGACCACCAATCCGGAGATTTACACGGTCAGCGTAAATCCGCCGTTAGGTTCTTCTGACCATAAACTACTTTCGACTTCGAGTATCCTACCAATCAGAGACAGAGAGGCGCCTAAACCGCGCAAGATTTGGCACTATAAATTTGCTAAATGGGAAGATCTCATGGAATATTTTCGAACTTTCCCTTGGTTAGACGTATGTTTTCGATCTGATAACCCATCTGACTGCGCCAGGGAGGTTTTCGATGTTTTCTGGCCGGTATGGAGGCTTACATCCCTTTTTCGAAGAAATGCCCTTTCAACGACAAGCCTTAGTTTGACCGAAAATGTAAAGAAGCTGTTGTTTCTAAACATCTTGCCTACCGACAATGGCGTGAAAATCCTAACACCATAAACCGTAACACCTTTGTTCGTGCCAGGAACAGATGCAAAGAAATTATCGACGAAACCAAGGAGGCACACAATCAACGAATTAGAAACAAACTTCTCGCTTGTCCCAACAATTCCAGGTCCTTTTGGTCAGTCGCTAAGGCAGTCAGTCAAAATTTCACCGAATCCACCATACCATCACTCACACCACCAGATAATTCTATTACAATGACACCTGTTGAGAAAGCGAACTTGTTGGCTGAACTCTTTGCTTCACATTCTACTGTCGATTTCCAAGGCAAAACACCACCTACTATTCCCATAGTGCAGTCAAGGTTGCCCGATATTGTCTTCAGACAGCGTATCATAAAGCGTATTTTAATGAAGCTAGACACCAAAAAAGCTTCTGGCGCTGACGGATAACCTGCCATAGTTCTCAAAAACTGTGCAAGGGAACTAACACCAGTTTCCTGTAGACTTTTCAATCTCTCCTACAGAAAGGGAATATTTCCTTACTGCTGGAAATGTGCCACAGTTCAGCCGATACCTAAAAAAGGCAAGAAGATCTTGCCAAATAACTACCGACCAATCGCACTGCTTTCAATAATATCGAAAGTCATGGAAAAGGCTATCAATCAGCATCTTCTAAAATATCTTGGAGGATTCAACAATATTAGCGATCATCAATATGGCTTTCGTAAAAATAGATCAACAGGAGATCTTCTGACTTATGTAACACACGTTTAGAACAACGCAATTGAACACTTTGGAGAATCTCGAGCAAATCTCTTGACATATCCAAGGCATTCGACCGTGTTTGGCACGATAGGCTGTTGGCTAAGCTACGCTCTTATGGTATGTCTGAAAAGTTCTGTTTGTGGCTCTCATGTTTCCTCAGAGAGCGTTCTTCACGAGTGGCGGTCCACGGATTTCTTTTTAACACCCTCACTATCAACGCCGGTGTGCCCCATGGCTTCATACTGTATCCTATTCTCTTTCTTATTTACATTAACGGTCTGCTGAAAAAGACCGGGAATCCAATCTACAGCTTTGCAGATGACAGTACGCTTTTCCTTTCATTCAGTTTGAACGCTCGGACATTGGCGAATATCCGCAGACCGCAGGAGGTCATTCAACTTAACAAAGACCTGGAAGAAATTCTATCTTCGGGTGACAGTAACCAAGTGGAATTTAATGTTACAAAAATCCAGGCGGCAGTTTTTTCTAAAAAAGTTAAAGTTACTGAACCCGACATGGTCATGTCGGGGCACTCCATTCCCCTAGCATCGTCACTCAATTTATTGGGCGTTAATTTGGGAGCAAATATGTCCTGGCATGAACATGTTGCAGGCATAGCCAGGAAAGCTTCTCAAAAGTTGGGAAAATTATTTTGAACTAGAAAGCATTACACTCCACAACAACTGTTAATTCCTCCCATGTTTGGGACTCCGCTCCCAAACATACACTGCATTTGTTGGATTCTATTCAGAGAACAGCTGTTCGTCTGATTGGAGACCTGGAACTGACCGGCAGCCTTGATTCGCTGGAACATCGAAGAACGGTTGGCGACTTGAGCCTATTCTACAAGTATTTTCATGGAAAGTGTTCGAAGAATGTGGCCCGCTTAATTCCTCCCAGAGCGGTGCATGTTAGAAGTACACGACGGGCTAGTACTTTACATCCGTATGAGGTTCAGCTTGTTACTCCTCGTATAACGCTTTTCAAGCAGTCTTTTATATGGAGAACATCATCCCTTTGGAATAATTTGCCCAGTACTGTGTTTCCCACCGAGTACAATTTACAGCGATTCAAGAACAACGAGAATCGCTTTTTCCGCACACGTGTATCTCCTGTAGCGCTTTAGGGACTTCTTCCCGGCAGCACGTGTGCTAGACCCATAAAAAAAAATAGCTGTTAATTAATGGAGATCCATAATAACTAGGAACGAAAATTTAAACAACTGTTTAAGATCACCACTTATGTTTATTGTATTAGAGCTGTGTAAGTCGCGTGTTAAAAAAATTATCTATTATTTAAATAAAAAGACTTTGAAAAATAAAATTTTGATGACATGACATGACAAAGTAAAAATTTTCAAAAATAGTCGATTAATATTAGCAGTTAAGTACAATTAAGATTACTATTTTTATCAAAGTGAAGTAGCTCTCAGGATGATGACGAAGTCAAAATGAGAGATTTTAAAATTTTAATGCATGCTATAGAATCAATGTTGAGAACTATTGAAATAATAAGAAATCTAGTCTACAACATAAACTATATCATTATATAGCTCAAATGACTAAACTTTAGAGAGAAAACTTACTTATAGAAATTTACGACAGCGCACAGTGATGCCAAATCAAGATTTCGTGGCCAAAAATCGAAAACCCGTGAAAATGGTTTAAAAAATGGGTACATTAAGGTTTTTGAGGTCCCTGATTTCAAATTTGATAATATTTATTCGAAAAACAAAATGGCGGATCTAATATGGCGGACCAAAATTTAGAAAACTCTTTAAATTCGTCAAAATGGTTTAGAAAATGGGTACATTAAGGTTTTTTAGGTCCCTGATTTCAAATTTGATAATATTTTTTCGAAAAACAAAATGGCGGATCCAATATGGCGGACCAAAATTTAAAAATCATTGTAAATTTGACAAAATGGTTAAGAAAATGAGTACATTACAATTTTGTGTTTTATTATAAGAAAGTACAATTTTTATTCAATAACCACTTAATACTCTGAATCAGATTGTTCGCCTCCGTCTTCACTAGAGCTTTGACATATTGGAAATTCAATTTGCGAATTGATACTTGGCGGTTTGAGTAATTCAATCGCTTAAGGATCTAACGCTTTGAATTTTCGAATTGGTAATTTACGTACGCCAAATATTAGTGGGTCCGAGGATACCAAAAGTCGCAAATTGCATATTTTCAATTCAACCTGTTTTGCGCGCAAAGTCTTGCCGATATTTTTTTATTAATTTGTTGCAAGACTCTTGGGCTTCCTCGGACATTTGTCCAATTGGCAAAAGCGATGACTCAATAATTTGTGCACTGTGAATCAAGGCATGTAAAACCATGGGTACAATTCTACAAACAACCGAGCAGTTTCTAAGCAGTATTCTTTATACTTAGGAACATCGACTTCAAAACCCGGTGGAATAACCTGCAAAATAATGTGAAACCGTTTTAATAAATCCTCATTTATTCCGGTTATTGTGGCAGAAATTTTCGAATTTCAAAAAAACGTCGAGCAGTGTTACCATCGTTTGTACTTCCAAAACCTTGTTTCGGCATATCTATCAAGAGTTCTAATTGCTGACGAAAACCTTTCTGAATATTTTGTTTTCGATTTTAGATTTTATCTTTATCTTTACCGCGATTTTGACATTTTTTGATTTCTAGTTTGCAAGAAACGTGCAAAAGGCACTCGAAAAAACGAATCCAGGCATGTAAAGATGATATACCGAACTGTAAATTTTCTTCCTTGATTGGTTTTTTAAGTATTTCATCAATATTGTTAAATTGTTTTGAAGTACATTGGCAAATGTAGCACCTTTGACTAGAAGATGTGTCTGTCTAATTTGTAAGTTACTGTCACTTGTTTTCCGTCAACAATTGTTTCGTAAGGAATGAGATTTTGCTGCTGTTCAACAATATAATCAAGTTGATGTTTTGTATTTTCAACAGTTTCATGCAAAAATTCAATTTTAATTGGCCGACAAAATCGGGTGGAAGAAGTTCGAGGATTTTTCCAAACAATTTTTTGCTCACTTGTGCTTTCATCTAAATATAAAATTTGAAGTCCTACAAGCGAGGTAAAAAAAAATACTCGAGTCAGTGTCACTTTGAAATGTTTGTTTGAAATTGCTCTGTCCGGATGTTCTATCTAACCCCCACTTACACATTAACGTTAAACTTAAAGCATCATTCTTAGTGAGGCTACTTACAACGTCGTTTTGAACTAGCAGTATTCGCTGTGTAATGTGGTCTAACAAACTCTGTAATTTAACTTCAGCGCTGGATTCAGTAATACACATATCTGAAGCGGGAGGGTAGCATTCTTTTTTTGCTTGTAAAACGCATTTTTAAGACGGATACAATTTACAGTTATGTTTTATGCTATTCGCTGGAATATTGTTATACATACTTTAAGACATTTTATTTTCAACAAATAATGAAAGCGCCTCTTCTTTGGTCATCTGTCTTTCGCGATCATCACATAGTGACGCTCTATAAGCCTTCGCCTTTGTTGGGCTCCCTTCTGAAACGTCTTGCACAACTTTTGCTGCATCAATATTTCCTCTAGCACGCAAACTCATTTGCGTTGCATAGGCCAATTCTTCCGCGCTGTGCTGTTCTCTGATATCCTGGGCTCGTCTGCGTTTACTCCGTTCACTAGATTCACTGAAAGAAAGAGATGGACGTCCCCTCTTGCTTATTTCACTACTAGTCGATGGCGTAACGGGCTCCAGTTGTGTATTGGTCGGGTTATCAAAGTGAAATTCGACATTTAACCAGGATTCATTTTTGGAACAAAAGCGTGAGTAGGTTCTTTTGCTTCCTTGATATTTAGTTCTTATCTTACTAATTAATAGTCCCAAACTTTCTCTTAGTTCATCTGACAAATCGAACGGTTGTTCGTCTATTTGTGTTAAATGTTCTTCAATTATAGGTAACAAATTTTTATTCTCTTCATTTAAGCGATGGCGGAAAAATTTCTTTTCTTGTCAGTGATTTTTTCATTGTTTCTGTAAAGTACATAATTATAAAACATTATTGAATATTAAAAATTTAAAGAATAAAATTTTTTAATAAAATTCATTTTTAAGACTAATCCAATCTTTAATTAATTTGTCATACATATTGTAAACATCAAAATTTGATAAATTTAAAAATTGTTGAAATTGAGAATGTTGTAAAACTTAAAAGATTTGAGAAATTTGAAAATTTGAAAACATTTGGATAATTGGAAAATTTAAAACAATTTAAAAATAATCGAAAATTTAAAAATATTTAAACAATTTAGAAATATTTAAAAAATTTCATTAATTTAAAAATATATAAAATTTTAATATTTTAAAAATTGTTAATAGACAATTCAAAATTTCATTATTATTCATTAATATGTAATGAGAACAATTAGTATTATATGATACTAAATATATATTTTATAATTATTATATCTATATTACTTTAATCACTTGTTTAAATTCAAATTTACCGCCTAAATAGCATTTAAAAATGGCGGCGCGCAAAGTATGAACACTTTTTCACGTGTCCGCAACAAGTCGTATAATATGTCCATAGGTATTAAACCAACCAAAAATAAAGTGCATTATAACAAAAGTATGCATTATTGCAGACAAAGTGTAATTTAAAAAAATGGGGCAGCTTGGGGCAGCTATTTTTTGTTTAAAAATGTTTACAGAACAATGTACAATTGGTTTTAAAGCGGAGGGTCGTGGAGGATTTTACTTTTACATGTTTAAACATTGTTTCTTTAACATTTTTAGTATTAAAAATAACATTATAATGTTAATAATTAAACAATAAACAAACAAACATCATGAAAATCTATATAATGTACTAATTCTACTCACCTTTATTTTGTTTTTCCACTTGGAATCATAAAAAAATCTTTAAGGATTAAAAAGTTACACGCATTTCAAGTTACGCCGAAAATGTGGGACGTGCGAGCTGCGTTAACTGATGAACTTATGGTCATGTCGCGCTGCACCGCGCGCGAGCAACGTCGGCGATTCGGTCCTCGTAGCGGTGATTCCTAGCGCTTGAGGTACCAACCTAACTATTGAGAAACTCAACTACCCCTAAACTGAAACTTCGATTTTTGGCCACGAAATCTTGATTTGGCATCACTGTGCAGCGCACTGCTGAAACTAGTATCTAATAATTTTAATGTTTAAAATCTTCAGCTTTTAAGTAATTCTATTTTGTCTGTAGCTTCGTGTTCGAAGGGTAAAACTGAACTATTTACTTGTGGATCTTGATTATTGTCTTGTCCGAGAGATGAGTTTTTAAGCAATTAAATGAACATTTTTACAGCACTGCTCAATGTATTCGTTTCTGTTGAGAGCGAATGGTTATTACATATTGATGAAAATGGAGTTGGTAACAGATAATTTTTGTTCATTTCCCTATATATTGAGCAACTTTATCAATGCCCTTTGTTCCAAATTACCTTCACGCATTTAGCGAAAGAAAAAAGATAAAAATTACAAAATGTAACGAACTAGTACAAAATTTCTTTAAAGGAATTGTAACAGTTATTAGATATAAAAACATGGTATATATATAATTCTTTAATTATTTTTTTAATATGTCGATGTAATTAAGTAAAACTAATTGGTTATTCTTCTGTGCTTTGTTTTGACGAATTGTTAATATATGAGAGATGGAAATTTCTTTAGATACATACATACATTAATAAATTAAAGATAAATCGAAAATTTCAATTTTACGTGAATCTCTGCCCAATGTGATTGTAGTTTATTGTAATTTGTGGTTCACCTTTAATTTTTTATTGGTGAACACAGATCAGACTATAAAATTTACCATTATTACCAAGCGTGCTCCCTAGTAGAAATAGAAAATTTAATTAAAATTAACTCACTTTGTAAAGCTTAATAATAATTTTTGAATATGTTATAATGATAATAGATTTAATTACAAGTTTGAATTAGATTTTTAAAAGTTATCTACTTAGCCGAAACTAAAGGTAGAGTATTTATTTAGGTGATTATACTTGCTCGTTTTAACTTTTTTATTTTCCATCATAAAATGTTTGAATCTACTTCAATAAGTAGCTGTAAGCTTGTGTATCATAATCTTGAAAATTAATTCGCGCGGAATCCCAAAAACCCACTGTTCAATTTTCCCGAGCAGTTATCTGGTACCGATATACTAATGGTACATCGTCATCATCACCTCAAGTTTACACCTACCACTATCGCTTTCCCAGCAAGTGCGACGCCTTTAAAACAGCAAGAGCGTAATTCGAGTAGGGCAGGCGATTCGTTGACAGTCAGCAATTCGAACCAAACCGAGGTAAGGGTCAAGAACTAGATTAAGAATCAAAATATGGAGTACACTCAGAGAGAAGCAAGGACTTCCGCAAGACGGTATGCCCCGTAACAGTGATGCCGGACTCACAACTCGTAAGCCATCATCAGCTGGAGTCACGATTGTCAATAGGTTTCTGTTCAGCTTGATGATTAAGTGTAACTGTTTACATTCGCCTATTAGTAATACAATCTGCCGTTCGCGCAGTTGGTTTTATCATTTACTGTAATTAACGGCACGGTTCTCCCTTACATTTACCGCTCCTTTATGGTATTCTTACTCATAGGATTCCCTGGATGCTTGACGACGTATATATATATATATATATATATATATATATATATATATATATATATATATATATATATATATGTAAATATATATATATATATATATATATATATATATATATGTAAATATATATATATATATATATATATATTTATATATATATATATATATATATATATATATATATATATATATATGTAAATATATATATATATATATATATATATATATATATATATATATATATATATATATATATATATATATATATATGTAAATATATATATATATATATATATATATATATATATATATATATATATATATATATATATATATTAGCTTTTTCTTTACCTGTTCACAGTCACTTCAAGGTTATTTCTTTTATCTTAAGTTTTATTGTTGCCAGACAGAAGACTGGCAATAAAGTTGTTACTTTTTTTATATTGAACAGTTTGTTTTGTTGGTTTCTTCTGACCCGTCTATTTGCAGGGAACATGTATGATTAGTAAATGAAATTTACTGTGACAAGTTATCCAATGGGTCTTTATCACACGAAATCCAAATTTGGCGTTTGAAATTTGATCATTAGGTAACTTAAGTAACTAAAAGTCAGCTAATCTAATAAAAACCAGTGCTTATTGCACAACCCCAAAATGTCGTTATATGTTGTAAAAAGTAAATATAAGTTTTAAAAACTATATTTATCGCAGTCGGTTGAATAAAAATATTAGTTGTTTATTTAAATGTTCCTAATTATCAGTATATCGATAACTACCAATGTCATCGACCAAATTATTAGTTAAAGTTAGCAATAAGTATGTTACCTTATATCCACTGAATTATTTAACTCGGACTGCTATAAAAACGAAAGGATATTTATATCCATGTCAGTTGAAGATTTAATTTTTTTCTAACCTTATAATGTCCTTAACAAAGTTTTATGGTAGAGTGGCAGTGGTAACAGGTGCTTCTGCAGGAATTGGTAAATCCATAGCTGAAAGCTTAGTGAAATCTGGAGTAATAGTGAGTAAATATTTAAATAATAAGTTACCGACGTGCCTTTATTTTTGTTAGTCTACAGTAATTAGTAGAGAACTTCATTCTTACTTTATTATTAAATATTAATCAGTATTTGAGTGATTTTTTGAATAACTTGTTGTCCTCAATGAAAGAAATAATTTTGTACAATTGACTCTTCAATTATTAATTCCAGATATATTTGACAAATTGGTGGCATCATTTTTTTTTAGCTTAAAAGAAATGGTAAACTTATATATATAAAACAATATTTCCCTTGCAAAGTACACAAATTAAATAAAGAATTAATTGCCTTTCTGATTTTAAAGAATTACTTAATACACCGTCAGCAATAACCATCCTAACCACTCTCCCACATCTCGTATATACTTTTACTATAAATAATAATTTATAAAACGTCCAATATTCTAACCAAAAACCTTGAAAAGCACGTATAATAGATGTATATGAAGGTACTCCTCTTTCTTCTTTCGTTACCCTTATGGCTTCTTATATGTTTTACTATGTTGTATTACATATTTATGCTTGAAATTTCTAGTTATCCAAAAATTGATCTCATAATGTAATTAAAACTTTAACGAATCTCAATTCTGTCACCCTCTTCCCCTCTTAATATGAAAAATAATTAAAAATGACAATGCTTAAATGCCTTGACTCCAAGAATCCCTAAAATAATCAATAATCTGATAAGTGTCCTTCTAACTTTCTTTCCGAACCCATTCACTCCATATATAACTTAATGTAAATAATTTTGTGTTGCAGTTTTTTCATTATAGTAACCAAAAATCAAAAAAAAATCGCATAATAATATTAAAAATCTATATTATTTATCAATCCCCAACCTTTCCCCTAGGTACAGTAAGAGTAATAAAAAATAATCTAATTTTCAGATTATTTGACTCTAAGAATAATAGAAATGCCAAGTAGCACAATACAGGCGAAAAACTCCACCAACCTCCTTCTTCACCACTTTTACTACTGCCATGCTTTACTTAAAATAATGTGCTAAAAATGTTTTTTTTTATGAGTCTAGCACACGTGCTACAGGGAAGTCCCTAAAGCGCTCCAGAAGCGGCATGTGTGTCGAAAAAGCGATTCACGTTGTTCTTGAATCGCTGTAAATTGTACTCGGTGGGAAACACAGCCATGGGCAAATTATTCCAAAAAATGCCAAAAATGTGTACATTACGTTAACCAAAAACTGCACTGCAATATCCCATCATCATCAATCCGGTCTTTTATAGCGTTCTGCGACTTCCGGTTCCCAATTTCCATCCTCTTCGATCTTCCCAATCACCGGGTCTTAGATTTCTCTCTAAAAGTGCCCTTTGAACACATCCAAATCATGTCGCTCTTGGTCTCTCTCTTCTCCTCCTTTCACTTTGTACCCACTTTAGAACCATCTTTGGTATTCGATATTCTTCCATTCTTTCCACATGTCCGTACTATATAAGATGCAGTTGTTGAATTTCCTCAATAATTGCTGGTTTTTACTTTCATGACATCCCTTATTCTTCCATTTCTAACTCTATCCATTCTTGATACTCCAGCCGATCTTCGCTAGTAATCCATTTCGAGTTCCATAAGTTTCTATTCCAATCATTTCGTCAACTGCCAAGTTTCACCACCGTATAACACTATGCTATTAAATACTGCATTATAAATGAGGTACTTTCTTTGTGATGTTATGTGCTTCGACCATAGAACATAGTTTTGGTGTCTTATGACCGCCTTTTCTTTACTTATTTTACTTTCCACTTCTTTTTCCGTTCTACCGTCTTATGTTAGTTTCGAGATATATATGCTCTTCACGAGCATCAATGATCTCACCGGTATTTAGAGTAAGGCTTCCTTGTTTTCCTGCTATACACAATTATATGGTTTTTTTTGCAGTTAACTGTTAAACCCCAGTTTTTATAATCTCCAAACAGTTTTCTTGTCATAAATTCAAGATCTTCCTTGCCCTAAGTAACATCAACCTGATCGTGGAAAAAATGTAGAGTGTACAATGTTTTTTCGTCGGTCAGCTATATTTTCATTCTTCCACATGCTCTTCGCCATCTTTCCAATGCCTCATTTAGATAAATTTTGAATAATGTAGGAGACAGACGGCAGCCTTGTCTGACACCCTTTGTTACAGAAAAATTTTCGGAAAGAATTCCTAACGATATTCGGGAACGTAACTGGTCGTATAGCTGTTTTACTGCGGCGATTGTTGTACTATTTATGGTTGAATGTTCTAATATTTGCCATAGTTTTTTCACTGGGATATCCTAAGTTCGTAAGAACATCATGTGATATAGCATAGTATAGTCTAAAATAAATCTTCGTATATCAGGTTCGGAATTTATTCTACCAATTTTCCTAAAAATATGAAGAATTACTAAAACTTTATACAGTGCCATTCATAAAGTTTGTACCATATGGGAAAAATTTTTATTATAAGCATGTTTGAAAATTTAACTTCGAAATGTGTTAGTGCATGTTTTATGTTTAAGATTATATCCAAATAAGGTCATGACGTCACAAGCCTTGCCTGTCAAATTTGACATTTAAAGTTTAAAACTGGAAAAAACGGATTTTTTAAAAAATATCGAAAAAAGTTATAAAAAAAAAATATTGTATTTTAGTTTACGTCTAATACCAATTTTCAAAAATATTTGACAAAATTCACTTTTTTCAATTATGTCCCCCGAAAATGATAATCGAAATATATTATGCACTTTTTTAGTGGTTAATGTTTTACTAAATTAGACCGTAAAATTAGGCTGAAAATTTATTTTTTCAAAAAGTTGTAATTTAATAATGCAATATTGGTGCAAAGCTGCTTAATATTTATAACATGTCAATTTTTAAGTATTACTATTATAAAAAATTAATATTATTTATTAAATAAAAAAACGTTCTTCAGTTTCTAAGCTTTTTCCTTCCTTTTTAATGCATATAATAGTTCTGTTATAAATTTAATGACGAACATTCTCATAAGACTCCGGCTTGATTTCATTTACAGACTGGAGGATAGTTTCTTTTAAGTGTGTGATATTTTCAAAAGGTTTCTGAGAATAAACTATATTTTTTAAATATCCCCCACAAAAAAAAGTCACAGGGCGTAAGATCGGGTGACCGCTGAGGCTAAGGTACTTCATAGGAAAACCTACCAATACACTTCCCAGAAAAGTTTTTGTCCAGCCAATTTCTAATTTCCAAGGTGCTGTGTCTAGGTGCTCCATCTTGTTGGAAATACATTTTTATTCTTTTCTCTAAACTAAAATCTCCTAGTTCATTAGTAAGTTCGTTGTTTAGAAACTGTAAGTACCGGCCAATAATTCTGTTATTAAAAATACCGCACCAAACGTTAGTTTTATAGGAATATTGATCTCTTGTATCTGTTGTAAAATTTGAATTGCTATCCGCCCACCACCTACAATTTTGCGACGAGACAACACCATTAGAATTAAAAGTACATTCATCACTAAACAAAACATACTTTGTAAATGACGGGTCTTACTCAGTTTTACTTTCCAGCCAGAAAAAAAAAACTATCATAATCTTGTTCTTTGAAAGTGTGGACAAACTTTGGTTTATAAGGTTTAAACCTATTTTTCTTAAACACTCTTTGAACTGAATTATAAGATCAACCTATATTGTACGATATTTTGGCAATTGGCGTTTCAATCACACTCTTCATCACTGCACACTCAGCATGCTCATTAGTAACCCAATGTTCATGTTGACATTTAAAATTATTCTCGACACATCCAGTATTTTTAAAGTTGGTAAGAATTCTTCCTACTGTTGTATGCGTTATAAGTTTTTTCCGGATGTTGTTGGTTAAAAATGACGGCAGCTTCTCTTTGAGTTTTGTAGTTATCACCCACAATCAAAACTATTTCTATTTTATTGCTTAGTCAATTTAATTGGCATTTTTATTAAAGGAGAGAATTTAGAAAACTGTTATTATTGCATTAATAATAGTGAACAAACTAATGTCAGTTTGATGTTTTATGTGACAAAGGAACAAAACACGAAATTCGTGGCAATTGCGACAAAGATACGTGAAAGTCTATCATATTATAATCTTGTTTGACTTAATAGCAAAACATGAATGTATATTCTTTCCACCAATATTACGTTGCAAAACGTAACAATTTTTAAAAATCTTGTTTTTGACCTTTTAAAAATAGGTTAAAAAACATTTGGAATAAACTATCCCCAAAATCTGTATGTGAAATTAAGAAAGAGCTTCTCGCAAATTGTTGACCATGTGATTTATAAAAGAACTATTTTGTGCATTGAAGAACAAATTAAGAAACTTAAGAAACTACAAATTTGCTCAAATTTATTACGTAACATTAATATTTATTATATTAGCCCTTAGAAGTTGAGCTGTCATAAAAATTATGCAGCTACGCACCAAGATTACATTGTTAAACTACGACTTTTTGACAGAACGCGTTTTTCCGCTTAATTTTAAGGCCTAATTTTTTTTTTCTTAACATTCAGTGAAACATCAACTAATAAATAAGAACATAAGATAATTTATGTGGAAAAACAGTTGATTGCCATTTTAAGAGAAAATAATTGGAAAAAGTCAATTTCATCAAATCTTTTCGAATATAAATGTAAAACTGCAATACGATCATTGTTTCTTTATAACCTTTTTCGATATTTTCAATAAAAATACGATTTTTTTTTTTTCACATTTTAAAATTTAAATGTCAAATTTGACAGGCAAGGCATGTGACGTCATGACCTAATATGGGTGTAATCCAAAATATAAAACATGCACTAACATATTTCGAAGTTAAATTTTCAAAAACTCTTATAATAATAATTTTTTTCAAATGGTGCAAACTTTATGAATGGCACTGTATAACATATAATCTTTAGTCCATCAGATACCGAATCATGAAAACTTCTACAAGTAATTACAAGAAATAACCAATAATTTTGTAGTAGCAAATCTACCTCTCTTGATATTTAAGAACTTATAATTATTAAAAAACGCACTGAATTAATTTTCACCTAATAATTTGCGAGATATTCTTGAGATTTCATATTATTCATTAAATAAATGTTTACACATTTTTTATCAAATGTCAGTGACTATTTTTGATATGTGAAATATATTAATGATAATTGTGTCAATAAGGTCAACAGCAGATACAAAATGGGACGAAAAACTCTAAAAATATTGTGCTTTGCTGATGATGTAATATTAAAAAATGAACATTGCTTACATCGTTTCCAAACCAGAGCAGAAACTTACAACATGAGAATATCAGTGGAACAAATAGAATCAATGGTTATAGCTAATGACCCCATGTAAAGTAGCCATTTACAACAAAGCAGTAGCGCAGAACATGCATTGCACATACCTGCGAGTACAGCTATCGAGGTCAAAAATCTATATCAAGAAATACTCAATCAGGCAAACGAAGCATGGAAAATATCTGGTTGTTGGAGGGACTTGATATGAAAAAATGCCTACATGTCTACAGAAAGCAAAGTGTTTATATATAAAACCGTGGTAAGACCGGTTCTAACGTATGCACCAGGAACAAGAGCAGAAACATCTAAAACAAAAAGCCTCATGAGAGCTACAGAAGTGAAAACACTGCGCACTATCAAAGAAATAACCTTAAGAGACCAGGTATGAAGCGTAACTATACGTAAAGAACTCAAGATTCAAGACATTGTCCGTCTTGCCAGATCATGATATCTATATTGGAAGGATCACGTAAGTAGAATGCCAGCTAATAGCAAGATGTGCAAAAGTTGAAAAACCAGAAAAAAGAGGACCTCCTGGTCGATCATCAAAAAGATGGCATGAAAGCTTGACATCTACGTCACAAGAGGCTTAAAAGAAAACGAACCAAGACCTCGTCTTAGAAGAAGAAGAAATAGATTATTGTGTTATTAAAGAATGGTTTTGATAATTGATGTTTTTTATTTAAATTAGTTAATTCTCATAATACTATTGAAACTATACTATCTTTAGCTACCTTCAGCTCTTTCACTCTCTTTTACCTTTAAAATTACACATTAAGAAAAAATAACTTAGTTTTCAATTTTCTTGAGTTTATGAACCCTGAAATTGAATAACCAAATGATATCTCATTTCATTTGACAGTCCGACAGACAAACTGACCAACAGAAATAGACAGTTATGTTTTTTTGCCCTCCCTTTAGCAAGGGGAGAAAAAATTATTCAAGCAATACCATTGATCAAAATCGTACCTAATTGGTGAGAGAAGTTAAGATCTCCGTATTATATCTGAAACTATTTTCTCCAAGTAGTGTTTTGGTAAAGTTATAAATTATATGGTGATGGATCGCTTAATATAAGTCAAATATAAATGCTATCATGATTCGCGTGTCCATTATCATAAACTGTTTTTAAGGTTTTACTTAAAAAAGCAGATTCACCCGAACAAAATTTTCATTATAGGTTGCAGCATTAGCAAGAAGAAAAGAACGATTAGAAGAGCTTGCCGAAACAATGAGCGGCGCAAAAGGAAAACTTTATCCATTTAAATGTGATCTTAGAAACGAAGAAGAAATTCTAAGTGTTTTTAAAGAAATAGAGAAATTGGGACCTATCCATATATTAATTAATAATGCAGGACTTTCACACCAAACTAACATTATTGACGGGGATAGTCAAATGTGGAAGAGTATATTAGGTGAGTTAACTCACGGCCATATATCCTGGAGTCATTTCTCGCCTCGGTAGTTTCTGCTTTGGTGTAAAAAGTTTGAGAATGTATCGTGCAGAAATTTTTTTTATCCTTAAATTCTCGCGCACAATCTCTAGTTTCTTCAGTAAGCACTAGAATCCTCATTCAGTAAATCTTCAACAAGTCTTATAATTTCTTCGGTTCCTGCCTCAATCGGTCTTCCTGATCTGGAGTTATCCTGAATATTACTTTGAAATAATATGCAGCGTCATCGCCGTAAAGCTGGGAGAGTCTTGAATGAGTATTTTTTCCTCTTTCTTGAGAAATTTTACTACTGCGCGTTTATCCAAACTACTTTCACTTATTTTCCGGAAGAAAAACATCACGAAAACTTAAAAATCCAACAAACTCGTATAAGATTTCACCGAAATATTTAAAACAATATCTATAACGAGGAAAGTCTAAGATGGAAAAATACTAACTTGAACATTTAAGGAGTAACATGTCTCCATTAATTGGCATTTTATTCATAGAATGAAATTATATTATTCTAAAATAATTAAAAAACATTTATTTTTGTCTAATACATTTAAAATTATGATAATTTATTTCAATATGGAGATCGCCTTGTTTGTCATTATTTAACCATTAAAAAAATTATAATATAGGGCAATTAAATCAATCTATCGATTAAAATCGATATGAATAACTATTACTAAGTTGGGAATGTGGAATTTTTGGCACAATAACACTACTCAGTATATGTCAGCACTACACCAAACACTTTATTTTTGCCTCGACGCGCGTTTCGCTAACCATGTTAGCTTCATCAGGAGCGATGATTGACTGTCAATCATCGCTCCTGATGAAGCTAACATGGTTAGCGAAACGCGCGTCGAGTGCAAAAATAAAGTGTTTGCTTTAGTAGTGATATATATTGAGTAATGAATAACTATCATTATTAGAACGAACCAAAAATTTATGTAAGCCAAGTCTTTCGATATAAGAAATTAGTGTAATTTAAAAATAAATATACTAATATATTTTACGTATTTAAAAATAAACTATTTAAATACCAAATCGACAATACAAAGAACTCAGAAACTTTGCAAACTGCTTAGGCTAAAAGCAGTTTTATTAAAAAATTACTACTTCACTATGAAATCTCGATACAGAATATAAAAAAAGGTCTAAGTAACATGCTCATCAACCTAAGGAGGAGAATATTTGATACGTGCATAATGCCAGTGATAACTTATGACAATGATATAGTGACTGTCCCACAGGGAAGTGCTAACAAGCTGAAAACAACACAGAGATGCTCGACATTAGCCTAAAGGAACGAGGACATCAGAGCCAGGACTGAGGTCACCGATGTGATCGAGAGAGCAGCAAGATTACAATGACAGTGAGCGAGACATATAGCTCGAGGTCCTGACGACCAATGGACAAAGCGGTTTCTGTGTTGGCCTCCAAGAATATCTGCATGGAATGCAGGACGTCCCCAGCTCCGATGACGGGATGATATAAGGTGGCATGTGGGTATATCGTAGATGCAACTCGCTCAGGACCGCAGAGTAGGGAAAGGGATGAAGGAGGCCTATGTTCAGAAGTGGACGGCGACGGGCTGAAGAAGAACAAGTAAGATACAACAATTTATAATATTTTTTTTTATGGGTCTAGCACACGTGCTGCAGGGAAGTCCCTAAAGCGCTCCAGGAGCGGCATGTGTGCGGAAAAAAGCGATTCACGTTGTTCTAGAATCGCTGTAACTTGTACTCGGTGGGAAACACAGCGCTGGGCAAATTATACCAAAAGGATGATGTTCTCCATATAAAAGACTGCTTGAAAAGCGTTGTACGCGGAGTAACAAGCTGAACCTCATACGGATGTGAAGCACCAGCGCGACGTGTATTTCTAACATGCACCGCTTTGGGAGGAATTAAGCAGGCTACATCCTTCGAACATTTTCCATGAAAATACTTGTAGAACAGACTCAAGTCGCCAACCGTTCTTCGATGTTCCAACGAATCAAGGCCGCCGGTCAGTTCCGGGTTTCCAATCAGACGAACAGCTCTTCTCTGAATAGAATCCAACAAATGCAGTGTATGTTTGGAAGCGGAGCCCCAAACTTGGGAGCAGTATTATAGTTGGTCGAATTTGAGCTTTCTAAAGAATTAACAGTTGTTATGGAGTGTAAAGCTTTCTGGTTCAAAAATAATATTCCGAACCTTTGAGAAGCTCTCCTTGCTATGCCTGCAACATGTTCATGCCAGGACATATTTGCTCCCAAACTAACGCCCAACAAATTGAGCCACGATGCTAGGGGAATGAAGTGCCTCGACATAACTATGTCGGGTGCAGCAACGTTATTTTTTTTAGAAAAACTGCCGCCTGGGTTTTTGTAGCGTTAAATTCCACTTGGTTACTGTCACCCCAAGTTAGAATTTCTTCCAGGTCTTTGTTAAGTTGAACGACCTCCTGCTGTCTGCGGATATTCGCCTGAGCAGCCGATGTCCAAGCGTTCAAGGTGAATGAAGAGACAAGCGTACTGTCGTCTGCAAAGCTGTAGATTGGATTCCTGGTCTTTTCCAGCAGATCGTTAATGTAAATGAGAAAGTCCATCGTGCCAAACAGGACGAATGCCTCGGATATGTCAAGAGCAACCGCTCGAGATTCTCCAAAGTGTTCAATTGCGTTTTACTGGTAGGTAACCTGGATTTTTGTATGAACGTAAGCTATATTTATGATGTTGTGACAAAAGGGAGTTGGCCAGTGATAATTTTAGTGACACAAATCACCATAAAAACGGGCGACTTTTTGACAAATGCTGCCTTTACAGTAAAAGATATATAAAAATGATGTATAGAGGAACTGCTAGTTAAGTATATGTCGAGTATATTCACATCTCGATATTTTGCACCATTCTGTAAAAAGAAAAATAATAATATGTTTTAAAAAAAATTAAAACTTTTTCAGATTTTTCTCTATTGAATCATATCGAGCAGTTAAATTAAGAGTATATTATATCGGTGATAATAAAGGCAACGAAATGATCATTTCCTTCTAGATAGAAATGTCTTGGCTGTAACAATATGCTCAAAAGAAGCCATTCTCAGTATGAAAGAAAATAATACTAAAGATCATATTATTAACGTTAATAATGTAGCTGGACGCAAAGTTACAGATTTCGCTTAACTCAAGGGAGGCCATTCGCAGCATGAAACGAAATAATACCAAAGATCATATTATTAACGTTAATAATGTAGCTGGATACAAAGTCCTAATTTCGCTGGAATAAGTCTTTATCCAGCCAGGAAGCACGTGGATATTTTCCACCATTATGTAAGAGTGTGTGTAAGTGAAATAAAAAAGATGTCTAATATATTTTATAAAAATTAAAGCCTTTGAAATTTTCCTATTTTGAATCATATCGAACAGTAAAATTAATAGTGTATTATAAAAGAATAATTAAGCTATTGATAATAAAGATAATTAAATGATTATTTTTTTCTAGATACAAATGTCTTGGCTGTTACAATATGCTCAAGGGAGGCAATTCATAGTATGAAAGAAAATAATACCAAAGGTCATATTATTAACATTAACAGTGTATTTGGACACAAGGTTTCAGATTTCGCTGGAATAAGTCTTTATCCAGCCAGTAAATATGCACTTACAGCCTTAACCGAAACGTTAAGACTGGAAATCAATAGAAATAAATTACCAATTAAAATTACGGTAAGCAATATCATCAATCATAATACAGTGAATTGAGAAAAAGAAAGCAGTAAAAATAAGCTATAATTGAAATTAGTTAACACTTTTAAGTTACAAGTTTTACTAAACAAAGATGGCTTTTTTGTATTTGTTTTAGCTGTATTTTTTTCCCAATTGATATTGATATACTTCTGATTAGTCCAGGGTTATATTTTTTTGTATATTTATTATATTTTTTTGCCTTATTTTACTAAGAAATTTAATTCAATGGTTTCTGCACACCCTCCATATTGTTAAACTTTGGTGATTAATGTTAAGAATTCATACGAATTAGATGGAATGATTGTATGTATACTTCTGCTAGACTTTTCCTGTGTCAATTGAAAAACTAACGCTGACGTTTTGCTGATTACCCTGCTGTCTTCTTCAGAAGTTGTTGCACAGACTGATTGCTTTAGAATCTTGCTGATTCATTTCTGTTTGTATACACCTTTGACATTAGTGAGTCAGGGTGGAAAGAGTATGTATGATCTGTTCCCCGATTAGTAATAGCCAAAGACTAGTATCACGATTAAGGTTGTTAGGATGTTTAGAGATTTCGATGGAGTCCCTAATTTTTCTAGGATAGAAAATGGAATTAGTTGCTAGGGTCTTTAGTTAATTAAATAGAATCTATTGTCCTGTTTTTTTACTGGTAGTCTGCAAGAATTGAAATGGAAATGTTGCGTTCTTAGATGTCTTTTAATTCTAGAGCATATTTTACAGCTCATATTGTCGATACAGATTTTACCATAACTCCGTGGGATACTCCAAAATCTCGCATTTTCAAAAAGGAATCCTATTTTTGATAAATGTTGTAAGAGTTTAGGGCACATAGAGGATCGTATTGTTTATGTTTTCGTACACATTTTGAAATGCTATCTGTGACATTCTTCATGTATGGAAGGACTACAGTACCCCGAAACTAATCTGCTTGACTTTGAGTCGTCGGAGATACCTGAGAAGATGGATGTTTTTAATTTTATATGACTGTCGGTACTGGAAATTATTTCGTTAAAGAGCAGTAGGTGTGTCAGTTCTGATTGAAGTGATTGTGGATCAGAGAGTAATGCAGCTCAATGAGCAAGAAATGCTTATGCGAGAAAGCATTTAAATATCTATTCGTGTCAGTCGGCGTCGAGGCAGCCTTTCTTTGTTCCCATTCAAAGGAGCCTAAAATGACACATTCCGCGGCCGATAAACATGTTAAAAAGTCGGTGTCGTTTGTGAAAAAGTGGGGTAAATCATTTTAACGAGGCGAAAAATGTCGACGACTTGCCAAAATGTGGCAAAGTTGTTCCGAAAGTCGAAAAACGAATCGTGTCTTTGTTTTCATGCGACCCGAAATTAATGCTGCATCAAGGAGCAGCAAAATTAAGAAAGTCTCATTTGAATGTATCCTATGAGACCATTCGACAACATCTTCGTGCTCATGATGTCAAATTTCGAAGCACGTTGAAGAAACCTTTGTTGGGGACAATCACGGCGCGAAGCGGCTTGCTTGAGACCATGATTAAATACTATAGTAGCCCTCACAATAGACGGAAGCTAACCCTACTGAAAACGTTCAGTCCCTTGTAAAGATAAAGCTCAGAGGAAAGACTCTGAAGACTTTGACTAACGAGATTCGAAAAATTTGCAGAGTATGTAGAAAACCTCGTTACCAGCATGCCTCGAAGATGCCAGGCGATTAGTGATACAGGAGGTGATTGGTCAACTTACTTAGGTAATTTTGTTGTTGCTAAGATACCAAAGAACACATTGATGGCAAAAAATATTCTAGAAAAACATTTTTTCAAAAATACAAGCGGTCACGTTCTTATTTGACAGACTGCTAAAATACGAATTTTTATGGCTTTCATTTGGATGAATTCTTAATAAAATCTAAATATTAATTCTAAAATTAGTTAACATTTGTCCATATTTCATTTCATTTAAGAGTAAATTTTTTTGGCATTCACAGCTTTCAGCTTTTACCAGTAAAATAGTAACAATACTTTCCTATGATTTCGTCGTTGCGAAAAATAGTATTTTCAGAGTTTTGTATGTGTACGTAGTTAAAAAAATCACACATAATAACAAGGCACCTACAAAATACTCTAAAAACAATACGATACGATTAAATATGCCTACCATATTATATGAAACAGTTGCGTTAATATGCAATATCTCTTTGAATTACTCGGTAAATATAAGACTAGTAAAAAATTTACACTGAACTCAAATTAAATTAAATCAAAATATTGAATGAACCCTATAAATTTATATCACTCAAACATTTTGATTATTTAATAAAATAAAGTGCATGTACGTACGTGTTTGTCTGAAGAGTTCTCGGCCTAACAATGAAAGAAATTTTTTTTTGACTTGAAATATGTTTTATTTTTTAATATAAACTCCTGAAATTTCAATACATTTACTACAACGTTTTTCCAATAATTCAATACTGACTTGTGTAACATTCTGACTTATGTAACACATGTTTGCAACAATGCAATTGAACACTTTGGAGAATCTCGAGCAGTTGCTCTTGACATATCCAAGGCATTCGACCGTGTTTGGCACGATGGACTGTTGGCTAAGCTACGCTCTTGTGGTGTGTCTGAAAAGTTCTGTTTGTGGCTCTCATGTTTCCTTAGATAGCGTTCTTTACGAGTGGCGATCGACGGATTTCTCTCTAACACCTTCACTATCAACGCCGGTGTGCCCCAAGGCTCCATACTGTCTCCTACTCTCTTTCTCATTTACATTAACGATCTGCTGGAAAAGACCGGGAATCCAATCTACAGCTTTGCATATGACAGTACGCTTGTCTCTTCATTCACTTTGAATGCTCGGAAATCGGCTGCTCAGGCGAATATCCGCAGACAGCAGGAGGTCGTTCAACTTAACAAAGACCGGGAAGAAATTCTATCTTGAGGTGACAGTAACCAAGTGGAATTTAACGCTACAAAAACCCAGGCGGCAGTTTTATCTAAAAAAGTTAACGTTGCTGAACCCGACATAGTTATGCCGGGCACTCATTCCCCTAGCATCGTCGCTCAATTTGTTGGGCGTTAGTTTGGGAGCAAATATGTCCTGGCATGAACATGTTGCAGGTATAGCAAGGAGAGCTTCTCAAAAGTTGGAAATATTATTTCGAACCAGAAAGCTGTACACCCCACAACAACTGTTACTTCTTTACAAAGCTCAAATTCGACCAACTATGGAATACTGCTCCCATGTTTGGGGTTCCGCTCCTAAACATACACTGCATTTTTTGGATTCTGTTCAGAGAAGAGATATTCGTCTGATTCGAGACACGGAACTGACCGGCGGCCTTGATTCGCTGGAACATCGAAGAACGGTTGGCGACTTGAGTCTGTTCTACAAGTATTTTCATGGAAAGTGCTCGAAGGATGTAGCCCGCCTAATTTCTCCCAAAGCGGTGCATGTTAGAAATACATGTTGCGCTGGTGCTTCACATCCCTGCAGCACGTGTGCTGAATCTATATATAAAAAAAAATACTATCAGTGTGATTCCAGAAGGTCTGCAAAATATCCATCCACGACTACAGTAGCTTCGTCATTTAATGCAAAACGCTTCCCAGCCAGTAATTTTTTTCAGGTTTGGAAACAGATAATAGTCAGAGAGAGCTAAATCTGGTGACGTTGAATTTTGGCATCGTCAAAACACTTATGTGAACACGCGCATTATCTTGATCAAAAATGATTCTTTTCTTCTTTAAAGCAGGTCTTTTCTTAGGAATTTGTGCGTGCAGCTGATATTTACAGTTAATAGTTTCAATTTCTGAAGCTAATCGATCAACAAAACACCTTTGTAATCTCAAAAAACTGTTGCCATAACCTTTCCTGCTGATAGAACCGTCTTTGCCTTCTTTGGTCCACTTCCACCGGCTACAATCCACTATTTCGACTGTTCTTCTCGCTCTGGTGGAACAAAGTTTCATCAAGAGTTTTTAAAACGACGCTTGAAATCCATTTTACTTTACTTAAAGCGATCCAAACATGCTTGAGAAATACGCATTCAAATGCGTTTTTGGTCAATTGTCAGCAAACGCGGCAACCATCTTGCACAAAGCGTTTTCATATGAAACTCTTCATGCAAAATATTTCCAATTCATTCTTTTGAGATGCCTATGGCCTCAGCTATTTTACGCACTTTCATTTGTCGATCATCCAACACCATATCATGAACGTGTTACCTGATTTGTGGTGTGGCAGGTTTTGGATGACCGTCGCGTGGATCATCTTCGAGGCTTGTACGACCAGATTTAAAAAGAACAGCCCATTTTTCACAGTGGTAAATGAAGATAATGCATCCTTATACACCTTCAATAATTTTAGATAAATTTTTGTTGGTGTTAAACCAAAACAAAGAATTTAATCATTGCATGATATTAAAATTTTTCCATTTTAAAAAACTCAATGACACGCCAATATTAAACAGCTGCTACTACTCGAACGAATTGACAGACCGAAATAAAATTTTACTTGTGTTTATATAAGGGATTGAAATTTCTAATACAATTATAGTTTCACAGTTTCTAATGCCATCTATGTGTCAGGCCGACAGCCTAGGTATTTTCGTTTAGCATTATAATGATTTTTTAATTATTTATTTTTCTTTCGACACATAGGATAATTTCCAATAAAATTCTTTACCATATTTTATAGTTAATATATAAGTTAAATTTGAAATTATTTCTTCATATGTTTTAAGGAATTTTTATATCGAATAATGTTTCGTGAAGTTTTTTGAAATTACGGTAGCTCCAAATTATTTCGATACAGGAATATATGAATAAATAATGAATATTTTACTGATTTCCTCGAGACTTTCTAAAGAATATAGAAGCATTTATTTTATTAAATAATTCAAGCAAATCTTCATAAGGTCGAAAGAAAAAACAAATTGAATCTGATACTATATTTTCAGTTTAATTATTTTTTGCTTATAGATTTACAAGCTGTACTCCTTTTTTAGTAAAATTGTCGAGTTGGTATTAGGTTTTTGAACAAGTTTAAAATCAAATCACTTTATAATTTCAATATGTCGAAATTTATACTGAACAAAGAGCATTCGCGGACAGCATTAATTTTTTGTTTTCATTTGAAGAAAAGTACTGTTGAATCATATCAATTACTTCGAGAAGCTTATGATGATCATGCTCCATCGCAAGATACGTGTGAACGATGGTTTCGGCGTTTCAAAAGTGGTGACTTCGATGTTACAGACAAGGAATGTGGAATTGCAAACATTGTTGGACGAAGATGATTCGCAAACACAAAAACAACTCGCCGAGCAATTGGGCGTTAGTCAGCAAGCTGTTTCCAATCGGCTACAAGAGATGGGAAAGATTCAGAAGTCCGGTAGATGGGTACCACATTGTTGAACGACAGGAAAAGCGCAAAAACACGTGTGATATTTTCCTCACTCGGTACAAAAGGAAGTCGTTTTTGCATCGTATAGTTACAGGGAATGAAAAGTGGATTTATTTTGAGAATCCCAAGCGCAAAAAATTATGGGTAGACCCAGCCGCACCATCCACATCGACCGCAAAACCGAATCGCTTTGACAGAAAGACGATGCTCTGTGTTTGGTGGAACCAGAGGGGCGTCGTCTATTATGAGCTATTAAAACCTGGGGAAACGGTTAATACTAAACGTTACCCAGAACAATTGATCGATTTGAACCGTTCGCTGCTTGAAAAAAGGCCAGAATACCCAAAGAAGCAACACAAAGTCATTTTTCTTTATGACAATGCTCTATCAGATACGGCAAAACCAGTTCGTGACACGTTGGAAGCACTCAGCTGGGAAGTTTTACCCCATGCGACTTAGTCACCAGACTTGGCTCCTTCCGATTACCACTTGTTTGCATCGATGGGTCACGCACTTGCTGAGCAGCGCTTTGGTTCGTACAAAGATGTGAAAAAATGGCTCGATGAATGGTTCGCAGCAAAAGGGAAAGATTTTTACTGGCGTGTTATTCACAAATTGCCCGAAAGATAGGAAAAATGCATAACAAGCGATGGAGCATACTTTAAATAAAGCACTTTTTATCATTCTTCCGAATTTAACATTTAAAAAAAAAAAAAATCCGCATTTCATACTTCTACACCTGGTACATTCCTATGAAAGTATTTGTAAAATGGTTTCTAACATGAGTACAGTATTTCAACGATGATCGAATTTGAGCTTTGTGTAGAAACGCATACAGCTTATAATACGAAAACATATTTCGACCTTTTGCGAAGCTCTTACGTGTATGCAATTTGAACATAGCATATTTGCTTCTAAGTTAACGTTTAACGAGTTGAGTGGTGATGCTAATGGAAAATAGTGTGGCAAATGTGTTAAATCGTTAACTTTTTCAGAAAGACTGTAAATTTGTCATATTTTAGACAGAATCATAACTTCACGTTCATAAAACTCTGGGCTTTTATGAGCTAAAAACTGAATCGTTTGCAATTATTATTATCTTTATTAAATTTTGTATTATTTACGAAGTTTTGCGAGAAACGCGATAAATGGTGCTCTGATGGTACAAGGTGAAGACGACATGGTGGGCATTGTGACATATCTCAACAAAGCGTGAATAATTTCTGCTGAGTGGCCGAAAATATATGTTGCTTTGCCTTATCATAATAGAACATAATACTTTTTCGATTTGCCAATTCTATTCGCTTTTCTGGAATTGTATAATTACATTATTCAGCTTGTTTAGTTGAATATATACATCTAAACTGATCGTTAGATGTCGCACTAAGGTTTTTTACTGTCTCACGAATTGTGCTATGATGCATCTATTATTGCCTTGATTTAGTCTTTAACTTCAACTAAATATATAAATTAGTACAAACAGAAATTGAGGTAAACTATTAAATTAAGCTGGCAACAAACAATAATGCAACTTTAATTTAAAATGCTTGAGCAGACACTTGTATATAATTTTATATATTTTTAGAGTATCAGTCCTGGATACGTTAAAACCGAATTTGTTCCAGCAAACTTTACAAATGTACAAGATATATCAGGCATAATCAATTCTACATATGCTTTAGAAGCTTCGGATATTACTGAAGCAACTATATATGTTTTATCTACGCCTGACCATGTTAATGTAAGTAAATTTACTTTATAAATATCTCAAACTTACATGAACAATATCTTATTAAGCGAAAAAGGATATAATACAGAGACATTGACTATAGTTTTTCATTTATTGAATTTTTTTGTCATATTTTCGATTTTACAGAGCTTTTAGCTCTTATATCTTTTTATTTGATTATTGTTCAATAAGTAAGTAGCAACGATATGCAATATGGCATTTTTCCTTCTTTTGCACAAACATCTTAAAAGCATACCATTCTTAATAGCTTCTCAGTACTGAAGCTCGATCGGCGTCAAATTCGTTAAAATTGGTTATGATTAAAAATACCTCAATTTGGCCAAAATACTAAAGTAGGTTCCAGTTTCTTAGCAATAATATGGCATGTTTATTTCGCAACAATAGAGAGATTTTGCACCGCTTATTTTTCACATAACTTTGTCCTTATCGTTATCTCAAGCATGCACAGGAATTGTAAAGTTAGGTTAGTTATTCTCATCTTCTATATTTTTTTTTTCATTCACTTCATGGTTAGGCACACCGGTTATTAGTATTGGATGAGTCAGCACAAGTTTCTAAATTAAAGCTGTTTCTATTACTTCCTTCAATATTTCCAAGGTAATACGAATGTGTGATAAATAGAATTTCATTTGAAATTAGCACTTCACACACTGTAATGCCATTGCAAAATCCCAACATCTGAACACTAATTACTTGTCGTCAGTGTTATTTGCAATAAAAGATTATAATTTCAATTTTACTGTATTTTCTTAGTGGTTTATATACTTAAGTAAAAAATAAACGGGCCCTAGCATAATAGCCATAAGAATAACGAACTGCAAATAACCTTTCTTATAAGTCCCTAAATAAGGGAAATCGTTATCCTTAATAAAGGTTTCTCTTATTTTGTTTTAATACTACGCAACTTCTTAATGGTGAACACATGCTTCAAATAACGATAACAGCTGAGTCCTTACATTTAATTTGTTCTCTCTACTACTGCGCAAGCTCCAAACGGTGGGCGCATGTTTTAAATAAAGATAAAGACAGTGACCTACCAAAAAAACGTTGCAAAATCTCCCTAATAACAACAGATGGAAGTATTTCTAAAAATGAAAATAATTAAACTGATATCCAAATATTTCATAAATTTTTATTCGCTTTTTCGAAATAATTTACTTACTTGACAAAAAAATAATAGTAAATATGAAAAGAAGTATATCTCGTCCCTAAAATATATTTCAAGACTGTAAAATATCACTTACTACTCAAGGTGTTCAATTTGAAGGATCAACGATATGAATTTTCTTAAGAAATTTAATGATCCTTTAAGTTACATCATTAAACTCGGCTACTTTAAGCATCTGCTTTCACAAACCCTTCACCAAGAATGTCACCTCTGAGGTGTGATCTTTAAAGGTTGCCGTACATATGTTTCAGTGTCCACAGACAGACAAACAGCTACCTGAATATATAGGCAACCTATGACGAAGAATTACTATATATTAAAAACTGTTGATTTCCTTTTTAATACCAAATTTCAACATTTAAGTTGAAAAGTTTACCGACTGACTGTGACAAGTAAAACAGATATTTTATACATACATATGTTAGTAATTTATATTTTTTAGGTAAAAGAACTTATAATTCAACCATTAGGTGAACAGTTTTAAGAAGAAAAGCAGAATTTGTACAAAATATTTTATGTAGTTTTTCTCTATTATTAAATTTTGTTTAAAAACAATAAAATAAAATATTTACATTTTTGTATTTTTTTCTTTAGATTAGTAATATAGATTTAATTAAATTTGTTGTTTACATACAAACTTTTAGGATTAGAATGATAAAAATTACTGTCTTGTATAATTAGGATAAGGAACTTAACCTGAACTGTTAAACCTGCTTCCTATCTTTTCTATCATTAAAACATATTAGTTTAAATATAGAAAAAAAGAATTAACTTAACAACTTACTTACTTATTTAATCCTTATGCCTTTCTACCCCTTTTTTCGGAGTGTAAGGCCCGTAGAGTTGAGTTATTCTATAACTGTCTTTTCCATATTTCCTCCTATATCCTTCCATCCTGTTTAAATTGCCGATTGCCTCTTTTGTTTCTTCTGTATTATTTTCTTCTGTTTGTATTAGTTCTGTATCTTGCTTCGGTATTATGCCTCTTTGTTGATTTTTCTATGCTTTTCCCTCTAATTTTTTGCAACCATTTCCTTTCCTTTCTGCTTCAGTGATTCCTACATAGTGCATTTGTTGTTCTTCTGTCAGTTCATCCTCTTTTCCGTTTATATTCCTATTATTCCGTATTCTCAATCTAAAAACTCGATAATTATTTCCTATTTCTTTCTTCCTATTTATTTCTTTGATTATCTTCTTATTTATATTCCTATTACTAGTCCTTTCTTCCGTATCTTTTATCTTTGCCAGGTTCGTCGTCAATCTACCTATCTCTCTCCTTTTTCTCAGTTTTTTGACTTGATGATAATAGTATTCTTTGTTTGTTCTTCCAGTTTTTCTTCCTCAATGTCCCATTTATATTCTCTTCCTCCGATTACGTTATTTTAATATCCTATTTTCACCCTTTTCCATTCTTTCCCTCGTTCTCTGCTATATGCTTCAATTTCTTTTGAATTTCCTCATCTTCTGTTAAATCGTTGCATATATAAACTCTTTCTTAGTTTGTTTTTATTTTTCATTATTCTTCCGTGTTTCCAAGTTCTATCTTGTATATAGTCGCTCCTACTTTTATCACATCTTTAATCTGTACTTTTGTGTCCATACTCCTCTCCATAAAATGTTCTACACCCATTTTCAGATCTGATTGGCTATTCGCTTCAAATATCATTCCCGATATTACAATATTATACCTTACGTTGTCTTTTTCCAGTCTACTCATCTCCAAATCCATACTTCTGATGTTTTCTCTAACAATCTTATTTTCCTCTTTCAATACTTTCATTCTCCTTTCTTAGTTCCTTCAACTCTTGTTAGTATCTCTTCTGATCTTGCTTTATATCCTTTATATCTGACATTAGCTCTCTGATCATTTCTATCAAATTGTCTGTCTTATATACTCTTTATTTTTTCTTTTTCTGTGGTGTTCTTATCAGCTTTTTACTCTTCTTGAATCCCATTGGCTCTTCTTTTTTTTCGACTCTTCCTCTTTTCGAGTCTCCTGAGGTATAGTCTTCGCTATCCATTGTTCTTTCTGTTATAAAAACTTTACGTGTGTTCCTCGTATATTCCATTTTCAAACACGGGGGGAAAAAAGAAAAAAATTGTTGTTTATATTTCATATCGCTGTAAACAGTAAAATGATCAAGGTCGTCGCTTATCGTTTAGTTAGCTTCATACAATTTCACAAAATTATTCTCATAAATCTTTAAATTTACTTACACTATACTCTGCTTTATTTCTAGTCCGTTTCGTTTGCAATCGACAAAATAATTAAAGATCGAAATACTACCGTATTAATGCTCATTGAACGAGTTGACTATTGCCTGGCGTTCGATTCACATGTACATACATCGCGATCCGAAACTCAACTCCTAATTTAACAATATTAACATTAAAAAATATATTATTTAAAAAAAAATCGCCTACACAAACTGAAATGGCTATGACTTCATTCAGTACATAGTTTTGCTTGCCATTGCAAAACACGACTACAAAATTGACGAATTTCAGATTTTTATATGAGCACTATAAGCTCTATGTTTTAAAGGTCATGCCTACCAACTAGAAGTAGTATAAAGAATAGTGTAGACAAAATAAACAGGTTGAATGTTATTAATACAATAATATATATTATTTTGACATTCTTGGTTTTCATCTAGAAAATAATTTAGTAATATTTATACATAGAGGGCAACAACTGATCTTCCAGACTGATGCTGTGTATTAGAAACTAGTGGTGTGATATGCAAGTTTAATCTTCTTCTTCCTCCTTTAGTCATTTTCTATCCATTGTCGGGTATAGGCCTCTTTCAAATCTTTCCATTTTTCTCTATGTTGTGCTTGTTGATACAAGTTAAGCCCTCCCATTCTCTTCAGATCGTCGCTCCATCTCTGCTGGGGTCTTCCGATGCTTCGTTTTTCACTCCATGGTCTCCATCTAGTGATCTTGCCACTCCACTTATACGTCGCTCTCGCCACATGGCAGGCCCAGCTCCATTTCAGAGATGTTATCCGTTTGGTGATATCATCCAATTTTGTTTGTTGTCTAATCCATTTGTTAGTTTTTTTGTCCTTCAAAGTAACAATTAACATCCTTCTTTCCATTACTCGTTAGTGAACTTGTATTTTTTCTATTGTTCTTTTAGTTAAAACTCATGTCTCGGCTCCATACGTTGTAGCTGGTAAGATACATTGATTAAAAATTTGGGTTTTTGATCTTTGAGGAATGTTCATATTCAGTACATATTTCAATTTTCCATATGCTGCCCATCCCATACGTATCCTTCTTTCTATTTCAAGCTGCTGGTTTTCCTTTCCTATCGTTATTATTTGTCTCAGATAAATGTACGTGTTTACTTTTTTTATTGTTGAATGTTTAATCACTATATTTCCATCATTGGTGCTTTCGTTACTCATGTACTTTGTCTTGGAGAAGTTTATGTCACTACTTTCTTTGCTTGATGGTGGAGATCTGTAATCTGCTGGATCATTTCATTCTTGTTGTTTGCTATAATTACAATGTCATCTGCGAATCTCAGGTTGTTTAGCCGATCGCCAACTATCAGAAGGCCATTTTCGTCCCAATTCAGTTTTTTGAATAAATCTTCCAAGATCATTGTAAACAACTTAAGAGATATTACATCGTCCTGCCTTACTCCTCTGCTCACTGGGACCTTGCTTGTCAGTTCTTGGTTTATCATAACTTTGAGTGTTGCTTGTTCATATATTCTGGCTATCAGTTCGCTGTATCTGTGGTCTATACAAGCATTTCTAAGAGCTCTTATAAGCGCCCATTTTTCCACTGTGACGAAAGCCTTGCGAAAATCTACAAATGTAAGCCACATTGGTATACTATATTGGGTGGCCTTCTCGATTAATATTCTCAAGGTGTGCAAGTGCTCAATCGTACTGAAACCCGATCTGAATCCAGCCTGTTCTGTCGGTTGGTATAATTCCATTTTGTGTTTCAGTCTGTTTGTTATGATTCGTGAGAATAACTTGTAAACTTGGGAGAGTAAGCTATATGGCAGGTAGTTTTCTAGGTTTTCGGGATCACCTTTTTTGTATATTATGATGACTATGGCGTTTTCCCAGTCTTCTGGTATATTTCCACATTGGAGGCATGCAAGTTTAATATATCATATTAACTCTATATCATTTCCTGATCTGCGTTTTGAATTTCAGCTCTAAATATTAAATGTATATTCAACTGTCGCAAAATTTTTCCTTACCGGTAACAATTTTTCAACTAGACGACACATAAATCGCCAAAGTTTGGAAGTCAAAATAAAAACAATGTTGAATGGTTCCTACTTAAGCAAAGATAACATTCATCTTGAATTTACTCCATCTGATCAATGTATCAATGGCCAGAATTTTTCGAAAGTATTGAAAAGTTCATTGATGCTTTACAAATATCATGATCCAAAGAGCTGGTACTTGTAACACCATAAAGTTACACTTTACACATTGTTGGTCAAGTCCTCCAAATCGAGTCTGTATATTGAACTATTATTCGTTATTGAATCAAATAGAAAACGACATTAAAAAATGCCTTTTCGAGCACGTGGAGATCATCTAAAGGGCTGCTCCGTAGTCAATCGCACGTAGAAGTTGTAAAAAATCATTTTTTCTTTGAGTCCCTTGGTACGTTATCATAAGAATACGTAACTACAAATCCTCGTTATCAATATTTTTCTAATTGATACTTATTACGCGGTACCTCTTTGTAATCATATTTTTTTTTTCAAGGGTGCCATTTTAAAAATCACCTCCAAATAAGAATGGCATCTGGCCGTTATTTAATTTATATATATATATATATATATATATATATATATATATATATATATATATATATATATATGTATATATATATATATATATATATATATATATATGTTTGTTAAGAAGTTGAGAAGGCAATCACCGAACTGAATGCAGACACTGCGGAAATTCTTCGTCAAGAAACAACTAGCATTCTACGCATATCCAGGCCGCCCAAGAAAAACATATCCGGTGAAGAACTCCGAGCCCGGCGCGATCTGCGTAACGACCGATCAATTATTGTCTTACCAGCCGACAAGGGCAATGCCACCGTGGTTCTTAACTCTGACGACTACCACCAAAAGATGCTCAACCTTTTAACTGATCCTTGGTATAATAACAAGTGACCCGACAACATACCTAGAGAAAACCACTAAATCCGCAATCAAGCCCTCCTCTCTCAGTGAAGAAACAAAAAAGAAACTTATAACTAGAGAGAAATCAAGATGCCCAAAAATGTATGGATTACCGAAAGTCCACAAACAAGGAGCACCCGCATGTGGAAAAAGCGGCATCTTACGTGAAAAATTCATTTTATTCAAATCATTAAAACCATGCAGCTAGAGAAAAATGATTTACTTGTCAGTTTTGATGTCATATCCCTTTTCACGCAAGTATCAGTTACCGAAGCACTGTCTATCATAGAGACGAAATACAACCTGCCCGAATACGTCATCAGTTTATCAAAACACTGCCTCGCTAATACATACTTCGTCTATTCAGGCCAAATAGAAGGTGCCCTGATGGCCTCCATTGTCACCAGCACTAGGTAATCTATACATGGAACATTTCAAAACACTAGCTCTAGAAACTGCTCCACATAAACCGAAAACATGGCTACGTTACGTAGATGACACATTTGTGGTATGGAAACACGGTGAAGACAACTTAAACAAGTTCCTGGTACACCTTAACAATATACATTCAAACATTAAATTTACAATGGAGAGAGAAGTAGCAGAACGACTACCATTCCTAGATGTCTTGCTTCAAAGAAAATTAAATGGTTCTTTATCTCACTCAGTATATAGAAAACCGACACATAAAAACAGATACTTAAATGATAGCTCACATCACCACCCAGCCCAACTCTGCCAAATCCTTAGCTCACTGATCACAAACCCTAACAGACAAGGAATATTTGCAACAAGAAACCAAGCTCCTTCGGAACGTTTTACTTTCAAATGGATATAATCAAAACACGATCCAGCCGGCTCTAAAGAAACAACACAAACCAGAAAGAAAGACGTATACTGCAAAAGCATTTCTTCCATATATAAAAGGCATCACAGACAAAATAGGAAGACTTCAAGGAAAACACCAAATTGAGCCAATTTACACAACGAATCAAAAAATTAGATATATTCTACCAACACTAAACCACATTCTAGCCTTAGAAGGCCAAGGTGTATATGAAATCCCGTGTCAGGACTGCGGCCTTTCATACATAGGCCAAACAAACAGGAAAATCAGCACCAGAAGAGACGAGCACAAAAACGCCGTAAAACAAAAATCCACCACCTCTTCTCTAGCACAACGTGCACACAATACCTGCCGCAAAATCGATTTTAACAAAACCAGAATCCTACAAAATAGTGATAACCTATCCACTACGGTAATCAAAATAAAAAAAGGCCCAACAACTTAAATAATCGGGATGACAGCCAACGTTTACCAATCTCTTGGAAACTATTCTATTTCAATACCAAATCAAATCAAGAGAAACAATAATTCAATCATATGTTACTTCACCAACGCAAACATTACAAAGAACCACAGGACTGATAACGCGCTGTCAAAGCCAAGCCTCTATTCCGTTCGGCGAATGGAGCCACACCCCCAGCACATAAAACCAGGGCCCTCGGAGCCAGTCTCGACATTCAACGCCAAGACACCGACCAGAGTTCAACGCTTTGAAAAAGATGGATGAGATTC
This sequence comes from Pachyrhynchus sulphureomaculatus, assembly GCA_019049505.1. NCBI lineage: Eukaryota > Metazoa > Arthropoda > Insecta > Coleoptera > Curculionidae > Pachyrhynchus > Pachyrhynchus sulphureomaculatus. The sequence continues at coordinate 216,254,680 of CM032446.1, forward strand.
CATCGAAACGTCAGCGAAACCGTCCATCAAGGAACTTTAAGCTCACACCGGATACCCGAAAAACCACTAGTACATTTTACACCCGTGAGAACATTCGTCAAAACACTTACTGTATTTGTATTCCTTTATTTATTTACTTAATATAAAATATGTTTGTCATTAAGTAAACTAATTGTCTACTATTCTGTGATTTGTTTTGATGAATCGTTATTAGAGTAGAGATAGAAATTTCTCTCGATTCATGCATATATTAATAGTTCTGGATACATCGAAAATTTTAATTTTACATAAACTTCTGCCTAATGTGATTGTAGTTTTTAATTTGTGGTTCAACTTTAATATTTTAATTATGGAAACTGATCAGAACATAAAATTTACCATTATTACCAAGCATGCTTCCCAGGAGAACCAGAAAACCCACTTTGTAAAGCTTAATAATAATTTTTGTATTAATCAATAATTTTTGAATATGTTATAATGATAACCTTTTTACTTACACATTTGAATTAAATTCCTAAAAGTTATCTACTTAGCCGAAACTAAAGATACATAATTTATTTAGTGCAGATATGCTTTCTCGTTCTAACTTTTCTATTTCATATCACAAAATGCTGGATTTTACTTCAATAAGTAACAGTAAGCTTGCGAATCGCAATCCTGAAAATTTAGTAGCGCGAAATCGGAAAAACTCACTTCTCAAGTTTCCGAGCTATTACCTCGAATCGATATACTAATGGTACATCGTCATCACCACCTCAAGTTTATACCTACCGCTATCGCTTTACCAGCAAGTGCGACACCTTTAACACCTCAAGAGCGTGGCTCGAGTAGGGCAGTCGGTTCGCTGTGAATCAGCAATTCAGACCACTTTGAGATAAGAGTCAAGAAGTAGATTAAGAATCAAAGCATGGAGCAGACGTAGAGAGGACCACCCAGCTAGGACTTTTCCGTGACTCTATGCTCCGTGACCGTGATGCCGGTCTCAGAAGTCGCAGGGTTCTTTTTCCATATAATTGGCTTTACCGTAAACCATCTTCAGTTGGAGTCACCTTTGTTCATTACATTTCTGATCACCTTAATGAGTGAGTGTAACTGTTTACATTCGCCCATTAGCATTACCATCTGCCATCCTCAGTTGATTTTACCATTTACTGAAATTAACCGGACGGTTTTTCTTTACTTTTACCTACTGTACGGTCACGTGTATGGTATTCTTAGGAACAGTTTGAAAAAGTGGCTTATGAGCTTACGGTAATCCCTCCAATTATGTGCAATTAATGTTATAAATGTAGACCGCGGCCAGTCTCGAATTAAGGTAGATGAAAAATATATTAAAGAGACACAAATTATACAATTATATACACCTGAATATCGACACTTTACAGGTCATACCATCAATCTAAAAGAAACCAAAGTTCTTTCTTATCTTCATATTCTATATTTGAAAATTTAGGAACTCAGTCATTACGAGGGTCAAGGTTCAATTCTTCGTTCAGTGTTCTAGTTCTTCATTCAGTGTTTTAATTTTAAAAAATAAAGATCTCTGAAGATACCTGCTATACTAAGCAAATTTTTTGTCAACTGTAGGCAAAATATTTGTTGTTGTCTATATCTGGAGATATCCTCATCTTAATTAAAAAAAAATACAATTAAATGAAATAAATACAATCGTTTATATTTTCTATTAGAATTTAGGTTAGAAATAGTGACACTGTAAAAATCTAATTATGAAAGCACAACAATATTTGTAGGTAAACTCTACGAAGAAACTTTAAAGTAAACAAACATGTTTTGTATTAAAAAATCCAGAGTATTCTCAAATAGGGAAATACTAGGAGTATTGAGAACTAGTTAACCTACTTCACCACTTCCCATTGTCAAAAATAACTGTGGTTCCTATCGGTTAAAAAATTTTCAAATAAATACGCTGATCCATGGTACCATTTTGATTTGTTGTGGCTGTTACTTGATGGAAATTCATAACGAATGTAATGAAAGACTGATTTTGTCAAATTTCCATTTTATTTAGTTCAGGTTATTTCAGGTTAGTTCAGGATACAGTTTCAGTGAAACTAAATAAAGTGGAAATTTGACAAAATCAGTCTTTCATTACATGGTACCATTAATAAAATGTAAATTTCCAACCCCTCTAGCGGACATGTCTCACCGTGAAACAAATGTTTTTAATATCAAATGCAGTATTCTTCTTTCTCCAAACTTTATATCTGCCATCAGACCCAAAAAGATTAATTTTAGTTTCATCCCTAAAGATTACGGATTCCCAAAATTCAGGAGATTTAGTAACGTATTCCCTAGCAAAGCTAACTACTTTTTGCGATTAGCTTCCGAAATTAACAGCTTCTTCCTTGCTGCACACCCCTTATAGTCTGCCCTGTGTAAACAATTTCTCACTGTTTATGAACAAACATTTTTTGAAAATAGTTCTCGTACATCTTCTTTTAATTTTGGTCACTTTTCTTGGGATCCATAATTATTTGTCTAACAATACTGGGCTCTTCACGTGTAGCCACTTTCTTGAGACGACCGAAGCATGCGACTTTTTAACAATTTTTCCTATATTTCGGCACGATTTTCCATTTTTCCACAAATCGATTATGATCTTTCGAACTTAAAATGGAATTTCACAAATTCTCTCGCTCATTTTTAATACTACCCACGGCAAAATTACTGGCAACAAGTGACAGATTATAAAGTTAGGTCGAAAATTATTCATTTGTTTTTATTTTAGAGAGTAATAGATAGCTTGATATAATGCGGCTGATTATAACGTGTTTTTTTCAATGCAGTTCTTGAGTGTATAGAGGCTTTTTTGACATTGATTTTGTTTATATTTTTATATTAATGATGTAACTTTTAAACAAAGTGTTTGGTAGTTGTTTTTAATACTAATCCTCGTTGGTTAACTTTTAAATATTAATTTAAACATGTTTTCTCATAGTTCCAATTAATTAGTTAAACATAACAGAAAAATAGTAAAGAAAGTAAGTGGTGTAAGGAGACTTTTTGGATTCACTGTAAATGTATTCCTTTATTTATTTACTTAATATAAAATATGTATGTCATTAAGTAAAACTGATTGCCTACTATTCTATGCTTTGTTTTGATGAATCGTTATTAGAGTAGAGATAGAAACTTCTCTCGATTCATGCATATATTAGTGGTTATAGATACATCGAAAATTTTAATTTTACTTAAACTTCTGACTAATGTGATTGTAGTTTTTAATTTGTGGTTCAACTTTAATATTTTAATTATGGAAACTGACCCGAACATAAAATATACCATTGTTACCAAGCATGCTTCCCAGGAGAATCAGAAAAACCCATTTTGTAATAATTTTTGTATTAATAAATAATTTTTGAATATGGTATAATGATAACATTTTTACTTACACATTTGAATTAAATTCCTCAACTTATCTACTTAGCTGAAACTAAAGATAGATAATTTATTTAGTGCAGCTATGCTTTCTTGTCCTAACTTTCCTATTTCATATTACAAAATGCTGGATTTTACTTCAATAAGTAGCTGTAAGCTTGCCAATCGCAATCCTGAAAATTCAGTAGCGCGAAATCCGAAAAACCCACTTCTCAAATTTCCGAGCTCTTACCTAGCATCGATATACTAATGGAACATCGTCATCACCATCTCAAGTTTACACCTACCGATATCGCTTTACCAGCAAGTTCAACACCTTTAAAACCTCAAGAGCGTGGCTCGAGTAGGGTAGTGGGTTTGCTGTGAATCAGCAATTCTGACCAGACCGAGGTAAGGGTCAAGAAGTAGATTAAGCATCGAAGCATGAGGCAGACGTAGAGAGGACCACCCAGTCAGGACTTTTCCGTGACTCTATGCTCCGTGACCGTGATGCTCAGAAGTAGCAGGGTTCTTTTTCCATATTTCCATTTACCGTAAACCGTCTTCAGTTGGAGTCACCTTTTTTATCACCTTAATGAGTGAGTGTAACTGTTTACATTAGCCCATTAGCACTACCATCTGCCATCCTCAGTTGGTTTTACTATTTACTGTAATAAACGGGACGGTTTTTCTTTACCTTCACCGTTTCCTTATGGTATTCTTACTCATAGTATTCCTTAGATGCTTAACTAAGTACATATATGCAAACTGCCTTCAGGTCAAACAGAAGTCTGAGAATACAGTTATTAGTTCCTTTATATTGGACGGTTTATTTTATTGGTTTCTCCTGACCCATATATTTCTAGGGAACATGTTTTGATTGGTAAACAACATTGTCCAGTGGATTTTTATCACATGAAATCAAATTTTGGCTTTCGGAATTTTATCATTGGGTAACTTAACCAAGAGTCAGCTGATCTAATAAAAACCGACGCTTATTGCACAACATCAAAATATTGTTATATTTTATAAGAAGATAAAATAAGTTTTAAAAGCTATAACTATTGCAATCGCTTTAATAAAAATATTGGTAGTTTATCAAAATGACCATTTATCCATATATCCATAATTACCAGAATCATTGCCCTACGAATTAGTAAAAATTATCGATAGATGCCATCATATATCGATAAGTACACACTATTATTAGTATGACTATGAAATAGTTATATTTATGATATCTCAACTGAATTGTTTACGTCCAAGTGCAATAAAAACTAAAGGATATTCGTAGTCATATTAGTTGCAGATTTAATTTATTTCTGATATAGTAATAATTATAATGTCTTTGACAAAGTTTTTCGGTAAAGTAGCAGTGGTAACCGGCGCTTCTGCAGGAATTGGTAAATCCGTAGCTGAAACTTTAGTGAAATCTGGAGTAATAGTGAGTAGATATTAATATAATAAGTTATCTACTTGCCTTTATTTTTGATAGTCTTCTATACAGGACCAACAGCATAGCTGCTAACAGAATGTTAATTTAAAATGTATACCAACTTGGTAATATATTGTATTGTCTAAGTTGGGAATGTGGAATCTTGGGCAAAATGACACTACTCAGTATATATCACCACTACACCAAACACTTTATTTTTGTGCTCGACGCGCATTTGGCTAACCATGTTAGCTTCATCAGGAGCTATAATTGACTGAGTGAGTTAATCATCGCTCCTGATGAAAAATGAAGCGTTTGGTGTAGCGATGATATGTGATATACTGAGTAGTATAACATGTATCGTGTAAATGTTTCATGGTTAAATAATAGAAAGTTTTATTTAATAGATAGAAGTGCGAGATAGTTTTTAGGCGTTTTAGGATTTATGCATTTTATATAACTAGTTATAATAATTTCAAAACGAATTTTTCCCTGGCCTTTTGTACCAACTATAAATTTAACATTTCACTTTAAAAAAAACCTGCTGGATATTGAGAAACGTCAAAAAAAAAAAAAAGGGTACTAAAATTTAACTAAAAATTTCAGGTTTTTTTACAAAAAGTTTTCTTATGAAATATTTCTACGTTATTTCTACAGGAACTAAAAATTACATAGCTGAGATCTGAGTGAAATCTAGAGTAAGAGTGAGCAAATACACAAACAAAGTATCTAGCCTAAATTAGAGTGCATTCTTGCTAGTACTATTTTCACTCAAAATTTTTGCCGGAAAAACAGAATTTTCAAATATAAAGTAATTAGTAGAAAACTACAGAATTTTTATTGTTCAGTATTTGAGAGATTTGTTGAATAATTTGTTGTCCTTAATGAAAAAAATAATATTTTATAGCTTACCCTTTAATTATTAAGTTGGTGGCATATTTTTAATAGTATCCAGTACCTCCATTGCAAAGCACTCAGATCAAATAAGTAAACAATTAATTTCACTTTTTCACTTTAAAGCATTAACTAATCCACGCATTAAAACTAGAAATTTTACACAATAGGTACTTTGTAGTGAGATATTAATAAAAAAAAGTAATGCAGAGAAAGAGCTTCTACTAAAATAGAAAATAATAAAAAAACATTATTTTCAGAATCTTGAAATAGACGTACATTACGATATATAAGTAATTACTTTTCTAACACCTACCTCATCTTTTATATATAAAATGTAAGAAGCGCGTATATCCAGATATATATGAAGGTACCCTTCTAACTTCTTTCCATTCTCTGATATTTCTCAGCCAAGACTTCTTCTTTCTTCGACACTTTTTCTGCCGTCAACTCTTTCCTGCATGATAGTTTAAAATAGTGTATAGAATATAAGTATGCAAGGATGTTTCTCGTACTTTTATGATTGTCAAGAGTTTTCTGTCTTGACCTATCCTTGGTAGGACTTCACTATTAGTGATCTTGGCTGTCAATACAATTTTTAATATTCTTCGATAGAGCCATATTTCAAATGTGGCTCTATCTGTTAGTAGTAGCTTTAACGTCTATGTCTGATTCCATACAAAAGTTGGGACTACACGTAGCATTCCGGGCAACAAAATCTTAGAGCTATTGCAGAAGATTGTCAGAATTCTCTAACCTCTTAAACGTTTTACTATTTATTATAATTATCACGGTCATAAACCAAAAATTGTAATTGAAAGCATATAATAGTTAATGAATCCCATTCCTATCACCCTCTTTCACCTTTAATATAATAACCGGTCAAGTGCAAGTCGAACTTGCGCAATTAGTGTTCCGTACGTTGATTGCTTTTAAAATAAAAAAAATTCTTACGGAGGTATAAAATGATTAGTGACTTCACAAAACACACCCCAAATAAATTTTCAACAAAGTTTGCTTCCAATTTTTTACTGAAAACTGATGACCATGAAATTTTTGTTTTTTTTATATACCAGATAAATTATTAACGGTAATGCACTCGTGATAATTTTCGTTCAATCTACAACCCGTGGAGAATATTCCAGAATATTTTTAAAATTTTTTGATCATTACTTTTCGAGATAAGGGGAGGGACAGCGATTTTTTTTTCGCGGTTTTTTAAAAATAATACAAAGAAAAGTGTGCGCAAGTATTACATTTATATATATATATATATATATATATATATATATATATATATATATATATATATATATATTTTACTCGTATTTTCACAAGCTTTCATTCGACATCACACTCGATGACCTAGTAAAAATTTTTTTTTTCACTTCCTATTTTACCCCCCAAAACTAACCCCTTAACTTTCAAGAACTACATGGCTCTGATGAGGCCATCAATTCCTATATTATTACCAGATTTCAACTTTCTATGACAAATAGTTTCGGAGAAAATCGGGTGTGACAGACAGACAGCGAAGTCATCTTGTAAGTACGGAACACTAAAAACTAATAAAAAATAATACAATACTGCCTTGACTCCAGGAACTGTTAAAAAGAACCAACCATATAAGTAGGAAGCCACCTTTCTAACTTATTTTCTTAAGCCATTTTCTTCTTATATAATTTCCTATAAATAATTTTGCTCTAAATTTATCCATCATAGTAACCAAATACCAGAAAAAAAATTTTCATAATACTATTAAAACGATATAATCTTTAACAATTCTCAACCTTTCCCCTTTGTAAGTTCAAATTAATTAAAAAAAATAATCTAATTTTGACATTTTTCTATTTTAAGAACGCTAAAAAGGGCAAATAATACAATATAGGCATACCTTTAGGGTGTCAGCTATTTCAGGCAATTTCACTTTACGGTCATCCAAAACGATTATGTGGATTTTTTTGATGTTTTCCGGTGTAACCACCTCATTTAGGCATCCAAAGCTTTCAGTATCATTTCTATCTGTACGACCTCGTTTAAAAAAACAGATCAGTAAATGATGAGTGATTTTCAAGGGGCAGAGTCCCCCGTAACACTTATCAAGCCATTGCGTTGCTTGAACAGTATTTTTTCCATCAAAATACAGTGTTTAATCAACACACAAAATTCGAGTTTTTCCATTGTTCTGAAAATATCAAAACTAGCGTGACTAAAACCACTGTAACTTGTAAACTAGTCGTCAAAATGTCATAAAATTTAGACACGTGTCGTTTGAGGGTTGGTACTTCCTAAAAATCATATGTATGTTTTAAAAAGGGCGACATCTATGTCCAAGCCCAAAAACTTTTCAGCCTACGTGTTCTAAAGGCTATCATGAATCGCTTCTGTTGTAATTACAAGGCATTGTTTTTAAAGTTTTACTCAAAAAAGCATTTCGATAGATTTATCAGATACAGAAAGAGCAAAATTTTCATTTTAGGTTGCAGCATTAGCAAGAAGAGAAGAACGTTTAGAAGAGCTTGCCAAAACACTGAGCGGCGAAAAAGGAAAACTTCATCCCTTTAAATGTGATCTTAGAAATGAAGAAGAGATTCTAAGCGTTTTTAAAGAAATAGAGAAATTGGGCCCTATCCATATATTAATTAATAATGCAGGACTTTCACACCACACTAACATTATTGAAGGGAATTCTCAAATGTGGAAGAGTATATTAGGTAAGTTAACCAACGGCCCACAGGTCCTTCAGAAACCTCTCTCCTCGACAGTTTCTGTGCTGGTGTAAGAAGTTTGAAAATCTATAATGTAGATTTTTTTTTATCCCTAATCGGGCACAATCTTCAAAACTATAGTTTCGGATACTATAGTTTCTTTAGCATACACTAAAATCCTCTATCACTGAATCTTCAACAAGCCTTATAGTTTTCTCAGTTCTTGCCTTAATTGGGCTTGCTTTCTTGGCCCCATTAATTAGTATTTTATTCACAGGGTGAAATTATATTCTTCTAAAATAATATTAAACCATTTCTTTTTTTTTTCTAATACATTTTAAATTATAATAATTTATTTCAATATGAGGCTTGTCTTGTTTGTCTTTATTTCAACTAATAAAAAAAATTACTTCTTATCACGTCGTTTCCGCAAGAAGGTTGACGATCCATATAGCTACGAACTTTAGAAACTGCTGCTCGAAAAATATCACTCGAAGCACATCCAAACCTCCTTCAGCCAAGAATTCTGTCGTCTTCCAATTGATCATTTGTCCTTTATTTTATCTTCAATAATTAGACATAGCAATTCGTATTTTGGACCCCTCATTATATGTCTAAAGTATTGAGTTTTTCTTATTTTTGTAGTTGCTAGTAATTCCTTCGTTTTGTTCATTCTTTCTAGTACTTCTGTGCTTTTTACTTATTGTACCCAAGAGAAGAAGAAGAGAAGAAGGCATCTATAAATGTACAGGGTGAGTCAACGATAGAGTAAAGTTCATTATCTCATTTGTTTCGGGAATGACGAAAAAATGTCAAATATAATAGTTTTAGGGAATGTTAAGGTGCACAGTTTAAAATTTTTTTTAGGTATACAGGGTACTTCAAAAAAAGTGTGGCCAATATAATATATCTCTTTTTAAATGGAACATCCTATTTTCTATTTTTTTTTTTTAAATTCTAGTTTTCAGTTTTGTAAAAAATTACCAGTAGCGCCATTGTTTTCGAAGGCGGAATACTCATAACTGGGACTAGCTTTCTATAGAGATTAAAAAAAACATATATGTAAAGAAGTGTTCAAAATAAATTTATGTATTTCGACTATTTTAAAATAAAAAATTTCAAATTTTTTTTAAATGGCACACTCTGTATATTATTATTTTTTCTGATAGATTTTACAAAACTCTCCAACTTTTATTAAGTATGTCATATACCTATTTCGACTAGTTTTCGATTTATTTTGTATTTTTTAATTTTTACCCTTGTTTTTAATAAACTTACGCCATAACATCATAGTTGCCAAGACAAAACAAAAATGTGGGCATTGTCAAATTTTGACATGTTTATTAGGCAAGTAAAAATAGTTTAATTTGTTGTAGTAAGCGACGTATAAAGCTAATAGTTATGCATTTTCCTAAAAATGAATTAAATGATATGGTTTATATACTGGGCAAGGCGGAAAAAATTGTCTTTTGGCAGTAAGGCTTTAAGGAGCGAAGTACCCTAATAGACGTATACCTTCTAGAAAATCTTTTCAATGCTTAATGGAACGGTTTGATGGTAGTAGTAGCGTTGAGTATACGAAACGGAAAGTAGTAAACCAGAATGCTACCAATGAGAAAAAAGAAATGGAGATTTTACTTCATGTTGAAGATACTCCACAGGTCAGCAGCCGTTAACTAGCTGACTTGTCTGAGACATCCCAATCTACGGATAATAACGAGAAAATACAAGTATCATCCCTTTCATATGGAACTACACCAAGAACTTCAAGACCGTGATTTTGAACGACGAGTAAAATTTGTACCACCATGAATGGAGCAATAGAGGCGGATCCAAATTATTTGCCCCAACGAATTGCCCCAGCTTCTTAAAGATCTTGATAACTTTTAAAGGGAACAAATGTCGATTCAACAAGACGGAGCTCCTGCTCATTACCACCGGGAAGTTCGGGAACTTTTAAACTATCGTTAAGCATAAAAAAGGATCGGTAGGGATGGATTCATTCAGTGGCCCCCTCGATCATGTGATTTAACACCTTTAGACTTATTTTCTTTTTGTGGGGCTACATTAAAGATCGTGTTTATGTGAATCCCCCTACAACACCAGTACATATGGAAAATAGGATACGGGATGCGTGCAGGACAATAACGCCCTTTATGCTAAGGAAAGTGAAGGAAAATATAGTAAAACGACTAAACATGTGTATTCAAGTAGACGGGCATATTTTTGAATAATTATTACGTCATAATAATTATTCATTAGATAAGTTAAACTATATTAAAATTATTATTAACTATTTGTTTATGTTTTTCACAATAACGTAAGTGTATTAAAAACAAATTGAAAAAATTCAAAATAAATCGAAAACTATTAGAAATAAGTATATGGCATACTTAATAAAAGTTGGAGGATTTTGTAAAATCTAGCAGAAAAAATAATAATATACAGGGTGTGCTCTTTAAGGAATTTGAGACTTTTCAATTTAAAATAGTCGAAATCCATGAATTTATCTTGAATACCCTGTAGCATCTAACTTAAATTTCTTTACGTATATCTTTTTTTTTCATCTCTATAGAATGCTCGTAGCAATTATGAGTATCCCACCTTCAGAAACAATGGCGCTACTGGCAATTTTTTACAAAATTGAAAACTAGTATTTTTTAAAAAAAATTGAAATATTAGAAAAACTACTAGGTTTAGGTATATAACATTATTAATAAAAAAGTTATAAAACTTTACGCAAAAGTTAAAAATAAATTAGAAAATAGAATTATTTAAAAAAATATGTTATACCGGCCACACTTTTTTGAAGAACCCTGTGTACTCAAAAATAATTTTAAACTGTGTACCTTAACATTCCCTAAAACTATTGTATTTAACATTTTTTCGTCATTCCCGAAACAAATGAGATAATGAACTTTATTTTATCGTTGACTCACCCTGTACATTTCAAAAGATTCAAGTCGTTTTTTCTGAGCGAGGGACAAGGGTCCAGCACTCACATCCATACAATAGTACGGAGAATACATATGCTCTCACCATTCTCATTCGGAGTTCGAGACTGAGACTAAGGCGTTGGAAAAATTTATTCATATTCATATATGTTACTCGGGCTTATTCAATTCGGGAATATATTTCCTTCCTTTGGTCCCACTTGTCATTTATATTGGTTCCCAAATATTTAAAAGTGAAGACCTGTTCTACGATGTTTTTCTTGATTTCGAGGGATTCTGGTGGTAGATTTTTATTTATTATTACCATCCACTTGGTTTTCGTTATAAACATAGTTAATCCAAATATTTCACTGGCTATTGCGACTCGATCGATCAGTTGCTGGAGAACTTTGATATTATTTGCTAATAGAACAGTATCATCAGCATACCGTATGTTATCCAGTGTTTTTCCATTAACTCTTATTCCTTTAATGGATTCATAGATGGCCTCATTAAACACGGCATCAAAATAAAGATTGAACAAAAGTGGTGAGAGAATGCATCCCTGTCTTACACCTTGGGTTATTTTGATGCTTTCGAACTTTTCCAGCCCAATTTTAACCTTCACTGATTGATTCCAGTACAAACTTTTAATAATATTTAGATCTCTTTCGTTTATATTTGTTGTTTCTAGAATTTTTATTATTTTTTTCGTGCATCACACAGTCGAAAGTTTTATTGTAATTTATAAAACATACATATACATCTACACTCATATCTTTACAACGCTGGACCAGTACATTTAATGAGAATAAAGCTTCCCGTGTACCCATGCCTTTTTGGAATCCGAATTTTGTGTTATCTATTTCTGCTTCACATTTTCTATATATTCTGGTATGTGTGATTCTCAGGAATATCATGAAACATTAAACTTATCTAGATTTTAATCGTCACATTTCAATGATTTTGGCTTTTTAGGAATTGGGATGAAAGTCGACTTTAGTCAGTCAAGAGGAATTGGTCCAGTTTCATAGATCTTGTTAAATGATATTACCAGTCGATTTATAAATGAACTTTAATCCGAAAATATTTTGAAGATTCTCCCTTCTTCCCTTCTCATCTGGACCAACTGCTTTTCAATCCTTTTGTAGTTGTATAGCATGAATAACTTCTATTCTTGTTATTTCTGGCACCATATTATTATTTTTTCTTTAGCTGTAAGTTTGCTGATCTATGTCCATTGAAAATTTGTTCTATTTATTGTTCCCATGTCTTCATTTTATCCTTAATATCCAGTATTCATTGCTTCCTTTCTCAGAATTGTTTCTTGTTTTTTCTTATTTTTTCCTCCCAATTCCTTCACTTTCCTATGTAAGTTAAATATGACATGCTTCTCTTGAAGTTCCTCTATTTCTCGGCATTTCTCGCTTAACCAGATTTCCTGAACTTCTCTACATACTCTGTTTAATTCGTTGTACTTTGAGACATTTTTTTGTTTTCTGAAATCGTCTTTCGTCCAACGGATTTAGTATTTCTTCTGTCATCCACTTCTGTTTTTTTTTATTCTCTGCTTGACCCATTTCCTCCTCCTGTATCAATATTAGAGACAATCAAAAAACAAGTTTTCGGGTATACGTAATTTATATAATTTTAAAATAAATATATTAATATATTTTATGTACTTAAAAATAAAATATTCAAATATCAAACTAACAATATAAAGACCACAAAAACTTTTCAAATTGCTTAGGCTAAATGCAATTTTGGTAAAAAAATCACGAATACAGATAATATTAAAAATATACGAAAGATACATCAGTTTGCACCTCCGGCTAATTTAAGCCTAACTTTAAAGCTATACCGAAGGCCTGTTCAAGACCACAAACCGATAGAAGTTGCTAACAATTGCTATTTAGCAGCGCTTTATAGGGTTCTACTCCAAGAATATCAATATTAATATGAAACCCAATACTGTACCAAGTCCAATTTTTAGCAGTTTTTGATTGTTCTTGTCTTCTGTCAATCCATTTTGGATATCGTACCATGGCTTATCAGCCACAAACTGCTGCAAAAAGGGCCTTTGTCCAATTTTAGTGGTTTATATTTGTTGAAAAAGTAATTGAAAAATTATAAAATTTAAACATTTATTCCAAAAAATCTTTTGTCAAAAATATAATTTTACTTCATATTAATCTTCACAAAGATATTTTTCCTAACTAATTTTACATTTAGTTTTATTATCGCATAATCACTAGTTATGATTTGTATTCACTGTAACAAACTCTATAATTCGTTGGTAATTAATATATAAACAAATTACATTCAGTTGCTAAATTTAAGAAATTAAATTATATCTAAACTTTTTAAAACCTAGATTGTTATGGAGTAGCTATATTAAGGATATGTCGAGTATTATCAAGTGTATCCAAATCCTGATATTTTGCACCATTCTGTAAGAAAGTTAAATAAAAAAGGTGTTTTATAAAAGTTGTCATCTTTTGAGATTTTCCTATTTTGAATCATATCAAACACTTAAATTAAAAGTATGTCAGAAGACCGTTAATAATAAAGATAATTAACAGATCATTTTCTTCTAGATACAAATGTCTTGGCAGTAACAATATGCTCAAGGGAGGCCATTCGTAGTATGAAAGAAAATAATATCAAAGGTCATATTATTAACATTAACAGTGTAGCTGGACACAAAGTTATAGATTTCCCTGGAATAAGCCTTTATCCAGCCAGTAAACACGCACTTACAGCTTTAACTGAAACGCTAAGACTGGAAATCAATAGAAATAAATTACCAATTAAAATTACGGTAAGCAATATCATGATAATCTAAGAGTGAATTGAGCAAAAAGATAATCAAAATAACCGGTCAAGTGCAAGTTGCGTAATTAGTGTTCCGTACGTTGATTGCTTTTAAAATAAAAAAAAAAATTTACGGAGGTATAAAATGATCAGTGACTACACAAAACACACCCCAAATGAGTTTTCAACAAAGTTTGTTTCCAATTTTTACTGAAAACTGATGACCTTGGAATTTTTGTTTTTTTATATACCAGATAAATTATTAAGGGTAATGCACTCGTGATAATGTTGTTCAATCTACACCACGTGGAGAATATTCCAGAATTTTTTCAAAATTTTTTGATAAGTACTTTTCGAGATAAGGCGGGTGGACAGCGATTTTTCACAATTTTTTAAAAATAATACAAGGAAAAGTACGCGCAAGTATTACATTATATACAAATTTTTTACTCGTGTTTTCACAAGCTTTTATTTGACAACACACTCGATGACCTAGTAAAAAAATTTTTCATTTTTTTTTTTCATTTCCGATTTCACCCCCCCAAAGTCAAACTTTCAAAACTATACGGCTGTGATAAGGCTATCAATTCCTATATTATTACCAAATTTCAACTTTTCATGTCAAACAGTTTCGGAGAAAATCGGGTGTGACACACGGACAGACAGACACCGAAGTCATCTTCTAAGTGTTCCACACGGAACACTAATTAATTACCAGGTCATCGAGTGGGGGTGTGTCAACTGAAAACTGGTGAAAACACGAATTCTAAAATATATATGATGTAATACTTGAGCACACTTTACTTCTTATTATTTAAAAAAAATTGCCAAATTCAATCCTTGTATGTGATACACTGAGGTTTTCTACTATCTTACATATCGTGCTATGATGCATCTATTATTGCTTTGATTTGGTAGTCATCAACCTCCACTGGATATATAAATTAGAATAAGCAGAAATAGAGATAAACTACTTAATTAATCTGACAATAAACAATAATACGACCTTAATTTAAAATGCCTCAGCACACTCTTGTATATAATATTATATATTTTTAGAGTATTAGCCCCGGATATGTTAAAACGGAATTTGTTGAAGCAAACGGTACAGAAGTACCATTAGATTTCTTCAATTCTGTACCTGGTTTAGAATCTTCGGATATTACTGATGCAACTATTTATGTTTTATCTACTCCTGGTCATGTCAATGTAAGTAAATTCATTTTATAAATATGTTCCTTATCTCTTTAAGCGAAAAAGTATATAATACATCTTCACCGTCCGGCTCATTTATTTTGTCAGACATTGTATTTATGAATAATTCATTGACTACAGTTTTTCGTGCATTACATTTTTTGCACCATTTTCAATGTTACAGAGCTTCTAGCTTTTAGATAGTACTATTTAATATTGTTCAGTAAGTAAGTAGTAATGGCAAAATTACCGAATATAAAGTATTTTCGTTCTTACGCACAAGAATGTGAAAAACATACCGTTCTTAATAACTTCTCATTACTGTATCTCCACAAACGTCAAAACTGATTATGATTAAAAATACTTCAGCTTGGCCAAAAGACTAGTTTCTTAGCAATAAAGTCTAAAAAAATGTGACATATTTATTTTGCACCAATAACAAGAGATGAATGTAATTCTAAAAATAAAAATAATTAAACTTTCAGAAATTTATATATAGTACATGTGCCTTTTCAAAATAATTTTATATAATTTTCACTCTTCGACCAAAGAAATAGTTTGTGTCACTAAAATATATTTCAAAATTATAAAAAATCTAATTACCGTTGTTGGTCTAATTTTACTCAAGGTCTTCAATAAGCAGTTACTTTACACGTATACTTTTACAAACCTTTCACCAAGAATCTGATCTCTGGAGTCGGGGCTTGAAAGGTCAAAGGACATTGAAACACATATCATACGTGTGTTTTAATGTCCACAGATAGACAAAATGTTTAAAAAATCTGTGAGGAAAAATTATATTAAAAAACTGTAGATTTCTTTTTGAGTAGCAAAGTGTAACCGCAAAATAGTGTAAATTTTAGCCCGTTTTTGCAACCTTCATAACATAGAGACAAAAAAAGCAAACTTAGCATGAAAGGTCTTCAATTAAAAGCTGATTAAAAATCTCGAAGGAAATACTTTTTATTTTTTTTTATTTAGGAGTAACTACCCTGTATTTTTGGGGTTAAATTTGTGAAAATAAATAAGTTTTTTAACAGAAACTAAAAAAAAAAAATATTTGTGATGTGTAATTCAAGTATACTCATATTCTCAACCCAATACCGTTTAATAAATTAAAAACCACCCTATAAAAGGAGGTTACAATAAGAAGGGTATCTTGCTACTTATATATCCAGTAGAAGTCTTCAAGAAAAAAAAATCCAGAAAGTTAATTAAAATAATACTGACAAGATACCATGGAATATAATTCCATCTCTTTAAAAGTTATAGCCGAACGGTAGCCACCCCCTAAAAGGGGTTTTCAGTACCGTTACAATGTAAACAATGACTTCTCACTATGGGAAAAAAATCACAAAAAACTGAGAAGTTACGCGACCTATAAGTCTCCAAAGCTTACTGCTAAACAATAACCACCCTTTACCAGAAGATTAAAACGCGTTTCAGTGTCATTAAATCGAAAAAATTGACAGTTGAATTGCTAAACAATAACCACCTCAAAAACGGGGGTAGTTACCCCTAAATATAAAAATGGAAAAATATGTCCTTCTAGATTTTCAATTAGTTTTAATTTAAGACCTTTTACCTTAAGTTTGCTTTTTTGTCTCAAAGTTATGGAGGTTGCAAAAACGACCTAATTTTGTGATCACTCTTTCAACATTTAAGTTGAAAAACTGATCGACTGACTATGGCAACTAAAAGATGTATTATATATATATATATATATATATATATATATATATATATATATATATATATATATATATATATATATATATATATATATATATATATATATATATATATATATATATGTATAACAATTCACAACAAGTAACACTGGGATCGCTCTTATGTGCTGAGAGTGCAAATAAAAATTAGTAATGCATTTTTTTTTCAACTGAATTTTATTCTTAATATTCTCAAGCTTTCGTTTGTATTTACAAACGTCTTCAGGAGATCTGTAATAGAGAGAATCACTGATAACAGTTTAATTATGTAAAATATGAAAGTTAATGAATTTTTGTTCTAGTCATACAAAGCCAATTTTATACTTACAGAATGTATCAGTGATTACTTTCCAAAACTAGCGTTAACAGCGTAAAACCTCAACAAATAAGTCATAAAAAAGTAACATACACTTAATTAAGATTTAAAGTTAATAGTATGATCAAAGATCCTAATTTCAACGTGGTGTGCCTCCATTGGCATTTGACAGAAGACAGTTATATTTTAGGGTTATGGATAAATCGAAAGTCTATCTAAATTGCACGAAGTTAGTAATTAACAACTGACAGATGCAAATACTATAATGGCAGATATTAGGTAACATAACCCACATAAGTTGATAAAACCACCTTTTTTATAAGTATTATTAGGAATTAAATTGTTCAGGAAATAGTTTATATATAAAATTCAAATAAAATAAAAATTAAAATAAAAGCCGTTTTTTGAAGGCATCATTAACCTTAACGTTCTTAGTGAAATTCTGTATCAACAGGTAAGTGTATATAGAACTTAAACCTTGAATATCTTTTTTTTATGGTTCAAGCTATTTTCCCAATAATGTATGTAGCACATTTCGAGGAAACTACATTTAAATTAATTGTTTTCAGTAGCCCAGATGAAACTCTCATTCTAATTCACTTTATGGTCATATTTGTTCACGTGCGTATTAAGGCTTGTAGCATTAGGTTTTTTTGCATAATTACTCTAATATCTGCCATTATAGTATTTGCATCTGTCATTTGTTAATTACTAACTTCGTGCAATTTAGACTTTCGATTTATCCATAATCTTAAAATATAACTGTTTTCTGTCAAATGCCAGTGGAGGCATACCACGTTGAAATTAGGGCTCTAGAATAATTGGTAAAATGAAATCTTTGATCATCCTGTTAATTTTAAATCTTAATTAAGTATATGTTACTTTTTTATGACGTATTTTCTGTCACGTTGAGGTTTTACGCTGTTAACGCTAGTTTTGGAGAGTAATCACTGATACATTCTGTAAGTATTATATTGGCTTTGTATGACTAGAACAAAAAAATTCATTAACTTTCATATTTTACATAATTGAACTGTTATTAATGATTCTCTCTATTACAGACCTCCTGAAGAAGTTTGTAAACACAAACGAAAGCTTGAGAATATTAAGAATAAAATTTAGTTGAAAAAAAAAATGCATTACTAACTTTTATTTGCACTCTCAACCCATAAGAGCGATCCCAGTGTTACTTGTTGTGAATTGTTTATTACCAGTAGCTCTTTTACTGTCCCTCAGTATATATATATATATATATATATATATATATATATATATATATATATATATATATATATATATATGTATGTATATATACGTATATATATATATATATATATATATATATATATATATATATATATATATATATATATATATATATATATATATATTTATTTATTAATATTTTTTTGTGTTTTAGGTAAAAGAACTGACAATTCAACCTGTAGGTGAACAGTTTTGAGAATAAATGGTAGAATTATACAAAATAATTTGTTATTTTTTCCTTATCATTAAATTTTCTTAAGAAACAATAAAATATGTGTGCTAATTTTGCATTTTTTTTCTTTACATTAATTGTATAGGTTCAATTAAATTTAGAGCTTACATAGGAACATTTAAGATAAAAATTGCGATTAAATTGATATAACCGCATCATATAATTAGGATAAAGAACTTAACCTGAACTGTTAGACCTGCTTCCTAAGTTTTCTATCATTAAAGCATATTCTCAGCTAAAATGTAGAAAAAATAAAGCTCAATTTAGCAACTTTAACACTAAAGAAACTATTAATTTAAAAAAATATCGCCTACAGAAACTGAGAAGGCAACTACTTCTCTCCGTACATAGTTTTGCCTGCAAGGGCAAAACAGATCAAAGGTAAAATTGAAAATTTTCAGGTTTTTATCTGAACACAGTAAGCTCTATGTTTTAAACGTCTTGTCGGCCAACCAGAAATAGCATAAAAAGCAGCATTGCCAAAGTAAGGGATGTGAAAGTTTTTAATACACATTAATACATAGGATTCTGATAATCTTGGTTTTCACATAGACTATGATCTAGTATTATATACACATAGAGTGCGACAATTGATTTTCCGGACTGATGCTGTATATTAGAAACTAGTGGAGTCATATACACATTTAATATATTATATTACGAGGGCTGTCTGAAAATTTTTCGACATGACACATAGACGGCGTTAGAAACTATGAAATCATAATTGTATTGGAAAGCTCCATCCTTTATATAAACCCATGTATAATTTTATTTCGATTTGTCAATTCATTCGAGCAGCTGTTTAATATTGACGTGCCATTGATTTTTTAAAATGGAAATAATTGCATATCGTATAATGATTAAATTCTTTGTTTTGGATGGTTTAACACCAAGAGAAATTCATCAGAAATTATTAAAAGTGTATAAGGATGCATCATCTTCACTTTCCACTGTGAAAAAATGAGCTGCTTTTTTTAAATCTGGTCGTACAAACCTCGAAAATGATCCACGAGAAGGTCGTCCAAAAACTGCTAAAATACCACAAATCATTTAACGAGTCCATAATATGGTGTTAGATGATCGATGAGTGTAAGTGCGTGAAATAGCTGAGGCCACGGACATCTCAAAAGAACGAATTGAAAGTGTTTTGTATGAAAAATTCCATATGAAAAAGCTTTGTGCATGATGGTCCAGCATTTGCTGACAAATGACCAAAAACGCATTTAAATGCGTATTTCTCAAGCGTGTTTGGATCGTTGTAAATAAAATAAAATGGATTTTAAGCGTCGTTTCATAATGCTAATGAATCTTGGATCCACCACTATACACGAAAGAGAAAAGAACAGTAGAAACAATGGAATGAAGATGATAGAATTGCATCGAAGAAGGCAAAGGGTAGGTTATGGCAACAGTTTTTTGGGATTGCAAAGGTAAAACAATTAACTCTGAATATTATTATAACCTTTTGGATCAGTTAGATGCAAAAATTCGTGAGAAAAGACCTGCTTCAAAGAAGAAAAGAATAATTTTTTATCAAGGCAATGTACGTGTTCAAATAAGTGTTATGACGATGATAAAATTCATCGTATTAAAGTACAAATTGCTTGAACATCCAGCGTATTCACCAGATTTGGCTCCTTCTGACTCATACCTGTTCCTACAACTAAGAAAATTCCTGGTTGGAAATGACGTTGTAGCCGTCGATGGATATTTTGTGGACCTTCCGGAATTACACTTTAATGATGGTATTGAATTATTGAAAACACGTTGGAATAAATGTATTGAAGTTTCAGGAGATTATATTGAAAAATAAAACATATTTTATATCAAAATTTTTTTTATTTCATTATAGCCCACTTACGTCAGTTAATTTAAATACACAGTGTAATAATTTTCCGAATTCATGCCGTATACCATAAACTAGTAACTTTCTCTAGAATTCTCATAAGTCATTTTACAGCTATATCATTTCTTGATTTCTGTTTTAAATTTTTGCGCGGACAGTTGACTGATTTTGTTTTATAAATAACTATGAAAATTATTATAGCCATATTGCTAGAAATTTTTACTATTTTCATTGCTTTGCTCCTTTATTGTATTTACTAAGTTGACTTCTAGAGTATCTACTTAATTAGCAGATTTTTTAAAAATTATAATTTTCATATAATATCGTCAATATTTTTATGAATAAAAGTCATGTATATTTTATTTACAAACTTAATTAAACTAATTATTTTAGGTTAGTTCAAGAACCTATTTCACGTCAATATAAGTTTGTAAATAAAAAGTAATTTTTAATATGTAGTTTTTGGTATGTTACCAACATAGTCTGGTAACGACAAGTAAATTATTTGTTAACAACCATCGATTTACTTTATTATGATTTAACAAATGTAGTAGTAACAAAATAACAACCGACACTTCTATCTAACTTGGAAGGTAATTAAAATTGTTTCAAGCTGTCAAAAAGATGCCGTCTCACAGTGTGTCGCGTAGAACATGCTAGGTGGACAAAATTCATGTTATGATTTCCAGGAAATCTTATTTGCAAAACGTAAACAACACCACCAAACCCCGAATTCCGAGAAAAGGTTGTTTATCAAATTTGCAAGTGGCGAGTCATAAGCGTCAGAAGTCAGGTAATGAGTTTAATGCAGCTCTTTCAATCAATCAGTTGCAATTTAGCGACACTTTCGTGCACATCTTATAGTGACATATTGTAATATTGTTAAAGTTTTTGTGATGAATATTAATACTGAGGGTAAGTTCTATTTTTTAATGTATTTTTTTAATCAGAATCTATTAATTTGAATTTTTAGTATTTTTTTTAAATAGCCTATATATTTTAGGGTGTTAAAAAAAAAAACTTTGAAAGTTCAGAATATACATTCACCTCTATCCGGGCTAGTTTTTAGATATTACACAGAAATAACTTTATTCTTCGTAAAAAAAATACACATATTGTTTAGCACACTTCAGTACAACATGTTTTTTTTTCTTTTTTTCCAGAACACGTTTACTCTATTTCAAGGGTAGCCTTTTTTGACGAGTGGTTGAAACACACGAAGAATGAAAAAAACTCGCGTGTATATGACTTTCTTTCTTCAAAATTTCACTTTGGTGACATTACTGAAAGCAGCCAAAAAGAAATAAAGTTGAAGATATCCAACTTGTCTAATAAGTTTGGTGCCAAATGGTTGGCTTCAGGAAAGTCGAAGGAGCGTTTTTTAATTAAAAATAAGAATTGGTTGGATGAAGCAGACATACAGTTTACTGCGAGTTCTTTTGCACCACAACCTTCAACATCAAGTGAGAATGTGACTCCTGCAGGAAGACCTCGCAAAGATTTCGAGGAATCGTCGTTTAAGACGAAGAAACGTCGCGTCGTGGATCTCGTAGAATCCCGAAGTGTCAGTGAATTGGTGACTGCTGCCGAAATTGCTGTACGTTCAGCAGGGCAAAGGAAAATTGCCAATGTGATTAGAGACATTAGTGAGAGCCCAGATAATATTATTAAGTCTAAAAATACCAGTTCCGTTAATCCTAGGCAATTAAGTAGTGACGAAGCCTTAGCTTACTATATAGATCCTAAGTCAACAACGCTTTCTTGCAAACAAACTAGGAAGTGGTCCATGAAGGCGGGGCATAATGTGTTTCCGTCATATTTTAGTTTAAAAAAGTCTAAACATGCCTGTTACCCTGCAGAGGAGCACATTGCTATAACAGAAACTCGTGCTGAAATAAATTTGCAAGCCTTATTAAATAAAACAGGGAACGTCTAGTATTAGCACAGAATGAAGTTATCAGCAGTGTGCTCCCAACAAGTTCATCGTTTACACTTGTTAGTAAATGGAGATGTGATGGAAGTTCTGGGCACAGTACATACAAACAGAGATTTGAGAACACTGAATATACGGACGAGTTTCTTTTCGCATTTTCTTTAGTTCCCCTTAAGTTATATGATCGGTCCAAAATTATTTGGCAAAATCCTCGGCCTTCATCAACTTTGTATTGTCGCCCAATCAAATTTATATTTGCCAAAGAAACGAACGACTTCACGTTAGTGGAGACAAATAGATTGTGGGAAGAAGTTAATGCTCTTCTTCCAACACTTATCAACTTTGGTGATTCTCAAATCTCTGTAAAACACGAACTTTTGCTGACAATGATAGACGGAAAGGTGTGTAACGCCTTAACGAAAACTGGTTCATCCCAAAAGTGTTTCATCTGTGGCGCCACCCCCAAGACGATGAACGATGACCCCGCGATGTTTAACAGCAATCAAGAACATTTTGGCTTTGGTTTATCTACACTTCATGCTTGGATTCGTTGCTTCGAATGTCTTTTACATATCAGTTACAAGTTGAATATTAAGAAATGGCAGGCTAGAAGCAACGAAGACAAAGCAGATATCAAGGTTCGTTCCGAGGAAATCAAATTGAAATTTAAGAACGTAATGGGACTCATTGTAGATAAACCAAAGCCAGGATTTGGTTCTTCAAATGATGGAAATACAGCCCGTCGCTTTTTTAAGAATGCTGAAATGAGTGCTCAGATCACAGGGTTGGATGTTACAATTATAAAAAAGTTTGATGTTATTTTGAGAACATGGTCTTCTGGATTCGAGATAAACTTAGTTGAATTCAAAAAATTTTGTCTTGAAACCAGAAAACATTATCTTAGTCTCTATTCGTGGTACTGTATGCCTACTACTGTGCATAAAATATTAATTCACAGCACAGAAGTCATCAAAGCGGCATTGCTTCCAATTGGGCAACTTTCCGAAGAGGCTCAAGAAGCCCGGAACAAAGATTGCCGCAGATTTAGGGAGTACAATACCCGCAAGTGCTCGCGTGTTGCCACGAATAGAGACTTACTGTGCATGTTAATTATAACATCTGATCCTTTGATCAATAGCCTTCGAGAGATTCCCAAAAAAAAGCCGGAAAAAATATGTACAGATGTATTAAAGTTAATTGTAAGCCCTAGCATAGAAGAGTCAAGATTGGAATCGTCATCATATTGTCGCACAACGCCACAAAATGATGACGATTATACAGTAAACGACTCATCAGAAGACTCTGATGATGATTATTAGGTTCAGCTACTATTTTTAGTTATGTAGTGCTTGTACTAAGCATGTAAACCTTGACTTGTAAATTTTTCTTTATCAATAAATGAGTATTTTTATTTTACATATAATTACAGTCAGTGTCATTATGCTAAATTTATTACAGAGCATTTATAACATTTATTTTAAAATTAAACAAAAACAATTTTTGACTGGGATTTTCAAAAACAATTTTTTTTTGAACCGAACAGCAAGAAATATGTACCTTAAAAAAATCAAAAACATTTTAAAATACCAACTACTTATGTATGTATAATGCACAAGTTACCTAGCTGAAAGGCAGGTATTATTTGAGTTTATCCTTTTTGTGTCAATAAAACTAAGTAATATGGATTAATTGTTTTATTTTTAATTGACAAATGCAATAAATGATTTTTCATCTGGTTATTATTAAAAATAATAATACAGTGTCTTTCATTTAGTTGCACATTCAAGTTTGTAGAAAAATTCGTGTACATAAGCAGAATATTTTGTTTTTGTTATACAATGTTTTGTGCAGCTGGACAAAAAATACAGGTAAGCGAAATGCAGCTAAATGAAAGACACTGTATTATAATTTTTAATTCTAATAACCATACAAAATACCCTTGCCCTTTAGTTCCGTTATCTACCTGCTAAGCTGATGCAATCCTACCGCGATATACAAGGGTGGCTGTATTACACAAATTTTATCGATATTGAGTACCTGCGGTAAATTGTGAATAAAACCCACATTTATTAACCGATTTTCATGATTAATACCTTATTTTATTTTCCAGATACGCAGCTGTCAGAAAAATGTATAATATTTTGTTTTTCTTTTGTTATTGCGTTTTTTTACCGAAAAAAAAATAATGAATTTTACACGAAAAAAAAATTTTTACTCTCTATTAATTTCTAAATAACTCTAAAACGATAAAAGATAGAATAAAATAATATTCAATCAACTTTAATAAAATTTTGTTACGCATTTTTTAATGTTTTATTTATAAAAATCTGACAAGTTGTTCCCGAGTTATCGTTAAATATGTCTGCGTAGCTGACTAATTTAGGGGAAAAAATTAGCCACGCCCATAAAAAAACCAACGCGATAAATTTTTTCTTAAAAAAATAACTTAATATGCTTAGAATATACATAAACAATTGAAATAAGTGAAAAAATAATTTTGTCCAGCTAACTTGTACTAGTCGGCACACTGTGCGTCTGCGCATTTTACAAGGACAATTCTCCTGTCTCAATTAGTGGTATTTACCTCCTAACTATGTAGCTAATGTATTTAAATGTTATATAGCACTCTATAAAATTTCTTTAAAAAATAGTTAACCTTTTTATACAGAAAACGAGACAACCAAAATAAAATATTTAGAAATACACGATTCTTTTCAACAATAGAATAATATATGAAATTTTATTTAATTTTGGAACTAATTTAAGTTTGGTTTTTGACATTCCACTTTATTTAAAGTACCATAGTATAGTTACCACAATAACCATCGAAAAAATTGTGTCCGAAATGTAAATAAAAATTATATCAAATAGTTATGACTTTGGTTATTATATCTTAAATTCCTGAGCTGGATCCTTAAATAATATTTTGTGTAAAGTCAAACGACAAATTGTTTTATTAATTACACCCCTCGAACTCTTTGACTAAAATGTTAAATACCCGAGTTTCAACGTTTAAAAAAAAATTTTTTAGGTAATTAAAACAGAAACAATCGCACACGGTATTGTTGAGATATAATACAAAGTTTACATTTTTCATATGCAACACCCTACATATTATTTTTTAGATTATATATTTTATGGTATTAGTATGCAAGATAAGAAAGAGAAAACACTTTTTTTAACTTTGCTGAAGGGAGACAACCAAATTTGATAATAAAGCATATTGACAATGGCTTTTGCTTCTGTTGCGAATTTTGACATTATTAAGTTAAAACTAAGTGTTGGTATAAAATAACTTTTCAAGAAAGGTTGTAACAAAAAGTTAATATATCGGAAATATCCATTATGGAAGACAAAGGGGACTCCTTAGTTTGAATATATTTCCAAAAATATACAGTGTGCTGTGTAAATCCCTTACTATATTGATACTGGCATATCTCTGTAGAAAAACAATTTAAAAAACATACTAATAAATACCGACCCTTGTAAAACTAACTCAAAGGAGTCCTGATCTAAAATCAACGCCTTCATTGTCAGAAAAATTAATTCATTATTTACCTATTTCTATTTTACTCGTGCAATTAAGTGATTTCTCATTATCTGTATAGGTCAAAATAATAATAAAAAATGCACTAAATAGATCAGATATAGGTGATGAACGCACATGTTTAAGAAAAGTCTCGAAAAAACCAGTTGTCACTAAACTTTGCCAACATCAATAAAACACCTAAAATACTTTTTAAGTTACCAATTTGCATGATTTCACGAACAAAAACTTTTTTTTGTAATACTTTTCACTATGTAGCCAAAACGTTTTGCCGGCAAAGAAATTTGGAGGTTAGATTGTCGCTGAGAGGGGCGTCTCATTTCTCTTCGACCCGCTTTAAAAATTCAAGTTATCTCTCACCCATGATCATCTTAGCACAAGGGCGGTACAATGATTTTTACTGTTCCGTACGGAACTATTATAAGATCACTTTGGTGTCTGTCCGTCTGTCACACCCGATTATCTTCGGTTTGACATAGAAAGAAAGGAACTGATAGCCTGATTAGAACCGTGTAGTTATGAAAGTTAAATTTTGACTTAAGGGGGGTGAAATTGGAAATGAAAAAAACAATTTTTTACCAGGTCATCGATTGAGGTGTCAAATGAAAGCTTGTAAAAACACGAATTCAAAAATATATATAATGTAATACTTGCGCACATTTTAATTTGTATTATTTTTAAAAAATTGCGAAAAATTGCTGTTTCCCACCTTATCCTAAAAAGTACTGGTCAAAGATTTCTTTAAGAATTCTGGAATATTCTCCACAGGGTATAAATTGAACGAAAATTATCACGAGTGCATTGCCTTTAATAATTTATCTAGAGTACAAAAAATAAAAATTTTAGAGTCATCACTTTTCAGTAAAGATCAGAAAAAAATTTTGTTGAAAACTCATTTGGGGTGTGTTTTGTGATGTCATTAATCATTTTATACCTCCGTAACAAAAATTTTTATTTTAAAAGCAATCAACGTACGGAATAGTAATTGGACAAGTCCGACTTGCACTTTGCCGTTTTTTTTAAAAAAAAATTTACGTAGTACAAAGATTTTGTAAGTTTTCAGTTATGTTCAAATTCATGGAAAATAGGTACTGGATGTATCGCTTTATTGTATGCTATTAGTATCCGTTCTGTTTTTAGAGTTGCAGTGCTCTTTTTTTAACTCCTCTGGCTTTCTTTTCTTAGCGTCGTCCGTAAGGCGAATTGACCTGGAAACTAATATGAGGATTCAGATTTCTATTTATAAGTTTTGCTCTCTACTCTAAACCGTGTGTTTTACATATTTTGTAACTGTAACTCAACTTAAACAGTAATATTATCATTATAAATAAATGGTATATAAACGAATACAAAATCTTATCAGATAAATTTATTGCTTTGTAATTCTTACACATTAAGATTTTACTAATCCGTAACTTTATTTCTTTTATTGCCCTGTTGTTTTCGATAAAATTAATATGAGAACAAATTACTTAGGAAGGGTTCCGTAATGTTGCTAAAATCCGCTTCACAGGCTTGAAAGACAAATGTAATAAGAGGCAATTATGGTAAAAATTTATTACAAGTATATTTTTTCGAGATTAAGTAACCAAAAATTTTTAATATCAAAAATCATATTTGGTTTTCATTTCTAAAATAAATGAATTCAAAAGAAATGAAAATGGAATAATCGGAAAATCTCCTCAAACTAAACAATATGAACTAGGCTGATCTAATAAACATTTAACAGGAAGCAGCAATATTCTTGAGGATCCAAGTCAAAAGGCATCATTTGTTAAGAGGAGTAGTTCATAATTGTATGTGTTGGCAGGTACAAATAGGACAATCAAATTTTTGAAAAAATTCTTTATAAAAATATCTTATTATACTAATGAGTATAAGCAAAATAGTTCATAGTTATTGGGAGGGATTTTTCGGTAAGATTATCGCTTTATTGTAAAAATATGGTTACAAATCGATTATTCGAAGCATTGTCCATTGCTAGCAACTACTTTTTCCAATCTTTATGGCAGCATATGAATGCTACGTTAAAAGAACGACTCATCTTTTGAGGCTATCCACGAATTGACCCATTTTTTGGTATCCTTCATAAGAATGGAAGCGCTGTTCAAACAGACCGAGCGTCATCGATTGGAATAAGTGATAATCGGAAGGAGCAATATCTGGTGAGTATGGCGGGTGAGGTAGGACATCCCAACCAAGCGCTATAGCGTTTTCTTGACGACTTTTGCAACATGTGGCCGAGCGTTGTCATGTTGAAAAATCACTTTTTCGTATCTTCTGGCATCTTGTGGCCGTTTTCCCTTCAACGCTCGACTGAATTGCATCAATTGTTGTCGGTAATATCACCCAATAATATAGAACAGCTCATAACACTCTAGCTGATCTCACTATGCTTGGTGCCCTGAATATTCGGCTTTGGCGAGGATGTTGATGGTTTACCGGGCTTCACCCATGATTTCTTGCTTTTTGAATTATCGTAGCATATCAATTTTTCATCACTAGTTACAGTACGATGCAAAAAAATCTTTCCGATTGTGAAGTTGAAGCAAATGTGAAAAATCGGTTATCAACGGCACCCACTTTCCTTACTTTTGAATCATTTCCAGTGTTTGTAAGCGCTTGGAAATGGTTGCGCGATCAACTTCTAATGATTCTGCAAGTTCTTTTCCCATTTGGTACGAGTCTTCATCGAGTAATGCCTCCAGTTCTTCATATTTAAAATTTTTCGGATGGTCTGGATGTTCTTTGTCTTCCGTGTCGAAATCATTACTTTTAAAGCATCGAAACCAGTACTCACATATTTTTCTCGATGGAATATAATCACTATAGGTTTCTGACAACAATCGATGGCGTTTAAAGTAACGCTTTCCGCAATGGTGTTTTGTTGGCAAAAAAAAATGTTGTTTACACTTCGGCAAAATAACATATACTAAAAACTAAAGTCATACCATGAATATAGCAATAGTAAGCCCCGATGCGTTATAATCGATGCGATATAATCGATGCGATAAAGCGATCTCTTATGGTATGTCTGAAAAGTTCTGTTTGTGGCTCTCATGTGTCCTCAGAGAGCGTTCTTCACGAGTGGCGGTCCACGGATTTCACACCTTCAGTATCAAGGCCGGTGTGCCCCATGGCTCTATACATAATGGTCTGCTGAAAAAGACCGGGAATCCAATCTGCAGCTTTGCAGATGACAGTACGCTTATTTGAACATTCACTTTGAACGCTCGGACATCGGCTACTCAGGCGAATATCCGCAGACAGCAGGAGGTCGTTCAACTTAACAAAGACCTGGAAGAAATTCTATCTTCGGGTGACAGTAACCAAGTGGAATTTAATGTTACAAAAACCCAGGAGGCAGTTTTTTCTAAAAAGTTAACATTACTGAACCCGACATGGTCATGTCGGGGCACTCAATTCCCCTAGCATCGTCACTCATTTTATTGGGCGTTAATTTGGGAGCAAATATGTCCTGGCATGAACATGTTGCAGGCATAGCAAGGAGAGCTTCTCAAAAGTTGGGAATATTATTTCGAACCAGAAAGCTTTACACTCCACAACTGTTAATTCTTTACAAAGCTCAAATGTAACCAACTATGGAATACTGCTCTCATGTTTGGGGCTCCGCTCTCAAACACACACTGCATTTATTGGATCCGCTCAGAGAAGAGCTGTTCGTCTGATTGGAGTCCCGGAACTGACCGATGACCTTGATTCGCTGGAACATCGAAGAACGGTTGGCGACTTGAGTCTGTTCTACAAGTATTTTCATGGTAAGTGTTCGAAGGATGTAGCCCGCTTAATTCCTCCCAGAATGGTGCATGTTAGAAATACACGTCCCGCTAATACTTCACATCTGTATGAGGTTCAGCTTGTTACTCCGTTTACAACGCTTTTTTAAGCAGTCTTTTATTTCGAGAGCATCATCCCTTTGGAATAATTGGCCCATGGCTGTGTTTCCCGAGCACAATTTACAGCGATTCAAGAACAACGTGAATCGCTTTTTCCGCACACATGCCGCTCCTGGAGTGCTTTAGGGACTTCTCTGTAGCACGTGTGATAGACCCATAAAAAAATAGTACAGGTTACTTCTCTTACAAATCCGTCAAAATTAATTCACACTCCTTATATATGGTAGGTAATGGTAAATGCATTCTGCGACTCTTTTTTTTGGTTTGTCATTTTATGTATGTATTTGTAATCTATATTTATATTATTATATGTCAATAATAAATATATATATATATATATATATATATATATATATATATATATATATATATATATACATATATATATATATATATATATATATATATATATATATATATATATATATATATATATATATATATATACATATATATATATATATATATATATATATATATATATATATATATATATATATATATATATATATATATATATATAATATATATATATATATATATATATATATATATATATATATATATATATATATATATATATATATATATATATACACTATATAAAACGCAACGTCTCTCTGTCTGTCTCTGTCCGTTAGTGCGCTTATCACTCGAGAACCATTCGATTTACGGTTTTTTTTTTAAATTCATACGCATGTTCTCTGAACAGGTTTTAGTAGTAGTGTTTTTTACGTTAGGTAACATAGGGAATAAGCAGTGACGAGAATAGTGAATCAAGCCTTAAAAAAGTGCGCCGCCAGCAAAAAACCCAAACAATAATTCTGTATTTCACGCGAACGGCGCGGTTGGCACAGCAAGTATATATATATATATATATATATATATATATATATATATATATATATATATATATATATATATATATATATATATATATATATATATGTATATATGTATATATGTATATATATATATATATATATATATATATATATATATATATATATATATATATACATATATATATATATATATATATATATATATATATATATATATATATATATATATATATGTATATATAAGTAATGTAAAGTTGACATGCATGATGAATTTAAAAATGAGTAAAATTTTCATGAGTAAGAATTATAACGCAATAAATTTATCTCATAATACCAACTTTATTTTTGTTTATATCGTTTATTTACAATATTAATGTTGCTGATTAAGTTGATTCAAAACTATCATAAATGGTGGCTTTATTATCACATCTTACGAGGTATATGTATGTGACAGACAGTACTTATATAAAGTATTAAAATTGAACAACAAACAGAGCATTTTTCGACCAAGTAATTAAAGGAAAATTAAAGAATAAATATATTAAAAATGGTTCTTTCTATGGACCAATTTGTCGGAAAAGTTGCTGTAGTAACTGGTGCTTCGGCTGGCATTGGAGCTGCTATTGCGGAAGAGTTGGTAAAAAATGGGGTCATTGTGAGTATATTATTTTAATTTTATTAACGTTATATGGTATTTTAAAACATAATATCTAGAGTCGATGTTTTTTCATATTTTTTGGCATTTACTAAATAGATCCATTTTAATTTTAATCTTGGATATCAAATCTAGTGCCAATAATTCAAGGAGTAAATAATGCCCTTGAAAATTATCAACTAACACAATAAAATCTAAGGTTTTTTCACGTAGGCAAGTCTGTCTCGTGATATTTTTCAGTTTTTTCAGTATTTTTGAATGCTCTATTTTACTGGGCCTCTTGACTGAAATATATTTGATGATTATATAAATAATATATGGTGTAAAACTACTCCACATCCCTTTCTCTTGAAAAACAAAAGGGTGTTGTCTTAGCTAAATGAGCTCTTCATATTGATTTGTTGTTTTGCTAAAAATGGCAGTGTATAGTTTGATATTTCGTCTAATATCTCACTTTTAAATCCGCTTTATTTAATATTTTATCCTTTTTTTAGCACTAACAATCAAAAATGATGATTTGGATTGATGCAGCCGATACTTGGTGGAGATCCATAACTAGAAGTTTTGCAAGAAGTTAAACACTACTTAAATTTCCACTAAATTTTTTATTTTTAACACCATGACATGCTGTCATGGTGTTCAAAATAAAAAAATTAGTAGTGTTTTACTCCTTGCAAAACTTCTAAAAATGATAATGATTTATGAAAAACCATACTTTTGATAAAATCTAATTCGATTATTTCACCATAAAGATAATTTAGACATTTTACAAAATCCTAAAAATTAGATTCGATTCGATGTCTGATACCATTGTAGTCCAAGCTGCCAGCCTCATTAATATAAATAGTAAATATCATTTGAATACGAATGAACTTCAAAATATTCTTTACTTCATCGGGCAGTCAGTGGCATTGTATAAGCACATAATAAGAAGTTTAGGACATATTTTCTCTGCCCAATTTTTTTTAAGCATAGTATTGTTAATTGGAAGTATTTTAGTATTTCTTAGCCTGTCTATCGGCCATGAGTACAAATCAAGACCTGTTCCATTTTCGAGTTATTAATGACCTCTTGCTTTCCAGCGTGCATCCAATTATTCAATACGTAGCCACAGAAAAAGAAGGTTGCACATTTGGCAAAGTAGTAAGGAAACCATCGTACATTTGCAGCGAGTCTAAGTCTTTTCAATCTCTTTCATCTTACTTAACTTAACAACTGTTATACTTAATTTTATTGAGCACCCAACTTTGGTTCCGGGATAGTCTTTACCACCAAGCTAGGCCCTTATGTTCTACGTAAAGGCATTTGTGTGTCTAAGATGGTTCTGTATTATAGGCCCCCGTAAAAATTGTCAATGTAACGAGTATGTCTTAGACCGGAGACTCACAAAATTAATACAGAGAAAAGATATGATCTACTTAATGGAAGATTAAAAATCCAAGGATATCGAGTGTTTCGTCAAAAAGCAGACGATTTTGTCAATAAAATTGATTTGATGCTGAATTTTGATTGATATTTTTGTCATGCGATGAGAAATTTATTGGAGCGAGTTCTGCTAATTGTTCACTTCTGAAATATTTATATAAGTTTGTGTTTCAAATTAACACAAGAATACAGAATTATACCAGTTCAATTCCGATTTGCTCAGAACTGATTTAAAGTCGTTTTGTAACAGACTTTTTACCAATAGGAACATTATCGTTAGGGGTTAATAGTAACTAACGAAGTGAGGCAAATGATATTCTATCCTCAGCAAGTAACAAGGTTTTTACAACTCATAATATGGTACATGTTGATATATGACGACTGAATAATTACTATTATAGGTTGCCGCATTAGCAAGAAGAAAAGAACGTTTGGAGGATCACGCAAAAGCACTTAGTGGTAAAAAAGGCAAACTTCTTCCTTTTAAATGTGACCTTACAAATGAAGCAGAAATTTTAAGCGTTTTTAGAGAAATAGAAAAATTAGGGCCTATTCAGGTGTTAGTAAATAATGCTGGACTTTCTCAATGTACTAATATTATTAATGGAAATACTGAGATGTGGAGAAGTATATTAGGTATGTTTATGTAATATGTAACTAAAAGTTAATTTTTGGATTTTCATTATCCATTCCACTTCGCTTATAATGATTTCATCAATATTATTGATTATTGTTTTAATATAAAAAATAAAAAATCTCATGGGAAATATTAATCATCGAAAAAATCCGAAAGTAACCACATCAAAAATTATTTATATTTATTTTGGAGAGTCGTTGAAACAATTTATATATATTTATTATTTAGTCATGTGCCACATTCTCGTATTTGTTGCTACTATTAGTTTCCCTCTTCTAAATTATTAAAGATTAGAAACCTTATCCAAATTTTCCCTCATAAAATATATATATATATATATATATATATATATATATATATATATATATATATATATATATATATATATAGATATATATATATATATATATATATATATATATATATATATAAATATATATGTATATATATATATATATATATATATATATATATATATATATATATATATATATATATATATATATATATATATAGCTGTTATATTCGTTTGAAATATTTTTATTAAAAAAACAAACACAATATTTTATTGACAATACATTAATCGAATTTATATGAATATAAAAGAAATTTTACTTTCCAGATACAAATGTCCTGGCAGTAACAATATGCTCAAGAGAAGCTATTCGCAATATGAAAGAAAACAATTCTAAAGGTCACATTATTAACATTAACAGTTTAGCTGGTCATAGAAATATAGATTTTCCAGAAGTAAGTCTTTACCCAGCCAGTAAACATGCATTGACTGCTTTAACTGAAACCTTAAGACTGGAAATCAATAGAAATAAATTGCCAATTAAAATAACGGTACGATATATTTTTCGTTTACTTATTACTAATATATATATATATATATATATATATATATATATATATATATATATATATATATATATATATATATATATATATATCTAAATATATATATATATATATATATATATATATATATATATATATATATATATATATATATAAACTAACCAAAATATTTTGTAAGGATTTCATTTTTCGGAAATAAACAAGCAGAAAATTTTTCTTTACTCGACCATATGGGAAGATTTTTTTATTACAGAATCGTCAAAAATGAGCTTATTTGTTACAGCTTACTATTACTATACACTATTACTTTATTAAACTTAAATGTTACTTAATAAAAATTGACTTTGTTAATAAAAATAAAATGGAACTTTGAAATTCTGTTATATTTGATGGAAAGTTGGCGGAATTTCAAATGTGGTATCTATTAATTAAATCTAATTTCAAATATAATTTTCTTATTTTTTAAGTGTTATTTCCACTTTTGAAGTTGGGCTGTTATAATGACAAATTCTTTTCTATTCTGAGCAATTTCTAATAAAGTATGAGTACTTGGACACCCTGTCTCGTCAGGCAGGAATTTTTTTGGCGGCCTGATCTTTTTTTGTCCTTCAATTTTACCCGTCATCAACAACCGGAGACACATGACCCACATATCGAAAAATTCCAAACGATTCGTTAAGCATATTCCCAAGGTCCAGGACTCAACTTCAAATTAATTTCATTTATTAAAGTATTCTTCGTTAGCCTCAATTACTTTTTCCAATGACTTGTGATCTTATGGATGGTAATTTTTTAATGCTGGCGAGGGGGAAATATCAACCTATTGACTTACTACACTGAAATTTAGTAAACCATTCTTGTGTTGTGCGCTTACTCACTGTTGCATCTCTGAAAGCCAAGCATGCTTTTTGAGCAGTCTATGTAGTTGTTTTCCCTATTATATGCAGATTCTTCTTCTAGGTTTCTTCGAGACATTGCTTTTTAATTACAATCATTTTGAAATTTGTGCAGCAATCTTCTTTTACATCTACTTTATAACGTCCATTTAATTTTTTTCTGTCCAGCCTTAACACGTCCTTCATGAGCGTTAAAAGCTTTTTTTGAAGATAGTCTATTTCCACTGTCGTTAGTTTAGTTTTCGTTCCCTATTATTGTCTATAACTTACCTCCATATTTCTGTACCGTTTTTATCAACGCCTGTATATTTCTGTTTGATTGTGAATGAAATAATGTATCTCATCAAATTGGGTATATATTTCTTGTTTCTTAAAATCTTTGTCTTATTTTTTTATCTTCTTATACCACTTTTGTCAATATTTAATATCAAATATCTCACTTTACATATATGTTTTAATGGCACGAACTAATTAATTTCTTAGTTTGGAACTAGATCTTATGCGTGCCAAATCTATTTCACTAGCAGATACAGTTTCAAAAGTCTATACATATATCCTAAATAAAATTGAGTACAGACTACAACCTATAAATAGTCGGACTGGATTTGGCTTGCTGTTGTTTAATAAAAATAATGTTGTAGCTGGAAAGCTACTGAACTTTACGGGTCAGTCCCATGTCATACCCAGCGTCTAGCAGTACATCTCACGTTTATTTCTTAGCAAAGGTAGGGGATATTATTTTTATTAAGAGCTTATATGTCATACATTCCATTCCCTTGGAGAGATTACTTGCTCTATATATTTATTAAAATGATTCGTCATTTTCTTGAACAAAATAAACTCCTGGACAAAATTAACGCAACAATCTGAAAATTAATTTATCTTTTCCTTATGTCAGTTTTAAAGTTTATCGAGTATTTGAATAGTAGGCTATGCAGATTTTGTTTCGTTGTTCATGACAGAAATCAAAACAATTCGTTTAGATTTACAGTTTTAAAGAATTTTTTTAGAAGATAAATAATTTTCTGTAATAATGCGATAGATTTTCTTTAAAAGTAAGCTTATAAATTGTTCCCTTTTTCAAAGTAATACGTTTTTGTGGTAGAGTATTTTTGACCCCGAAGAATTAGAAGAATGAATCAAACAAGGAATTTAACTGAATACGAGGTAGTGCGAGCCTCAGTTTTATTGGACGAGGGATATTGTCAGAGTTATGTTGCCAATTTGTTAGGCAAACATTGTTCCACAATAAGTCGTATGGTAAGACGCTTGAATGAAGTAGGAACTTATTCTAGAAGGCTAGGGCAAGGGCGAAAACGATGCACTAGTGACCTAGACGAACGTTTTATAAGACAATATGCTTTAAGAAACAGAACTGTCACTAGTTCTATAATAAGAAACGAACTCGAAGCTGTTCGCAATGTCACAATTTCTTCTAAAACACTTAGAAGACGGTTAAATGAAGCTGGATTAAACAGTAGAAGACCAGCCGCTACGCCCTAGCTTACTAGAGAGAATAGAGTTGCCAGGTTACGTTTTGCTCAAAATCACGAAAACTGGTCTGTGGATAACTGGAAACAAGTTTTCTTCACAGATGAAACTAGGGTTAGTCTAAAACATCCAGATGGTCGTGAGCGAGTATGGCGAAGACCAGGAGAGAGGTTTGCTCCTTGCAATATCTCTGCAAGGATTTCATTCGGTGGTGGCTCTGTTATGTTCTGGGGTGGCATCTGCTTTGATGCTCGCACAGAGTTAGTTCCTGTCCGTACGAGATTCATGAATGCTGACTACTATCTTGAGAATATTGTAATAGAACATGTGATGCCTTTCGGTCATTTTGTGGGGCCCAGTTTTCTGTTTATGCAAGACAACGCTCGACCTCACGTGGCTAGGGAGGTACTCAATTATCTTAATTAAGTTGATATACCGATTATGCAATGGCCACCAAAAAGCCCGGATCTGAATCCGATAGAACATGTATGGGGTCACCTTAAGAAAAATGTGAAACGTCATATACCTGCGCCTAGAAACCTGAGGGAACTTGAAAATGCAGTTATCGCAGAATGGGAGCAAATTCCTCAAGATTTTATCCAAAATTTAATTAGAAGCATGCCTAGGCGCATAAACGCTATCATCCGAAGTAGAGGAGGCAACACACGCTACTAGTGTCCCAGTTACACCATTAATTTTGCTACTAGTGTCCCAGTTTATTTTTTTCATTATTACATAATTTCAACGATTTTGTTATTAGGTCTTAAGAATAATTTTAATTCGAATCTTATAGAAAAATTTGGTAGCTAATTCATCCGAATAAGTTTTTTCTAACTTTTAGTTTAACCAATGTTCATAAAAAAATTATTAAAATTAATTTATTATAGAGATTT
Source organism: Pachyrhynchus sulphureomaculatus (assembly GCA_019049505.1). Taxonomy (NCBI): domain Eukaryota; kingdom Metazoa; phylum Arthropoda; class Insecta; order Coleoptera; family Curculionidae; genus Pachyrhynchus; species Pachyrhynchus sulphureomaculatus. Next base: position 216,292,526 of record CM032446.1, read on the forward strand.
GTATGATTTAATATATTGTTGCGTTAATTTTGTCCAGGAGTGTATGTTATATAATCAAAATTTTTAATAAACTGTTCTAATAAAATAGCTCACTTGTGTTTAAAAATAATTATTATTTATACATATATCACATTTTTCATCTTTACTGATGGAGGCAGTATCTTGTATGATGGTTTAGGATAATTTATGATTTCAGTAGTTCCTTGAGATGGGCATAATTTTTAGGACTTTTAGCTATGAAAAACTTGAATTTTGTTAGGGTAATAGTACATTTCAATCATTTATTGAATCAATTTAGTTTTATATGTAAAGAGTAATTTATTGCTCTTAATATATGACCAATCAAAGCTAAGTTTATCATAAGTATAACCATTAGTTCTAGACATTTAATGGGAAGTTAACTATGGAGGTTTTCAAAAGTTCTGCTTTTAGTAGGTACTCATTTTTTACAAGAAGTATAATTCTTTTGCAATACAATTTGATGATGTTATATATCATAGTTCAATCTTGTCTCGCTTTAAGTTAAAGAAATTTTGTATTAATTATTTCAGAGTATTAGCCCTGGATACGTTAAGACTGAATTTGGTCAAGCAAACTTTCCAGAGATGTCAAAAGAAATGATAGAATTGATAAAAATTTCTCCTGCATTGGCATCTTCAGATATTGCCGATGCAGCAGTTTATGTTTTGTCTACTCCCGACCATGTTAATGTAAGTAACTTTATTGTATTGACATAATATTTATATAAGATAAATGTATTCATTTATCTTATATAAATATTATGTACTGTTACATGATGAGATGTTGAGTGACTCTAAAATCTAAATAAGTTCGGTTCAGGTTAGGTTCTAACCTGAACACATGTCAGTAACAGACAGTAAAGTAAATGGAAAATATAGAACCATTTATCGACTGATCAAATATTACCATTTATCACGGAATCATCAGTACAAGCCCACTACACCCACTGCAGGGTAACGCAAGTTTCCACTGTCACCTATCTGGTGCCTTTAACTGTCAGTTTTTAGCAGTTATCTTGCTTATATCAACCCATCTTTTTGGTGGACGGTCAGGTGGGCATTTTAGAGTTCTAGGGTGCCATTCCAAGCTTTCCTTTATCCACCTGTTATCAGTAGTTCTTGTCACGTACCCCTTCCAGTTCCATTTTAACCCAGCTATGGTCTGAACTATATCAGCGGCCTTCGTTCTTCGTCTTATTTCGCTGTTTCTAACTCGATCAGGAAGTAACGCATAGGTCTCCATGGCACGTTGGCTTACTTGGAATTTTCCGGCAGACTATTCAGTAATTCTTGTTGTTTCCATGCCATAAGTTTAACCTGGAAGGATATATTGGTTGAATACCTTGCTTTTAAGAGATATTGGAATGTTTCCAAAAGTTGACCATCCCAATGAGATACGTCTCTTAATCGTAAGTTTTGCCACAAAAATATCACTTCAGGCATCGCTCAAATTTTTAGCTCAAAACACTCTTACAAACTTATGAAATTTAGTAAAAATTTGCCGTATATATCTTGAAACCTTAAGGATATTTCGAGGAAATATAATATATATTGTGGGAAGAGAACACATGCTTAAAATACTTTTATGAACGTTTTCGTATATCTTGAATACTTTACCTTATTTTTTATGTTCCTATAACATTTCTCTCAATATTGCTTCTTAAATATTTGATTTAATAAAACCTCAAATTTTATTTCCGAATTTAGTTGCTGTTGTTAACGGCATGTTTTCATGTTGTCTAATAAAACCTGTGTTTTTTACCAAGAAGCTCTTGCTGTATGCTACGCCCAGCTTCTATCAGTAACTCAGAAGTTTATATTTTAACAAAGCATCTTAGACTCTCTTGAGATCTGCAAATGCTACAGCTGGTAAAGAACCATTAGCTTTAGTTACCAGGCTTGTAGGCAAAACTACTTCGAATATCTCTACAAGCACTTGAGGGCCTTGACAGCAAATACACTCTATTGTAGGAACCTACCTTGATCTCAGACTATCGAACTGCGATTTGTATTAATTCCAGAGCATACTTATTTAAAGGAACATGCAACTGTCTGTAGCACTTAAACCACATAGTTGACTTATGTGCTTGTGGAAGCACCAAAAGATACTTTATTTTTTATAGTTTTATGGTTTTCAGGTAAAAGAACTAACAATTCAACCAGTGGGGGAACTGCTTTAAAAATAAAATGTTTTAGGAAGTTCCATAATAGTTATTTGTTTATTTTTTTAATGCACTTATTAAATAAGTCGGTAACAAATATTTATTTTTAAATTATATAAGTTCAGAATGATACGAATGTATATAAAATTGAAAACAATATGGAATACAATGGATATTGTAAAACTGATCTCTACTATATTTTATTATGAGTCCCATTTAGCACAATTTTAAAACCATTTAAACCAGATATTTTTAAATATTATATTGTTTATTTTAAGTAGAAACTTGAATCATTTTTAGCTATCGGCAGGGCGTCCTCAGCGCAACACAGAATTTTATTTTTTATTCTATAACCTTCAGATTACGAACTTATTTAATTGTTTTATACAATATGACATTAACAAGGAGTAGGTTTAAGGAGACTTTAGAAAATTGCTCTTTCTATCGGTATTCGCTCTGTGAGTTCCCTATTTATTGGAGCTACGATTTTTGAATAAATATTTTCTATTCTAATTCAATTAAGCAAAGCGAGATCTATGCAAGACCTCTTTGATCTAAACTACTCTTGTATTGGTTAATTTTTTGTTAGCGTTCCATATGGATTTTCTCCAAAACTATTTGATATAAAAAGTTGAAATTTGGCATAAATATAGGAATTAATGGCCCAATCGGAGCCATGTAGTTTTAAAAGTTAAATTTTTACTTAAGGGGTTAGCTTGAGAAGAGAAAAAAATTTTTTTTCTTAGGTCATCGAGTGGGGTGTCCCATAAAAGTTTGCGAAAATAAAAGTTCAAAAATATATATAATGTAATACCCGCGCAGTTTTCTTCATATTACTTTTTAAAAAATGGCCAAAAATCGCTGCCTTCCCCGTATCTCAAAATTTCTGGAATAGTCTCCATAAAGTATATATTGAGCGAAAATTATCACGACCGCATTATGATGATAATTTATCTTGTATAAAAAAACAATTATTAACAATGTGGTGGAAGTTTTTTTGTAAAAAGTTGTGAATTTGAACGGCACTAAGAGCTCCGAAATATACATAATGAGTAATATTCTCATATACTTTTCAGTACATTACTGCTTTAAGCATTTGTTTTTTAAAGGCAGTCACGGTACGGAACACTAATTGCTCAAGGTTAACTTGCACTTGACAGGTTTTATTTGTTACTATCTTCGTTGTAGTTTTAGAGTTTCGGCTGGGTTTATTTCTCTATAGTTTCTTACCTTACCCTTTCAACTCATCTTTTTGATCAGCAAGAACGTCTTTTTATGGGCATAAGACACGTGCTGCAAAGAAATTCCTGACGTACTACAAGGGTGTCACGTATACGATAAAAGCGATTCACGTTGGTCTTGAATTATTGCACATTTTACTCGGTGGGAAACACAGACCTGGATAAATCATTTCAAAGGGATGCAAAATTCTTGACAAGAGTGGTACAAGAACAAGCTGAACCTTATACGGATGTGACGTATTAGCGTGACAGTATGCATCACTCTAGGAGACTCTACATAAAAGTAGAGGAGCTAGGGGCTTGATGTAACAGGGGTAAGTAGTAACGCGCAATTTTTACTGGGAATCCGAACTTTATAAACTTATATTTTTTGCTCAATTTAATTCATATGTGATGTCATCACAGCCAGTATCCCGCCCGGAGGCGCAGCTAACGTAAAATATTGATTTCGTAAAATTTGGCTTTTCGTGTCTATAATTAATTTAAAATTTTAGTTTTGCATATAGTTCCAAAATGTACGTACTTTTAATACTCGTTAAAAAGTTTTATGTTTAGCTACGTAATTTTATGAAATTTGCGTTAAATGTAGAAAATTATGGTACGGGGCTTGTAACAATATCTTGTAACATGTTATCCGGCATATGGCCTTTCAATGCCGACATCTTTCAAGACAGTGACTTTGCACCATGCTATGTCATTGATAGTCCAAATTCTATTAAAGAGACAGAAAAATTTAATGTTGGACCTTAAAAATCCAGAATTATTACAATTTGATCCCGAACTTGATATAAGCACTTCTGAAATTATACGTAACATTGAGATTGAAAAAGAACCAACTCTAAGTTGCTCAGGTTTGCAAATAATTTTTTTCACTTTCAAAGGTTAGACCTCTTCCAAAGGTTCCACCGAAGAAACAAACAACGCATAGCAGACGCAAAAGAAAATCCACTGAAATACACCTGAAAAGGAAGCTTTAAGAAAGGAATATGAAGAAAAAAGGACAAAGAGACAGGAAAAAGGCGATAAAGATAGATTAAAAGGAAAAGGAAAGGAGAAAGGAAAAGGCCAAGGCAAATCAACAAAACAAAAGATGATAAAGAAAGAGTTGAAAAAAGAATTTTGAGGTCTGATTCAGAACCTGAAACTGAGGAGTGACATTGTCTAGTTTGCGGTAAAGCCTATAGCAATTCTGATAAAGAGGAATGGGTAGAACGTATATCAAGTAAAATGGGGGTATATGTGTATATCATTTATTTGTACGAGGCTGGTTTGAAAAGTCCGTGCAAAAATAAAAACTACTTATGTGTTTGTGGTAAACCTTTTTTATTTTTCGACATAGTCTCCTTTTAGGCTTATACATTTCGTCCAACGATGTTCTAGTTTGTTGATCCCTTCCGAATAATAGGATTTGTCCAAGTCTGCAAAATATCCATTAGTGTCTGCAATCACCTCCTCGTTTGAATAAAATCTTTGTCCCGCCAGCCATTTCTTCAAATTGGGGAACAAATAGTAGTCCGAGGGAGCCAAGTCTGGAGAATAGGGGGGATGTGAAACGAGTTGGAATCCTATTTCCATTAATTTTGCGACCACAACTGCTGAGGTGTGTGCTGGTGCGTTGTCGTGATGGAAAAGGACTTTCTTGTGGGCAAATCGCGGTCGTTTTTCTTGCAGCTCGGTTTTCAAACGGTCCAATAACGATGAATAATATTCACCTGTAATAGTTTTACCCTTTTCCAGATAGTCGATGAGGATTATCCCTTGCGAATCCCAAAAGACAGTCGCCATAACCTTTCCGGCCGAAGGAACGGTCTTCGCCTTTTTTGGTGCAGATTCCCCCTTGGTAACCCATTGTTTAGATTGTTGTTTGGTCTCAGGAGTATAGTAATGTATCCATGTTTCATCCACAGTGACGAAACGACGCTTAAAGTCCTCCGGATTCTTCTGGTACAGCTGCAAACCATCCTTGCAACACTTCACACGATTCCGTTTTTGGTCAAGCGTGAGCAATCACGGCACCCATCTTGCGGATAGCTTTCTCATGTCCAAATGTGTATGCAAAATATTTACCCATTCAGTCGAGATGCCCACAACACTAGCAGTCTCACGCACCTTAACTCTTCTGTCATCCATCACCATATCATGGATTTGATCAATGATTTCTGGAGTCGTAACCTCCACAGGCCGTCCAGAACGTTCAGCGTCACTTGGGCCCATATGGCCAGTCCGAAAATTTTGAAACCACTTATAAACTGTTCTAATCGAAGGTGCAGAGTCACTATAATGTTTATCAAGCTTCTCTTTAGTCTCCTGAGGCGTTTTGCCTTTCATAAAGTAATGTTTAATCACCACACAAAATTCTTTTTCGTCCATTTCTTGAAAATCACTCGACTTCCTTGATTCACACGAATGCCAAACACAAAGAAATAGACCAATATGGCTGAAACTTGGTGTGCGTTCATTCAAGAGATGCTACTAACTAAACATGACCTCGATACGCGCCAGTGGTGCCATCTCTCGGACTTTGCACGGACTTTTCAAACCAGCCTCGTAAAAATTGTTACTTTAATGAAGACTGAATTTAGTCATTATGTAGTGTCTATTTTTCGAAGGCCGATTATTTTTTAGATACTTATAGTGTGTTAAGTAAATGAATGTGATACAAAGTGCCGTGTTGATTATAAATATAGTTTATCTAATTAAGAAATTAGTTAAACACTTAAATCTTTAATGTTATAAGTAATGTAAAGTGTTATGTTGGTTGGGAAAATAACAAAATTAAAACTCAAATATGTATCAAAATTTACTTTATTTTTACTGTTACTACCTATCCCATGCCTGTTACATCTAGCTCCAAAGACGGGGCAAGTTGCACCAACGGTCTTTTTTTTTAGAAAATGTCTGGTGCGAAGTATATATTAACAATTTTGATATTATTCCTTTACAGTATAATAAAGGAACAGTTAGGCTATCAACGGATGCTCTTTTAAGGCTAAAACAGCAAATAGATATTAAATTACATTATTTTTTCTAAAAATTGTTACAACAAGCCCCTCGCTCTCCTACTCGTAGAATAGACCCAAGTCGCTAACCGTTTATAGATATTCCAAGAAATCAAGCTGACTGGCGAGTAAGCAATTGTATAGCGGATTGAGTAAAACTTCGACTAATGCCTTAACGACCGATCACAAAGATCTAAAATTGTTGGGATAGGCAGGAATCTTGTTTCGAAACACCGGGGTTTATTACTATTGCTAATATTTTATTTCTGCCTCTTCCTCCTCTTTCTTCAAAAATTCCATCAAACATTTCACCCTGCTGCTGGGTAGCTATGATGGATCATAATAGGGTTAGCGCAAAACTCGTCGAGTACAAAAAAAAGGTGTTTGGTATAGTAATATATGTAATGTCAATATCTGTAATACTATTGCGCCAAACATTCTAAAATCCCAGAGTGAAGGACCAATACTTTCTGACGTGATGATTTCATCAAAAACTTGAAAAATGTGGAATGTGGAGTGATTTTTTTGAGGATACTCTGTTGTCACTTCACAGTTCTATCCATATAATCTTGCTATTAAGATATACATGATTACCATTATATGTCTATCTATAGATATTTATGATTTATATTTGCTCATTAATGTAACCAAAATGAAGGCCAAATCTCTATTATACGAATAAATGACATCCATCTTCTCCTTCTTCTCTCGAATCAATATTGCCAAAAATATAAAGTACTATATATGTACTAAATTTGAAATTGAAATACTATTTCGTCAGAGAGTTATCATAGTAACAGATCAATGGACAAATCGAGACCCAGATTTACGGACCGACAGAATGAGGAAGTTATTTCATGAAGTAAAATAATTAAAGTCATTTTTTTAAGTCAATTTATAATCATCTCCCTTTCCATAACACGATATATGCAATAGCAACATCTCCAAATTCATTCCCCATGTGTTTAATTCATTATATCTTTGATTATAAATATTATTGCTTCCACTCATAATAATATTTGACTCTCAGCCCTCTCACTCCCTGCCCTGAAGCGACATTATGTAGGTATTATTATACTTTTATGGGTCTAGCACACGTGCTACAGGGAAGTCCCTAAAGCGCTTCAGGAGCGGCGTGTGTGCGGAATTTTGTTATAGCAAAGCATGGGGTGTTCGTTGATTCCTGTATTGCAACTCATGCGTTGCTTCAATTTTTCCGCCTTGGTGGGCGTCGGCTTAAATATTCAAATATTCAATACGTGCGTATTTCTTTTGGAAGTTATCGTGCCAACAGGCAAACAGACCGACAGACAAACAGGACGTCGGAAAGTAAAGACCATTATTCCTGACCTAGGTACCCTAAAATGTAAAGAAAAAAAAGACTTTTTTTCACAAAAGGAGGATCTCCTTTAGTAATAAAAGTAAAAATTAAATTGACTAAAGCGCTCTTGAACTACAATTGCTTAAAATGATAACAAAAATTTATTATCACTAAAGCATAATCATTTATACTGAATTACTCTGTTTCTATTTTTGGACTAATAATTGAATTAAATTTTATATCAAATTGTAAATAATATTGGAATTTCGCCTGTAATTATGAATACGGTAATTATTGCTTAATCTGTTCTAATTATGATTTATAAAATTTTGTAGTAAACCTAACAATATACCAGGTGAGACACTAAAAGTAATATTTACACTTAGCCAGGAAGAATTCAGTTTTTTTTTTTATTAGGTTGAAACGAAAAGAATGGCTTATTTTTCACAAGTTGCTCAGACCTCTCAGATGCAAATGGTAAAAACACCTTTGCTTATCGTAGAACAACGCAATAATATGTTCTTAAAGTAAAATCTATTTTTCTTTTCTAACGTTTGGATAGTATTAGTTCTATGTTTCGTATTACATATGTTCAAATTTAATCGTTTCTCAAAAAAGTTTTATTTTATCTTAATGAAATAAAGTAGATTTCTAAAAATTTGAGTTAAGAGGTAGTTTTACGAGATAACAAACTGAATGCATTAAATAAATTAGAAAGTGACGATACTATTACTTCTTACTGTTAATACCTCATGCTCTATTACTTCCGAGAATGGAGCATTTTAAAATCGGGCAGCTACTTCATTTATATTAAAGCAAGATATTTTCAGTCAAGCAACTTGGTATTTGGTTATTCGAAAAGTTACTTATGTTTAAACCAGACAAAATCTAAATCTAAATGAATTTGTTTACTTATAATAGAGAACATAATATTCTTCAACGAAATAAAAAAATCAGTTAGTTCAAGTTAAAATAAAAATTACATAACATATCACACTTTATTACCTTTACATGTTGCATTTGGCATTACAGGTGATGGGATCAAACCTGTGGATATTAAATAGTCGGTATCTACTTGTAAGGGACCACCACGAGTTTTATGGCGAGGATTAAAACAAATGTTCTGTGAAAGTGGTGTACAGGAAATAAAACAATTCAAGAGCTTATACAAGAATTGAGCATCACCAAAACATCTAAACTTTGTTCAAGCTAGGAAGTCCACCACTAGTTTGGTCTGGGTCCTTGTTAAACAAAGGACGTCAGTTGCTAGTTTCTTTGAGAGACCGCTATAGCTACCGATCTTATATTTTATTGCTACCAATCTTGCTAATTTGTCTGCTTTCTTATTATCTTTTATCTCCGAATATCCTGGGAGCCATAATGGTTCACGCATGTTGTTCTTGGAGGATAACGCTGCATATTGTTCACTGCTATATCCTCAGCGTAGTCCTGGGCGTAAAAGCCCTATGAGTTTACTCAAGTCAGCAACGTATCCACCACTAAGTTCCAGAGAATTAGTGATAACGTTACTCAATGTTGACACCCTTACATCATCTCTATTTCTAGGGTGTCTCTATGTAGCTTGGTTTTTATTTACAGATATAAAAGCATGTTGTTTATCCACCTGATTGTGGTTGCTGTAATCAGTGAGACGAAAAATGTGTTGTCAAAAGCCCCCTGTATGTCAATGAAGGCGCCCAGGACAGCCCCCTTATGGTACAGCGATGAATAAACTTTTCTATCAGGTTATGTAAAGCTGTGTCACATAATTTCTATGGTTGGTAGGCGTATGGGTGCTTATGTGGAGGGTTTTTTAGAAAAAAAAGATATTAAAATTTAAGAGTGCTAGGCGAAAATGGCTTACTTTATTTAGTAACACACCCCAGGATAATTAACCCTAGTTCTAGCAAACTACTAATATGTCCACGTAAGATAAGTTGGCTGGCGAATAGTACATCCAAGTTATGAATTTCTTATATCAGCTCAATGAATGCACCACTTAAACTGTAATGATTATGGTCAATATTACGCTTTTTGCTAAACGACATTCGACGAACCTCTTTTACATTCAGATTCAAGTCACTTACTTCTGATCCACGACACACCCTTTCTACGATCCCAGTCTTTCTGTATGTCTTTAGGTCCTTGATAAACATAAGTTATTACATTCCCAACGTCACTAATGAATGAAGTAAAGAAGGAGAGAAACCTGCAGTACTTCAGAATATATATGCAATTGTTTGGAAATATAAGCTGACATGCAAAGACACTGACCATGACCAATCAAAAAAACCTTCTATTTACTTAAGTACATGAGTCGTAAGGTCTGAAACTTATGCTTAACTCGGTCAAGCTCATTCGTATACATAGCGTCAACTTGCACTCCTCCTCATAAAAATCGTTTTGTTTATTTATAACCACCTTCTTGCATAGCAATGACAATTGACCTGCGACAGGTTTATTGATGAGTTTCAGTGTAGCTGACTGAATACAGATAGTTCTTATAAAATATTGTCGAACAGCTGATCTTCCATTATTGAGAAACATTGCGAGATTTCATTGACAGAACAAAGATATGCAATGATTTTTTCAGGGAAAATATACAACTTTTTAAAAAAGCTGAAAGAATATTATCGAACAGTGGCAAAAAATTATCCTTAGCTGATTAATATCTTTAAAAATACTAACCAGCGAAATTTGATACTGTTCACATGTATTCCGTTATTTACATTATTAGCAGAGTGTTGCATTTTTCCCTCGTAACTTTCAAATAATTCTACGAAACCGCTACCTTAGAAAATGAATTCCATAAATCACACTGTCTGGATCAGAACTAGACCTTGTGAAGCCATCAGCGTATTTAAAAAAAAACTGGATTAACTTCATTCATTATTTAGGGTTGTCAAATATTCTTCCAACTGATTGCGAACGACCTATTAAACCAAATAGAAAACTCTTAGTAAGAGGCGAATCATCCACTTTACTTTTAAGTTTTGTGTATAATTGATCTATGTACAACAAGATTTTTGAATTTTCTGAACAATTTCGTGGTATAATTTTTTGAAATACACTAAAATTTGATGAAATGGTAGTCATCGCTAATAAATTATCTATTTCATTTTCAAGTTATGGTATAAAACTGAAACTTTTAGAGCGCCTCTCGTATCACGATAACCTTCAAACTTGGTAATGAATTAAAAACTGATTGTCATGAAGAGAGGCATTTTTGTAGTAGAATTCAGTGGTGTAGACAGATTATTTTCTAGCAGCTATACTTGAACGCCTGTATTAATTTAGAGTGTCCTAATCATTACACAGGTTCTCTTTCGAAATGAAAAAATTACTACTAAGCTTGGTGAGATAATTTGCAGGTCCTCAGGTGATAAGGTCTTTTTATCAAAATTAAAAAACCTGATTGTGTTGGCTGCCAGCAATTCGCATATCACGTGTTTAACCATTTCATCATATTTTATGCCTCGCCAGCATTGAGCTGTTTGGTTAAGCCCCAGCTTATGCACGTGATACCTTCTCCTAAAATGGTCAGTATGCAGACCCGCTCAAGCCAGCTTTTAGCTTTAGACTTCCTGCTGTCTGCGGATATTCGTCTGAGTAGCCGATGTCCGAGCGTTCAAAGTAAATGAAGAGATAAGTCTACTGTCATCTACAAAGCTGTAGATTGGATTCTCGATCTTTTTCAGCAGATCGTTAATATAAATGAGAAACAGAGTAGGAGACAATATGGAGCCTTGGGGTACACCGGCGTTGATAGTGAAAGTGTTAGAAAGAAATCCGTCGACTGCCACTCGTAAAGAACGCCTCTGAGGAAACATGAGAGCCACAAACAGAACTTTGCAGACATACCATAAGAACGTAGCTTAGCCAACAGCCCATCGTGCCAAACACGGTCGAATGCCTTGGATATGTCAAGAGCAACCGCTCGAGATTCTCCAAAGTGTTCAATTGCGTTGTTCCAAACATGTGTTACATAAGTCAGAAGATCTCCTGTTGATCTATTTTTACGAAAGCCATATTGGTGATCGGTAATAATGTTGAATCCTTCAAGATATTTTCGAAGATGCTGATTGATAGCCTTTTCCACTTTCTATGTTATTAAAAGTAGTGCGATTGTTCGGTAGTTATTTGGCAAGATCTTCTTGCCTTTTTTAGGTATCGGCTGAACTTTGGCACGTTTCAAGCAGGAAGGAAATATTCCCTTTCTGTAGGATAGGTTGAAAAGTCTACAGAAAACTGGTTTTAGTTCCTTCGCACAGTTCTTGAGAACTATGGCAGGTATTCCGTCAGTGCCAGCTTTTTGGTGTCTAGCTTCACCAAAATACGTTTTATGATACGCTGTCTGAAGACAATATCGGACATCCTTGACTGCACTATGGGAATAGTAGGTGGTGTTTTTCCTTGGAAATCGACAGTAGAATGTGAAGCAAAAAGTTCAGCCAACAAGTTCGCTTTCTCAACAGGTGTCGTTGCAATAGAATTATCTGGCCCGTGTGAGTGTTGGTATGGTGGATTTGGCGATATTTTGACTAACTGCCTTAGCGACTGACCAAAAGGACCTGGAATTGTTGGGACAAGCGAGAAGTTTGTTTCTAATCCGTTGATTGTGTGCCTCCTTGGTTTTGTTTTATGGAAGATACTCTAGAATTTTTTCAAAATTTTTTAATCAGTACTTCTCGAGATAAGAGGAGTAGAAAGTAATTTTTGGCGGCTTTTTAAAAATATTACAGAGAAAAATTTGCGAGAATAAAAGAAAGGAAATTGCATTATATATATTTTTGGACTTATACTTACACAAGCTTTCATTTGACACCCCACTCGATGACCTAGTAATTTTTTTTCACACCCCCCAAAACTAACCCTTAGGTCAAAATTTAACTTTCAAAACTAGGCGGCTCTGATTAGGTCATCAATTCCTATATTTGTGCCAAATTTCAACTTTCTATGTTAGATAGTCTCGGAGAAAATCGGATGTGACAGAGAGACAAACAGACACCGAAATCATCCCCATAAGTGTTCCCTACGGAACACTAAAAACACTAAATTATTTTAGGTTACGCTGCTCTCCGATAAATTATTGATTTATTAAATATTTTTGATTTTTGTGTTACGAGCATTAACATATAAAAATATCTGTGCTCTTTTGATACCCTCAATTTGGGCTTGCACCACCCTTTCATCAAGTTCCAAACATTCCAGACTTTCGAAAAAATACTACTAAATTAGTGTGCTTATCAAAAATACTCTTTTTTTTTCGAATTTAATCATATGTCTGTGTATATTAATGTTTAACGATACAATATTCGCCACTGTTCAACTGTTAATTCTTGTCTAGTCAATCCAAACTGCAACAAAAATGATGCTGTATGATTTGCAACAGGTGCGTATTAAGGTTTGCACTATACACTTAAATAAATTATTAAGAAATATTCTAATTTATTATGATACTTTTACAGCGTGATTATTCCAGGAAGATTTACATCTCTCGCCTGTTGTATTTTTTGTTGTGTTAAATACAGTAATAGGATACCTTAAATTCTACAATGGGTAATTTTTTGTTAAGAGATCTGCAGACATTTGTTAAATAAATACATTACATCCACATTACATTTTTTATTTTAGTGAAATTCGGGAAGGTTTAAAAAATACAAAAATCATTAAAAAGAGAAAGTTTTAAAGAATTGGCTAGTCAATAAAAAATAAAAGAAAAGGAAGAAAATTACCTTGCCCCGATATACAAGAATTCTGAGCCATATGTGTTTACACTTAAAATGTATATTTGTAAATATAGCGTACAATAATATTTCTTAATAAAAACGAAGCAATTACATAAAAGCAGTTTGATCAAAAAACAATTGCTATATGGGATGAATGCACGTAGCATCTTCCTCTGTAAAGTCTTTCAATATAAAATGGACTCTTGTTTTAGCGGAGCTGTTTAATTTTGGATGGCTTTGGGTATACAAATGCAGAACAAATTATTTGTGATACTAAGTATTCCGGAAAATAACAGCTCATATCAACCCTCATTCAATATGATTGTTATATTTTTCCTTGTTGCTATAAATAATATCAAAGCCAAGCTAAAGGATTATTTCACCAAATTTCACAATAGTTGACGTATTCATCCTTCAACAACTGATATGAACATCACAAAATTTTTAGCACTTGAGATGCGTTATTTTCGTAACATTAATGAATATTCCTTAATTAATTTATTTTAAAATAATATTTTTCAGTAATACTAATAGTCCAGTCGCCAGGGGTTTTTGAGCTTTTATTAAATGTTAACAGGCTGCAGTTTGGCACACAGGTGGTTTTTTGGACGCAGAATAAGAAAAAAAGTTTGCTAAAGTCTGATGTACGCTAAGCCCAGAAAATTCAAAATCAAATAAAAAATTCGGTTTTTGGGTAATATTTCGAAAACTAAACAAGATGTTGAAAACCTAATAGCACCACGTGAAAGAGCAGAAAATTCTACAAAAAAGTAGTACATAGATTTTTTTCCAAATTTTTTTTTTAATAGCGTGAGAATTTATTAAAAATTCGGATATGTGATTCAAAAAGTGTTGCGCTCGAATGTTAATTGATATTACTTGTTTTCAGAGTGTAAAAGAAAAAATAGAAAAACCGTTTCTAGTGCAAGTTGAACTTGCGCAATTAGTGTTCCGTACGTTGATTGCTTTTAAAGTAAAAAATGTGGTAACGGAAGTATAAAATGATCAGTGACTTCACAAAATACACCCCAAATGAGTTTTCAACAAAGTTTATTTCCAATCTTTACTGGAAGTTGATTACCTTGAAATTTCTGTTTTTTTATAAACCAGATAAATTATTAAAGGTAATGCAGTCGTGATAATTTTCGTTCAATCTACACCCCGTGGAGAAAATTCCAGAATTTTTTTCAAAATTTTTTGATAAGTACTTTTCGAGATAAGCGATTTTTCGCGATTTTTTAAAAATAATATAAAGAAAAGTGCGCGCAAGTATTACATTATATATATATTTTTTACTGGTGTTTTCACAAGATTTCATTTGACATCACACTCGATTACCTAGTAAAAAAATTTTTTTTTCACTTCCGATTTCACCCCCAAAACTAACCCCTTAAGTCAAAATTTAACTTTCAAAACTACATGGCTCTGATGAGCCCATCAATTCCTATATTATTACCAAATTTCAACTTTCTTTGACAAATAGTTTCGGAGAAAATCGGGTGTGACAGACAGACGGACAAACAGACGGACAGACACCGAAGTGATCCTATAAGTGTTCCGTACGGAACACTAAAAGTTTTTAAAAATATTTGCCTCCTGTAGGGTGCCGCCACATTTTTACGTTCAAAGCAGTACGAAATGGTCAAAAAAAATCGGATAATTCTTTTTTTAGTTACAGCTAAAAGTATATCATGTATATTAGAAAATCATTAAAAACTTTTAAAAAATTTCTTTTCTTTTGTAATTTTGCTATTAAATGTATTTTTTGCTTATTATTAATAATACTTAAAAGAAAGAAAAATATTTAAAGGTAGGAAATGAAAGATAAAAGTCTAAGCTTTAAGTGTAAGATATTTATATTTCATTTAAATATCCAGAAAAAATTAAATGAATTATATACTCTCTGACAGTTATATTGTGTTCGCCATTTTGAATTTTTCAAATCTGTCATCGACTCCCCGAGAAACACCTTAATAGCCAATTTTAAAATATTTAACAGTATACAGAAACGTTAATTCAATCATAAATGGGGTTGGAAGCACAATTCCCACTACAACTGAAGGGGTTAAACTAGCTATTTTATTTTAAATATATTTTTTTAAAAAATTACGGTAAAACTAAAAAAAATATTCTATATACAATTTTTTGTAAAATCTCTTGTTCTTTCACGAGGTGCTATTATTTTTCGATATCTTCTTTATTTTTAGAGATATATATTTGCGAAAAACTGAATTTTTTATTTTATTTTCGATTTCATAGGCTTAGCATACTTTTGAGCAGCAAACTTTTTTTTATCGTATTTTATGTCCAAAAAACCTGTATGCCAAACGCAACCTGTTAACATTTAATGAGAGCTTTTCGTCAACATTTGCCTCTGACTACTGTGCTATAAGTTAATATAAGGAACAGGGATGAGTAAATTTTTGCAATATAAGAATTACAGTACGAAAATTTATCTGATAACGATATTTTCATTTGTGATGCTTCCATTGTTACAATGAACTGATATTATTACGAGGGTTGAATGATAAGTACCTAGCACAGCGCTAGTACTATTTAAAAAAATTATATTTTTTCTTAGACCTAACCTTTTGCAAGAATCCTGTGTAATTTTTAAACCGCTGCATGATTTAATTTGTTAGGTGGCAGCCATTTACATAGAACAACTTTTGTGATTATACAATAATGGAAAAAATTGAATATCGAGCATTGAAAAATTATTTGTTTTTGAAGAAGAAAATGAATGATGAAGTAAAAGCGGAACTTAGCGAAGTTTATGGGGACTCTGCATCTTCCTTACTGGCCATAAAATGATAAACAGCTGAATTCAAAAGCGGCTGTATAAGTATTTTTGATAAAGAACATCCGGGTCGTCCAACTGAGGTCAGCATATCAGAAATTATTGAAAAAATCCACAATATAGTGATAAATGAACGAAGAGTGTAAGTGAGTGAGACTGTGGACATCTCAAGTGGAGGGATACAGGCTACAAAAACCCAGGCGGCAGTTTTTTCTAAAAAAGTTGACGTTGCTGAACCCGACATAATTATGTCAGGGCACTCCATTCCCCTAGCATCGTCGCTCAATTTGTTGGGCGTTAGTTTGGGAGCAAATATGTCCTGGCATGAACATGTTGCAGGCACAACAAGGAGAGCTTCTTCAAAAGTTGGGAATATTATTTCGAACCAGGAAGCTTTACACCCCACAACAACTGTTAATTTTTTACAAAGCTCAAATTCGACCAACTATGGAATACTGCTCTCATGTTTGGGGATCCGCTTCCAAACATACACTGCATTTATTGGATTCTGTTCAGAGAAGAGCTGTCCGTCTGATTAGAGACCCGGAACTGACAGGCGGCTTTGATTCGCTGGAACATCGAAGAACGGTTGGCGACTTGAGTCTGTTCTACAAGTATTTTCATGGAAAGTGTTCGAAGGATGTAGCCCGCTTAATTCCTCCCAAAGCGGTGCATGTTAGAAATACACGTCGCGGTGGTGCTTCACATCCGTATGAGGTTCAGCTTGTTACTCCGTGTACAACGCTTTTCAAGCAGTCTTTATATGGAGAACATCATCACTTTGGAATACTTTGCCCAGCGCTGAGTTTCCCACCGAGTACAATTTACAGCGTTCAAGAACAACGTGAATCGCCTTTTCCGCACACATGCCGCTCCTGGAGCGCTTTAGGGACTTCCCTGCAGCACGTGTGCTAGACCCATAAAAAAAAACAGAATATTTTAACTCATTTGGATATGAGAAAGCTTTGATGAGTGCCACGCTTGCCCACAACTGCTAATAACCACGCACTTGTGTTAACATAAAAAGAATGTTTGGCGATATCAAAGCACAATCGGAATTATTTTTGGGGTCGATTCATAACTGTTGTCGAAACATAGATTTATCACAACATCCGCATTTGGCGAAGAAAAAATTTTCTTTCATCAAGACAATGCACGCGTGCACATTTGTGTCATCATCATAGTAAAATTTAATGAGTCAGGATACGAATGGCTTCCGTATATTCCATATTCGTCAAATTTAGCCCCCAGCGATTATTTCCTATTTCCGAATACGAAAAAATGACAGAAAAAAATTTGATTCAAGCGACGAGGTAATTGCTGAAACAAACGCCTATTTGGTGGGTTGGAGAAATCGTGCTTTTTAGATGAGATACAAAAGACAGAAAAACGTTGAAATAAGTATTTCAAGCTAAAAGATACTATGTTGAAAACTAAAATAATTTTTACACATAAAAATATTTCTTTCTTGTCAAGGACAGGTACTTATCATACAACCCTCGTAGTAATTGACTTTTTAAAATTGATATACGTAACATTCGTATATAAAGGTTAGTATTTTCTGTTCGTTTATGTCATTACAGTAAAATTCTAGCACATGCAACTTTAAAAAATGGTGTTTTCCATAGATAAATATGTTGGAAAAGTTGCTGTAGTAACTGGTGCTTCGGCTGGCATAGGAGCTGCCATTGCAGAGGAGTTAGTAAAAAATGGTGTCGTTGTAAGTATATCAAGTTTGTTTTAAAATTAGTAGTTGCTATTTTAGAATTAAAATTCTAGACTACAAAGATTTTCATTCATTGATTTTTATTTTAAAATATCAAATTTAAACCCAAAGCTCAATGCCAACCAAGAGTTAGATTTAACAAGATTCATAATTATACATATGCAAATTGTAATATTCATTTTTTCCTAGATTTTAAGGTCATGTTACGGCACTGTTTTTCTTTCTATAATTTATATTTTATTACATTTTTATATTTGATTAGGTAGTGATTTTAATTTTTGAGCAGTGTAACTTAAAACAGTGATTTAAATTTTCAGTGTAACTCAAACGTGTATAACGTGTTGCTGACTAAACGTATTTCGTTTGCGTCTGATTTTGCGTCCCGGAAGTGAGCCATTTTAAAGACCTCACTTTGAAGTAGGAAGAAAGATATATAAACGGCCATTTGGAATTTTTAAAGCCTTTTTTCCTCCTGTATGCTGAAGTGGCTTTTTCCTCCGAGATACAGTAACGGTTTTTTCCTCCACCATGCCGTAGTGGCTTTATCCTTCCGTCATGCCGTAGTGCAGTAACAGCTTTTTTTTTTCTCAGTGAGAGAGTAGTGTTTTTTTTTATCAAGCCGTAGTAGGCTTAGTCTTTCATCTTGCCATAGTGCAGTGGCTTTTTCTGTTCTAAAAATATTCTGCCCATCCTAACACATTTCGGGTCAAACAGTGATTAGCTACCAAAATGGGGATGGGAGAATGGCGGGTGAGACAATATCTGGATGAGAATCTCACCAGGATAGGCTAAGCTGTTTATGGAGAACCCACAAGGAGAGGCCAAGCAGTAAGTCAACATGTGTAATTCGCGCGAAGTCAATTTTACAAACTTTTAGATAGTATTTTTTGAAGCCTTACACACTTTTACACTTAAGATCGGTAATTCATAGAACTCTAGTTTAAATGTGTACCCTCTCATAGCCTAAGGGGCTGTAGTTAATGTAATTTTAAGAGTATAATAACTGCAAGATTTTTTATTTTGTTAATATACTTTTCTCTGTGTTAATGCAGCCTTTTACTGAACTACCCGCTCTTTCTTTCAGGACGCACAGGTTGTAATATATTTAATCCTATTTTAACAACTAAATAACTCTTCAGTATTTTTTCATTTTTTGAGCTGAAATTAGATTCCTTTTATTCTAAAATGAATGGTGCTCAAAAAAATAAACATTTCAACCAAGCTTTTTAAACAACTATAGAGACTATTTTCTAAAGAGGTACAAAAATTATCTATTATCCACAATCTCTCCAAACAAAACAAGCTAGCTTATATATCTAATTTTTGATCTCTCAGTATTAATATCCACTCAATCCATTTTCGAAAATTAAGATATACATAAGGGGCAAATAACGGCTTCTATTTAATAAATAAAATATTTTTAAAAAATAAAGAAAGTTGAGGCTTTACAAAATAGCGCCGCAAACGTGAGGCTATAAAATAGCCGCAAAGGAGACGTTATAAAATAATATTCAAAAAAACTCTCATTGTTCTATAAAATAGTCAACTGCTCTTGAAAAGTTTCTCTTCTCGCAGTTTCTGCTCTGATGTAAGGAGTTTAAGGATCCACCATGCAGAAACTTTTTTCATCACTAGGTCTTTATTCATAACATTAGAAATTAGCTTCTTTCGCAAGCACCGGGATCATTATTGATCGATCTGTCAACTGTAAATCTTTAGTAAGCCTAATGATTTCCTTAATTCTTGCCTCAACTTGTTTCATTGAAACGGTTTTTTTTTTTTTTTTTTAAACCAGATTTTTACTTGAAAATAAGTAGGGTCGGAATTGTCATACATTCGGGGCATGATTCATGAATGAATTTTGGTCTATTTCCCTCTTTATTGAGAATTTTTAACAATGCGCAATTACTCTAACTCATCTTTTTGAAAAGAAAATGTAGGTCTACAACACTTTTCCTAGAATCAGTAAATTTTTAATTCGTAAGGAATTGTTGCCGAAATTTTTAGTAAATGGCGTACTAACATAAACTAACATTGTTAAAGTATATGCAAGGGAGGCTCATCTATTTTGAGGTCTTTTCAATATTACTAAATGCTTCGATCTAGCTGAAAATTAGTAGAAACTGTTATCTCTGTATCTTACTTATATCTGTTCTGTCTCTCTATATGTTTGTCCCTAGTATATATCAAAACTCAACTAACCCAATTTAATTCAAATTTTAAACTTTCATTACGTATTCCTTCGAATATTAAAAATAATTTATAAAAATAGAAAATGTGATAAAATGGGGAACTATGGCAATTTTCTTAGGGACTTTGGCTTATCCAAACTAACTTGAACTAATTTTTAAAACATATATTACTCAATCTTCAAAAATATTCATCCCCAGATAACGAACATAATTAGCAAATTTTTGAAAATATGCGTGCGATGCAGTAACTTTCCAATCTGCAAAATCTAAAAAAAAAGATGTGAATGATGACTCATCATATTAGGGTGACGGTTATTTTTTAAAACCCAAAATATTTCTGAACTGGTAAAATTGTCCATTTCGTCCTGCTAGGAGACTCGTTGATGTGACTTTTTTAGCAGTGCGACTATTTAAAGCAGTACCCAAAGTGCTACCGGCTAAGGCTTGCTAAATTTTGACGCTACAAACATGTTTTTAGCACGCACCGTCACTTTTAAGTTGAAAATATCATGCATTTGGACGTATCCTGACACCTTCATGCCCAAACGTGGTCATATACGGAGCCGAATCAGCCCACGGGGACTGGCGCGATGTTACAGTACGGACTAGGTGCTCTTTCTTAATCCACGAATATCATGACATACTTGATATATCAGTCTGTACTATGTTATACGATACGTTGTACTAACAATAAAATTATTACATTTATAGGTTGCAGCATTAGCTAGAAGAAAAGAACGTTTAGAACAATATGCCAAAACGCTAAGTAGCGAAAAAGGCAAATATCATCCTTTTAAATGTGACCTTACCAAACAAGAGGAAATTCTCAGCGTTTTTAAAGAAATAGAAAAATTAGGACCTATCCATGTATTAATAAATAATGCTGGACTTTCTAGACATACTAATATTATTGATGGCGATATTGAAATGTGGAAAAGTATTCTAGGTATGGCAACAAATGCTTTTTTTCTTTTCGAATTTTAATTGTCTATTTTATTTTACAATCAGTATATTAATCAATATTGCTATTAATTGTTTTCAGAGTAAAAAAAAACATTCACGGAAATTTTATGAATAAAATAAAAAAAAAAACCCGTAGTACTACGAAACCAACCACATCCAAAATAATTAATGTTACAGTCTGTCAAGTAAAAACGTGGCCGCGGTAATTGATTTTTGGTAGATACGATTCTAGCGATTCAACAAAAAATTAGTAGAAGAAACCTTTGTCTACGACGCATTTTAGTAAAAGTATCAGTCGATCCGAACTTTCGTCGAAATCACGTAAAATCCAAAATGAGTAACTTGTTTGTGCGTCATTTCAAGGCATTATGTCTTTGTTCCCATCCAAACGGGCCTAAAATGACACATTTCGCGGCCGATAGATATATTAACAAGTCGGTGTCGTTTGTGAAGAAGTTGGTAAATTATTTTAAAGAGATGAAAAACGTCGACGACTTGCCAAAATATGGCTCGGTAGGTAAAGTCAATCCGAAAGTCAAAAAACGAATCGTATCTTTTTTTGACGGGACTCGAAGTTGATATTGCGCCAAGGAGTGGCAGAATTAAGAAAATCGGGTTTGAATGTATCCCATGAGACCATTAGACAACATACTGATGCTTATGATGTCAAATTCCGAAGCACGTTGAAAAGACCTTTGCTGGGCGAAAATCAAGTCGCAAAGCAACTCGGTTGGGCCCACGATAATATACTAGAGCGGCCTTCACAATCGCCGGACGTCAACCTTATTGAAAACGTTTGGTCTCTTATAAAGAGAAAGCTCAGAAGAAACACTCTGAGGACTTTGACATTTTCTCGCGTGATTCGAAGATTTGAAGATTTGGAGATTATCCAGAAAATCTCGTCGACAGCATGCCTCAAAGATGCCAGGCGATTATTGATGCAGAAGGCGATTAGATAACTTACTAAGGTGATTGTGCCGTTGTTAGCACACCAAAGAATACATTGATGGCAAAAAATGTTTTCGATACACATTTTTTCAAGAGTACGAGCGTTCACGTTCTTACTTGACAGACTGTACATAATATCACAACTAAAATTGAACCAAGTCCAAGTCTCGACAGTTACTTATTATTGTCGTCATCTGTAGGCCATCTCAGAAGTTAAGATCGATGGAGAAAAGAGTACTTATTGCCATATCAGCATAACATGACAGTAGGATACAACAAATTATATTTCTTTGTTGTATCGTACCGTGATTTTACGTTGATACAATAATAAGTACTCCGGGTTTTGTCCTTTTCTCTGTCGCTCCTAGCTTGACTAATGAGCCGTAATACTGCGAAACGCAACCCAAGGTGGGTCGGTAGAGGAAAAAAAAAAAAAAAAAAACAATTAATAATTGCTAATATTTGTAATTTCTTCAATTTTGGTAGTTAATTTTAAATTTATTTATTGAAGATACACTCCGAGTTATGCACTACGTCACCTATTGGATATTTTAATAACTGTATCCGCTTACGCGTTTATGCTGAAATAGTTCATCTGTTGGTCTTTTAATGTCTGGGCGTACAAGAGTATAAAAATAATGTTTATTGTCCAGAGTAATTTCATCATTTTTCATTTAAATATTCACGTCGTTGTTACCTACATGTTTCCTCATTGCTTTTTCCTTGTTTTCTGAATTTTAAACGATAGTGTTTTCTAAGCTATCTGCCCGGGCGTGAATATGACGCCAGACAAAAAAATTGCTTGGTCGTCAAATTACTGTTGTTGATGAAATTTGCTACTAGTTCGTTTCATCTTGCATTATTTACGGTTTTTTTCTTCTGAAAAATCACTGAAAGTTATTTGGATGAGCGCGCAGTGATGAAGTTTCTCATTAAAGAGGAAAATGGACTAGCAGTTATTCATGAAAAAATGTCCAAGGTGTACGGAAATGATAACCCATTTCATTTTTAAATAAAATTTTGGTTTGAACAGTTTCGATAATGTCGAGACTTGATTCCAGTTCAGCCAGACCTGAAGAGACTATTTGGTTTGCTGAGGATTTGCTGCTGTTCCAATGCTTGTTGAAGAAATCCGAGTATCCGACATTACAGTTGAACAGAGAAGGTGAAAGTTGATGACGATGGTCTCTGAAGCTGCAAAGAAATTTGCTAATAGAATATATGGAAAAAAGATTTATAATTAATGGGAAGATTTACGGAAGCATGATCCAGGCAATTATAGAAAAGCTTCTGAATTCATGTAGAACCCTGCTATTGCACGACAACAGTACGGTCTACAAAATTCAAGCCATTACCGAAAACATCCATCTTATAGCCCGAATTTAACACTCTGTGACTTCTTTTTGTTTAAGCGTCTACAAAAGGATTTACGGGGCAGAAAATCTTCTACAAAATGTCACTGTAGTGTCGTTTCTTGCGGAGCCAAGAAAATATTTTTTAATTAAAGAAAATAACTGGAGAAACGCTTGACTAAGTGTATTAGTGTACACGGTAGTTACGTGGAAACAAAATTTTTAGTGTTCCGTACGGAACTTTGGAAAATGGGATAACATCGGTGTCTATCTATCCGTTATATTCGATTTTCTCTGAAACTATTTAACAAAGAGAGTTGAAATTTGGCATTAATATAGGAATTGATGATTCAATCAGGGCTGTATAGTTTTGAAAGTTAATTTTTCACTTAACAGGTTAGTATTCGGAGATCAAATTGGAAGTAAAAGTTTTTTTTTGTAGGGTCATCGAGTGGGATGTCAAATGAAAGCTTGTAAAAACACGAGTTTAAAAATATATATCATGTAATATTCGCGTACACTTTTCTTTATATACCGTATCTCTAAGAGTACTGAACGAAAATTTCGGTATATCTAGTGTAAAAAAAACTATTTGACTTGATAATATGCTGGAGATTTTTTTCTTGGAAAGTTGTGAATTGAACCGACACTAAGAGCTATTAAATATTAATACGTACTTGGTGTTATCAATACTACACTCATATACTTTTAAGTACATTACTGCTTTAAGCGTTTGGTCGATCACAGATAAAATAAATTTCCATGATTATAGGTGACCAACGGCCAGGTACCGAGACAAAATAATTTATGTGCTTATAATTGAACTAATATTTAGATGGTAAATATTTGTTTTATACTTTTACTACAAAGATGTCTCGCGTTTTATATATTTTGCACCTGGCCGGTTTTTTTTTATGCTCCGCAATTTTTCCTTCCTCAGAAAGGTACATAACTCAAAAAAACTGTTATTTTAATATAACTGTTCTAAATTAATTCTAGTAAATAAAATATTATGAATTAGGGTCATCAAGACATTAATTTTATCGTTTCATCAAAACTTATTACAAATTTTTAAAATAAACGTATTCTTTCAGATACGAATGTTTTGGGTGTAGCAATATGCTCAAGGGAGGCTATTCGTAATATGAAAGAAAACAATACTAAAGGGTATATTATTAACATTAATAGTATAGTTGGACATAAAGTTGTGGATTTTCCTGGAGAAAGCCTTTACCCGGCTAGTAAACACGCACTAAAAGCTTTAACTGAAACCTTGAGATTGGAAATCAACAGGAATAAATTGCCGATTAAAATTACGGTATGTATAAATTTTTGCCAGTCCGTCTAAATTAGGTCAGTTGTCTTACAAATGACTAATTTCTGATATCTTTTTACTTGGAAGATCAGGATTTTTCGTCTAAATGAACCAATATTTCTACTACCATAAAAAAATATTGACGTATTAAGTTCGTAAAGTGACGCTTTTGTCTTTGAAAATGTTTTTTAACGTTACGTTACACCGTGCGCAAAATATTTTGCGCTTAGTATGCAAGTTAGTTGGCCGACATGACCCAAAGTAAGATATTTAACTTAATAATTTCCTCGTTTTATTGTTTCATTTCTAAAATTGAGCAATAAATCAAGAAACATATAGAAAACAAAAATTTTTTTTTTTTTGGTTGCTGTTACCTGCAACGTAATTAATTGTACCACCGCTACATGGACCAACATTTATTCCTGAACTTTCTAATATCTGAACTTGAAATTTCACAGTTTAGAATTTAATTTGAAGTTCTTATTTTATGAGCGGATAAATAGTCTACATAAGCTTCAAAAGCAGTTATAGATTTACTTTTTCCATGGCGCTTCAATTCAGATATATTTCCTGTGTTTTTGGCTAACGTTCTCAGAAAGCGATGACTAGTACGAACTCTATAATATGGTAACTTCAGGTACCTTGCTGTTAACCTAGGTATTAAACTCATTTCAGTTTCGTTTATATATTTATTATTTTCATATTTCTAAAAAATACTTCGAACAGTAGTATAACTTTGACGAAATGTCGTATATTCTTGATAAAACTCTTATTCTCCTGTTAAAATTTTAGACTCTTTAACACAAATTTTAACTAACATTTCTTTCAAATATGAGATATATTTAGTAAACTTTATAATTTCCACATTTCTGTCCCAGCCAGTGTTGATTTTAGCATGGAATATATTGACAATTACTAGAAGATTTAACTGTCTTTTAGTATTCAGCCAAACATGCTAATTAAATATTCTCAGACACTTTTTTTGATTTATTTAAATCACACCATTCTTTGAATTGCTGATGTGTTATATTGCGGCTTGGATTTGTTCAATAGAAGATTTAAAATACCCAATTCGCAGTATCTACTTTATTTGGTGATGTGCCGCTAAACACATCACCACACTAAACAATCTCCATACAATCAGAAATATCTAGCAGCAAATCCAACTATTACGAGAGACAGTGTTTTCGATGAAATTTGAAGAAGAATCAAGCTTAAATGGTGCGGGATATTAAGTTAAATATTCAAAGATAAAGCCATCCCAAATATATAAAGGCCAAAGTTTACGACCAGTGCATCCTACTCGTAATTACATATGGCGCTGAAACTTGGACACTGAATAAAGCCGTCATACAAAATCTAGCTCAGACCCAGAGAGCATACAAAATTCCAAAAACTAGACCACATATAACTTAAGAACATTGTTGACAAAAAATGTAATTACATTTTCTTATTTCACGTTTTAAAATAACAATTTTGCTCTATTTTGCCATTAACTAACTATCTTTTATAGTAGTTATATTAGCCCAAAAAGAACAGATCTTCTCTTAAGAACTTCTACTGTTAAGAAAATTAACTCATCTTTCTAAATAATGTCATTAACAGTTGTGCATCTTGTTCTAAACGTTGTATTATCTTCTGAGGAAAGCCAAAATATAATCCTTTGTTTTCCTGGTAAATGGTATTGCTTTATATGGGAGATAACCATGTTCTTGTAAAATGTTTTGAATCTTGTAAATTGTTTTGCCAAGATCCTCAACAAAATCTGTTATAGAATCTTTTGGATTTTCTAAAATCTATATGTGCATATATATATATATATATATATATATATATATATATATATATATATATATATATATATAGTAGAACCCCGGTTATCCGAGGTAACGTGGGGGGCACCCTCCTCGGATAACTGAAAACTCGGATAATCCGGATTAGTTTTTTATTCATTCAAAAAATAAACACTAATACTTTAAACCGATGTATTAACGTTTTTAACATATAAATAGGAACATACATTATAAAACAGTGAAATAGGTATCTATACGCTTCTGTTTCATATTGCATCTTCTTTTTCTCACTGCAATGTTTCTCCATCTATTAAGAAGAAGCAAATCCGCTGGGGTTGCCCCTGGTTGTTGTTCGATATACCTCAAAGCTTTTTCCAAAGAAGCAAAACCTTCTTGATGAGAGATCTTAGTGGGAGACTGTTCATCCACCGCCACTTCGTCATCGTCATCGTCATCTGATTTTTCGGTTTCCTGAAAGGCATTCGTTATTTCTTCAATACTCATTTCTTCTTTTAAATCATCTGCTGTAATCCATTCAACAACATCTTCTCTTGTCTCATTTTTGCAACCTTTTAATTTTTGCATCAATTCAAATAAACTTTTTTCTTTTTCTTCTATCTCGCTGTCAAAATTTGAACGGGACATTTCTCCATGGCTTCTCAATTTCAAAGCTAATTTAATGGAGTATCATCTTCACTGTCATTATAGTCCTCAAATTCAATAACTTTTGACCAAAATTTTTGAATAGTGGTAGTACGCACAGAATTCCAAGCTTGCCTTACTCAGTAAATAACATTTTTCAGTGTAAGCTTTCTCATCCCATTGATAATATCCTCCTTTTCTGTGTATTCTAACAGATGTTCAAGATATAAACGCCTATAATTTTTTTAATGTTTTCGAGGATACCTTGATCCATTGGTTGCATTATGCTGGTTACATTTGGAGGAAAAAATTTTACAACAATATCGCCCACATGAAGTCCTTCTCCAGGGTGAGAGGAGGCATTATCCATTAACAAAATTGCTTTAATAGGAAGACGGTTTCTGTTCAAAAATTTAGTCACAGATGGCACGAACTCTTCTTCAAACCAGTTAGTAAATAAGGTCGCATCCATCCATGTGCTCTTCTGACTTTTGTAATAGACTGTTAGGGCTTTGGGTGAGATGTCTTCTAAAGCTCTTGGACGTGCAGACTTGCCAATCACCATCAGTGGGATTTTGTGCTTGCCAGATGCATTGGAACATACCATTATAGTTAATCTTCCCTTACTTCGTTTGTGCCCAGGAGCTGATTTTTCCTGTCGAGATGCCAATGTTTTTGATGGAAGCATTTTATAATTCAGACCAGTTTCGTCACAGTTGTAAATTTGATCACATGTGTATCCACAATCTTCGATTTGCTTTTTAAAGCTCTGCTTAAACTCTCAGAAAGTTTTTCACCACATACAGTCAGTTGTCGTACACCGTACCGTTTTTTTCCAGCGATCAAGCCACCCAGAACTGGCGGTAAACTGATCTATCTCTGGGAATTGCCTACTAATCATTATTGCTTTCTGTTGTAAAATTGGACTTGATAAAGGCACACCTTTTGATCTCTGTTGGTTAAACCGCATGAATAAAGCTTCGTTA
Organism: Pachyrhynchus sulphureomaculatus; assembly: GCA_019049505.1. Classification (NCBI taxonomy): domain Eukaryota; kingdom Metazoa; phylum Arthropoda; class Insecta; order Coleoptera; family Curculionidae; genus Pachyrhynchus; species Pachyrhynchus sulphureomaculatus. Next base: position 216,320,715 of record CM032446.1, read on the forward strand.
ACCTTTTCATAGTCGCCGGTTTTAATCGATTTTCTTCCTGAGGACGGGGAGGCTTGATTTATACACCACTCTTCTATTTTTGTGCGGTTCCAATCTCCAACTGTTACCTCACCTACTCCATAATCTCGTACAACAACTTTAATTGTCTCTCCTGCTTTAATTCTTCTGATGGCTTTTAATTTTTCTTCAATAGGAACGACGATTATTTTACGCTTGTTTTGCTCCATTATAATACGATAAACAAAAATTCAAACAAAGCAGTTCGTATTAATTACACTTAACTACCAGAACTCCAACCAAATAAATTATGTGAGTATACTCGTACTTCTCCGTAGTAAAAGCTATAACGCACTGCATTCACGCAAATTTATATGCTGAAAGACTCCAAAAACTTAAATAGAGGAAATCCTCACACGGGCCAGGGAGATTCCCCGAAGGCCCAGACGATTTTAAATGGAAATATGTACATACATATTTTAGAAGCTCGGTTAATACGCAGCATAGTCGCGCATACCTCGGATAATCAGGTTCTTAGATTGGCTCGGTTAATCCGGAGCTCGGATAAACGCGACTCGGTTAATCGGGGTTCTACTATATATATATATATATATATATATATATATATATATATATATATATATATATATATATATATATATATATATATATATATATATATATATATATATATATATATATATATATATATATATATATATATATATATATATATACATATATATATATATATATATATATATATATATATATATATATATATATATATATATATATATATAGATGGTTTAAGAACAACTAAAAACGGACAAAAGTCCGTATTTCAGCAGTTTACCTACTATTCTCTTATTTGTCGAATTCATCCCGAGAGCGTTTCGCCATATGACGGCTTATCAGTCGGGCTAGGATCGACAGAATTTTACTGTACTGACAACCAATAATGATATAATATATAATGGTTCTATAAAATCGTAAAATCCATACAAAATGTTATATTCAAAAATAGATTATATTTCAGTTATATCAAAAACGCAAAGCATAATTTTTTTCTATTTTGCTTATGTAAAAAAATATTTAGAGAAACCTCTGTGTTTACCATTTTTACCTAACTCATTATACAAGCAAGATGAATGGATGATTATGATGGTTTATAAAAACACTGTGTATTTTAATTTTACGCACAATTTTCAAAGTTGTTGTTTTGAGTAGACATTCATATTTTATGGATAGCTTAATAAGAATAAAAATTTATATAGAAATATTTATTTTAAAACTCACAATGAATTTTATGATACAAAATGTTACAATTTTTTTTTTCTTTGAAACTTTTCTCTTACTTCGAAGTTATTTGACTTATTGTTATATATTGTCTAGAGTATAAGCCCTGGATCGGTTAGGACTGAATTTGGTGAAGCAAACTTTCCAGAGTTGTTAAAGGAACTGGGAGACACATACCTTAAAGATCTTCCTTTTTTGGAGTCTTCTGATATTGTTGATGCAGCTGTGTATGTTTTATCCACTCCTGACCATGTAAATGTAAGTAAATCTACTGTAATCTTATGTTACTTATACGAGGACGACTCAGGGTGGATTTTGGTATGATGAAACTGTTACGTTACTTTTTCGTTTTTCAAAATCTATATTAGTAAATAAGATAGAATAAAAAATATTGCATTTTTTTAGTTAATGTAATGAAGCTCGGTAAAGGCCCTTGCGGTACCAACTACAATAATTTTTACTGATGAGTACAAAATGAATGTTGGCTCGCTGCCCCTCAAAAATGCCGTTTTTTTAAAATAACGTTCAAATTTTCAAAATTTTATATTTATCCCATTTTATCAACTTCTTCATATATTTTCAAGGTAGTAAATCATTGTAAACTACGACCGGAAACATACAATTCTGCCATTTTCTATAATAGTGCTATAAACGAAACACTTTTGCCAAAGCTCTTAATACGTTTACTAAGATATTATACTGGTTGTGTTGCTAAGCTTCTCATGGTCGCATAATATTGTCAAAATCTTATTTTTTGACTTCAATACACTATAAAAGCAAGGACCTTCATAAGCTAACTCGGTCACTTTTTATAACTGAGGAGAGAGAAAAAATATCAGGGACAAGTTCAAAGAAAATAATGCTGCTGAATAATTTGAGTTAGTTCTGACAATTTTTTTAATAATTTATGGTCCAGTGCTGTTCATTTTATGGCTACACACCACATAAATGTTATGTCATACATATTTTATATACTCACATACATACCCAGATACATATTTACAGATTTGAATGTAAAATTTTTAGCTTGTGGTGCTGGTGTAAACAGTGGTCATTCTGAAAATAAAGAAGCTGAAAATAAAATATAATTATAATTAATAAGTGTTGACGTGACTTGGTAACTTGTTGGTAGGTGAATAATTAAAAAACACCTAGCTTTCTCAGCTCCAATCAGGTGAATCTACGTTCTCCACGTCGTCAATGTTCTCATTGAAATTTTCTTATCATTTTTAACGGTCTCTAAATCAACCAGAAGAACAGGAGAAGTTCTGCTACTTGAAAAAAACAGTTACTATTCACTTAGCAATCCGACTTGCACGTGCATACTTAAATACTTAAATTTTCAGTAGACTCATATTTAATTACATGATGAACAAGAAACGTTTGGGTTGAGTTCTTCAGTCTGATACCAGATCTATCTTGTTGAGTACTCTAAATATAGGATATGCTTTTCTAGTACAACTTGCGTTGGTGGGAGTATATTTAGTGTTTTTAGTTTTGGTTTTTCCATAGCACTGTACTTACCAATCAATATAATCCCAATGCAGATGCAAAGACATTATCGACGAAACCAAGAAGGCACACAATAAACGAATTAGAAATAAATTTCTTGCCTGCCTCAACAATTGTAGATCGTTTTCGTCAGTCGCTAAGGCCATTGGTCCCAATTTTACCAAATTCTATACCACCAAGCACATGATCAGATAACACTAATGCAAGGAACTCTTTGCTTCACATTCTACTGTCGATTTCTAAGGAAAAATACCACCCACTATTCCCATAGTGCAGGCCAGAATATCTGATATTGTCTTTAGACAGCGTAACATAAAACGTATTGAAATAAAGCCAGACATCAAAAAAGCTTCTGACGCCCATGAAATTTCTGCCACAGTACATAAAAAATGCGGAAGCTTAGTTCGCTTGCACATCATCATTCAAATTATTGGGCGTTAACTTAGAAGCAAATATATCTTAGTATCAACATGTCGCATGCATAGTAAAGAGAGGTTTTCAAAAGCTAGGTATACACACTGTACAAAGCTCAAAATCGTCCAACGATGGAATACTGCTTCCATGTTTGGAGCTTTACTGTCAAAAATACATTGCATTTTTAGGATTCTATTCAGAAGAGAGCTGTTTGCCTGATTGGAGACCAGAAACTTTGGTGTCTTGGAACATCGAAGAACGATTGGAGACTTGAGTCTACTCTACAAGTATTTCCATGGAGTGTGTTCGATGGATATAGCCCGTTTAATTCTTCCCAGAGCAGTGCATGCTATTAATACACGTCGCGCTAATGCATCACGTCCGTATATTGTTCAGCTTGTTACTCCTCTTACAATACTTTTTAAGCAATCTTTTATATGCAGAACATCATCTTTTTGAAATGATTCGCCAAGTACTGTGTTTCTTAACGAGTACAACTTACAGCGATTTAAAACCCATGTGAATCGGTTTTTCTGCTCATGCTTTGCTCCTGCAGACTTTTAGGGATTTCCCTATAGTACGTGTGCTACGCCCATAAAAGAAGAACACTCCTTATTGGACATGCTCCGAGCATTTATAAAAGTTTTTCATTTACAACACTCTAATCTACAATGACGAATATAGGTTTCTGGTCACCCGTATGGAGTTGATAATTATTTTGTTACAGTCGTCATCTCAAAAGTATTTTTAAAAAAAAGTAAAATGTGACAAATAGAAAATTTTGAAAATTTGGCCACTAGTTCGCACAAATACCACAAGAGCCCTGATCGAATGTTTCTTTTGGAATTATCATCCAAAATTGGTCCCGTTACTATCAGGAATATGTGTACCAAGTTTTATTGCATTAGCATAAAGTGCAGTGTTCTAGTTAACTAGGACATGTGCCCTACGAACTAAGTATTATTCAGTCCAGTTTCGGCCAAATATCTTTAGACTAAAGTACACGTTCTGTTTTTATTGACGCGAGAATAATTCAAACTATTTAGTTTTAAATAATAAGTTGTTTTTATCTGTAGTTGCCTTTTCTAGCTCTGTTAATTAGAAATAATAAAAATATAGCGTTAATTAAAAAAATCTCATAATCTATTTATCGGTGAGTTATTAGCATTCGAGTATATGAAAACTGACGAAATTTAGTAAAAGTGAAAGTCTATCTTTCAAAACTTTCAATCGATCATCTCTAGGAACACTAAAAAAAACTGTCGAGTTCCTTGTAGTGTGGGAACATAGTAGATGCTTAATAGATTATTACTTCGCTCGAATAATATCGAAAGAAAGGTATGTTGCATACTATAATTCACTACCCTTTTTAGGTAAAGGAAATAATCATTCAACCAGTTGGAGAACGATTTTGAGGAAAACTATTTGAAGACACTCCAAAATATGCATTTTCTATTCTAAATTTTATAATATCTAATAAAGATATACATATTAACCCTGTTTTTTTTTTACTTTATTTAGTATATAAGGATCTGAAGGATCTTAGGCCCATAAGCATACTGCCAACGCTGTCGAAGGTCATTGAGAGAGTGATGGAGCGGCAAATGCGGGAGCATATTGAGCGGTACGGGCTCCTACCGGATTTCCGATCTGGTTTTCGCAAGGATCACAGTTGTGCTACTGCACTTCTCAAAGTTACGGACGATATTTTGTCGGCGGCGGACCGTGGTGAGCTCACTGCCTTGGTGCTCTTGGATTACTCGAAAGCTTTTGATCGTTCTTGGTTTCCTTGATTTTGGGGGAGATGCTTGTGGGCTTATTAAGAGCTATCTCGAGAACAGAACACAGTGTGTAAAACTTAATCGTAAACAATCCAGTCAGGTAGTCGCTAAGTGTGGTGTGCCTCAGGGGTCAATCCTTGGGGCTCTACTTTTCACATTGTACACTTCTCAACTTACTGTCAACCTGAAGAACATCTCAACGCACCTATTCTGGAGGCGAATGATAAACTTTCGAATGAGCTTGAGCATCTTCGGAAAGTTTCACTAAACCATTGTCTTGAATTGAATCCTAAAAAAAGTCAATTACTTTTATTTGGACGGGAGCAATGTAGGGATCAATATCAGGATCCGATACATGTCAGTATAAATAATGACACAGTACAGGTTTCAAATGTTGCCAGGAACTTGGGATTATTGCTGGACGTTAAATTGAGATTCTCAGAACATATCAGGAAAGCATTTGCAAATCTAAAACTTATTTTTAACCAACGACACCTTTTGAATGCCGCTCTGAAAAAATCCTTGTGCGAATCATTGGCGCTGTCGCACTTTGCTTTCTGCGACACTGTGTATGGACCCTGTCTTGTGGAGCGGGATGTCAGACGCATACAGTGTATACAGAACTGTTGTGTGCGTCTAATTGGTGGCATAAGAAAGTATGAGAGGGGAGTGAGTGTTGCAATGAAAGAGATTGGGAGGCTAATTATGAGCGAAAGAAGGCATTTACATAATTTGGTTCTATTTAATAAAATAATTTTCAAAAAAATTCGTAAATATTTATATCAGAAAATTAAATTTAGATATGATGCTCATGCCTTAGATTTGAGGCATAAATTTACCATCACTCCTCCTTATCATAGAACAGCTTTATTTGAACGATCATTTAGCTATCAGATATCAATGTCTTACAATAAATTGCCTGCAGGCTTAAGACAATTAGAACCCACCGCGTTTAAATATAGGACACGCAACATGTTGATAACATTGCCGTCCCGTGCATGATTTGCCTTCTGTTCTGATCCGGTCTCTTATGTCACCGTTGCGTCGAAATGTAGTATTACTGTGCTTTTGCCAAGTCTCAAACAACATTTGTCTCACAGTTATATTTATGTATTAGTTTTTATTTCATATATATAAATTTAGTTATTATTATTGAATCAACTGAATAGGTTAAATGAGGAAGCTTGGCTTCAATTTCGCCTTTTGTAATCTTACCTTGTAAATTACAATAAAGACATTATTATTATCACAAAAAGTTCTTCTTTCTCACATTTGATCGATGTGGTTCTATGTTTGGCTGACGGGCCAAAACCAAGTCAGCACAAACGCTATTACCATTCCGTATTAAGGAATGACCTGACAATGTTACATGTTTTCAAAATCACTGACTTCTGAATGTTTCTGTGTATGTCGGTGTTGAGTCCTAATTGCACTAAATGTGGTGTGAATGTTATTGGTGTAAGGCCTGTGGCTGATATAATGAGGGGGACAATGATGACTTTTTCTTGTCGCCATAGCCTTTTTTATTTCCGTTGCAAGGTCTGTGTATTTGGAAATTTTTTCTGTGTATTTTGTTTGGATGTTTGTGTCGTTGGGGACAGCGATGTCAATTAGATAGATCAGATATTATATTATAATTTATATAATTAGATAGATCTTTTTTGCACTGAAAAGTAACATCGGGTCTATTAGCGGAGACTGTTTTATCTGTATGGATACCGATGTCCCAGTAGAGCTTGTAATCTTCATTTTCAAGTATTATTATTATTATTATTATATTCGATTTGCACGCAGAAGACTAACAAGTCAAGATTAGAATGAAATGAGTTTAGACTAAAATATTCATTACAAGATTGAAAAACCTAACAATAAAAAAGTAGATGATTTTGGTATTATAAATTTATTAACACTATATTTTATCAATAAAAAATTCTATTAAACAAAAATTATAATTCGATTATGACAGCCAAAAACGATATTCAAGTGAATGTGTCTAGGTAGACGTAAAAGGGTACACTACACAAATACTGAACTGGAGGTATTCGTTCGCAATAATGAGATGGAACCCATAGAAAGAAAGACCTTACGACAGACAAGTTTGGAGAAGGGAGTTGGATAGATAACATTTCGTTGTATAAATTATTGTATACATAAACATATTTCTGTAAATTATGTAACAATGTACTACATTACCAACAATAATTTTTATAACCAACCCACGTCTTCAAGTCTTTCTATCATTAGTGGTTTCTTCTTGTCATTATTGTAGGCTCTTCTTCTGCTACATAAGTACTGTAAGTATTCTAAATTAAAAATCGATATTCCATTTTGTTCGAGAATTAGGCCAACAGGCAGATAGATAATTCGATGTAAATTGAAAATTATGAACCAAAAAAACGGAAAGAACTGAAAAAAATTGGGAATGTGATATTTTTAGGAATACGCTACTGACGTGTACAAGGGAAGTAACAACACAATTTATCTAATATTTAAAAAACTAGTTTTAAAATTATTTGAATTACGCCAACGACTGACACTTACTTAAACATTTTGTAAGAATTACACAGGTCAACATTTGATCTAAAAAAAAACACTCGGAGCGGTATGCTCCTTATGAGGTTTTTGGGGTCGCTGATTACGATGAGCGGGTTGGTTAACCTTCATCACATCAGATTCAAGGTCATTTGAAGGTCAAATAGAGAAAAAACCGTAGGAAAAATCTGAAAAATTTCATGCGCATGTTTCTGAGGTCCACGAGTCCGAATCCGTAGTTTGTTTGACCTTACGCCTTTTCCCAGAGGTCATTTGAAGGTCAAATAGAGAAAAAATCGTTGAAAAATCTGAAAAAAATTCATGCGTATGTTTTTGAGTCCGAACCCTTAGTTTGTTTGACTCAAGCCGCCTTTCAGAGGTCATTATAGGTCATTTCATCATCAGTTTATGTTTATTTGAAAAATATGTATGGTCATTTTGCGTTGTTAAATTTAATTTTGTTTTTATCGTACACTTGCGAAGCATACAGAGGTTAATTTACGGTACATTTTTATTGATTATATCTTATACATATCATTTTACATTTACGTTAATATATCACAATCAAAAATGTCTTTTATGCTGCTCGGTCATTACAAGGAAATTAATATGTGAAATATAAGCTAAATAATGGCAGGTAGACTGATGCAAGCAAATATTTTAATACTGTTTAAAGGTACTTATTAGTAAAACTTAAAATATCGTTCATATCAAAAATAGACTATACAAATATCTTGACTAGTTTTGTGACTGTGAAATAGACTTTTAAAATCTAAAAAAAAAATTGACCTAATTTTTGTACTCTCGATGTTCGTTCCATATATCTAGTAAATTTAAAGTCCAGCCCGACTGTGTTTCTTGAGGTATAAATGAAACATTGTGCGCTATGTTATGTTTAAATTTCGTTTTATAACTCAATTCCCAATACATTTCAAATTAATAATTCTAATGTCGAACAACCTTGTTATCAAGTAATCCTTAATCTGTATACTTCAATACTTAATCCTTGTCGACAAAGAAACTCTAATACCTAATACCTTTGAACCCAATAACTTACTTGTACAGTAATCCTTATATCTACTTATACTCTCATATTGTCTTATATAATACCTCAATGCGTAAGTTAACTGCTAAAAATGATTCGGCTCATACTTCGTAGAGTCTCGAGTGTCCAAGTAGATTTTCGAAATCGCGCAGTCAGTATTTAATATGAATTAAGCATAAGAGTTTGCTTCTTTTAGTATTTCTCAAAGCATATTTGAAGTACTACTCTAAACAAGAAAGCTTTCGTTTCTGGTGAAATGATCTTCGATTTGCTTTTCTTTTATGAGATTTATTTGATTCTCGCTTCAGGCTTCAGCAATAATCTGCCAACATGTTTGTCCCCCGAATATCTTTAAGTCTCCACAAAGTTCCCACTGGTTTTGACCGTAATTCAATTTTTGCAATAGCAACTCAAAATTATGGTATTCTTCATCTAATACAACAGAATGAGCGACTGGTAAAGGGGCATAAATATTTCCATTATGTAACAAGATAGCTTTTAAGCTTCTTTTTGAAGAATCTATAAACAGTCGCCAATCACTTGCTGTGTATTCTATACCGTATTCTTGCACTAACCCTTCAATATTATGGCAATAGACTAGATTATTCATTTTAGTAAAATATTTTCTGAATGGACGTTCTCTCGAACGATAGACAGAAATTTTTGTTCCTGTGGATAGACAATTTTTTTCTTTTAGCCTAGATGCTAAAAGCTCTGATCTATCTTTCGAGAGTCCCAAGTCTCTGCACAGATCACTTAATTCATTTTGATTAAATGTTTCGGCTTCCGATATATAATTTTCTTCAACATCTGATTCTTCTGTGCTGAAATTTTCTCTTTCTTCGTGTTCGAATTTTTCATCTGGCATATCTTCATCAGTTACCACTTCTTGTCCCAATTCATTAATTTCCATGCTATGATCAGAATTTGTTTCAATAAAAACTGGTAAAGTCACAGATGTTACACGTGCATATGAAATAGAATCCTTATTCTTTCGGTTGTACCCTTTCAAGTTTGTTAAGCAGAAGTAACAGTCGGTGGTATGGTCTGTTGGGGATCTCCATATCATTGGCCGAGAAAATACCTGGTTATTAATTCTATATAGAACATTGCGGCATTTATGACATATAGATTTTGGTGTGTAAGAGTTATCCAATGAGCTTGTATCAATATGATAAATTTGGTGATATTTTACTTTTAACGAATCTGAAAACATGAATTTCTTTTGTGGAATATACTCCCCACAAACAACACAAAAATTGTCAAGTTTAATGAAACATGACGAATTTTTTGTAGCATTTGACTCTACAGAGGCCAAGTTTCCCACCAATGTAGAGCTACGGTCGCATGATGACTACGCCTGCGGGCCCGCTTTCCCACCCTGACCAGCCGCCGATTTTGGGTTTCCGGGACCCTGTCTCGTAATTTTTTTAGGAGTAGTTGCCATGACGGCATAAACGCCGTAACCCAGAGACTTCGCCGGATAGTGAGACAACTCCGTTGCCCACCGTCACCGCGTGGAGGTGCCCTGGGTGCAACTACACCTTAATACTGGAGTTTAAAGCGAGACTGAGCTAAATTTATAAAAAAGAAGAGATTAAATAATTTCACGAGGAATGAAAAAGCATTTTATTGTCAAAGTAAAACTCCAAATATATATACAAAGATACTTAAAATGACCACCGTATATCTTTTGAGCATAAGATCATGCAGGATTTGAACTGAATGATCTGAAAAAAAATAATAGATGAATTTTTTCAGATTTTTTCCACGATTTTTTCTCTACTTGACCTTCAAATGACCTTCAAATGACATCTGGAAAAGGCGTAAGGTCAAACAAACTACGGATTCGGACTCATGGACTTCAAAAACATACGCGTGAATTTTTTCAGATTTTTCCTACGGTCTTTTCTTTATTTGACCTTCAAATGACCTTGAATCTGAGGTGATGAAGGTTAACCAACTCGCTCATCGTAATCAGCGACCCCAAAAACCCCATAAGGACCATCCCGCTCCGAGTGTTTTTTTTAGATCAAATGTTGACCTGTGTTATTATTACCTTTCGAAGAAATTTTTTGCACTAGAACAAAATAAAATCTGCGGCCAGTTTTATACAACAGTGAAATATATCGAAACTAGGACACCCTGAACTCTACAAGGAGGTAACTTTTAAATAAGAAAGCAGCCACATTTATTAATTCTAGCCGTTATACCCACACATGTTTCTCATTTTGGTGGTATATGGATAAATAGGCTTGGGTAATAGAGAAAGTTTTAGAGAATTTGGTAGTAGACTAATTATGTGCGGCAAAAAACGAAAGAATGGTTTAGGGATTTTAAGCCATATACTAGTATGTTTACTATTGAAATGTACTACCACTTATGAATAAAAATGAAGCAATGCCTAAAAAGCAGTTGCAGTTTGAGGTGAGTACCATTTGCTAACTAAGCTTGTTAGTTTTAAAGATGCTCTAGTTAAAACTTCTAGCAATCACTCAAGTTCTACCTACAGTCTAATTTTCATTATAAAACCTTATTTTTGTTTTGGCTGTAGCATTTAATTTTCGGAGGGTGTCCGATCTATAACTACAACATAAACTATCTGCGACACTAAAAGTGTTATAGGCAATACCATTACGTCCCGAATTTTCAATCAGTTTCAGTTAAATCGAAAGTTCGTTGATTAAAGACTGTTGTGTGTTTGCTAACCATTAAGGCAACGTCAGGAGATATGGTTCACTTGACATAAGTCAATCATCGAATAGAAAAACGCGCGTCGAGTGCAAAAATACAATGTTTGGTGTGAAATTTCAAAATTTCAACGTCGTAATAGCTCATTTAAAAAAGATATGATTCTAATTTCTAATCTTTCTTTTTATAGCCACAAAGAGAAGCAGAATACTCTGAAATAATGCTATTTCATCTAGAAAAAGTTTCTTCTCTTGCTTAAGAACGTTACCAAGGAGCAGTCGTGCTCAACTTACAGGAAGATCCCTCTTATGTAAACTACCATGAGTACAATAAAAAATAGTTTAGGCGCAGTGCGCTCTTTCGCCCCGTCCCATATGAGCAGAAATTCAAAAATAATCCCACTGCGTCGTTTTTCGGATCTTGCAACCTTACGTTTTTACTCTGATCGAGACACGAGATGTTTATATTCTGTTTTAATGTTTTGGAGTATTTTTCGAGGTTACGTTTATATTGGAGATTTTTAATAGTGCATAAAAATAATGACTTTGCGATTAAAGAATGGCAGATTTGTTAAAAAAAACTGCTGAAAAAATAAATATAGAATTAGCAAGTATGTCTGATGAAAGAAAACAACAGTCAGTGAAATGCACCAGCTGCAGAAATAGTTTAGATATGAACAAATTGAGTGATTTCAAAAGAGAAGGGCTTCATTCAAAGTTCAAAATAAAATGTGATAACTGAACGAAATGTAATTTAGTAAATACTGGAGTGATAAGAAACCAAGTCTCTGATATTAATTAATATGCTACTTATTTATGTTGAAAACTAATAAATATTTGATTTGTTATAAATATTGACTTTATATTTACGATCACCCATATTTTTTCTATATATGTGAGCTACACACATTTATTTAAATCCCGCGCAAGGGCGACGTTGCCAAGTCGCTAACTTTTATTTACCAAGTTATGCGAGGAAAACTGAAAACGTTCAAAAGTAGCTTTTGCATATTTGCTTATATGCATAAAGTATTGTTTTACAAAATCATCAGATATAAAGTTGTGTGAAATTATGTAAATATGCTTCTATAATATGTATAAAATGCAACGTCTCTCTGTCTGTCTTCCTGTCAGTCTGTCTGTCCGTTAGTGCGCTTATCACTGGAGAACCACTTATCCAATTTACGTACTTTTTTTTTAAAAACATACATATGTTCTCTGGCCAGGTTATAGGCTATATTTTATTACATTAGATAACATAAGGAATAAGCAGTGACGATAATAGTGAATCAAGTCGGAAGAAAGTTTGCCGCTAGCGGGTTCTCTTGCAATACACTGCCTGAACCATTAAATATGGAACAATATAATGTAGCAAAGAATATCTATAATATATATAAAATGCAACGTCTCTCTGTCTGTCTGTCGGCCTATCCGTTAGCGCGCTTATCTCTCGAGAACCACTTATCAGATTTTCGTGTTTTTTTTTAATTCATACATATGTTCTCTGGCCAGGTTATATAATAATCTATAGAATATATATAAAACGCAACGTCTCTCTGTCTGTCTGTCTGACTGTCCGCTTAGCACTCAAGAACCACTTAGCCGATTTACATGTTATTTTTATAAAATACGAAGGGAATAAACAAAGACAAAATGTTAATATCTAGGAAAAAAGATGGAAGTTTAGCAGTAAGCTTGGCAGAAAGACTGAATAGATGGGCGGAATACTTTAAAGAAACATTAAATGAGGAGTTGAATAAGAAATAGGAAGCAAAATTAACTGAAAGGCAGGAGGGGACAAAAAAAAACCCTGCAAAGAAAAAATAAGAAAAATACTCAGAACCCAAACAAAAAATGAGGCCCCAGGTGGAAATTATATAACAGTAGAAATGATAAAAGCTGGAGGAGTAGATCTGGAAAATGAAATATGCCGGTTGGTGCAAGAAATATGGGAAACAGAAAAGATGCCAGTGAGCTGGAGAGCGTCGCTCTTTTGTCCAATATACAAAAAAGGAGAAAAAACTATATGTGCTAATTATATACCAATAGCCTTACTGGATGTCGTGTACAAGATAGTAGTGGTGACTATCAAAAACAGACTAGAAGAGAAAGCCGAGTCTATTCTGGGAGAGTACCAGTGTGGATTGAGGAAAAATAGTTTGGTTTCAGACCAGATATTTTCGATTAAGCAAATCCAAGATAATACCTTAGAACAAAATTTGGTACTACACTTGATCTTTGTGGATTTCCGAGAAGCATATTACTCTGTAAATAGAGAAGGACTCTACAAGATAATGGAAGAACTAAAAATTCCAAGTAAATTGATTCGCATGATGCGAATAACCCTGAATGACACAGAAAATAGAGTGTTGGTTGAGGGCAAAGTATCAGACAAGTTTAAGGTGAAGAGAGGATTAAGACAGGGGGATCCCGTGTCGATATGCCTATTTAATTTGGTACTAGAGAAGATAATCCGGGAGTCAGAAATAAAAACAAATGGAACGATATACCAACAAACCTGCCAATGCTTGGCCTATGCGGATGATGTAGCAGTGATTTCAAGAGCAAAAGAGAACCATAAAAAAGCCATAAGTAGGATAGAAGAAAGGGGAAGGATGAGAGGACTAAAGATAAATGAGGAAAAAACAAAATACATGGAAATTACAAAGAAGAAGGATAATAAAAACAACAAAAGTTTAGATATAATAAACAACTTAGGGAAAAGATATATGTTTGAAAAAGTAGACAAATTTAATTATATGGGGGCAACAATAACAGAGAGTGGACAAGAAAGAATAGCGCAAGGACAGATATTTTCAAGGGCAATGAATCCAATATTGAAATCAAAGAATGTATCAAGAAAAGCAAAAAAAAACATATATGGGACAGTTGTTAGACCCTCGGTGACATATGGATACGAAACGTGGAAACTGAATGCAAGAGAAAAGGAGACGTTGGAGGTGTGGGAAAGGAAAGCTTTGAGAAGAATCTATGAAGGAAGGAAAGAAGAGGGACTGTGGAGAAGAAGAACAAACTACGAATTAAAATGCCCCCCTTATAAGCCAAATTAGAGGAAGCTAGCGATTAAGATGGTTGGGACAAGTGGCAAGGATGAAGGAAGAAAGACAGGCAAAGCAAGCTCTGATAAGAGGAGTGGTTGGAAGAAGAGGCAAGGATATAGCTCGATCTACATGGATCAGGCAGTAAAGTAAGATCTGGAGTTGATGGGAATCCCGCTCTAGGAAAAGCTAACAGGAGACAAAAAGAAGTGGAGACAAGTATGCAACCAAGCCATGGGCCTCTAAGGCCCCTCGAGCCATATAATAATATAAACATAACGAATAAGCAGTGACGATAAAGGTGAATCAAGTCCACGCGATCGCAGCCGCGGGCACATCTAGTTCTGTATAAAATAACAAGAAATATTTTATTTCTTTATAGTTAATTATTCTACCTACTATTTTGTTTTTGGCAGTTTTTTTTAACACAAAGTAATTAGAGTTCATTTATATTTATCATATTCTACTAAAAATCAGACGATAGAAGACAAAGCGGAACATTTACCGATCAAATATTGATGAGTCAAGGCGGACGATGAAAGAAAACTAAAATTATTTTTAGATGTTGTGAAAAAAATTTAACAAAGTAGACTTTTATATCGAAGAGAGAAAAAGGGATGATTATTCAGAAATAGTTTTGATTTTCCATATAAAACAGTACTTGAAGATGGTATTACGGGAATTGGTAAGCTGAATCTTATACGGATATTAACACTTTAGCGAGACGTGTATTCTTAACAACGACCTGGGAGGAATCAAACGGACTATATGGATCCAACACTTTTTATAGTATTGATTTAAGTTGCTGGTGAGTTCCAGGTTTCTATTCAAATGAGTCACTCACTTCTGGGTAGACTCTGGAAAATGCATAGTATTATGGACAAGAGCCCCAAATATGTAAGCCACATTCCATTATTGGTCAAATTTGAACGTTTTTAACGTTTTTTGTTAAAAAACGAATACCTCTTGCTATAATTTTCTTTACAGAAAAATATTTGTTATATTTTTAATTAATGATTTTAAGTTTTTCAAAAAAAATCGTAAGAAAATTAACATTATTATAAAATAAAACATCCGCTTCAACATATGTCGGGATAGAGTTCGTATGTTAAAAATGCAAATTTTAACAGCCATTATTTACAAATGTAGTGCCGTATGGAGTATTGAAATTTTTTATACCTATAAATATGTATATTCAAATTTTCTCGATAATTGTAAGAAAATTATATTATTATATTTTCTTAAGAACGTCTTTAAGAATAACTTCTTTAGTAAATAATAAGGAGAACACATAAATTAATTAAATTTTGCTGTGTAATAAATGCAATGCATTTATTTTATAACCAATTTAGCTTATCATGTTGTTTATTTACAATGTTACTAATTTTGACGATTTTAAATATGGTATATAAGTAGTTTGGTTTTATTTTTTTTTATGGGTCACCCTCTCTCCTGCCCGTCCCTCCTGAATAGAAATTTCTCTTTTGTGGATGTATATCGGCGAGGATGTCGTAATATTAGTCATCGTAGTCCAAGTTCCGACACATACATTTGTATTTCACAACACGTTACTATATTTCTGCAACAACCACTATCTATGGATGTGGCCAAGCCACTTATATACAAATAAATCAATAAATAGGTACATAATGCTTGATTTATTACTAAATTCTGCATAATAAATCAGTAAAGTGCCGTACCTATATAGAGCATTAAGCATTGAAAACAATAAGCGTAGTGTTTTTTCACTTAAGCCAGCGTTTCTCAACCTGTGGGGCGCGCTCCAGTGGAGGGCGTGATTACACTATTAGGGGGGCGCGAGCGTATCGAAAAGAAATTATTATTAAAAACATTCATTAAAAATATTTAATATAATTTATTGAAAGGAAAGCAAAACAAAATACATTCTGACATAATAAGATATAAAATACACATTTACACTGATATAATACACCTATAAATAGGATTGTATTAGTACTGCACAATGTATTACATAATTAACATATCAATACTGAATTAAAAACAAGTTTAATAATTATTAGCGACTCCCTTGGGCCTGTTTTGCAGAGCAAAGATTTTCGAAGGATGGTTTAATATTAGAAATAGACACTCTGAGTTCTTTTTCTATATTTAGTCATGTTTTGTTTTCAAAGCAGCCACCGCAAAAATTTCGGTTTCCCAAAGGTAGGAAGTTGAAAATGGTAATAGTATACGAAACGCTCTTGATTTCAGTGCAGAAAACTCATCATTCACTCCTGCCCAAAATTCAAAGAGTGATTTATTATTAAATTGTCTTTTGATTTCGCCACTTGCCGTGAAGTCTATGAAGATCTCTTCTTCGGAAGTTGAGAGCCCTTCGGGAGTATTTTGAAATGGATCTCTTACCCACTCGTAACTGTCGTCAGTAAGAAAATACTTTCAGATGTTGTTCTTCAGCCTTGTATGTTTTAACACAGTCACCCACATTTGCAAACATTTCTAGGTTTTTTCGCTTTACATTTCTGCTCCACAATTTCAATTTTCTACAAAAAGCATTAATTTTATCACTTGTATCGAATATATGTGTATTTGTTCCCTGTAGTTGAAGATTTAAGGTATTTAGTTTCTCGAATATATCGACCAAGTAGCTTAATTTCATCACAAATAAACTATCTTAAAACTTCTCGGCTTCCGGTCGGTTTTCCTTTTCTAGAAAAATGGCGATTTCATTTCTTAATTCATAAACACGTTGCAAACATTTCCCACGTGATAACCATCTTGCCTCGCAATAAAATAGTAACGCTGAATGTTCGGCACCCATGTCTTTACAAAGTGCAGGAAAAATTCTAGATTTTAGGGGTCTCGTTTTAATATAATTTACTACGGTTACAACGGTAGTGAGCACAATATTTAGAGCAGAACTTATTTCTTTGGAAGCCAGAGCTTCTCTGTGGATCATACAATGTGACCATACACACAGTAGAGATTTTTGTTTCACAAATGCTTGTACACTTTGAAATGTTCCAGACATTGAATGAGCACCATTGGTAAATATTCCGACGCAATTTTTCCACTCCATATTTGCCTCGTTTATAAAATCATTTAAGATAGCAAATAATGCAAGTGATGTGGCTTTGAGTTCTATTGGTTTGCAGAAAAATAGTTCTTCTACTGCTGACATACCATTACAAAATCGAACATAGGCAATGAAATTGCTATCTGTTGCCTCATCAAGCTGAATTGAAAACAATTTGTCACGCAATTTCCCGAAAAGCTGATCTTCAGCTTTATCACCAATTCGACGGGCAACAGTATCATTTAATAAAGGTATGGATAGCAATTGTTTGGCAAAATTATCTCCAAACATACTACTAACGCGTTCTCTTGCAATACACTGCCTAAAGCATTAAATATGGAACAATATCATGTAGCAAAGAATATAATATAAATAAAATGCAACGTCTCTCTGTCTTATGTCCGTTAGTGCGCTTATCACTCGACAACCACTTATCCGATTTACGTGTTTTTATAAATTTATATATATGTTCTATATAATTCGATATAAGTCTAGATAATGGGAGATAAGGTGAGATAATGGGAGATAAGGAGAAATAATGGGAGATAAGTCGAGATAAGCCTCGATAATGGGTGATAAGGTGAGTTATGGGAGATAAGTATAAATAATGGGAGATAAGGAGAAATAATGGGAGATAAGCAGAGATAAGTCTAGATAATGGGAGTTATGGTGAGATAATGGGAAATAAGGAGAAATAATGGGAGATAAGGAGAAATATTGCGAGATAAGTCGAGATAAGCCTAGATAATGGGAAATAAGCTGAGCTAATGGGAGATAAGGAGAAATAATGGGAGATCAGGAGAAATAATGGGAGATGAACAGAGATAAGCCTATATAATGGAAATTATGTAGAGATAATGGGAGATAAGGAGAAATAATGGGAGATATTTTATTACGTTGGGTAACATAAGGAATAAGCAGTGACGATAATAGTGACTCAAGTCCACGCGAGCGGAGCTGCGGGCACGGCTAGTATTTTATAATCTGTCACTTGTTACTAGTAATTTTGCTGTGGGTTTTCAAAGTATTATTAAAAATGAGCGAGAGAAATTGTGAAATTCCATTTCAAGTTCGAAAGATCATAATTCATTTGTGGAAAGATGGAAAATCATATAGAAATATAGGAAAAATTGTTTTAAAAAGTCGCATGCTCCTGTTCAGTTCATTTTAAACTAGTATAAATCAACGGGTCCCTATAAAATTCGACCACGCGCGGGGTGGTTGTCCCAAGAAACTAACTCCACGTGAAGAGGTCAGTATTGTTAGACAAATAATTATAGATCCCAAGGAAAGTCCACCAAATTAAAAGAAGAAGTACGGGAACTATGTTCGTGAGAAATTGTTTATACAGGACAGGCTATAATGGGTGTGTAGCCAGGAAGAAGCCGTTAATTTAGGAAGCTAATCGTGGTTAGCTTTTGCTAGGGAATACGTTACTCCTGAATTTTGGGAATCCGTTATCTTTAGTGATGAAACGGAAATTAACCTTTTTGGGTCTGATGGCAGAACTAAAGTTTGGAAAAAGAAGAATACCGCATTCGATATTAAAAACATTTGTTCCACGATGAGACAAGGTGGTGGCAGTGTTCTGTTTTGGGTATGCATGTCCGTTAGAGAGGTTGGAAATTTACGTTTTATTAATGGTACCATGGATCAGCATGTTTATCTAAATATTTTCAGAGACAATTTAAGAGAAAGTGTCCAAAAATTAGCACTTGAAGAAAGATACATTTTCAACAGGACAATGATCCGAAACATACCACAAACTTGGTGCGAGAATGCATTATCCATAATGTGCGACAGCAGCTTCATGCATCTCAGCAATCATCCGATGTTAACCCCATCGAGTATTTATGAGAGGAATTTAAACGGCGCGTTCGCAAACATAATGTCTCAAATAGTCAAGAATTAAAAAACAGAATATTGAATGAATGGGCAATCATCAGCAGAAGTTACTAGAAAGCTGGTTGCAAGCATGATAAAAAGGTTACAGGAGATTATCAAGGCCAACTCCGTCAAACTATTATTGGTAATTGCATGGAGACATTTTTGACATTAATTTTGTTTACATTTTTATAACAATGATGTAACTTCTAAATAAAATGTCCCGTAGGTATTTTTTAATACTAATCCACGTTGGTTAAGTTTCAAATATTAATTTAAACATGTTTTCTCATAGCTTCAATTACTTAGTTAAACATAACAGAAAAATAGTATGGAAAGCAGATGGTGTATGAAGACTTTTTGGACTGACTGTATATATATATATATATATATATATATATATATATATATATATATATATATATATATATATATATGTATATATGCAATGAATATAGGACACCTTTCGCTGACATTTAGTCTACAAACATAACACAGACTCCTTGTAGCTTTAAAAACTGAAAATGGCAAGTTTATCGGTAAGCAGCAGAAAATATCACGTTTTTGATTATTTCGGTAAAATGGAATGCGTTTATATAAGTCAGAAAGAATTATTTTTAGAGCCTTTGAAACACAACTTGATAATAATGGTTACTTTTGAATTAATTAATATAAACAGCATCAACTTTTTCAACTCTTTTTAACTACACCACTGAATATTTCCACAGTAATATCAATCTTGTTATACGTACATTGTATAAAAGATAGGAGTAAGTAAAATCTAGACAGGTAAGAATTACAATACAATATATTTATTGATAACGAAAAATTTATTTCTGTTTTTCATATTAATTATTTACGAGTAGGTTTATCATTAGATAACGCAAATCGTATATAAAGTATATTTGATATTAAAATAGTAAACACAACATTTTGTTACTTGAATAGTCATAGTGAACTTAAAGTAGATAAATTCGAAAGAAAATGGTATTTTCCATAGATAAATTTGTTGGAAAAGTTGTTGTAGTAACTGGTGCTTCGGCTGGCATTGGAGCTGCTGTTGTAGATGAGTTAGTAAAAAAAGGTGTCGTTGTAAGTTTAACATTTTTTATTCTTTTGCTATTTTATAACTTCAGTTTTATTTCAGAATGATTTATTTTCGAATTTTGTTCTATATTAGTCACATCTGTTGAAAAACCTAGTTACATAAGCCTGATACTAAATTCTTACACGTATACATGCTTTAAAATTGTTGCATATTGCTATTCACTAAATAGATCTAAATATCTGAAAACTCGAAAAAAGCCAAAAGTAAAAGTTTTACGATCAATTATTGACTTACAACTATATTATGTTTGAATATCTATCTTCACCTTTAAACACTGTATAACATAAAAACTTTTAAACAAAAAAAAATCGACTTCAAAATACCAGCACTCAAAATTTTGCCGTTATAAAGTAACAAATAATGAGACACTCGTAAAGTACCTCTAAGATAAGATATTGCTTTAATTTGACAATTCAGTAATTAATTCTGTATAAACAAATCCTACAATTATTAAAAACAGCTATTATTTTTTATTATGATTTTTTTTTATAAAAAAATAACTTTTGAAGTCGGCGCCAGTTTTTTGTGTCAATGTAATCAATTATGTTTATTTTATTATCTAATGAAGTGTTAATATTATTAGTTAGAGACCGGATTATATGCATTTGCATATTTTCATATGCATTTGCATATTTAGACCATTCTCACCGATTATTGCATATTTTACCCAAAATCTAGTAATGATGCATATTTTCCCTATATTTACAATATTTCTCGGTATTACTAGGCAATTGAATTGCTCAGGGTATTGTTAATGTCGCCGTCTGGAACCGATCTTATCGCCGGAACATTACCTGCAATAGTCTAAACATCGATTAGGTTATAGTGCCAAGGGAATACTCAAAATTACGACGGTATTTTATGCCTTTATTTCTTGGTAGGGCTATTAAGTGATAAGTAGTTAGTTTCTAAGAATATTTGTTTGAGCGTGGATCAAATAAACAATTTTCTCGAAGACGAATTTTTATTTTATAACCAGATATCAGTTTTAACATTATTGTTGACGTGCTTGCATCAGTGTAGTCTTTTTACAATTTTTAACGTGTTGTGTTAAAGTTTAACGTGTACCATGTCACCCGCAAGAAAAAGTGTCTCTTCGTGGGTAGCTGATTATCCTGGAACATTTACATACGACGGAAATGTTTTATATTGTCGAGTATGCGAGAAAAATGTTTCGTGCACAAAAAAGTTCCAAATTGACCAGCATGTCAAGACAAGTCTTCATATCGCAGGATTGCAAAAAAAGGCCCAAGACAACAACTTATAACAGCAGCAAGTAGCAGTTATTCCACTTCTATAGACAATCAAAAAAACCACTTTAGTATGGATTTATGTGAAGCATTGCTTGCAAGTAATAGTCCTCCCCACAAATTTACAAATTCTACATTCAAAGATTTTCTGCGAAAATATTGTTTGAATCAAAAACTGATCAACACTGAGTAAAAATTACATACCAACAATTTGCCAACATGTTCTGGAAGAAATACGTAATGAACTACCGACAGTTGTGGTCGTTATATTGCGAATTTAATTGTGGGTGCATTAAGATTAGAGCCTTCTTCTTCCTATATGGTGGCCTGCAAAGAACTTGACAAGACAAATTATTCTACGATCGCGAGATTTGTGAATGAGGATATTAAAAAAATATTTCCTGAATCTTTTGCAAATGAAAGAGTGTTTATATTTCTCTCAGATGCTGCTCCCTATATGATCCAGGCCGCCAAAGTCCTCCAAATATTTTATCCAAATTTAATTCATGTGATGTACTTTGCTCACGGAGTCCATCGACTCGCTGAAGAAGTACGATCCACGTTTGGAAATGTAAATAAACTGATTTTATAAGCAAAGAACGTGTTTCTTAAGGCACCTGCTCGCAATAACGCCTATAAAGAAAAACTGCCAAATGTGCCTTTACCTCCCGAACCAGTGGTAACTCGATGGGGAATATGGATTGAAGCTGTACTATTTTACAATGAACATTTCGAGGCCATCAAAGGTGTAGTAAATGACTTCGATAGTGCAGAGGCTATGGCAGTTCGTCAATCCAAGGAAGCATTTAACGATTCTGATATTAAAAAAAACATAGCTTTGATTAGCACTCACCCGCGTAGAGCTAAAGAAAAGTTTGAAAATATTTTTTGCAGTAACCCAGGCTTTGAACCTTTGTGTCAAATGATAATTTTATTAATGGTCGGGTGAACTTTTGCCAGAAACAATAAGTGCTAACATAGCACTCAAATTCAAATATTGCCCAGTTACCTCAGTGGATGTGGAACGGTCTTTTTCCACTTATAGAAATATTTTAAAGGATCGAAGACACAAGCTTACTACCCAAGATTTGGAACAATACCATATTGTTTACGTGTACAAGAATACAAATGTTAAATAATTTTAAAAAATGTTAAATAATTGTTAATTAAATTTAAACATCGTCGGTAACTTGATAATTTTATGCTGATTTTGAAATAAAAAACTAAAAATTACTACTTTTATTATTATTTAATATTGCATATTTTGACCCTTTTTATGCATATCTTAAGCATTTTTCATGCATATTTCAAGATTTTTATGTTGCATATAATCCGGTCTCTAATTATTAGTAAGGTTTATAATTGGTTACATTGACACCGACTTTAAAAGTTTCCTTTTTATAAAGGAATCATAATAATGAATAATAGCTGCTTTTAACATTTGTAAAATTTGTTTATACGGAATTAATAACTGAATTGGCAAATTAAAGCAACAAATTTTGTGTGCTGGTTTTTTAAGTAGTTATTTTTTTTAAAAAAAGTTTTTATTTTTCACTTGTTTAATAGCAGTTTTTTCAAGGTAAAGTTAGCTTATAATGTTATTAACTAAGAGTTTTAAGAACTAATTTTCCCATTTATGTCTTTTATATGTCTACGTCCTATATAGGTAAAGACCGCCATTATTCTGTTTTCAGTTAAATTTCTTGGAGATTGTAAAATTAATCATAAGTAGACCAACGAAACGTGCTGTTCGCCAAAGAAAATATCGTTCTCAGGAAACCGAAAAAGAAAGAAAGTTTCGGCTTGATAAGAATATGACACCTCATTCCAACCTAACCTGACTTAATTAGCCCACTAAAAAAACTAAAAATGTATACTTTTGAATAATAAAATAACCGGTCAAGTGCAAATTGAACTTGCGCAATTAGTGTTCCGTACGTTGATTGCACTTAAAATAAAAAGTTATGTTACAGAGGTATAAAATGATCAATGACTTCATAAAACACATCCCAAATGAGTTTTCAACAAAGTTTTTTCTCAATCTTTACTGAAAACTGCTAACCTTGAAATTTTTGTTTTTTTTTTAAATACCAGATAAATTATTAAAGGTAATGCACTCGTGATAATTTTCGTTCAATCTGCACCCCGTGGAGAATATTCCAGAATTTTTTCAAAATTTTTCGATAAGTACTTTTCGAGATAAGGCGAGGGAACAGGATTTTTCACGATTTTTTAAAAGTAATACAAAGAAAAGTGCGCGCAAGTATTACATTTATATATATATATATATATATATATATATATATATATATATATATATATATATATTGTACTCGTGTTTTGTTAGCTTTGTAAGCTTTTATTTGGCATCACACTCGATGACCTAGTATTTTTTTTTTTTCACTTCCGATTTCACTTCCCAAAACTAACCTCTTAAGTCAAAATTTAACTCTCAAGACTACATGGCTCTGATGAGGCCATCAATTCCTATATTATTACCAAATTTCAACTTTCTACGTCAAATAGTTTCGGAGAAAATCGGGGGTGTGACAGACAGACGGACAGACACCGAAGTGATCTTATAAGTGCTCCGCACGGAACACTAAAAAGAATCATTCAAATCGGTACATATTTGTCAGTTATCGATGTTCTATTACACAAATTTAAGTTTTTCAAGATTTTTCTAGAAACTATATAACCAATTTTAATAAAATTTATATAGGACCTCCTGGAATGTGTACTCTCTAGAATAAAAAAAACGGCCAAGTGCAAGTCGGATTTGCGCAATTAGTGTACCGTGCATTGATTGCTTTTGAAATAAAAAATTTTGTTATGTAGGTGTTACATGATCAGTGATTTCACAAAACACACCCTAAATGAGTTTTCAACAAAATTGATGACCCTGAATATTTTTATATACCAGCTAAATTATCAAGGATCACGTGCTCGTGATAAACTGCATTTAGTTTACAGTTTATGGTGAATATTCTAGAATTTTTTCAAAAATTTTTTGTCAGACATCGATTTTTGGTGGTTTTTTAAAAATATTACGAAGAAAAATTTGCGCGAATATTACAACATATATATTTTTGAACTCATCTTTTCACAATTTTTTTCACTTGCAAAACTAACCCCTTAGTCAAAATTTAACTTTCAAAACTACACGACTCTGATTGGGCCATAAGTCTCTATATTTGACCCAAATTTCAACTTTCTTTGTCAAATAGTTTCGGAGAAAATCGGATGTAATAGACGGACAGACAGACGGACACCGAAGTGATCCAATAAGTATTCTGTACAGAACACTAAAAAGAATCATCCAAATCGGTACATATTTATCAGAGTTATCGGTGTTTTATTACAGAAATTTAAGTTTTTCAGGATTTATTCAGAAACTACATAACCAATTTAAATAAAATTTATATGGGACCATCTTGAATGTATACTCTCTCGAATAAAAAATAATCATTAAAATTGGTACAAATTTATTAGAGTTATGCGGGAACATACATTAAAAAAATACATACACGTCGAATTGAGAACCTCCTCCTGTTTGAAATCGGTTAAAAACATAGGAAAGATGCTGTCTACTTATCTTGTCTTGCCACATTTTGACCACTGTTATAATTTCACTTACTTATCTTAAAAGTTCCGATATACGTAGAATATTAAAAGTTCAAAACTATATCATAGCCCATTTAAAAATAAAATGGGATATCTTATATTAAACAATGTCATAATTTAATTGAATTAACAGAGGTAACAAACATTCAATATGTTTTAATTAAAAATTATAAAACCTGCGCAAAAGAAACCTAACTATTTTAAACAATAAGAATTAATTTCTAAAATTTCATTCGTGCATCTATAATTTCCCCTCCTTTAAAACTTAAATTCTTAATTATATTTTTTTTACAAGTATATTTTGAAAAACGGAAATCACATCCCATCTCACTAAAGGGGCAATATTAGTTGGCACATCATTCAAGTTGGCAAAAAATGTACTAAGTACCCAGTACTTCAATATCCAATAATCAGTGGTAAACTTAAAAATCAAATCAAGAAATTAATCAGATTGCTTTTATTTAAAAATTGTTTTCTTATGAAAAAAAAAAAGGCCAAGTTCATGTCGGATTTGCACAATTAGTGTTCCGTACCGTGATTGCAAATGTTTATTCCCTGAATATGTGTTTAATTATAAACAAACAAACTAAATTATTTTATCCTACTACCCGTTGGTCACCAGTCATAGAAATTTATTTTTTGTCAGTAATTTTGCCAAAAACTTAAAGCAGTAATGTACTGAAAATTATATAAGTATATTACTGATTGCAGCGAATAAGTGTCGATATTTCGTAGTTATTAGTCCCGTTTAAATTCGCAAGTTTCTACGAAAAAAACTCCCACGATATTATCAAGACAAATAGTTTTTTTTTCTGTACCAGATAAATTATCCAACGTAATGCACTCGTGATAATTTTCGCTCAGTCTACACTTCATAGAGAATATTTTAGAATTTTTTTAAAATTTTTTGATCAGTACTTTTCGTGATAGGGGGAGGGCAGAGTTTTCTTTAAATTTTTTACATTATATATATTTTTGAACTTATATATTTTCACAATCTTTCATTTGCCACCCCACTCGATGATCTTAGAAATATTTTTTTCACTCTTCCCCAAAAGCTAACTCCTTAAGTCAAAATTTACTTTTCAAAACTAGACGGCTCTGATTGGGACATCAATTTTTTCCAAATATCAGCATTCTACGTCAAGGAGTTTCGGAGAAAAATAGGTGTGACAGACAGACGGACACCGAGGTGATCCCATAAGGATTTCATACAGAACACTAAAAATGTATCATTTCACTCACAAAAATATTTTTTTATTAAATACACATTTTTTGCTTCTACTTTTAATAGACATGAATAACGTGAATCTAGACATGTATCGGTTCAGAATTTTATTATTATTGAATTTGAGTACACTAAAATTACTTAATTACTTTACAAAAATATATTTAGTGTCAGTTAACAAAGTAATTAAGTAATTTTAGTGTTAAAATGTACTGTCAGAAAGTAACGGACCAATCAATCAACTCTTTGAATTTGAGTAGTTCCAAATTATTATCGCAATTTAGGACGGCGTGATATTTAGAATCGATTCAAAACTAGTCCAATGTCGTATTGGAACAGATCTATCACTAATGATAACTCAGAAGTAAGACCTTCGTATCAGACAGTACATGATATTCGTTAGCATAAACCTCTTAATGATAATGTAGTAATTATTATAATAGGTTGCAGGATTAGCAAGAAGAAAAGAACGTTTAGACCAACAAGCAAAAGCATTAAGTGGTGAAAAGGGAAAATTTCATCCTTTTAAGTGTGACCTTGCCAATGAAGCGGAAATTCTAAGTGTTTTTAAAGAAATAGAAAAATTAGGGCCTATTCATGTGTTAATAAATAATGCTGGACTTTCTCATGATACTGACATTATTGATGGAAATACTGAATTTTGGAAAAGTATACTAGGTATGAAAGCAAATAAATAAGCAATTTTTTGTTAAAATTTTACTTTCTGTTTTATCTCTTAATTTTTTTTGGTTAATATTACTAGTTGTCATTTTCAATATATATAAAGATTAAATTCAAAAACTGTAGGTATTCTAAACTAACCACAGCAAAAATTATTTGTGTTTATTTTTGTGGTAGCAATTTTTATTTATTTCTGCAAATCAAACCATCTACCGACTGTAACCGAAATACTTTAGAGAAGTCGTAAATTCTTAATTAACAAAAATTTTTATTTGTTTTTTTTCAAAATAACATCTATTTAGATTATATTTTCTATTTCATCCATGTTCTAACACTATTATTCGGCCTCTCTAGTGATTTTTTGAAAGATCCACAATAGTGGTAGTGTTTTCAGTTTTGACAAAAATTGAAAGTCAGGAGCCAAATCTAAGAAATAGGGTTGACGTCGCAAGAATTCATAATAAAGAGCGATCAATCTCCCCATTGTCAAACCACTTTTGTAGGCGGGGACATTATTTTGATCAAAGACGCCTTTTTTCTTTCAGAAACATGGTCTATTCTTTTCAATTTTTTGGTCTAGTTTGAAGATTTGAATAACATTATTTGGTTATTTTTTAGATTTTTCAAGATAATCAATAAATATTATGCCTTTACTATCACGAAACACCGACGTACTAAATGTTCTGGCTGATGAGTGCTTTTACTTCTTTTGGCCCTAAACGACCGCTTCCTTCCACTTTGTTAAAACGCTTTCAGCACTGTTCGGATGTTTTTACACGAATGCGTTTATCTACTGAGAAGGAGCACTGTGCCTTTCTTTCACAACACTTTTGTACGGGCAATTCTTTTTATGAAACCTAACCAATAAATTCTTTTAAAATGCTAATATTATCAGCAATTCTCCAGATTTTAATCAAGTGATCTTCCAACACCATATCATTTATTTGTTCAGATTTCTATGATTACACTTTTTAGATGTTTCCATAAACTTGTTACATCGTGCTCTAGGAGCTTTCATTATCATACAGAGGTATTATAATAATACATCCTTTGACTTAATGATTACAACATTAAAAAGATATAGTAATGATGTCACCATAAGCAGGTGGATAAACAACATACTTCTGCATCAGCAAATAAAAGCCAAACTACATAGAGATACCTTAGAAACAGTAGTGACTAAAGAATGCCTACAGAAAGGAGTGCAATCACCATTCCTTGTGCGTATGGTAAATGAGCTGCTGAATTGCCTAAATTCACAGGGCTTTGACGTTTACGGATATGCTGATGACATCGTTACATTCATCCAAGAAAAGCCTACCGCCATTATGGCAGAATTCATGCAAAAAGCACTAAACAATGTGTGAGGAAGTAAGCTTGAAAGTCAAGCTACAAGAACCGATATTAGACCATTCACAAAAGAAATAATCCAAGGTAATTATAAAAACCTAGGTATCTTAGGAGAATGGATAAAAACCATGATTGAGTACAAAGATCCCGATTTGGTACTTGATGTGAAATTAGCGTAGAACAAACAAATTTTAAAATACTTTAATGAAGAAAAAATATATTTCATGAGATGCAAGAGATTGTTTGGGAAAACCTGAGCCTTTAAACCAAAAATGGTACTTTCGCTATACGTCATCGTCATTAGACCTATAATTACATGTTGACCTGCAGTATGGTGGACGAAAACAGAGCAGAGAATGACAACTACGGAGTTAAAACTGTTGCAGATGTTGGCTTGCTTATGTTCCACCTTCGCTAGAAGTAACACAACCACCACAGCTATGAAAATAATCCTAGAACTAAAACCCCTAGATACATACACAAAAGGTAAGGCTGTCAATATCACCTATCGAGTTAGAACAGATGGAGAATGGAAACAACAACCTGTACAATTTGAGTAGACAAGACTTATGGATCTAATAGACGAAAAACTCTTGGATATGTATTCAAATTATTTGACAACATCGTATAATTTCGAAAAATTATATAAAAATGAGTCCAATCCAAATCTATGACAGAGAGTGGAGACTCTGATGAAGATAATGTGTCTATTACATCATTACATCATTACACGAATCAAAACTTTCGAGCGGAGTAAGCGTTGGCATATATACAGAAAAGCCCAAGTGGAGCTTTATCACTCCACTAAGAAAAAGGGTAACAATATTCTACACAGAAATTCACGCAATGCAAGCGTAGGATTATATATACTAACGAGACTACTGCTAGAAATATATATTCCCTCAGGCAGTCAAGCTTCTCTAAAGGCTTTAGGCGTCCATCAGGACAACTCTTAAATCATGAGGGCGTGTAAATGTGACCCGTTAGAACTCTCCTCCAGAAAAAACAAGCTTGAACTACTGTAAATTCCGGTATATTTGAGGATAAAAGCTAATGAAAAAGCAACTATACTGGAGTTTAGAACCAGCATTTAATATACGAACACAGGTAGTAACAATGACGCTCAACAGATGGTCATACCAGCAACATCTAGATCGTTGGCTTGCAACATCTAGCCAAAGACATGAGAGAGACGTAACTGGTAGCCCCTCAAAGAAACTAATAACTGACGTCCTTTGTTTCACCACAGCCCAAACCAAACTAGTAGTAAGACTGACTAGCGGTCGGTGCCACCTGAAAGCTCTACAGAAAATTCACAATGGTCCCACGACTATGTGGTGAAGAAGAATCAACCCTTATGCATAACCAATATGAATGCGAGGAGCAGACATCAAGTACATCGTGACTATAAATTAACACATAAAGGGCTTGGAAGGAAGTTAATAGACTTTTTTAAAGGGGTGACACTTATGTAAACAAGAGAGGGAAACACAGAATTCTACAAAGCTGCATTGCACTAACGGGCACAATGGCCTACCCCACTTACAACTAATCCCATAAAGTTTTACGAAATTTAAATGAACTTGATTTGGCGTCAGACATTCTTTTACCAAGGATTTTATTACAGCGCGTTACCCAATTAAATTAATTATGATTAATTAAAAATTACATAAAATACTCTTACTTAGGATAACTGTACAAAGAAAATACTTAGTAGAATGGCTCGCAATTGTACAAATACACGTACGAGAGATGTACTAGCTTAAAAATAAGGTTGGGAACTTTTTCGACTACCAATGGCATCTGTTTTCTTTTCTCTGCATAATTTATTTCAATCTTCTCCACTTTTGCATAATTGCTATTATAATTTTCATTTTTTAAATTAAGTAATAAAAAATCGAAATAAAATAAAAATAACATTTTGAATCAATTTATTTAATACATAAATTTAATGTTTCAATTTCATTGCAAATTTTGATTACTCGGGTTTACGTTTAAGCAAAAAACATATATTTTAGATACAAACGTCTTGGGTGTAACAATATGCTCAAGGGAAGCTATTTGCAATATGAAGGAAAATAATACTAAAGGTCACATTATTAATATCAATAGTGTAGCTGGACACAAAGTTGTTCCTTTTCCCGGATTAAGTCTTTACCCAGCTAGTAAACATGCACTTACAGCTTTAACTGAAACCTTGAGACTGGAAATCAATAGGAATAAATTGCCAATTAAAATTACGGTATGTACAAGCTCTTGTTAGTCCCATCAGATTGTGTATATTGTATAGTATCGAGAATTAATACCTTGTGATATTCTTTCATCTCTTATTGGTATAAATAAATCATTGTTTACTCTATTTCTACTAGAGTCGGTTAAATTTTAGGGAGACGACCATTTTACAACACTGTAAATAAAAGAACCCTGGGAAGTTGTTTATAGCAACCAGAATTTGGTGGCAATAACCGCCTGCTTGACAGTGTTAATTCTGCAAAATTCTCGCTGTCCTAAGCATTTTTCCTGTACTCTTTTGTTTACAGTATTGTAAAATAGTGTTTCTCTTAATAACAAACGCCAATTTCAGGAGTCAGTATATTCTACGATGATTTGGAAAATCAATCAATTTTTTAAAACTGCCTTCAATTTCTTGCTCCTTTGCGCTAAAAGTCTAAAATTTTCAGTTATAATATATATATATATATATATATATATATATATATATATATATATATATATATATATATATATATATATATATACGTGTGAATCATACAAATGACATATTAAGTTTTCAGTCTTTAATCCAAGGAACACATATCTCTTAACAAGTCTGAACGAAATTTGGATTTGTTATTAACACAACAAAATTTGCCATTAAGCTCAAGAAAGATATTTTCTGAAAGTTTGTCCTACGAGAATAGAATTTAAGACATTTTTTTAATAAAAATAGTTTTCTTTAACAGATTTGCAAAAAATTTTTGGAAATATTGTAAAAATTCCAAAATAAGAAATTGAAAGAAAAAGACAGACGACAGAAATGGCAAGGTAATGTCAGATTGGTGTGATGTTTTCTCCTACGACTACATGAGACATTTCTTCTTCTTTACTTCTTGAGAATAAAAGATGCCTCGTGCAATTTAATACGGTCTATTCTCAAAAAAATGTAATTTCCAATCTAACTAAAGTTTTTGTTCCACGCTTACATTTAGTGACTTATTTCAAATTTGTCCCAAATTATTTTAAAAATGTTTATTTTATTAATACTGTTTAGAGTCTTAGCCCCGGTGGTGTTATGACAGAATTTGGTCAAGCTAACTTTCCAGGAAAATTTGAGAAAATGATGGAATCTTTCAAAAATGCTCCGTTTTTGGAATCTTCAGATATTGTTGACGCAATTATATATGTTTTGTCTACTCCTGACCATGTTAATGTAAGTAAATTTATTTTATAAATATCTCAAACTTACATGAACAATATCTTATCAAGCGAAAAAGGACATAATACAGAGACATTGACTACAGTTTTTCATTTATTGAATTCTTTACTTTATTAATATTTTGCTTAAATATAGTAAACACAGAATGATGATAACTGGATAAAACAGTAAGTGGCTCTAAAATTCAATGCAATTGTTTTTCTTTTTCGTTTCCGAAAATATAAATATATTCAATCTCAATCGGCTAAACATATTTACATAAACATAAATTAAAAAATCTGGAGCCACTCACGTTTCCACCAAAAACCACTATATTTATATATATATATATATATATATATATATATATATATATATATATATATATATATATATATATATATATATATATCTGGTGGATTTTGGGTCCACAATTAGACAAATTATTTCCCTTTCGGATAGTCTAACAATTGCAGCCTACGTTTGAGAATAGAGCCGTACACATAGAAGCCGTATTCTATCAAGGAAATAAAAGCTGTAGAAAAAGACAAAGGTTTTTGGTACGAAATAATAGTCTCAGTTTTAAAGAAGAGTTTTTATTATTTACACCACATGATTATGCCTAGACAGATTTGCTCTCGAATTAATGCGTAGGAAGTCTGATAAAACTGCTGCCTGGGATTATGCAGACTTAAATTGTACTTGGTTACTATTACTTTCAGACAGAAATTATTCCAGGTCTCTGGTGAGTTCTACATCTTCCTGCTATATACAGATATTGAGCATTTAGGGTAATTAGAGCAGCAAGGGCACTATCAGTTACAAAGCTATTGAATATTTGATTCTTAATTTGAAAAAGACACAGAACAAGCAACAGTATGGAGTCTTGTGGTACACTGGAAAGTTGTAGGAAAGAAATTCAACTTCCAAACTCGAGAGCTATCAACAAAGACTTTCAGACTTACCATACGAGCTAAGTTTGGCGAACAATTCGCCACATATCTTGGGTAAATCAAAAAACCACTTAAGCTTTCACATACTGTATAATTGAATTGTTCCAAAGATGAGCTACGTAGTTAAGAAGATCTGCTCTTTATCCTTGGTAACGAGAACCACATTAACGGTTGAGGTTAATATTAAATCTCGCAAGCTGTTTTAAAAGATGCCGGTTGTAGTCTTCTCCGTAACCTAATAATAGTACTGAGGTTAATCCGAATTGTCGGTAGTTGTTTAGTGTCAACCGGTTGAACCCCAGCAATTTTTAATCAAGAAGTCAATATTCCATTTTTGTAGTATAAGTTAAAAAGTCTTCAAGAAACTCGCACATTTCTTGATTTCGATTTTGATAGATAATTTCCAGAAGCCTTCTAGGTATCTATTTTATTGGGATTCACTTTATAGCACGCTGCCAGGCCTTTTTGATTTCACGTTGGGAATATTATATGGTAGTTTTTCCAAAATATTGGCAATAGAGTGTGAAGCAAAGAGTTTGGCAAACGACTTGACTCTTTTAACAATGTTGCACTAGTATTGTCTGACAGGAAATAGTGTACACTGTAGTATAGAGTACAAAATTTGAGCAAAACGAAAATCTTACGACCTTTCCCTGTATGTATAATCATCCTAAGGACCTTAAAGAGGGTCTTGGATGTGTCATAGTATCTTAGAACATGTACACACGTGTATGTCCAACATTTTGTCCCAGAAAAGGGCCAAGTATCTATGTAAACGCATGAAATTTGGTATAAATCACATCTGTTGATGTCCGCAGACAGTTGTATATACTCTGGAACACAAATTTAAGAAAAAATATATTGTGTTAAAAACCAATAAAATTCATTACTTTATGGAAAGATAATACAGGCTTAATAAAGTATTATGTTGCTTTCAATCCATCGAAAATCAAAAAAAGTGCAAAAAAAAATTTGTATATTACAATTTGTAAATTTTTGCTTTTTAGGTAAAAGAGCTGACTATTCAAGCGGTAGGAGAAGCGATATAAGAAAAAAATAATGAAGAAGCAGTAGAAGGATTCATGATTTATTTTCTATTGTAAATTTTGCAATAAATAATAAAAATATATAATAATTGTTTAATGTTTGGTTTTAAAAATTTAATTTAGCTTGTAGTGTAGACAAAAAGAAAAGATACAAGCGGCATATCATGATCTAGATAAAAAAAGCCGATAGGTAACTAGAAATTCAGTTAAAATTGTCTTCCGTTTTAAAATGCGATACATTCGGTACCCTATAAAATTACTAATACTTAAGCAGGAAAGAGTCGAAAACAAATCAAGCAGGAGCAAAAAAGGAGGTTAGAAACCATGCTAGAGCAGAAGAAACTAGTAGTCAACCTATCCACAACACAATTAATTGTAGCACATAAATCAGCCTTATTTAAATACCGAAACTTCGCTATTGCACCAAAGAACAATTCAGTCGAAGAAATAATCATCATTATGCAGAAAAAAAGTGATTTAAAAGAACTTAACACCAACGAATTAATACTGGTTATTTCAGCTGATAAACGAAACTTAAAAGTAATAATGGACAAGAAAAAACATCTGGAGAAAATCAATGAACTACTAAATGACAACACCTACAACATGATACAAACGGACCCCACTGGTAAGATCAAACGACGAGTTATAGTTTCAATTAACGCCTCTATTTTATATTCTGAAGGAAAGAAATGTCTGCTGGGCAACTAAAAGGTCCCTCAATTTTCTGAAAATCCATAAAGCTAATATTTCGCTCCATCAAATCGTCAGGGCAATAGATTCTCCAACTTATAAAATAGGTAACCATCTTGCAAATTTTCTAAATCTTTTTACAAGAGAAACTCATTTCTTTATTAAAAAGTCAAAACGTTTTGTCAGAGTGTTAAGAACTATGAGCAACAAATGTTCCAATTAATGATTCAGTTTCTATAATATCAGATATATTTCGGCATAATCATATTGATTCATTTTTGGTAGATATAATAGGAGCATGTCTGTCATCCACTTTAATTATTTTTAAAGGAATATTTTATTTACAAACTTCAAGAGCAGCCATGGATTCTCCAGTGTTGCCTGTTACGGGAAATATTGTTATGGCAGCCTTGAGCATCTTGAGTTCAAATTCTTGAAAACCAAAATTCTGGTGGAGATAAGTTGACGACACGTTTGCTATATAGCCAAAATTATATTTTTCGTACAGGAATCCTGTCAAATTTTCAAGTCACTACATGAATTAGTTTGTGAGTGGCAGCCATTTAAATAGAACAACTTTTGTGATTTTACAACAATGGAAAAAACTGAACATGCAGTAATAAATTATGTGTTTTTGAGAAAGAAAACGAATGATGAGATAAAAGTGGAACTCAGCAACGTTTTATAGGGACTCTACACTTTCGTTATTGATCATAAAATGTTGGACTGCTGAATTTAAACGTGGGCGTACAAGCATTTTTGATGAAGAACGCCCAGGTCCTCCAGCTGAGGTCAGCACATCGAAACTGATTGAAAAAATCCACAATATAGTAATAAAAGATCGGAGAGTGTAAGTGGGTGAGATTGCTGAGACTATGGGCATCTCAATTGAACGGATGCAGAACACTTTAATAATTTATGAGGATATAATAAAGCTTTCCGCAAGATTGGTGTCGCGATTGGTCTCAACTGACAATAATCACGCATATGCTTGAACTTAAAAAGATTGTTTAGCGATGATAAAGCGCAATCGGAATGATTTTTGGCGTCGATTCATAACTGTTCACTAAACATGGATTCATCACACTACATCAGAGATCAAGAAACAGTGCAAGCAGTGGGTTTTTCGTAGCGAACCGACGCCAAAGACGATCTAGGTGAATTTATCGGCCAACAAAGACATCGTCAAAGTATCTTGGGATGCACTCGTCGATTACCTGGAAAAGGACAAAATGATTAATGTATTATGTCAACTTATTGGACCGTTTCAACCATGCTATGAAAGAAAAACGTCAGCACGAAGAAATTGACTTTATTTAAAACTGATATAAGTAACTGTAGGTATATAAAGTATGTATTTCCTCTTCGTGTATGTCATTACAGTAAGATTTTAGCACATGCAATATCAGAAAATGGTGTTTTCCATAATATGTTGGAAGAGTTATTATAGTAACTGGTGCTTCGCCTGGCATAAGAGCTGCCATTGCAGAGAAGTAAATAAAGAGTGCAGATAAGTTGATGACACAGTTGTTATGTAGCCATATCGTTAAGGAAACCTACATATCTGTTTGAATCACTTTAATTAACAACATTTAAGTATAAAATATACGATGGAAACTAAAACACATGATATACCTCCTCTTTTAAATGTACTGATACAAGGAACACTAACAGCATCTTGGGACACTCGGCTTACGGAAGGTCAACTTATATTAGTAGATAATTCACACCATCATCCTTCTTCCTGAGCCATATATGTTTACACATAACATAAAATGTATACATGTAAATCTAGTGGAAAATAGGATTTTTAATAAAAACGCTTATAAGCAATTTGATCATACAACAATTATTAGATGGATAGAATTCACTTATCGTCTTCCTCTGTAAAGTCAATATAAAACTGGGACTTTTGTTTTAGCGAAACTGTTAAATTTCGGGACGGCTTTGGGTACACAAGTGCAGCATAAATCATTTGTGATACTAAGTGTTCTGGAAAATAACAGCCGATGTGAAACTGCATTCAAAATGATTGTTATATTATTCTGTGTTACCACAAATAATATCAAAGACAAACTAAAGGAGAATTTCACCAAATTTTACAGTAGTTGACGTATTTACCCTTCAAGAACATCACAGGATTTTTAGTACTATAGATGCGTTACTTTTGTAACATTACTGAATATTCCTTAATTAATATAATATTTTTCAGTAATACTAAGTTAAAAAATAATTGGTGCTTCGGCTGGCATAGGAGCTGTCATTACACAGGAATTAGTAAAAAAATGGTGTCGTTGTAAGTATATTAAGTTTGTTTTAAAATTAGTAGTTGCAATTTTAGAATTTAATTTCTATACTAAAAATAATTTTCCTTCTTTATTTTAAAATATCAAATTTAGACCCAAAGCTCAATCTCAACCAAGAGTTAGATTTAAGAAGATTCGCAATTATACATCTACAAATGGTATTAAAACAAGCCTCATTTTTCTATAAAATAGACAACTGTTCTTGAAAAAGTTTCTCTTCTTGCAGTTTCTGTTTCGATGTAAGGTGTTTAAGGATGTATCTT
This sequence comes from Pachyrhynchus sulphureomaculatus, assembly GCA_019049505.1. Taxonomy (NCBI): domain Eukaryota; kingdom Metazoa; phylum Arthropoda; class Insecta; order Coleoptera; family Curculionidae; genus Pachyrhynchus; species Pachyrhynchus sulphureomaculatus. The sequence continues at coordinate 216,357,900 of CM032446.1, forward strand.
GCAGAAACTTTTTCATCCCTAAGTCTTGCCCGACTTGTCCCATTGAAATTGTTTAAATTAAAATTTTACTTCAAAATAAGCAGGTTCGGAATTGTCATACATTTGGAGAATCGTTCATGAATGACTTTTGGCCTATTTACCTCATTACCGAGAATTCTTATCAATGCCCCATTGATTTAACTAACTAAAAAATGTAGGTGTACAACATCACTTTTCCCAGCTAACTGGGCCACTTTTTATAACTGAGGAGAGAGAACAAAGTTTAAAGAAAATAATACTGTTGAATAATTTGAGGTAGTGCTGACAATTTTTTTAATAATGGTCCAGTTTTACAACAATAGTGCTGTTCATTTTAAGGTTACACATGTCATAAATGTTTATGTCATTTAAAGTGACAATCATATACAATTTTATTAAATATAAATATATAAAAAAAAATTTTTAGCTTGTGGTGCTGGTGCAAACAATGTTCATGCTGAAAATAAAGAAGCTGAAAATAAAATATAATTATCAAGTGTTAACCTAATTTGGGAACTTGTTAGTAGTTAAATAATTAAAAAACACCTAGCTTTCTCAGCTCCAATCAGTTGAATGTACATCCTTCACGTCGATAGTGTCCTCGTTGAAATTTTCTGATCATTTCTAACGGCCCCTAGTTCAACCCGAAGAACAGAAGAAGAAGTTCTGGTTGTTTAAAAAAACCGTTAGTATTCTCTTAGAAATCCGACTTCTACGTACATTTTACGAGCTCTCGAATTGAGTTCTCTAATGGTTATAAGTTGGTTAAGTTAAATTTTCAATTGACTCATTGTCAATTACATGCCGATGGACAAGAGACGTTTGAGATGAATTCTTCAGCCTGATACCAGATCTATTTTGTTAAGTACTCTATTCGCAGGATATGCCTCTCTAGTACAATTTGTCTTGGTCGGAGTATATTTAGTGTTTTTCGTTTTTGTTTTTTCATAGCATTGTACTTACCAATCAATATAGTCCCAATACAGATGCAAAAAAATTATCGACGAAACCAAGAAGGTACACAATCAACGAATTAGAAATAAACTGCTTGCCTGCCCCACATTCTACTGTCGATTTCTAAGGATAAATACCACCCACTATTCAGATAGTGCAGTGAAGGATACCTGATATTGTCTGCAGACAGCGTAACATAAAACGTATTGAAATAAAGCCAGACATAAAAAAAGCTTCTGACCTCTATGAAATACCTGCCCTAGTACATAAAGAATACGCAAGCTTAGTTCTCTTGCGCAATTTTTGAGTACTATGCATCAATCAAATTGCTGGAGGTTAGCTTGGGAGCAAATATATCTTAGCATCAAAGTGGCGGCCCGTGGCTCCGTGGGGTAGTACTTGCTTGCTGTGCAGAAATTCTCAGGTTCAATCCCGGCAGGTCGGTATACTTTTATTTAAGTATATGTGGCCTGACCAAGTACATAGGTAGTAGTTGTTTGCAGAAATGCAATCACGTATGTAGCAGCACTACCGCGGTGTCTAAAAGGTGCCGTGAAATGCAACAATGTATGTTTCGGCACTTGGACAACGTTTACGGGTATTACAACATTCCCGTGGATATCCTCAGGATATGAAAAAAAGGGTAAAATCCCTACTCAGGCTTGTTCCATGCATAGCAAAGAGAGCTTTTGAAAAGCTACGAACAGTATTTCGAACTAGAAAGCTTTACATTCCATAACAACTGCTTATTCTATACAAAGCTCAAATTCGGCCACCGATAGAACGTCAAACAATGTCAAACAAATGCAATGGCATTTGTAGGATTCTATACCTGGGAACATCGAAGAACGGTTGGGGACTTGAGTCCACTCTACAAGTATTTCCATGGAGAGTGTTTGGTGGATGTAACCCGCTTAATTCTTCCCAGAGCGATGCATGCTATTAATACACGTCGCGCTTATACATCACATTCGTATGATGTTCAGCTTGTTACTCCTCGTACAACACTTTTTAAGCAGTCTTTTATATGGAGAACATCATCCCTTTGGAATGTGTTTCCTACCAAATAGAACTTGAAGCGATTCGAGACCAATGCGAACCGGTTTTTCCGCACATGAGCTGCTCCTGCAGAGTTTCAGCGATTTCTCTGCAGCACGCCCATAAAAAAGGAACACTCCTTACTGGACGTACTCAGAGCATGCGTCAAGGTTTTTCATTTATAGCCCTCTAATCTACAATGACGAATATAGGTTTCTGATCCCTCGTATGGAGTTGATAATTATTTCGTTTCATTCGTCACCTCAAAAACTTACTGAGTAAAATGTGACAAATATAAAATTTTTAATATTTCGCTACTATTTTGCAAAAATACCACAGGAGCCCTGATCGAAAGTTTCTTTTGGAATTATCGTTCAAAATTATTCTCGTTAGTATCAGGAATATGTGCCAAGTTTTATGGCATTAGCATAAAGTGCAATGTTTGAGTTAACTGGTACATGTACCAATACGAACTAGATATTTTCTTGTCCAGTCTAGGCCAATTATCTTTCGACTAAAGTACATATTGTATAATTGAGATGTCCGTTACCTTGTGACAATACATTATAAATTTCTAAATGAAATGAAACGAATTACTTTGTTATTTGACCCTTATTTTTTTTTATTTATCTGCTACTGCAGTTTCGTAGCTTTTCTACATTACCAGTATTACGCTTGATAATGTAGAAAAGCTACGAAACTGCAGTAGCAGACAAGTAAAAAAAAGTGACAAATAAAGTGATTCGTTTCCTTTCATTTAGAAATTTATAAAGTATATATTCTGTTTTTCTTGATATTTGGTATACAGCGAGGATAAAACTACTTAGTTTTTTAATACTAACTTATTTTTATTTGTAATTGTTTTGTCCAGTTGTGTTAATTAGAAATAATAAGAATATAGCTTTAATTAAAAAAAATCTTTTAATCTATCTGTTGGTGGGTTATTAGCACTCTAGTACCTATGAAAACTGACGAAATTTAGTAAAAGTGAAAGTCCATCTTTCAAAACTTTTGATTGATCATCTCTGCGAACACGCAAATAGTTTATGAACAAAGATATTTTATTAAAAAATTGTCCAGTTCCTTTTTATGTGGGAAGATATTTCATGCTTAATAGACTATTACTTCCCTCATATAATATCGAAAGAAAGATAGGTAGTATACTATAGTTTACGACCCTTTTTAAGTAAAGGAACGAATCATTCAACCAGTTGGAAAACGATTTTGAGGAAAACGAATTGAAGACGTTCCAGAATATGCATTTTTTATTAAAAATCTAATAATGAGTAAACCTTTAAGCCCTTTACTAGCGGAAATTTTCATAGACCATTTAGAACTAAAAATTCATCAAAACGCGGTAAGCAAAAATATTGTTTACTGGTATAGATATGTTGACGATATCATTTCCTGTTTTACGGGAACAGATAGACAACTAACAATCCTCCTAAACTTCCTAAATAATTTGCATCCTAACATTAAATTCACCTTAGAATTAGAAATCAATAACTCTATAAATTTCTTCGACATATCTACATCAAAAGTGAACAATAAACACGATTTCTCGATTTTTCACAAACCTTCACATACTGACACAGTCATACACAATAGTTCATCCCACCCTTATACTCACAAAATGGCAGCTTTTAACTCTTTCATACGTAGATTGTTACCTATCCCTATGACTAAAACTAATTTTAACAAAGAATTCAACATAATCAAACAAATAGCAATTAATAATGGATATGATCCCAATATTATAGATAATATCTTGAATAAAAAATTCTTTGAACAAGCAATCTCTCTAATTTATCCCACAATTAATGACAAAAAAGAAAAATTTAGTACACTCGCATACACAGGGAAAATAACTAGAACAATTTCCAAACATTTAATAAAAAACAACAATAAAATAGCATTCAAAATCAGTAATTCCTTAGGGAATATAATTTTGAATAACAAAACCAAATCTAAGAAATCCTTAAAATCAGGAGTTTATTTATTAAATTGTGGATCTTGTACTAAAACCTACATAGGACAAACTGGTAGATCTTTTGAAACTTGCATTAAAGAACATAAACATAGTTATTTAAAAAATAAGGACAATTCACATTACGCAACCCATATAATAAAAGAATCCCATGATTTTGATGATACGTTAGAAATCCTACATGTAGAAAATAAATCTAAAAAATTAAATTTCCTTGAATGTCTTGAAATTAACAAACGGAAAAACTCCAATCTATTATTAAACGAACAGGTAGACTTAAACTATTCACCCTTACTTAATTTTTATTAGTTCTCTGAAATAGTACCACAGATTTGCATTCTTAAAATAATTCTGTCTGCAAATAATATAATAAAATGATTAGCATAATCTTAGGTAATTCAGGATAGTTTTTTAAGCATTATATAATCAGGTTTACTATCAAATATTTTTCTTTCTTATTTACTTCTGAAGAAGCCATTGTAAGGAGAAACAATTGTCAAGTTACTTTAAATATATTGGAATTTAAAACATACTGTCTTTTTTATATAATTTTAAATGTTGTCTATCCAACCCACACCTTCAAGTCTCTCTATCATAAGCAGTTTATTCTTGTTATTATTGTAGGCTCTTTTTCTACTTTAAGCACTATAAGCATTCTAAATTAAAAATCGATATTTCATATTGTTCGAGAATTATGCCAACAGGCAGATAGATAGTACAATGTAAATTGAAAACTATGAACCAAAAAAACGAAAAGGACTGAAAAAATTTCGGAATGTGATATTTTTAGGAATACACTATTGCCGAGTGTAAAGGAAGTAACAACACAATTTCATCTAATATTTAAAAAACTGATTTTAAAATCAGATGAATTACACCAAATACATACTTGCACATTCTGTAAGAATTATTGTTACATTTGGAAGAAGAAATTTTTTACACTAGAACAAATAAAATCTGCTGGCGGTTTTATACAACAGTAGACCACTATTGCAAACACTGTCGCGTTCTCTCTACTAAAACATATCAAAACTAGGACACCCTGAACTCTACAAGGCGATAATTTTTGGCTAGGAAAACAGCCACATTTATTAATTGTAGCTCTTATACCTACACCATGTTTCTCATTTTGGTAGTAGATGGATAAATATGCTTGGGTAATAGAGAAAGTTTTAGAGAATTTGGTAGTTAGTAAAAATTAACTTTGTGCAGCAAAAAACGAAAGGAGAGTTTAGGGATTTTAAGCCATATACTGGTATGTTTACTATTGAAATGTACTACCACTTATGCATAAAAATAAAGCAATGGCTAGTAAGCAATTGCAGCTTGGGATAAGTACTATTTGCTAGCTAAACTAGCTAAGTTAGTTTTAAAGATGCTCTAGTTCAAAGCTTTGCGCAAGCACTCAACCTGCAGTCTAATTTCCAATATAAAACGTGACTTTTGTTTTGGCTCTGGCATTTAATTTTCGGAGGGTGTCAGATCTATAAGTACAATATAAACTATCTGTGACACTAAAAGTGTTGTAGGAAATACCATTACGTTCCGAATTTCCAAACAGTTTCGGATGAACCGAAAGTTCTTATATACTTATAAAGTATACTAATAAATAGGTATGTTATATTCAAATTTTCTAGATTTCTGTGGTGCAATTCATGCGTTGCTTTGATTTTCCCGCCTTGGTGGGTGTCGGCTTACTCGCCGGTACAACGCTTTTGGCAGGTCCATGTTCGGTTACCGGTTTTTTTTTCTAAAAAAGTCAACGTTGCTGAACCCGACATAGTTCTGGCGGGGCACTCCATTTCTCTAACATCGTCACTTAATTTGTTGGACGTTAATTTGGGAGCAAATATGTCCTGGCATGAGCATGTAGCAGATATAGCAAGGAGGGCTTCTCAAAAGTTGGGAATATTATTTCGAACCAGAAAGCTTTACACTCCACAACAACTGTTAATTCTTTACAAAGCTCAAATTCGACCAGCTATGGGATACTGCTCCCATGTTTGGGGCTCCGCTCTCAAACATACACTGCATTTGTTGGTCAGAGAAGAGCTGTTCATCTGATTGGAACATAGAAGAACGGTTGGCGACTTGAGACTATTTTTACAAGTATTTTCATGGAAAGTGTTCGGAGGATGTGAGTAGTGTATCTATACGGCTCCCACATTAATGGCCAATCACAGCCCAGCATTTGGACTGGCTCTGACGTCATAGAAATTTGGACCAATGAGAGCGTTGTATGAAGTGGCAACATTGTGTGTGTGTGTTAGGTGTGGCAACACTGTGTGACCGTTGACAGATGTGAAGTTTGCGCGCGCGCGCGCGTATCTGTCAAGGGGGCTGTGCGATGTTGCCATGTGTAATGGTCCAGGGAGGGCTGCAGGAGGGGGGTTCCAGGAGGCCGGCCGGGGGGCCCCGCTTACAGTATCCTACGCGTGGGGATTGCGTATGATATTGGTTGAATAACCTAAAATAGGGGGGGGCGTAGTCCTAGCTGTGGGAACTGGGGCCCCATTTGGGTGCATGGGATGCGGTGCAGGGAGCCCTATCGGTGTCCTACATGTGGGAATTGGTACCCCCATTTGGTTGTGTTTGTTGTTACATGTGCAGGTGTATGGGGCTCAGGGGGCCCACGGAGCCACCAGTCACATGCACCAGCGTATATGGCAAGAACAACATCAAAATCGGAGCCCTACCTGTAGGAACTGGTACCCCATTTGGGTGCATGGGAGAAGGGCTCAGGGAGCCCTATCGGTGTCCTACATGTAGGAATTGGTACCCCATTTGGTTGTGTTTGGTGTTACATGAGCAGGTGTATGGGGGTGGGGCTCAGGGGGCCCACGGAGCCACCAGTCACATGCACCAGCTTATATGACAAGAACAACATGGAGCCCTACCTGTAGGACCTGGAGCCCCATTTTTGTGATTAGTTGGTTAAATTGCAGTCATAATGGTGAACGTAAAATAAAAAATTTCAGTATATAGGTTAGATTTGCAGCATGTGTAAACCTAACCTATATACTGAAATATTAATTTTGTTAACTTCTTCCTTCTTCGTTGGCAACGTTGACAACGTTGGCAACGTTGTTTTCTTATCGTCAACATCGTCATTATCGTCGTCATTATCGTCATTATCGTCGTCATTATCGTCGTCATTATCGTCATTATCGTCGTCATTATCGTCATTATCGTCGTCATTATCGTCATCAACGTCCATTTTCGGCTTTTGTCTAGCAATAAAGGTTCAGTAATAGGTTTAAATATTCTGTTTAGTTCTACGTTTTCTTCGCTTCGATTCAGTTTGAGTGAGCGATATTTTTTCCGAATATTACGCGATAGTTCGTTGATTTTTTAGTAATAAGCGAATCTAATGAGGTCGTCAAATGAATGGCATTATATTGTTATATACTTATATATTCATCAAATCCTTTACGATAGCGACCGTTTTTCACATCAAAATCCTTTACGATTACAAAGCACCCATAAGGTTCACACCAGCATTCAGAGCATAGGTTTTTAAATTGATTGTATGGCATATCTGGAGAACAATGTTCTTCATAAGAATGTTTCAGGTTTATTTCATCTTGTCTGAATAGCACTATGATGTTACAGTTATCCCTTATAAGTTGTTTTGGTGTCCGAGCGTTCAAATAAAAAACTATGCAAGCAGAAATGATTAATGATAGATCCAATCTAAAATATATTAATAACAAAAATAAATAATCAGACATTGACATTTCTCTCTTTACTTTATATGCCTAATTAATGTTTTTAACGATTTTAAATGTTGAATTGTAGTTTGCAGTCTGCGACACAAATCTAAAGAAATATGTTCACGGTGAATAGCTCTATGACATGTGTTTGTTGTTACATGTGCAGGTGTATGGGGCTCAGGGGACCCACGGAGCCACCAGTCACATGCACCAGCGCATATGACAAGAACAACATGGAGCCCTACCTGTAGGAACTGGTACCCCATTTGGGTGCATGGGAGAGGGGCTCAAGGAGCCCTATCGGTGTCCTACATGTAGGAATTGGTACCCCATTTGGTTGTGTTTGTTGTTACATGCGCAGGTGTATGGGGCTCAGGGGGCCCACGGAGCCACCAGTCATATGCACCAGCGTATATGACAAGAACAACATGGAGCCCTACCTGTAGGAACTGGGGCCCCATTTGGGTGCATGGGAGAGGGGCTCAGGGAGCCCTATCGGTGTCCTACATGTAGGAATTAGTACCCCATTTGGTTGTGTTTGTTGTTACATGCGCAGGTGTATGGGGCTCAGGGGGCCCACGGAGCCACCAGTCACATGCACCAGCGTATATGACAAGAACAATATGGAGCCCTACCTGTAGGAACTGGTACCCCATTTGGGTGCATGGGAGAGGGGCTCAGGGAGCCCTATCAGTGTCCTACATGTAGGAATTGGTACCCCAATTGGTTGTGTTTGTTGTTACATGCGCAGGTGTATGGGGCTCAGGGGGTCCACGGAGCCACCAGTAACATGCACCAGCGTATATGACAAGAACAATATGGAGCCCTACCTGTAGGAACTGGAGCTCCATTTTTGTGATTAGTTGGTTAAATTGCGATCATAATGGTGAACGTAAAATAAAAAATTTCAGTATATAGGTTAGATTTGCAGCATGTGTAAACCTAACCTAAATACTGAAATATTAATTTTACGTCACGTAGTACACGAAATGATCAGTTATTTGAGGATTATCATACGCTATTCAACTCGAGTTTGAATCTATATCTAGCATGTTCACAAAGGGCAGATTATTATTCAGATTTATATGAACAAGAGCATGATGTATCTGATATGTTTATGGTCAAATTAGAGGAATGTGAAACGGTTTCAAGAAATTTAACAGATTATGTAAACTATACAAGATTAGCTATGGCGAAACGGGAAAACATCGAACTGGAATCGGACTTGTTGAATACACGGAAACATTTGGATGCTTGTAATGAAAATCGAAATTTTGGTCTTTCCATAATATCTGATCTCAAAACTGAGAGTGCCCATTTAAAGAGCAATTTAACTGCTCAGATTAATGAAATATACAGCATTGATAAAGAGCTTAATGTCGTGATAATCTTAAGATTCAGGACGAGAAGAAGAATTCAAATTTTAATCTACTTGAATCATGTTTACAAAGGGAAGAAGTACTACGAGATCAAAAGAATAGATACGTGGTCCGTTTAACTACATGTCGAAAGAACAGGGAAAAGGTATTAAAGGCACCTAAAACACAATCGTAATTTTGAATATTTCAATTAATAAAAATTATATAGATATATATGTATTTTTATTTTTAAACATGTTTAAAACTAATAGACTATATTATGATTCAAAATAAGCATTATCAGCAAATACATTTCCTGTACGTGAGGTCAACTATTTGCATACGATTACATTATGCATTCCCGCAAGACCACTACGTACAGTGTGTTTTATGGTTTATGTGACGTAAACATAACTATATTTATACACATTACACTTGAAGTGATATTATTTAATTACCAACTCTCGCACTGTATTTGTAAGGCTGCGTGAGCCGTGACGTTCTTTTGCGTGTGGTCTAGTGAAAATTCGAAAATGTAAGTAACAGTTTTATTTAAAGTAAAGAGAGAAATGTCAATGTCTGATTATTTATTTTTGTTATTAATATATTTTAGATTGGATCTATCATTAATCATTTCTGCTTGCATAGTTTTTTATTTGAACGCTCGGACATCGGCTGCCCAGGCGAATATCCGCAGACAGCAGGAGGTCGTTTAACTTAACAAAGACCTGGAAGAAATTCTATCTTGGGGTGACAGTAACCAAGTGGAATTTAACGCTACAAAAACCCAAGCGGCAGTTTTTTCTAAAAAAGTTAACGTTGCTAAACCCGACATAGTTATGTCGGGGCACTCCATTCCCCCAGCATCGTCGCTCAATTTGTTGGGCGTTAGTTTGGGGGCAAATATGTCTTGGCATGAACATGTTGCAGGCATAGCAAGGAGAGCTTCTCAAAAGTTGGGAATATTATTTAGAACCAGAAAGCTTTACACCCCACAGCAACTGTTAATTCTTTACAAAGCCCAAATTCGACCAACAATGGAATACTGCTCCCACGTTTGGGGCTCCGCTCCCAAACATACACTGCATTTGTTGGATTCTGTTCAGAGAAGAGCGGTCCGTCTGATTGGGGGCCCGGAATTGACCGGCGGCCTTGATTCGCTGGAACATCGAAGAACGGTTGGCGACTTGAGTCTGTTCTACAAGTATTTTCATGGAAAGTATTCGAAGGATGTAGCCCGCTTAATTCCTCCCAAAGCGGTGCATGTTAGAAATACACGTCGCGCTGGTGCTTCGCATCCGTATGAGGTTCAGCTTGTTACTCCGCGTACAACGCTTTTCAAGCAATCTTTTATATGGAGAACGTCATCCCTTTGGAATAATTTGCCCAGCGCTGTGTTTCCCACCGAGTACAATTTACAGCGATTCAAGAACAACGTGAATCGCTTTTTTCCGCACTCGTGCCGCTCCTGGAGCGCTTTAGGGACTTCCCTGCAGCACGTGTGCTAGACCCATAAAAAAAAAATTAAAAATAGAGAGAAAAAATAACATTGACTGATTAGTTCTTATTATATTTTTAGATGGATCTATCAATAATCAATTCCGTCTGTGTTGCAGAGCAGAAGCCGGTGGTGAGTCTAAAGGACCTTCCAATTAACCAACCCCATCCAATCCTCAGTGCGAAGGAGACCGACACCCGTTTTGGCAAGTCCATCTTGTTGGACTTGGGAGAAAAAGTTGTGTTTTTACCAAAACGAGTTACTGATATCATTAGACCAAACCTAGTCGAATTTGTTTGCAGTAAATACTCCGTAGTTTTCCTGGGTACAAAGGACGTTGGAAAACGGAATCCAATCACGCTGTTCAAGATTGAACTATCGCAGTAATATTAAGAGGTGAGTCTAACCCTATATTTTGTAAATTACTGTTATTATGGAAGCCATAACGAAAGCAAATATTCTCATTACTTCATTTCAAAATCTTAAAAAAGTATTATTTGATAATTTTTCAGATCGGGATGTTACCGTTTGGTGTAATCGGATACAAAGGAGGTTAATTTCTTGTCACAGAGCTATTCACCGTGAAAATATTTCTTTAGATTTGCGTCGCAGACTGCAAACTACAATTCAACATTTAAAATCGTTAAAAACATTAATTAAGCATACTTTGTGTACTAACAGAAATTCCGATATCAAAAATAGAGTAGTGTGGAATAATATTATATCTTGTTTCAAGGGTCGTGTTAAGTCCGGAGTTATCGTTAATTTAGTTCACAAAGATATAAATTTATTTTTAAACGATGCATTTATTTTATTTCGAAAGAAAATAAAAGCTATCTTGAGGATTTTTTTCAACTATAAAAGTTAATACGACTTTTTGTGGGGAGTTTATTAAAAAAGGTACCGAATCTGACATTATTAATTTAAAATATTTTAATACAAGAAATGCCATTATCGATTTGGGGACGGATTTAGAGCAATGGTTCTTTGAGCATGTTTATAATAAAGTTCTTAATAAATTGTCTGAATTTCAAGAATGCCAGAGCGGTTTCGCTTTACAGCAAATAATTTACCTTGAAATTAATATTAATAAATTTGAAATGGGGAACGGATCATCTTACATTAAACTACCTAACGAAATAGAACGGAAAAAGGCCTGTATCAATATTAAGAACAATGATCATGCCTGTTTCTTTTGGGCAATTGTTAGCGCATTATTCCCAGCTCACAATAATTATAACCTAACTTCTTCATATCCATATTACAGAACAGTACTAAACATTGAAAATTTACCATCACCTATGACATTAGACCAAATTCCTAAATTCGAAAAAAATAATAATATTTCGGTAAATGTTTATGCTTTAGAACTGATAGAAACTAAGAGATCTTCTTTTTTCAATGTGGTTCCGGCTCGGTTAACCAAAAATAAATTACCTAGACATGTCAATTTGCTTTTGGTTCAAGATAAATATTTTCCAAAATTAAATGACTTTGACACACCTCAGGATATTGATATCGAAGATATAAACATCAAATATCATTATTGCTGGATTAAACACTTATCGCGACTATTAAAATCACAACTTGGTAAACAAAAGAAAAAATTATTTTTTTGTGATCGTTGTCTAAATTATTTTTTTTCTGAAAACAAATTAACCGAGCACGAAGTTCTCTGTGCTAAGTTTAATGAATACAAAGTAACGTTTCCAAAGTATGAATTTATTGAATTTAAAAATTTTATTTATAAACAAAAATGCCCTTTTATCATATATGCTGACTTTGAATGTCAGTTAATTCCTTTAAATGAGTCATCAGGTGGAAATATTCAGAAGTACCAACGGCACGAAGCTTTCAGTGCTGGTTTTTATTTGAAATGTACGTACGATGATTCCTTTTCCCATTTCAAAAGTTATCGCGGCACCAATTGTGTTGAATGGTTCGTTAGTGAAATGACCCAGTTATCTAGTTCGATTTATAGGCGCTTAAAAAATATAACACCTATGGTTATTGATTCTGCAGAAGATGCTACACACTGTCACATATGCGAGCTTCGATTTGAATCGAAGGATGTTATCGTACACGATCATGATCATTTTACAGGGTGCTTCAGGGGTTTCGCCCACCAGGCTTGCAATTTAAATTTCAAAAAACAATTTATGGTACCCGTTGTATTCCATAACCTCTCAGGCTACGACAGTCATTTTTTGATTAAAGAGCTTGCTAAACGTGGTAATGTAACTGTTCTACCAGTCAACAAGGAAAGGTTCATTTCATTTACGTATCATCATGAAAACAGTATAAAATTCAGATTTATTGATTCGTTGCGATTTATGGGGGCGTCACTTGATACTCTAACTTCTACCCTAGCCAAAGATGATTTTAAGATTCTACGATTGGAATTTCCTGATTTATGTGATGAATCATTTAACTTATTAACTAGGAAGGGTGTGTGTTTCCGTATGACTATATTGATAATTTGGAGAAATTGAGTGAGGAGGTGCTCCCTTCCATTGATCAGTTTTTTAATAAATTAGATTACTAACATATCTGAGGAAAATTATAAGCATGCCCAAAAGGTATGGAATGCATTCAAAATTCAAAATTTAGGGCAATATTCGGATTTATATTTAAAAACCGATATTTTGGGTTTGGCTGATGTGTTCGAAACTTTTCGCGATAATTCTATTAAATCACATAAACTAGATCCTGCATGGTATCATTCAATACCTGGATACTCGTGGGACGCCATGCTCTTCTACTGTCGATGTAAGTTAGAGCTATTACGGGATATAGATCAAATAATGTTTATCGAACAGGGTATTCGCGGAGGACTTTCTGTATGCGTTAATCGATATGCTGAAGCCAATAATAAATACACCACAGATTATGATCCATCCAAGCAGTCAAATTATGTGCTTTATTTAGATGTAAATAATTTGTACGGAAAGGCGATGACGGAGCCGTTACCATATGGAGGTTTCGAATGGTGCGATGTTAACATTGATGTGATGTCAGTACCAGACGATTCCCCTGTAGGCTACATTCTGCAAGTTGATTTGACATATCCAGAGAGTTTGCATGATTTGCACAAAGATTTTCCGTTCTGTCCTGAACATCGTGTACCACCCGGATCAAAATTACCGAAATTATTAAGCACTCTTCACTCCAAACAAAATTATATTTTACATTACCGTAACCTAAAACAAGCTTTAGAATCGGGATTAAAGTTAACAAAAATTCATAAAGTCTTGAAATTTAAACAATCTCGGTGGCTTAAACCATATATTGAACTAAAAAATCGATTAAGAACCCAGGCTACCACTACCTTCGGTAAAAAAAAACAACTTTAAATTGTACAATAACGCGATATTTGGAAAAAGTTGTGAAAATATTAGGAAGCACCGAACTATCCGAATTGTCCGAAATTGGTCAGGTCGGTACGGTGCGAAAAATCTGATTGCAAGTCATCGTTTCCATAGTCGAACTATCCTGGATGAAAATATAATGACAATAGAATTACATAAATCTGAATTGATGTTTAACAAACCACTGTATATTGGTATGTCTATCCTGGATATATCCAAACTAACTATGTTTAATTTCCATTATGGATTTATGATACCAAAAATGGGTTTATCAAATTGTAAATTATTATATACTGATACAGATAGCTTTATTTATGATCTCAAATGTGACGATGTGTTTAAAGAAATCATTAAACCAAATTTGAATTTTTTCGATACTTCTGACTACCCTGTAGATAATGTTTATAATATACCGAGAGTAAACAAAAAGATATTAGGCCTACAGAAAGATGAAGTCAATGGTAGCATCATTACACATTTTGTCGGTTTAAGGTCCAAAATGTATACTTTTAAAATTCAGGGCGGACGAGTTTCTAAACGTGCTAAAGGTATTAAATATGATATAGTCAAAAATAAATTAACTTTCCGAGATTATTTCCATTGCTTGAAAGGTGGAATACAGTCCTCGTGTCACTCAAAGGACCATACGCTCCTATTCACACAACATTTTCAGCATAGAGCAAACTAAGATAGCTTTGAGCCCCCACGATGATAAACGTCATCTATTACCAAATTCCTTTGACACTCTACCATTTGGTCATTACAAAATTAAGTAAATAGGTTTTTTTCTTTTACAGATGTCATCCCCGGTGTCACCATCCAATAATGCGTACCCTCTAACGCAGATTTGTATTATTAGCATTTGTAATTTTGTTACGAATTTATCCAAATTAGTCGTTTTCTTCACCTCCTCAGTTACCATGGGCTTTAATTTTGAAAATTTTACCTCTATATCCGACTACGAGATGGGCATATATTAATAGAATTGCTAAGCATGATTATGAACAGACATGTAATACTTATTTAGGTTTCATGCATTTAAGTAAGACTTTTACTATGGCTTCCAGAAATGCAGTACTTACAACTACAGATTGGTTAGATCACTTCGATGTAATGACATATTGTATATGGGTTAATGTATATTTAGTTAAGGACTTTAATATTAGGATATGTAAAAATGTTATAATAATTTTAAACAATGTACTAAAAACTTTAATATTATAAACGATCATTATCATGCTGTATGCGATAAACTACAGTTACCTATACTTTATTATCACAACATGGAGTTTTGGTGTCAGAGTTGTTTTTCTGAAGTCTTATTTGAAGTATATGAACAGGATCACTGTCTCGAGAAACTACATGCTAACCATCCCTATGAAGTGAAGAGACGTTTTAAAGATCCCTACGAGAGCGACTCTGATGATGATTATCTACTTTAAATTCATATAAAATTTTTACTCGCTCTTTCATTTAAATAAGTTTGTAACAACATTATTTTATTTTTAAAATAAATATATGTATTTTTTTGAAAATTTGTGTATGCGTCTTTTACTTTCCTTCACTTAGATTATTTGAACGTGACGTAAAATGAATATTTCAGTATATAGGTTAGGTTTACACATGCTGCAAATCTAACCTATATACTGAAATTTTTTATTTTACGTTCACCATTATGATGGCAATTTAACCAACTAATCCCAAAAATGGGGCTCCAGTTCCTACAGGTAGGGCTCCATATTGTTCTTGTCATATACGCTGGTGCATGTGACTGGTGGCTCCGTGGCCCCCCTGAGCCCCATACACCTGCGCATGTAACAACAAACACAACCAAATGGGGTACTAATTCCTACATGTAGGACACCGATAGGGCTCCCTGAGCCCCTCTCCCATGCACCCAAATGGGGCCCCAGTTCCTACAGGTAGGGCTCCATGTTGTTCTTGTCATATACGCTGGTGCATATGACTGGTGGCTCCGTGGGCCCCCTGAGCCCCATACACCTGCGCATGTAACAACAAACACAACCAAATGGGGTACCAATTCCTACATGTAGGACACCGATAGGGCTCCTTGAGCCCCTCTCCGATGCACCCAAATGGGGTACCAGTTCCTACAGGTAGGGCTCCATGTTGTTCTTGTCATATGCGCTGGTGCATGTGACTGGTGGCTCCGTGGGCCCCCTGAGCCCCATACACCTGCACATGTAACAACAAACACACCCAAATGGGGTACCAATTCCCACATGTAGGACACCGATAGGGCTCCCTGAGCCCCCACCCCATGCACCCAAATGGGGCCCCAGTTCCCACAGCAGGATACTGAAAGCGGGGCCCCCCGGCCGGCCTCCTGGAACCCCCCTCCTGCAGCCCTCCCTGGACCATTACACATGGCAACATCGCACAGCCCCCTTGACAGATACGCGCGCGCGCGCAAACTTCACATCTGTCAACGGTCACACAGTGTTGCCACACCTAACACACACACAATGTTGCCACTTCATACAACGCTCTCATTGGTCCAAATTTCTATGACGTCAGAGCCAGTCCAAATGCTGGGCTTGTGATTGGCCATTAATGTGGGAGCCGTATAGATACACTACTGATGTGGCCCGTTTTCCTCCCAGAGCGGTGCATGTTAAAAATACACGTCGCGCTGATACTTCACATCCGTATGATTTCAGCTTGTTACTCCTCGTACAACGCTTTTCAAGCAGTCTTTTATACGTAGAACATCATCCCTTTGGAACAATTTGCCCAGGACTGTGTTTCCCACCGAGTACAATTTACAGCGATTCAAGAACAACGTGAATCGCTTTTTCCGCATACATGTCGCTCCTGTAGAGCTTTAGGGACTTCCCTGCAGCACGCGAGCTAGACTCATAAAAAAAATAGATAATCATAAGACAATTTATTTTCTTAGGAACGTCCTAAGACTAACTTCTTCAATAAATAACAATGATAATACATAAATCAATTAAATTTTGCTGTGCAATGCAAAACATTTATTTTATAACCAACTTATCTTAGCATGTCATGTTGTTTATTTACATTGTTGCTAATCTTGATGATATTAATGTTGGTATATAAGTAGTTCTTCTTTATTTTTTTTTATCGGTCACTCTCCCCCCTCTACCTCAATAGGGATTACCTTTTGTGGACGTATATCGGCGAGGATGTCGTAATATCGGCTACTGTTGCCCAAGTTCCGACACATATAGTTATATTTCACGACATTATTATATTTCTGCAACAACTACTACCTATGTATGTCGCCAAGCCACTTATATATAAATAAATCAATAAACAAGAACGTTGACCTGCCAATATTAAATCAAGGACCCTCGAGGCTAGGGCCGCCATACACAGTACACAGTACATAATGCTGGGTTGGTTCATTTAAGTGCGCGTTTAACAGTTAAACTCTAGTTTAGAAGTAATTTTTATTTTCCTAATTTTTGGTTAACTGAGTTTTTTAAATTTTCCGACTTACAGAAATGTGATGGTATAATCTTAAATTTAAATATCTTAACAATTGTTAAATAAAGTGGTAAGAAATAATAACTAATATCTTATAAATATATTTTATAAGTTATATAATTCTCGAAATATTACAAGCAACGAGTTAATATAGACTTCTTCTTCGAGTGACACTCCTATTGAAGTTTGGTTATTATCACAGAGACTCTAACTCTATCTACGGCTCATCTAAACAGTTCAATTGATCTTCACTTATATCAGTTATGCAGGTTACGCAGCCAGGCTATTCTTTGTCTTTCTACGTTTCTCCTTTCCTTGATTTTACCCTGCATAATATGTGGGTGAATACTTTTGACTCCTCATCACTTATCCCAAACATCCTTTTTGGGCTTTTGTTCAGTGGCTGAAGAATCTTGTTATCGGTCTCTCTGTCCGGCTTAGTAACCTTCAGAAGACGGCGATAACATCACATTTTAAGGGCTTTAGTATTCTTAATGTCATTCTGTTTCAGCGTTCACGCTTCCACACCGTAGAGTAGTGTTGGAAAAACATAACAGCGCAACATACGCGATAGCAAATTTAGATCTCGGTTACAAAAGGATTTTCTTATTTTATTAAAGACTGCCCTAGCTAAATCTATTCGCCCTCTAATTTCCATTAATATTTCGAGACTTTGATGTCACCATGAATTTCGTTTAGATTTCGCAACTGTTATTTAGTCGTTCAACAAAGTGTAGGTCTTCCAAATTTCAGAAAACAAAGGTTTGTTCCTCCTCCTCTTTATCACTTCGAGATATTTCTATATTAGCTTTTACCATTCAGTGGTCGCTGGATGGTTCGAATTTATTTAACATATTACATCCTTATCAGTAATAAAAAATCAATTTCATTTCTCGTCCTTCCATCTAGACTTGCCCCGTCCAACATCGATGAGGGAAATTTGAATATATATATATATATATATATATATATATATATATATATATATATATATATATATATATATACATATATATATATATATATATATATATATATATAATATATATATATATATATATATATATATATATATACGGAATTTTTTTTAAATAATCGCTTTAGCCCAAATCTCGTTATTGTATCCATTTGTGCTTCAAATAATATCAGAAAAAAAGTATAGTAAGACATTTTTACGCATAACGTCACCTGTCAAAAATGACATTTCCGTAAAAATTTTTGAAAAAAAACGTATAATTTAGCCAAATTTTAAAAAAAGTTATTAGATAAAATGGTTTATTTTGTAATTCTAGATCTGTTTGTCAAATTTCAACGGCCTACTACAATTTTAAATTTTTGGCAGTTTTTTGACATTTCGTTAATTGTTTTTCATCTTGATTTATTGTAACCTTATTTAAATCATTTAGTTTGTCAAAAACTAGGCACCTATAATCTATTTAAGAACAAAATGAAGTCGTGTCTATAATTTTTTTATAGAATATTAAAATTCACACATTATCATGAATCATATTTGATGCAAAGTTCGATTGGCTTTTGTTTTTAAATAGAAAAATGTTTCTCGCTTACGTATTTTTATAGTGAACACACTTAAACGTTTGTAAATTAACACAAATCTTACATTTTAATCTTTTTAGTAATGCATTTAAATTTTTAACAATGTAATGTTTCTTCCTATAAATACCAAATTAACAACTTGCTGCTTTATCCTATTTGTTTTTTTTTTATACTTCAGCTAAAACTACTTTTTAGATTAATAATACATTTTAGATTCTAATTAGCAACCGTAATAAAAATATTACACATATTCTAGTTATTAATTTGGCAGTTACGCGTTAATAATACCACCGAAGAATTACATTAAAATGCTTTCGGTGTCATTGTTGACGTAACTGCTAATTTAAAATAAATCCAGCCATATTTTACCAGTGTTAGAACTATTTCGAAGTCTAAACCGGAGGTCGACAGGGAAACTGTACGTAAAATTTTACACAAAAATAAATTTAAACTATACAAACCGAAATTGTTAAACACTCTACAGGATAGAGATTTTAATATTCGGTTGTTATTTTCATTCTGGTACCAAGGAAAAATAGAAGAGGACTCCAAATCTCTGTACGATCTTTTAGGGACTGATGAAGCCACGTTTACTTCTAATGGAGAAGTAAGTTCACAGAATAGTCGATGGTGGGCCTAAGAAAATTCAAACTTCATAATTGAGTGTCGTGACCAATACTCGTTTAAAAGTAAAGCTTGGTATGGCATTGTAAATGACCAAATAATAGGGCCATATTTTTGTGCTGAGTAACATGGCTGTGGATTTAAGATATGCTTTATGGTATCAATTAGATGGTGCACCAATACACAATACTTTGCAAGTACGAAACACTTTAAATGAACTATTTCATGGCAGGGTTTGGGCGAGATCAGGATAATTGTTGGCCGACATCACCCCATTGAATTTCTATTTATGGGGTTATCTTAAACAAGAAGTATACAAGTTTAAACCATTTAAAGATATCGATCATCTAGAAACTATAATTAGGCAGTGTGTTCAGGAGATACCTTCCGAGTTCGTGAAAAATTCCGTCTAAGAAATTTCTAGAAGAACCATACGTTGCACTGAACGAAACGGTGGACACACCGAAATGTAGAATATTACAATGTGCGTGTGTTTGATATAAAGTATTTATTAAATAGGTTAAAATAGCCAATTGTTAATTTAGCGTTTATCGAAAGAAACATTACATTGTTGAAACTTTAAATACATTACTAAAAAGATCAAAATGTAAGATTTGTATTAATTTACAAACGTTCAAGGGTGTTCACTCTCAAACTACGTAAGCGAGAAATATTTTCTATTTAAAAACAAAAGTTAATATCGAACTTTGCATCAAATATGATTCATCATAATGTGTGATTTTAATATTCTATAAAAAAATTATGGACACGACTTCATTTTGTTCTTAAACAGATTATAGGTGCCTAGTTTTTGACAAATTAAATGATTTAAATAAGGTTGCAGTAAATCAAGATGAAAAACAATTGCCGAAATGTCAAAAAACTGCCAAAAATTCAAAATTGTAGTAGGCCGTTGAAATTTGACAAACAGATCTAGAATCACAAAATAAACCATTTTGTTTAATAACTTCTTTTAAAATTTGCCCAAAAATTTGCCGTTTTTTTTCAAAAATTTTTACGAAAATGTCATTTTGACAGGTGATGTCATGCGTAAAAATGACTTACTATACTTTTTTTCTGACGTTATTTGAAGCACAAATGGATACCATAACCAAATCTGGGCTAAAGTGATTATTTACAAAAAAAACCCATTTGATGCGGACTTAAATTGTCACACTGTATATATATATATATATATATATATATATATATCTATATATATATATATATATATATATACGAAACGTCGTGCAAATTCTTTGTTAGACGAACGAATCGAAAAGTGGAATTTTAATGTAATATATATGTATATATATATATATATATATATATATATATATATATATATATATATATATATATATATATATATACATACATATATATATATATATATATATATATATATATATATATATATATATATATATATATATATATATATATATAAAGCCTTAAGAAAATATAAGAAAAATATATCACTGGAGAATTGAGAAAGGTATAGACGACTTAGGAATTATGTTACACCAGCAACGGAAAATGAAAAGAAGTTGTATTTAGAAAGGAATTCTCGGTCTAGTAATCCAAAAAATAATTGGAAATTCTTGAGAGATTTGGATATTTCTTTCTAAAGTATCTAATTGTGTTCCTGAACATTTGGGAAATGTAGAAGATATTAACACATTTTTTGTTACTGCTGCTTTTCTCTTCTGCTCCAGATCCAGAAACCTTAAACTTTTATTTACAAAATAAGAACCAGGCCACTAGTACATTTCATTTTAGAGTGGCAACAACTGGTGAGATTGAACAGTCACTTTTTTCTATTGGCTCTAGGGCGGTAGGTACTGATGGAATTGGTATAACTATGTTGTTGAACTATTGTCTATGCATAAGTCATTTTATTGTACATTTAGTTAACTCATGTATTGAAACTAATTATTTCTCCGTCATTTGGAAAAGCTCTTTTATAATTCCGTTTCCTAAGGTGACCTCCACTAAGGATCTTATGCCCATAAGCATATTGCCAGCGCTGTGGAAAGTCATTGAGACAGTGATGGAGCTGCAAATGCGGGAGCATCTTGAGCGTTACGGGCTCCTACCAGATTTCCAATCTGTTTTCGCAGGGATCACAGTTATGCTGCTGCACTTCTCGAAGTTACGGACGATGTTCTGTCGGTGGCGGACCGTGGTGAGCTCACTGCCTTGGTGCTCTTGGACTACTCGAAAGCTTTTGACCGGGTAAATCATACTTTGCTTTTGGCTATTCTTGGTTTTCTTGATTTTAGAAGGGATGCTTGTGCAGAACACAGTGTGTGTGTAAAACTTAATCTTAAACTATCCAGTCAGGTAGTCGCTAAGTGTGGTGTACCTCAGGGTTCAATCCTTGGGGCTCTGATTTTCATATTGTACTTCTCAAGTTACTGTCAACCTGAAGAACCTCTCAACGCATCTACATGCAAATAACACAGTGCAACACGAAAAAAAATAACCATATACGGACACCACCACGTGGTAATAGACCAAAAAAAAAAAGACCCGTGTCTCCCAGTTTTTCCGAAAGTCATGTACTTTTTTTTTTATGGGACCCCAAAGATTTGAGGCCTGGGTGTAATTTTTCCAAAAAACTCATCATATTCTGAGGCTCATATCTTGCAAACCGTTAGGAATTTTAATTTACTTTCTGTGGCAAAGTTGTAGCCCTTGTCATAAGGAACAAAAATTGTGAACATTTAAAGTAAAAAAAAAATTCATTTTCAAGATCAAAATAGCAAAAAACTGTAAAAAATTCGATTTTTTTTTACCTTTTTTTCCCTGTTTAGGCCCATAGCTAGCAAACCGTTCAAAATTCAAGGAAACAATCAACTACAAAAATGTAGCTAAGATCTTAGTAAACAACTTTCTAGAATATATGAACTTCCTAGGAATGATTCTTAACACTGTTTAGGTAGCCGCAAAAGTGAAAATTTTCCCGAAAAATCTACTTTTTTAAAGTTTTTTGCGATTTTGATCTGGAAGATGAAATTTTTGGATTTTTATATGTTCACAATTTTTGTTCTTTATGACAAGAGCTACAACTTTGCTTCAGAAAGTAAATCAAAATTCCAAACGGTTTGCAAGATATGAGCCTGAGAATATGATCAGTTTTTTGCAAAAATGGCACCGAGGCCCCAAATCCTTGGGGCCTCATAAAAAAAAGGACATGAATTGGGGCCAAAACTGGGAGCCTCGGGTAAAAAAAGACCCGTGTCTCCCAGTTTTGCCCCAAGTAATGCATTTTTTTTTTATGAGGCCCCAAAGATTTGGGGCCTCGGTGTCATTTTTGCAAAAAACTGATCATTTTCTCAGGCTCATATCTTGCAAACCGTTCGGAATTTTGATTTACTTTCTGAGGCAAAGTTGTAGCTCTTGTCATAAAGAACAAAAATTGTGAACATATAAAATCCAAAAAATTTCATCTTCCAGATCAAAATCGCAAAAACTTTAAAAAAGTAGATTTTTCGGGAAAATTTTAACTTTTGCGGCTACCTAAACAGTGTTAAGAATCATTCCTAGGAAGTTCATATATTCTAGAAAGTTGTTTACTAAGATCTTAGCTACATTTTTGTAGTTGAGTGTTTCCTTGAATTTTGAACGGTTTGCTAGCTATGGGCCTAAACAGGGAAAAAAAGGTAAAAAAAATCGAACTTTTTACAGTTTTTAGCTATTTTGATCTTGAAGATGAAGTTTTTTTTTACTTTAAATGTTCACAATTTTTGTTCCTTATGACAAGGGCTACAACTTTGCTACAGAAAGTAAATTAAAATTCCGAACGGTTTGCAAGATATGAGCCTCAGAATATGATGAGTTTTTTGCAAAAATTACACCCAGGCCTCAAATCTTTGGGGGCCCATAAAAAAAAAGTGCATGACTTTCGGAAAAAAACTGGGAGACACGGGTCTTTTTTTTTTGGTCTACTATCACGTAGTGGTGTCCGTATATGGTTATTTTTCCATAACTTAAAAAATTACACACAGTGTAACACGCAGATTTACATGTCATTTTGACCCGAGCAAATTCTGGAGGCAAATGATAAACTTTTGAATGAGCTTGAGCATCTTCGAAAAGTTTCACTAAACCATTATCTTGAGTTGGATTCTAAAAAAAGTCAGTTACTTTTATTTGGACGAGAGCAATGTAGGGATCAATATTAGGATCTGATACATGTCTTTATAAATAATGACACAGAACAGGTTTCCAATGTTGTCAGGAACTTGGGTTTATTGGTGGAGGTTAAATTGAGATTCTCAGAACATATTAGCGGCTGTATCAGCAAAGTATTTGCAAATTTAAAACTTATTTTTAACCAATGACACCTTTTGAATGCCGCTTTGAAAAAATCCTTGTGCGAATCATTGGTGCTGTCGCACTTTGCTTTTTGCGACACTGTGTATGGACCCTGTCTTGTGGAGTAGGATGTCAGATATATACAGCGTATGCAGACTGTTGTATGCGTCTAATTGGTGGCATAAGAAAGTATGAGAGAGGACTGGGTGCTGGAATGAAACAGATTGGGTGGCTAATTATGAGCGAAAGAAGGCACTTACATAGTTTGGTTCTATTTAATAAAATAGTTTTCAAAAAAAATCCCAATTATTTGTATCAGAAAATTAAATTTAGATATGACGCTCGTGCCTTAGATTTGAGGCAAAAATTTATCATTACTCCTCCTTGTCATAGAACAGCTTTGTTTGAATGATCATTTAGCTATCAGATATCAATGTCTTGCGATAAATTGCCTGCAGACTTAAGACAAGTAGAACCCCCCGCGTTTAAACATAGGGTACGCAACATGTTGATAACATTGCCGTCCCGTGCATGATTTGCCTTCTGTTTTGATCCGGTCTCTTATGTAGTATTATTGTGTTTTTACCATGTCTCAAACAACATTTGTGACACAGTTGTATTTATGTATTAGTTTTTTAGTTCATATATATAAATTTAGGTATTATTATTGAATCAACTGTATAGGTTAAAGGAGAAAGCTTGGCTTCAATTTCGCCTTTTGTAATATTATCTCGTAAATTACAATAAAGACGTTATATATATATATATATATATATATATATATATATATATATATATATATATATATATATATATATATAGGCGTTTCCTTAGTCTGCAAGTTAACAAGTGTGTGTTTTTCATTGCGGTGGTGCATATACTGCAATTTTGAAAGCTAGAAAGGTAAAATTTTAAAGATAGTTTTATAGAATGAGTTAATAAATAAAACTCCACTTGAAAACTAACTTTCAACAATACATTTGAATAAAGAAAAGATTTCTCAATTTTTAAGAGACATATCTAAAAATTAAACATTCAATGTTACTTAATATCTAGACTAGCAGTGCCCGCGGCTCCGCTCACGTGGACTTGAATCACTACTATCGTCACTGCTTATTCCTTATGTTACCTAACGTAATAAAATATCTGCCATTATTTCTCCTTATCTCCCATTATTTCTCCTTATCTCCCATTATCTATACATAATTTTCATTATCTAGGCTTATCTCTGCTCATCTCCCACTATTTCTTATCTGCCATTATTTCCCCTTATCTTCCATTATTTCCCCTTACCTCCCATTATCTAGACTTATCTTGCACTGCGTGTATTACAAGAGAACACGCTAGCAGCAAACTTTTTTCGGATTTGATTCACTATTATCGTCACTGCTTATTCCTCATGTTACCTAACGTTATAAAATATAGCCTATAACCTGGCCAGAGAACATATGTAGGTTTTAAAAAAAAGGACGTAAATCGGATAGGTGGTTCTCCAGTGATAAGCGCACAGACAGATAGACGTTACATTTTACATATATTATAGATATAGATTATTATTATTATTATATAACCTGGCCAAAGGATATATATATTAATTTAAAAAAAAAAACACGTAAATCGGATAAGTGGTTCTCTTGTGATAAACGCACTAATGGACAGACAGACAGACAGAGAGATATTGCATTTTACATATATTATAGATTATAAATATTCTCTCTACTAACGACTAACTTTTTTCCGACTTCATTCACTATTATCGTCAGTGCTCATTCCTTATTCTACTTATCGTAATAAAATATAGCCTATAACCTGGCCAGAGAACATATGTAAGCTTTAAAAAAAAGTACGTAAATCGAATAAGTGGTTTTCCAGTGATAAGCGCACTAACGGATAGACAGACAGACAGAGATACGTTGCATTTTATATTTATTATAGATGTAATAAAATGCATATCTATAACTTGGTCAGAGAACATAAGCATGAATTTAAAAAATCACGTAAATCGGATAAGTGGCTCTCGAGGATAAGCGCACTAACGGACAGACAGACAGATACACAGAGAGACGTTACATTTTACATATATTTTAGATACAGATTATTATTATTATTATATAACCTGACCTAAGAATATATGTATGAATTTAAAAAAGACACTTAAATCGGATAAATGGTTCTCGCGTGATAAACGCACTAATGGACAGACAGATAGACATATACATATTATAGACTATAGATTATAGATATTCTTTGCTACATAAACTTGTTCTATATTTAATGGTTTAGGCTGTGTATTGCAAGGGAACGCGCTGGCGGCAAAACTTTTTCCCGACTTCATTAACTATTATCGTCACTGCTCATTCCTTATGCTACCTATCGTAATAAAATATAGTCTATAACCTGGCCAGAGAACATACGTAAGTTTTAACAAAAAAGTACGTAAATCGGATAAGTAGTTTTCCAGTGATAAGCGCACTAACAGATAGACAGACAGACAGAGATACGTTGCATTTTATATATATTATAGATGTAATAAAATACGTATCTATAACCTGGTCAGAGAACATAGGTGTGAATTTAAAAAATCACGTAAATCGGATAAGTGGCTCTCGAGGGATAAGCGCACTAACGGACAGACACACAGAGAGACGTTACATTTTATATATATTTTAGATACAGATTATTATTATTATATAACCTGACCAAAGAATATATGTATGAATTTAAAAAAGACACGTAAATCGGATAAGTGGTTCTCGCGTGATAAACGCACTAATGGACAGACAGATAGACATATACATATTATAGACTATAGATTATAGATATTCTCTGCTACATAAATTTGTTCTATATTTAATGGTTTAGGCTGTGTATTGCAAGGAAACGCGCTGGCGGCAAAACTTTTTCCCGACTTCATTAACTATTATCGTCACTGCTCATTCCTTATGCTACCTATCGTAATAAAATATAGCCTATAACCTGGCCAGAGAACATATGTATGTTTTAAAAAAAAAGTACGTAAATCGGATAAGTGGTTCTCCAGTGATAAGCGCACTAACGGACAGACAGACAGACAGAGAGACGTCGCATTTTATATATATTATAAATTATAGATGGATTCATTTTAAGACGTGCTAAGCCTCTACAAAATGAATTACTCATGTTTTAATATAAAATGTAGTTTTATTTTAGCAGAAGTATTTAACATGCAGACCTTCCGGCGTCATTTAGTCTACAAACATAACATAAGCTCCTTCTAATTTTAAAAACTGAAAATGGTAAGTATATCGGTAAGTAGAGACAGATTTTAGGTTTTCGATTATTCTGTTAAAATTGAAAGCATTTATATAAGTAAGGAAGAATTATTTTATGGGCCTTGAAACACAACTTGCCAATAATGAGTACTTTTTAATTTCAAATACTAATATAAACATTTTCAACTCGTTCTTTTAACTATACCACTGAATATTTCTACAGTAATTTAAGTAAAATTTAGATATTTAAGAATTAATTTTTGTTTTTTCTTGTTGTTTATTTAGGAGGGGTTTATCATTAGATATCTCAAATCGTATATAAAGTATTAGGTATTAAAACAATAAGCACAGTATTTTGTTACTTGAGTAGTTGTAGTGAAATTAAAGTACATAAATGCAAAAGAAAATGTTATTTTCCATAGATAAATTTGTTGGAAAAGTTGTTGTAGTAACTGGTGCTTCGGCTGGCATTGGAGCTGCTGTTGTAGAAGAGTTAGTGAAAAAAGGTGTCGTTGTAAGTGCAATATTTTTTATTAATTTTTCTCCTTTAAAACTTAATTCCAATTTAAAATGAATTTTTTTCGAATTTCGTTCTGTATTAGCCACATTTATTGAAAAACATAGTTACATAAGCCTGATACTAAATTCTTAAACGTATACATGGTTTAAAATTGTAGCATCGTGCTATTCACCAAATAGATCTAAATATCTGAAAATCCGTAAGCAGCCAAAGGTACAAGTTTTACGATTACTTATTGACTTACAACGGTATTATGATTGAATATCTATCTTCACTTTTAAACACTGCATGAAATATAAAAACTTTTTAACAAAAAAACCCACTTTAAAAAACCAGCACTCAAAATTTTGCGGTTATAAATTAAAAAATAATGTTTTTGAAATACTTATAAAAATACCTAGACATTGCTTTAATTTGACAACTCCGTCATTAATTCCGTATAAACCAATCCTGGAAATGTTAAAAACAGCTATTATTTATTATTATGATTTTTTTTTTATAAAAAGATAACTTTTGAAGTAGGCACTAATTTTTTGTGTCAATATGTTCATTTTATTATCTAACTAGCCGTGCCTGTGGCTCCGCTCGCGTGAACTTGATTCACTATTATCGTCAATGCTTATTCCTTATGTTACCTAACGTAATAAAATATATCCTATAACCTGGCCAGAGAACATACGTATAAATTTAAAAAAACCACGTAAATGGGATAAGTGATTTTTGAGGGATAAGCGCACTAACGGACAGACAGACAGGGAAATGTTGCATTTTATATATATTATTATAGATTATTATTATTATTATATAACCTGGAAAGAGAACATATGTATGAATAAATAAAACACGTAAATCGGATAAGTGGTTTTTAAGTGATAAGCGCACTAACGAACCGAGAGACAGACAGATAGACGTTACATTTCATATA
>CM032446.1:216386607-216698654 GCA_019049505.1 Pachyrhynchus sulphureomaculatus
GAGTCGAAATGCATTTTTTCAGTATAATCTCTCTCAAGCTCAATACATTTTTTTTCCAGCTATTTTCCAATTCATTTACCCTATCTCTGAAGTGGTTTTCCGGAAGACCTTCAAAATACCCATCTACCGATGCTATTACCTCATCATTTGTTGAAAAATGCTTCCCATGTAGAAATAATGAGTTTTGGAAATAGAGGGAAGTCAGGCAGAACTAGAACTAGTGAACAGTTCAGGATTATAGTGGTAAACCAAACTCTCATCCATAGTTACAAATCGATGAACAAAATCAGTTTTATTCTCTGTAAAATGAGCAAAATGTTGTTAAGAAAGTTTCTTTCGAGTGCGTTTTCATTCCCATGTTAGCAAATGCAGCACCCATCTTGTTGACTAGTTTACTCATTCCCAAAACATTAGTTTAAGATCTCATGTACTGATCCATGTAAGATGCCTATAGTCTCAGCTAAATCATCCACGGTTAGCCGACGGCCTTCCATTACCATATTTTGTATTTGAACATCAGTTTCTTTAGTTGTGGCAGTTTTTGGACGTCGTGAACGTGGATCATCATTGACTCTTGTACGACCTCGTTTTAAACTATAGAGTTCATTTATGGATAGTTGAAAATGAAGGAGCACTTCCTTTAACACATATAAACCTTCCAAAACAAAGAATTTTATACCTGCACGATATTCGATTTTTTTCTATTTTTAAAAACTACTCAAACACGTCTAAAAAACAGTGACAAAATCAGAAACGAATAGAATCTAAATAATTTCTATAATCCTCTTAACAAGGGATGTGTTAATAAAGAGTCTCATATAAAACATGACGCGTTTGAACCTTGATGAATTAAACCATGTATGAAGTAGTGCTCGCGTAACTGCACCGACTGTTTGAAACCTCACAGGAAAAGCTTGCCTTTATCTAGGGCCGATAGCATGGGAAAGGCCCTCTCGGAGCTCAAGCCTTATAATATTAAAGCATATATAGGATGTATTAATATTTCCCGAGGGAGGAAGTACTAGAGCGGTATATCTAATTAAAGTAACGGCTATAAAATTAGCTCTGGACTGAAGAGCTCATGTTATTTTTCTTAAATTAAGAATTAAATACTCTATTGATTTATATAGAACTCGTAATTATGTGGACTGATCGTAGTAATAGCGTATAAATAATTTTACCTAAATAAAAACTATTTTTGTTTCGATAATTACAGCTGGTAAAGAATTTATTTCATTGCAGGTACAAAAGATAGTTAGTATAAAATAAATATCATGAGGAGCTACTAATAGTGTCAATAGTAATAAGCATTGCATTAGTCACCTAAAATCGATTCAATTATAATATCACTTTATTCAATATATTGAATTTAAATTAGGTCGCTAATTCGTTATCTACTATAACTTTTATCCTATTCGTAGACCAATGAAATCAACACGTTTGCAGCAATAAAAATCTCGGATTATGGACGACACCTTTTACTATAATAGTAGCTAGAGGAAACATTATGAATTGACAGTATTTAATAGAAAAAGAGAGCATGTCTTTGCTCGCTACCAACTCAATTTATCTTCCAAGTACTGCCTATTCTTCAATTTAAAATAAATTCCTGGCCGTCTGAAAGGTTTTATTTCAGGCTCTTGTATTTCCTCAGAGAGCGTCCTTTGCGAGTGGCAGTTGATGGGTTTCTTTCTATTACCTTCATTAGCATAATAAAATCTGGGCCACCAAACTTTCTGTGTGAATTTACTAAATGTGAAACTACTATGCATAGTACCGCATTAAAATCACAAACGAAACACATCTGCCTTCTTGAAGTTTCATTATAGAGTTCATGACAATTAGATCAGATTTTAATCTCAAATTTCTTTAGTAAAGCTGTAATGGTAAAATACAACGAATTGTACCAAGTACGCACATTTAATACTCCAATCTAGGCTGACAGAGCAGCCACAAGCCGACAGAGTGGTTGAGAAAGTCCACATTTCAACGCAGGTGGCGAGTTTTTCGAGGGATTCCCCTCAGGCATATGTAGTTTAATGTAACATAGACAAAGACCATATTTCAGCAGACAACCCACTGTTCTCTTATTTGTTAATAGGTCCCAAGACGCGTTTCGCCATACCACGGCTCATCAGGCTGGCTAGGATCGACAAACAAGAGAATAGAATTTACTAGTCCTTATCCAGGTACTTACGGAACGTAATGGTTAGGTTCTCGAGGGATCCCCCTCAGGCATATGTGGTTTAATGTAAAGCTACTGAAAACAGATAAAGTCCATATTTCAGCAGTCTACCCACTATTCTCTTATTTATCAATCCATCCAATAATTACCTGGATAAGGACTAGTAAATTCTGTTCTCTTGTTTGTCGATCCTTGCCGGACTGATGAGCCATGATACGGCAAAACGCATCTCGGGATGTATTGGCAAATAAGAGAACAGTTGGTTGACTGCTGAAATATGGACCTTGTTAGGTTTCAGTAGTTTCACATTAAACTACATAGTAAAAATTTGTGTTTAAAATTTTATGAAAAGTAAAGAATGTTACAATACATGATTTAAAAAGTTTTAGTACCAGAGAAAACTAGCAAAATAAAATATAATCTCATTTAAAAATAAAAAAAAATTACAAAAATCTAATTTATTAACACTTCTAGATTTTAGAAACTAAAATATTTAGGCCTAAAGTAATTTGGAGATTTTTTGTAGGATATAATATTCTTGCTCTTTTAATTCTTTTCAGCATCACCAATTTGAAGTGTTCTGTTGTGTTGTTTATTTCCTTTTTCGCCACGTTTGCTGGTCATTTTTAAAATGAGGGTTTCTTTTTAATTCCGGTCATCACTAAATCATCGGTGGATATAAGACCAAGACCTTTCAATCGATATATTTGTTTCATACATACAGTTTTGTTAAATTTATTTTTCCTCTACTTGTACCTTTCTTACCAAAATCACTAATCCTCAGCAACTTCTGATAATGTTCCATAACATACCTGAAAAAAATAAGAAAATACGATATTAATTTTTTAAACCAACCTAAATTGCAAAAAAAAATGAAATTGATTTTATTCTAAGTAGGCATAAAAACATCATTCATGATGTTTGAACCATTTTGACATGGGAGGTGACTATCGACTTTTAAGAGCCAAAGTTATAATTAACACCAAGATGGGACGCCAAAGAGATTTAAAAGGAAAAACACCGGAATTAGAATACAGGACATCGAAAAGAAAAAAGAAGAATATGAACAAGCTGTTGAAAATAAATTAAACGACATAAAACAAGTAAATACCAAAAACACAATTGAAATAAGGAAATCTTAGACGCCATCTCCCATGGGCCCAAAATAACAAAGAAAAGAAACGACAAAAACAAAAACTTAACCCAAAATGAAATACAACTTTTAAAAGAAAGAAGACAATTTATAAGTGAAAATTAAAGAAATACAGTGGAATACACTGACTTATGTAACTATTAGGCGAACACGAAGGAAAAAACAGAATTAAAAAGCAAGAAGAGAAAATAAATAAGATAATTGAACAAAACGGTGCAATGAAGGTACTATGTTCAAGGTTAGGGAAAAAACAAATTGATGCATTACAGAACAGCAACGGACATGTAATAAGGGGTAAAGATGAAATAATAAAAATAGTGGAAGAATTCTACGAAACATTATTTGAATCAAAAGTAAACGAGAAACACGAACAACCTGGAAACCGTAAAGACACGTCCAAAATACAAAATATTGGCTAGGAAGAGCTACCCGATATAGAAGAATATGAATTGGAGAATGCACTTAAATAAATGAAAACAAACAAATCACCTGAGAAGGATGGTATTGTGATGGAACTAATAAAATGGGGTGGCAAAGGCTGAAACATAAAATACTGGATATGCTAAATAAATGTTTGATCCAAGCAACTATAACCGAAGACTGGAACGATTCAATTATTATCCTACTACATAAAAAGGAGATCACACACGTTTAGAAAATTATAGACGATAAGCTTGTTATCAGTACTGTATAAACTAATGACAAAAATATTAACAAATCGACTCACCATCAAACGGGATACATACCAATCGGAGACTCAGGCTGGATTTAGGAAAGGCTATGGAACAAGAGATTTACAATGGCGTTATTAATTAAAAAAACCGGTCAAGTGCAAGTTGAACTTGCACAATTAGTGTTCCGTACGTTGATTGTTTTTAAAATAAAAAATTTTGTTAGGGTGGTATAAAATGATCAGTGACTTCACAAAACACACCTCAAAGGAGTTTTCAACAAAGGTTGTTTCCAATCTTTACTGAAAACTGGTGACCTTGAAATTTTGTTTTTTTTTTTATATACCAAATAAATTATTAAAGGTAATGCACTCGTGATAATTTTCGTTCAATCTATACCCCGTGGGAGAATATTCCAGAATTTTTTGATCAGTACTTTTCGAGATAAGGTAGGGGAGAGTGATTTTTTAAAAGTAATACGAAGAAAAGTGTGCGCAAGTATTACATTATATACGAGTATATATATATATATATATATATATATATATATATATATATATAATATATATATATATATATATATATATATATATATATATGTATATGTATATATATATATATATATATATATATATATATATATATATTTACTCGTGTTTTCACAAGCTTTCATTGGACATCACACTCGATGACCTAGTAAAAAAAAAATTTTTTCACTTCCGATTTCACCCCTCAAAACGAACCCCTTAAGTCAAAACAAAATTTATGTTACGGTGGTATAAAATGATCAGTGACTTCAGAAAACACACCTCAAATGAGTTTTCAACAAAGTTTGTTTCCAATCTTTACTGAAATCTGATGAACTTGAAATTTTTGTTTTTTTTATATACCATATAAATTATTAAAGGTAATGCACTCGTGATAATTTTCGTTCAATCTACACCCCGTGGAGAATATTCCAGAATTTTTTCGAAATTTTTTGATAAGTACTTTTCGAGATAAGGCCCGGGACAGCGATTTTTTCGCGAATTTTTAAAAATAATACAAAGAAAAGTGCGCGCAAGTACAATATTATATATATATTTTTTACTCGTGTCTTCACAAGCTTTCATTTGACACCACACTCGATGACCTAGTAAAAAAATTTTTTTTTCGCTTCCGACTTCACCCCCCAAAACTAACCCCTTAAGTCAAAATTTAATTCTCAAAACTACATGGCTCTGATGAGGCCATCAATTCCTATATTATTACCAAATTTCACCTTTCTATGTCAAATAGTTTCGGAGAAAATCGGGGTGTGACAGACAGACAGACAGACAGACAGACAGACAGACACCGAAGTGATCTTATAAGTGTTCCGTACGGAACACTAAAAACAAATGAAT
Organism: Pachyrhynchus sulphureomaculatus; assembly: GCA_019049505.1. Classification (NCBI taxonomy): domain Eukaryota; kingdom Metazoa; phylum Arthropoda; class Insecta; order Coleoptera; family Curculionidae; genus Pachyrhynchus; species Pachyrhynchus sulphureomaculatus. Next base: position 216,392,002 of record CM032446.1, read on the forward strand.
ATAACATTCCTCTTTATTTAGCTTTCATAGACGTTGAAAAAGCGTTCGACTCAGTGGAGACATAGGCAATCATGGAGGCACTTGGAAACTACAGAATTGGCCATAGATATATTAATCTCTTGACTAACATCAGTAATAAAACCAAGGCTATCTATAAATTACATGAAGAAACGAAACCAGTACAATTAAAACGTGGAGTTCGACAAGGCGACTGTCTGTCATCTAAGCTTTTCACTCTCATATTGGAAGATATATTTAGAAAAGTCCATTAGGATAACTACGGGGTGAACATAAATGGTAAAAAATTAAACCATCTAAGGTACGTAGACGATATTATCATTATAGCTACGAACAGAAATGACCTAGAGTATATGGTAAAAGATTTAAAAGAACAAGCAGAAAAGATCGGCATGAAGATGAATTTAAATAAAACAAAGACTATGACGGCAGAACAACAAGATACATATAGACGAAACATTACAAGTTGAAAACGTAACAGTTAAAAACGTGAATGAGTACATGTACTTAGAACAAACACTTAAGCTTGGCCGAGACAGTCAAATACCTGAAATTAAACGAAGATGTCGATTGGAATGGGCTTCGGTAAGCTCGGTTTTATTCTAAATTCCAGAAACATCGCTCAACATCTAAAAACAAAATTTTCGATAAATGTATCCTACCCGTAATGACCTACAGAAGCGAAAATTGGTCCCCCACAAAAACCCACTTCCACAAACTAAAAGTCACACAAAAGAATCATGGAACAAAAAGTGCTAGGCATCTCACTACTAGATAAACAACTTAACACCTGGATCAGGTAAAAAACAAAAAAGTCAGATGTTCTTGAAAGAATAGCAAATTTAAAATGGAGTTGGGCAGGACACCTTGCCAGGACACAAGAAAACAGGTGGACCAAAACCTGTATAACGACGTAAAAATGGTAGCCGGACTAGGATGGGTACGGACAGCTTAAAACAGAACGAGATGGAAAGCAATGAAGGAGGCCTTCGTCCAATTATGGACGGAAACGGGTTAAAAAGAAGAAGAAGAAGAAATTGTAAAACCAAAGGTGATATACAAAAAAAGTAAAATAAATAGTACATGATACATACAGTACATCATAAAATAAATAGAATTTTTAAAATCTAGGAAAAAACTTTTTTTAAGTTAACAGCTACCTACGCTATTTTCTAGGTTAATATTATACTTATATACTGATAGTATTGAAATAGTTTTTTTTTTTCAGGCATTTATTATGTTATAATATGTCGAGCTACTGAATATGTACATAGGCTACTCATGTTTAAGATACCAAGCTAAATAAATCAACGTACCGTTTCAATAAAAATTCTTAAATTTATGAAGTTATGTAAATAGTTACGTATAATCCTCACTTTTAGTGTTCCATATGGTTCCAGGATCAGTTCGGTGCCGGTCAGTCTGACCGTCCGTCTGCCACATCCGAGTTTCTACGAAACTATTGAACATAGAAAGTTAAAATTTAGCACAAATATAAGGCTTGATGGCCAATTAGAACCGTGTAGTTTTGAAAGTATAATTTTGACTGAAGGAGTTAGTTTTCGTTTTCGAATGAAATCGAAATTCAAAAATAAAATTACTAGGAGTGTCAAATGATACCTTATGAAAATACGAGTTCAAAAATATTTATGATGTTAATACTTGTGCACAATTTTCTTTGTATTGTTTTTAAAAAATGGCCAAAAATCGTTATCCCATCACCCTACCTCGAAAAGTACTAATCAAAAAATGTTGAATAAGTTCTGGAATAGTTTTAATAAAGTGTAGATTGAGCGAAAATTATAACAAGTGCATTATGTTTGATAATTTCTCTGGTATAAAAAAAAACATGAAAACTCGTTCCTCGACACAATAGTAGACGTTTTTCTAATATACTTTCAAGTGTTACTATTGTTCGCGCATTGCTACTGTATTTAGACAAAAGAATTTTAATTGTTTATAATTAAATAAATATTTAGTTAGTAAAATATTTGTTTTACACTTTTATTACTAAACAGCTAAGATGACTGACTAAGAAAAAAACGTGAAAACATATATTGGATCTTAAGATGTATATACATGCCAAGGACCTAATTAATTTAGCCTAGGTAAGGATTTTATTTCATTTTCAAAGCAATTACGGCACGGAACATTAATTGCGCAAGTTCAACTTGCACTTGACCGGTTATTTATTATTAAACCGCTTCAAATAATACACCTTAAGTTTCTAGAGCAAGTAAATTAATAACACACACATTAAAAACAATTTTATCATAAAGGCTTTTGAACAATAAGGGAAATCCATCTTTAACCTCTCCCAAAATTACCGGTAAGCTGATGTGATACTTTTTAATTATTTTACTATTATAATTATAGTAAAGGAGTACTTTTTTTGCAACAGCAGCAACTTTCCCATGACGTCTCTAAAGATACAGGATTATCTTATCGTGCAGTTTTCGTAAAACTAGACTAATTAATTTTCCTGAAACTTTGCTGGGTAATAAAGTATATCAATAGCTATAACGCATACCACAATAATCCATGACAAAATTAAGAATTTATAAGATATTTTAAACGCGACGAATCTAACTTTTACGTTCACTTTTAAAAAGAAAAAAACAAAATTTATTGTACCGCGTACCTAATTACTTTCGTGTGGATCTTCTGCTATTTCAGACTTAATCATCAGGAAAGTAAAAGACAAGGTTATTGGGTATCTCTAACTTCTAAAAGTTAATGCTACTACCTCTAATCATGTATTATAATCGGCCGTATCTCAATTTTTAGTGTTCCGTATTAAAACTTAAAAAAGGAAGACTTCGGTGTCTGTCTGTCTGTCTGTCACAACTGATTTTCTCCAGAACTATTTAATATCGAAAGTTAAAATTTGTCACAATGTAGGGAATGATGGCCGAATCAGAGCCGTGTAGTTTTTTTAAAGTTAAATTTTGACTTAAAGGTTTTGGAGGGTAAAATCGGAAGTGAAAAAAAAAATCAAGACCGGCGAATGTCAAATAAAAGCTTGTGAAAACACGAATTTAAAAATATATTTGATATAATACTCGTGCAAATTTATCTTTATATTATTTTTTAAAAATTTCGAAAAATCGCTGGTCCCCCAGCCTATCTCCAAAAGTACTAATCAAACAATTCAGAAAAAATGCTGGAATATTCTCGATACAGTAGAGCTAGTAGTTTAAATTTTCTATTAGAACTGAAGTTAGAAATATTGAAACCATTTTATTATTAGAAAGGATTGTAAGGACCTAATGAAGGGAACCACAATAATAATAGTACGCAAACACTACAAAGACTCCTTGAAGTAAACTAATATATGTTTTGTAATAAAAAACTCACGAGCCAGTGGGGATCTCAAATACATTAAATAGTACGAGCACTGAAAACTATTTAACATAGTTAGCCGCCTCCCATTTTCAAAAACAAATGTGTACCGATGGATAGTAGTTTGACATTTAGTAAATACTCGTACGTATACAAAGTTTGGTGGTACAGATTTTCTTGTGCTGTTTTTAAAGAAGATATGACCGCAAAAATTGCGAATTTAGTAAAATTGAATCTTGATCGGTGATAAAGCATCTTTTCTGAAAGGGCTATCTGATAAATAAAAGTGCTACAAATGTCCTTTTTGTGCTGAGAGAATATAGAGGCTGTGCATGAAATGATTTTGGAGTATCGACGATTGATATGGAACGTATACCAGAGACGCTTAAGATTTCGTACGAACGTGTTCTTCACTTTATTAATTCTGATATGAGTATGAGCAAATTATCAGCTAAATGGGTGTCCTGTTTGAATGCTAACCAAAAGTAACTGAGAATCACAACTTCGAAGATCATTTGTAGCCATTTTGAAAAGGCTTCATCTAACTTTTACAACCAAATGGCAATTATGAATGAAGTGTTAGTCTATAAATATAATCCAGAGAAAAAATAACAGTTGCAGGATTTTAAATACACAGCTTGCTTTAAGAAGTTTCGCTTATAGAAATTAGCAGGAAAAGTACTTTTTCCGTTTTTTTTTTTGGGTGGAGGCGATATAAAGATCGCATCTTTATTCCAAGTTTACTTGAAACATCGCATAACAGTAACTGAAGAATATTATGTTTCATTATTTACTTCACTTTACCTAGATATTGTTGGAAATGGTTTTCATCAAAAATGTCGAGTAAAAGTGTCTACAATTTTTTACAAGGCTGTTTTTCATAAATCGCTGTAAGTTTTGGGAAAAAAAACAATTAGGTTTTGAACTGACTCATCATCGCCTATATTTTTTTGATTTAGCTTCATCTGCCTATTACCCATTCTTTAAACTGAAAAAATATCGGAAGGGACACAAAATTTATTTAAATGAAGAAGTAGTCGAAGACTACTTTGCAAACCAAGACACACAATTTTTTTGGGAAGTGTAGAGTCTAAAGTTAAATAAACAATTTTTGTTTGTGAGATTTTCTTCTTGTATATTGGCCCTTAAATTCTTCGTAGAACGGTATATATTTCAATTATTAATTTGATTTTACAGTAATATTCATAATCAGTTATATAATAGGTCCATTATATGTTTCAGAATACAAGAAGAACTAAGTATCTAGTGTGTTTTGGTCAAATTTTACTTTTATTTGTTTTAGGTATAGAAATATCCAAGTTATTTATTTTCTCTATTGTAAAAATTATCTATTGAATAAAATGAAAAATTCGAAACATATCATTTTTATTAACATTACAAATAAATTTTTAACAATGTCAAAGTTCAAGTATAATTTGGAAGTATCACGAATTAGTAATTTGGTTATACAGATTAATATTACGAAACAGGTATATAGTAGGTCCATTATTGGTTTCAGAATACTAGAAAAACTAAGCATGGAGTGTGTTTTGATCAAATTTCACTTTATTTTTTTTAGATATAGAAATATCCAAGTTATTTACTTTTTCTATTGTAAAAATTATCTATTTATGTAAATAAAATGACTCTGAAAACAAGCATTTTTATTGAAATGACAAACAAATTTTAACAATGTGATATCAAAGGTCAAGTATGTTGCAATTCTGAGGTATCGACAAAGTTGAAATAGAAAATTTTGAATTGAATGCAGTAATTATTGAAATGTACTTCAGCAAGCTCTTGAAACTAGTACCTAATAATTTGAATGTTAAAATCTTCAGACATTTAAGTAATTCTATTTTATCTGTAGTACCGTAGGGTAAAACTGCACTATCTACTTGTAGATCATGATTATTGTCTTGTCTGAGAGTTGAGTTTTCAAAGCAGTTAAATGAACGTTTAATATCGTCAGTGCAATAACCATTGCTTTTAGAGTACTGTTCAATTTATTCGTTTTTGTTTAAATCGAATGGCTATTACTCACCGACTATAATGGAGTTGATAACAGATTTCGAGAAGGATTACTTTGATCCATTGCTCTGTTTACTGAGACTCTTCATCATGTCTTCCAAATTATTTTCGCGCATTTAAAAAAAAATGTAAAAACTGCAAAATGTAACGAACTGATACAAAATTTCTTCAAAGTACTTGGAACAGTAATTCGTTTATGTGTTTCATTATTTATTTACTTAGTATAAAATATGTTTGTCATTAAGTCAGCGCTTCTCAACCTTTCAGTATTTGCGACCCAATTTTCAAACATAATTTTCATCGCACCCCCCCCCCCCCCACTCTCATACAATAACAATGCATGCAATAATAATGTATTTTCAGTATTTTGATGCTAAAGCTACACTATGACCTTAATTACAAACCTTACAAACTACCAAGAATAAGTAAATTTATTGATATTTGGCAACACATATCTGCTGCGTTGACAAAACTAGAATCGATGCCTCTCTATTGCTCTCTGTCACGTGCACCAGGTAGCGGTTTCGCGAGAAGTTCCGAGTTGTCTCGAACATTCGGAAAGTCTGCCCAAAAGTGTATAAATGCTGCACCTGGTTCAATTACAGCCCGTCTCAGTCGAGTTGATCCTTCTACTGCTTTCGGATTTATCGTGAATGTCTATGTTGTAAGTTACGTGTTAATTGAAATTCAAGGTACTAAGTATTCACGGCAGTAAATTTATACAGAATCATGGACAAATTTTTTATGTGGGCGTAAGCGAGCATTAGACGATAGTGAAGCATGAACAAACAAGTACACAGACGAGCATGGTTCCGAAAATAAAATCAAGAAAGTATTCTCAAGAATACTTAAATTTAGGGTTTACCAGTACTGAAGTAAATGAAGAACAAAGGCCCCTGTGTGTTATTTGCTCAAAAATCTTGGCAGCAGACATAGTGAGAACCTTAACTAACCCCGAGAATTCTTCGAATTAAAATTAAAATCATATCTAAAGCAGAAATTATTTTTTTAAAAAATTCTGTAAATAAAAAAGCTCTACTTGCCTCTCACAAAGTTTCATATAAAATAGCCAGATGTAAAAAGGCTCACGCCATTGGTGAAGAGCTTGTTTTGCCAGCAGCAATTGAGATTGTAGAAACTATGTTTGGAGATTATTTTGCCAAATAATTGCTATCTATACCTATATCAAATGATACTGTTGCCCGTCGAATTGGTGATATAGCTGAAGATGTACAGCATCAGCTTTCCGGGAAGTAGCGTGACAAACTGTTTTCAATTCAGCTTGATGAGGCAACAGACAGCAATAAAGATGTTCATTTCATTGCCTATGTTCGATTTTGTGATGGCATGTCAGCAGTAAAAGAACTATTTTTCTGCAAATCAATAGAACTCAAAGCAACATCACTTCCATTATTTGCTATCCTAAATGATTTTATAAACGAGGCAAAAATCTCCACCGTGTGTGTGGACACATTGCATGATTCACAGAGAAGCTTTGACTTCCAAAAGATGAGACCACCAAAATCTAGAATTTTTTCTGCACTTTGTAAAGACATGGGTGCCGAACAATCAGCGTTACTATTTTATTGCGAGGTAAGATGGTTATCACGTGGGAAATGTTTGCAACCTGTTTATGAATTAAGAAATGAAATCGCCATTTTTCTAGAAGAGGAAAACCGACTGGGAGCCGAAAAGTTTCAAGATAGTTTATTTGTGATAAAATTGAGCTACTTGGTCGATATATTCGAGAAACTAAATACCTTAAATCTTCAACTCCAAGGAACAAATACACATTTATTCGATACAACTGATACAATTAATGCTTTTGGTAGAAAATTGGAATTGTGGAGCAGAAATGTAAAGCAAAAAGACCTAGAAATGTTTGCAAATGTGGGTGAATGTGTTAAAACATACAATGCTGAAGAACAACATGTGAGAGTTGTTTTAGTAACCATTGAAAATCATCTAGACATGTTGACAAAGAATTTTAAAAAGTATTTTCTTACTGACGATAACTTGGTAGCAAGTTACGAGTGGGTTAGGATCCATTTCAAAATACTCCCGAAGCGCTCTCAACTTCCGAAGAAGAAATCTTCATAGACTTCATGGCAAGTTGCGAAATCAAACGACAATTTAATAATAAATCACTCTTTGAATTTTGGGCAGAGGCGAATGATGAGTTTTTTTGCACTGAAAAATAAGCGCATTTCGTATAGTATTACCATTTTCAACATCCTACCTTTGCGAAACCGGATTTTCTGCGGTGGCTGCTTTGAAAACAAAATATAGATCTCAACTAAATATAGAAAAAGAACTCAGAGCGTTTATTTCTAATATTAAACCATCCTTCGAAAATCTTTGCTCTGCAAAACAGGGCCAAAGGAGTAACTAATAATTATTAAACTTGTTTTTAATTTAGAATTGATATGTTAATTATTAGGTAAATACATTGTGCAATACTAATACAATCCTATTTATAGGTGTATTATATCAGTGTAAATGTGTATTTTATTTTTTATTATGTCAGAATGTATTTTGTTTTGCTTTCCTTTGAATAAATTATATTAAATATTTTTAATGAATGTTTTTAATAATAATTTCTTTTTGATACGCTCGCGCCCCTCCAATAGTGTAATCACGCCCCCCTAATGTGCACCCCACAGCTTGAGAAACGCTGCTTTAAGTAAAACTAATTACTTACTATTCTGTGCTTTGTTTTGATGAATCGTTATTAGATTAGAGATGGAAATTTCTCTCGATCCATACATATATTAATAGTTACAGATATATCGAAAATTTTAATTTTACATAAACTTCTGCCCAATGTGATTGTGGTTTATTATAATTTGTGGTTCAATTTTAATATTTTATTGATAGACACAGAGGAGACTATAAAATTTACCATTATTACCAAGCGTTCTCACCAGTACAACCAGAAAACTCGGTTAAAATAAAATTAACGCACTTTGTAAAGCTTAATAATAATTTTTGTATTTATCAGTAATTTTTGAATATATTGTAATGATAAGATTTTCCTAAACGTTTGAGTTAGATGGCTAAAAGTTATTCATTTAGCTGAAACCAAAGGTATATAATTTATTTAGGGCAGTTCCGCGTTCTAATTTTCTTATTTTCTATTACAATATGCTCGATTTTACTTCGCTAAGTAGCTGTAAGCTTGTGAATCGCAGTCTTGAAAAATCAGTGGGGCCAAACTCACTTATAAATTTTCCGAGCAGTTATCTCGCCCTGATATACTAATGGAACATCGTCGTTACAACCTCAGGTTTCCACCTACCGCCATTTCTTTCCCGAAACCTTTAAAACTACTCGAGTAGGGAAGTCGGTTCCCGGTCGGTTCAACTCGGACCAGACCGAGGTAAGGATCAAAAACCAGATTAAGAATAAACGCAAGGAGTAGAGCTAGAGAGAAACTGCCCCAACCAGGACACAAGGTTCTTTGCCCATTCCATTGTCATTCACGTTTCTGTTCATACTTATGAATGAATACAACTGTGTACATTCGCCTATTAGCATTACCAATTACTATAATTAGCGGGAAGGTTGACTTTTACCTTCACTGTTTTCTTGTGGTATTCTTACTCATAATATTTTTTGGATGCCTAACTAATTATATATATGTATCTTTACTTCTCAGCAATCACTTTAAGGTTACTCCTTTTATCTTCAGTTTTATTTCTGTCAAACAGAAGACTGGACAATCTAGTTGTTACTTCTTTTATACTAACCCTACCCTCTATTTTCAGAGAATATAATTTTAAAACAGATTTTTGCAACATACGAGGTTTAAACTCGAACATAAATTCAGTGCACCAACACCTGCAATCAAATAAATCTCATGTACTCGCTCTTTATGAAACCAAGGTCAGTTCATCGACCAGCACAGTAAACTCTTTATTCTGGGTACGACTTCTATTCCCGATTTAGGCGTAACTTTGGAATCTGTCTTTTTGTCAGAAGCGACCTCTCTTGCCAACGAGAATAGGCTCTGGAGCCCCCAAACTTTGATGTTATGTGGTTAAAAATAACGAGTCAATAATTTACAAGATTTATCTGTATCCTCTATCGACCACCAAGTGATACCAACTTTAGAACACTTTTCGCTTCTCTTGCAGACACCATTGATCATTTACAAACTAACTATCCAAGTGCTGAAATTGCCATCCTGGGCGGCTTTAATGTCCCCAATATCAACTGGCTGAAATATTCACATACTACCGACGAACAAGGTCGTGAAGCTGAATCATTCGCAATCAGTTGTTGCTTAACTCAGCTCATTGACGAACTAACACGGATCCCTGATCGTGACGGGGAGTTCGCTAGTCTTCTTGATCTGTTTTTTAACCACCAATCCGGAGATTTACCCGGTCACCGTAAAGCTGTCGTTAGGTTCTTCCGACCATAAACTGCTTTCGACAACGAGTATAATACCAATCAGTGACAGAGAGGCATCAAAGCCGCGCAAGATTTGGCACTACAAATCTGCTAAATGGGAAGATCTCATGGAATATTTTCGAACTTTCCCTTGGATAGACACATGTTTTCGATCCGACAACCCATCTGACTGCACCAGGGAGGTCTCCGATGTTATTTTGGATGGTGTGGAAGCTTACATCCCTTATTCGAAGAAATGCCCCTTCAACGGCAGGCCTTGGTTTGACCGAAAATACAAAGAAGCTGCTGCTTCTAAAACATCTTGCCTACCTTTTTTTGGATGGTTGTAGCTTCTACTTAATGGAAATTCATTATAAATATATAATAAAAGACTGTTTTTAGTCAATTTCCACTGGTTTATATAAATTGTGTTGACGCGTTTCACTGTCGATGCAGCTTCTTCAGATCTACATTTTACACTGTCAAGTTAGGTTTAATATTCACAGTTTTATATAATTTCTTAATTATAATATTACACCTAATTAAATTACATTGATAGTATTGGGAAATCCACACAGATTTGAAGTTAGGAGAATAAATTCAATAATGGTGAATTGCTTAAATCTACCTGGTCGTTGAGTAAAGTACTTGTAGTCCTTAATCGATTTATTTGCATTGCCTCTAAAAGGTTTAGTTTTAAACCTTTTTGTTGTGTGTGTAAAATTTTGAAATTCTTGTTAAATGTGTGATTTTCTGTTAAAAGATGATTAGCATATGTTGAATTATGAATCCATAGAAGATCTAAGTCAACATATGCTAATCATCTTTTAACAGAAAATCACACATTTAACAAGAAGTTCAAAATTTTACACACCCAACAAAAAGGTTTAAAACTAAACCTTTTAGAGACAATGCAAATAAATCGATTAAGGACTACAGGTACTTTACTCAACGACCAGGTAGATTTAAGCAATTCACCATTATTGAATTTATTCTCCTAACTCCAAATCTGTGTGGATTTCCCAATACTATCAATGTAATTTAATTAGGTGTAATATTATAATTAAGAAATTATATAAAACTGTGAATATTAAACCTAACTTGACAGTGTAAAATGTAGATCTGAAGAAGCTGCATCGACAGCGAAACGCGTCTTCGCAATTTATATAAACCAGTGGAAATTGACTAAAAACAGTCTTTTATTATATATCTTGCCTACCGACAATGGCGTGAAAATCCTAACACCATAAATCGTAACACCTTTGTTCGTGCCAGGAACAGATGCAAAGAAATTATCGACGAAACCAAGGAGGCACATAATTAACGAATTAGAAACAAACTTCTCGCTTGTCCCAACAATTCCAGGTACTTTTGGGCAGTCGCTAAGGCAGTTAGTCAAAATTTCACCAAATCCACCATACCACCACTCACACAGCCAGATAATTCTATTGCAATGACACCTGTTGAGGAAGCGAACTTTTTGGCTGAACTCTTTGCTTCAAATTCTATTGTCGATTTTCAAGGAAAAATACCACCTACTATTCCCATAGTGCAGTCAAAGATGCCCGATGTTGTCTTCCTCCAGCGTATCATAAAGCGCATTTTAATGCTTCTGGTGCTGACGGAATAGCCGCCATAGTTCTCAAAATCTGTGCGATGGAACTAACACCAGTTTTCTGTAGACTTTTTAACCTATCCTACAGAAAGGGAATATTTTATTCCTGCTGGAAATGTACCACAGTTCAGACGATAACTAAAAAAGGCAAGAAATCTTTGCCAAATAACTACCGACCAATCGCACTGCTTTCAATAATATCGAAAGTCATGGAAAAGGTTATCAATCAGCATCTTCTAAAATATCTTGAAGGATTCAACATTATTAGCGATCACCAATATGGCTTTCGTAAACATAGATCAACAGGAGATCTTCTGACTTATGTAACACCTGTTTGGAACAACGTAATTGAACACTTTGGAGAATCTCGATCGTGTTTGGCACGACGGACTGTTGGCTAAGCTACTCTCTTATAGTATGTCTGAAAAGTTCTGTTTGTGGCTCTCATGTTTCCGGATTTTTACCTTCACTATCAATGCCGGTGTGCCCCAAGGCTCCGTACTGTCTCCTACTCTCTTTCTCATTTACATTAACGATCTGCTGGAAAAGACCGGGAATCCAATCTACAGCTTTGCAGATGACAGTACGTCTATCTCTTCATTCACTTTGATCGCTCGGACATCGGCTACTCGGGCGAATATCCGCAGCAAGAGGTCGTTCAACTTAACAAAGACCTGGAAGAAATTCTATCTTGGGGTGACGGTAACCAAGTGGAATTTAACGCTACAAAAACCCAGGCGGCAGTTTTTTCTAAAAAAGTTAGCGTTGCTGAACCCGACATAGTCATGTCGGGTCACTCCATTCTCCTAGCATCATCACTCAATTTGTTGGGCGTTAATGTGGGAGCGAATATGTCCTGGCATGAACATGTTGCAGGCATAGCAAGGGGAGCTTGTCAAAAGTTGGGCATATTATTTCGATCCAGAGAGTTTTACACTCCACAACAACTGTTAATTCTTTACAAAGCTCAATTTGACCAACTATGGAATATTGTTCCTATGTTTGGGGCTCCGCTCCCAAACACATACTGCATTTGTTGGATTCTGTTCAGAGAAGAGCTGTTCGTCTGAATGGACACCCGGAACTGACCGGCGGCCTTGATTCGCTGGAACATCGAAGAACGGTTGGTGACTTGAGTCTGTTTTACAAGTATTTTCATGGAAAGTGTTCGAAGGATGTAGCCCGCTTAATTCCTCCCAGAGCAATGCATGTTAGAAATACACGTCGCGCTAATACTTCACATCCGTATGAAGTTCAGCTTGTTACTCCGTGTACAACGCTTTTCAAGCAATCATTTATATGGAGAACATCATCCCTTTGGAATAATTTGCCCAGGGCTGTGTTTCCAACCGAGTACAATTTACAGAGATTCAGGAACAACGTGAATCGCTTTTTAAGCACACATGCCGCTCCTGGAGCTCTTTAAGGACTTTCCTGTAGCACGTGTGCTAGACCCATAAAAAAAAAATGGGTATTTATTACGTGAAATTAGATTTTAGTGTTCGAAATTTGGTCGTTGGATAAATTAACAGCTGATCTAATAAAAACCTATGCTTATAAAATACCAAAACTTCCTTATACGTTGCAAGAACGTAAAATTATAACTATTAAAATTGGTTTAATAAAAACGTTAGTGGTTTCTTAAAATATTCATAATTATTAATATATCGATAACTACCAATATTATTGACAGGAAAAATTAGCTAAAATTATCGATACGTACATTGCCATCGCATATCGATAACTAAACATTATTATCATCATGACCATGAAATATGTATGTTTATTTTCTCAACTAAATTATTTATCCCGGGCTACTATAAAAACGAAAGGATATTTATATCCATGTCAGTTGAAGATTTAATTTGTTTTTAACCTAATAATAATTAAGACTTATAATGTCCTTAACAAAGTTTTCAGGTAAAGTGGCAGTGGTAACAGGTGCTTCTGCAGGAATTGGTAAATCCATAGCTGAAGCCTTAGTGAAATCTGGAGTAATAGTGAGTAAATATTTAAATAACACTTTATCTACTTGTCTTTATTTTTGATTCTCTACTATAAAAGTAATAGCTATCTTATGAACACAGCACAGCTACTAAGAGAATATTAATTTAAAATGTTTACCACGTAACAATACGATGTATTGTGTAAATGTTCCATGTCTATATAATTAAAAGTTTTATTTAATGATAATTTCGAAACGAATTTTTGAATGGCATTTTGTACTAACTGTACGTTTCACATTACACTGTAAAAAAACTTAATATAGAGGAACGTATGAAACGAGACTTGAAACATTTCTGATATTTAAGTAAAAACTTCAGTTTTGATTAAAAAGTTTGTTATAAAATATTGGTACGTTGTCAGTCAGTAGACACAAAGTATGTTGGCTCCTTTTGCAACTAAAATAAATGCATACTTGCTAGTAAAATGTTAATTCAAAATTTTTGCCGAATAGAACGAATTATCAATTATAAAATATCTTTAATTGTGTTAGCCGATACTTGTTGGAGATTCATAATAAAATTATATAAAAACAACACTATGTTTTAAATTTCCAATATATTTAAAATGACTTGACAATTGTTTCACCATACAATGGCTTCTTCAGAAGTGAATTAGAAATTCAAAGAAGCCATTGTATGGTGAAACAATTGTCAAGTCATCTATAAATATATATAAAATGCAACGTCTCTCTCTCTCTCTGTCTGTCTGTCTGTCCGTTAGTGCGCTTATCACTGGAGAACCACTTATCCGATTTATGTACTCTATTTTTTTAAACATACGTATGTTCTCTGGCCAGGTTATAGGCTATGTTTTGTTACGATAGGTAGCATAAGGAATGAGCAGTGACGTAAAATAGTGAATGAAGTCGAAAAAAGTTTGCCGCTAGCGCGTTCCCTTGCATTACACAGCTTAAACTATTAAATATGGAACAATATTATGTAGCAGAGAATATCTATAATCTATAATATATATAAAATGCAATGTCTCTCTGTCTGTCCATTAGTGCGTTTATCACGCGAGAACCACTTATCCGATTTACCTGTCTTTTTTTAAATTCATACATATATTCTTTGGCCAGGTATATAAGAATAATAATAATGATAATCGCTATCTATAATATATATAAAATGCAACGTCTCTTTGTCTGTCTGTCCGTTAGTGCGCTTATCCCTCGAGAACCACTTATGCGATTTACGTGATTTTTTAAATTCATACATATGTTCTCTGACCAGGTTATAGATATATATTTTATTACATCTATAATATATATAAAATGCAACGTATCTCTGTCTGTCTGTCTGTCCGTTAGTACGCTTATCATTGGAGAACCACTTATCCGATTTACGTGCTTTTTTTTTAAAACATACATATTTTCTCTGGCCAGGTTATAGACTATATTTTATTACTTTAGGTAACATGAGGAATAAGCAGTGTCGATAATAGTGAATCAAATCGGAAAAAAATTTGCCGCTAGCGCGTTCTCTTGCAATACACTGCCCAAACCACTAAATATGGAACAATATCATGTAGCAAAGGATATCTATAATACATATAAATTGCAACGTCTCTCTGCCTGTTTGTCCGTTTGTGTGCTTATCACTGGAGAACCACTTATCCGATTTACGTGCTTTTTTTTTTAAACATGCTAAACTATTAACTATGGAACAATATCATGGAGCAAAGAATATCTACGAGTATAATATATATAAAATGCAACGTCTCTCTGTCTATCTGTCTGTCCGTTAGTGCGTTGATCACTGGAGAACCACTTATCCGATTTATGTGCTTTTTTTTTAAACATACGTATGTTCTCTGGCCAGGTTACAGGATATATTTTATTACGTTAGGTGACATAAGGAATAAGCAGTGACGATAATAGTGAATCAAGTCGGAGAAAAGTTTGCCGCTAGCGCGTTCTCTTGCAATACACTGCCTAAAGCATTAAATATGGAACAATATCATGTAGCACAGAATATAATATATATAAAATGCAACGTCTCTCTGTCTGTCTGTCTGTCCGTTAGTGCGCTTATCAGTCGAGAACCATTTATCCGATTTACATGTTTTTATAAATTTATACATATGTTCTATATAATTCGATATAAGCCTAGATAATGGGAGATAAGATGAGATAATGGGAGATAAGGAGAAATAATGGGAGATAAGTCGAGATAAACCTCGATAATGGGAGATAAGGTGAAATAAAGGGAGATAAGTATAAATAATGGGAGATAAGCAGAAATAAGTCTAGATAATGGGAGTTATGGTGACATAATGGGAGATAAGGAGAAATAATGGGAGATAAGGAGAAATATTGCGAGATAAGTTGAGATAAACCTAGATAATGGGGAATAAGGTGAGATAATGGGGAGACAAGGAGAAATAATGTGAGATAACGGAGAAATAATGGGAGATGAGCAGAGATAAGCCTAGATAATGGAAATTATATAGAGATAATGGGAGAAATATTGGGAGATAAGGGAAATAATGGGAGATGTTTTATTACGTTGGGTAACGTAAGGAATAAGCAGTGACGATAGTAGTGAATCAAGTCCACGCGAGCGGAGCCGCGGACTCGGTTAGTTTTTAAATATATTAGAAATTTAAAACATAGTGTTCTTTTTATATAATTTCAAATATAAAGTAATTAGTAGAGAACTTTATTCTCACTTATCTAAAGAGTTCTTATGTAAATATTGATCAGTCTTTGAGAGATTTGTTGAATAATTTATTGTACTTAATGAAAAAAATAATATTTTATAATTTACCTCTTAATTATTAATTCCAGATAAATTTGAAAAAGTAGTGGCATATTTTTACTAGGAGAAAAAATAGTAAAGTAATTTAGTAAAACTTCGTTATGCGGGCTTTTCAGAAAAGGTTTTTTTTCTGGAATAGGCTTAAAATGGTCTTATTTTGAAAGACTTACGAGAAAATATCGGGGGAAAGCAGTTTTTTTGGACTTTTTTTTTTGGTAAATAAAAATTAACCTATATCACTGACAACTATTGATAACCACTGATCGAAACTGTCAGTTGTTTTCGGAAGAATAGGCTCCGTTTATACTGATGGGTGAAATGTGGCGGTCCTAATTTTTTCAAAAAATTATTAAATATAATCAACAATTACAAAATACATTAAATAATGAAAAAAAATATCCTACCTTAATGTGAAAAAATGATATACGGCTATATTAGTGATTGGAGACCAAAGTTAGTTCAGGTTAGCAAAAACAACCTTAATTCGATTTTTTTTCTCGTCAATCTTTTAAATTGCACCATTTTAAGGCTATTCCAAAAAATAACCTTTTGATTTGTTCTTTTCGTGTTGTTTTCCGCAAAGAAAATTTCACAGCGAAGTTCCATATTGGTTGGAATTTTACTATGACTGTAAATGTAGCATAATTATCTTGGCGCATGCGCATAAACAAACTGAGTTCTCCCGAGCAGTTTCGATCAGTGGCTGCGAATAGCATAGTAGACTCTCGTACAATTACGTATCAATGTTTATATGCAAAAAAAAACATGCTCCCCTCGATATTTTCTCGTAAATCTTTCAAAATTAGACCATTTTAAGCCCGTTCCAAAAAAAAAAAAAATTCTGAAAAGCCCGCGTAACGAAGTTTATCAGTAATTTACCCAGTACGTCATAGATGATAAATTAATTAAATAATCCATTTGACCTTCCTACTTCCAAGAATCACTTAATCCACCCATTATAACTCGCAATTTTTGCACAATAGGTACTGTATAGTGAGATATGAATAAAAATAACCCCTCAAGTGCAAGTTGAACTTACGCAATTAGTGTTCCGTAAGTTGATTGCTTTTAGAATAAAAAATTTTGTTACGAAGGTATAAAATGATTAGTGACTTCACAAAACACACCCCAAATGAGTTTTCAACAAAGTTCGTTTCCAATCTTTACTGAAAACTGATGACTTTCAAATTTTTGTTTTTTTTTATATACCAGATAAATTATTAAAGGTAATGCACTCGTGATAATTTTCGTTCAATCTAAACCCCGTGGAGAATATTCCAGAATCAGTACTTTTCGCGATAAGGGAGGGGGACAGCGATTTTTCGTGATTTTTAAAAAATAATACAAAGAAAGTGTGCGCAAATATTACATTATATATATATATATATATATATATATATATATATATATATATATATATATATATATATATATATATATATATATTTTACTCGTATTTTCACAAACTTTCATTTGACACCACACTCGATGATCTAGTAAAAAATTTTTTTTCACTTCCAATTTCACCCCCCTCAAAATATATCCCTTAAGTCAAATTTAACATTCAAAACTACACGACTCTGATGAGGCCATCAATTCCTATATTATTACCAAATTTCAACTGTCTATGACAAATAGTTTCGGAGAAAATCAGGTGTCACAGACAGGCAGACAGACAGACACCGAAGTCATCTTATAAGTGTTCCTTACGGAACACTAAAAAGTTGGAACCGGACAATTATGTTTTTCATATTTTAGGACCTTAAAACGTGATGAAGAGCAAAAATCTCATTTGGTAATTTTTTTTATGAATCCAATACTTCCCTTTAGCAACGGAAATAACAATTAATTCCAACAATGTCATTAATCAAAAATGGACAAAAATTTTTTTTGTAGGTTGCAGCATTAGCGAGAAGAAGAAAAGAACGTTTAGATGAGCTTGCCAAAACACTGAGCGGCGCAAAAGGAAAACTTCTTCATCCCTTTAAATGTGATCTTCAAAATGAAGCAGAGATTCTAAGTGTTTTTAAAGAAATAGAGAAACTGGGACCTATCCATATAATTAATTAATAATGCAGGACTTTCACACCAAACTAACATTATTGACGGGAATAGTCAAATGTGGAAGAGTATATTAGGTGAGTTAACTAAAAGACTATAGTTTCGGATACTGCAGTTTCTTCAGTAATGTACTAAAACCTTCATTTAAAAAATATTCAACAAGCCTTAGAGTTTCCTCAGTTCTTATTTCAATCGGTCTGGAGTTATCCTGAATTGAGTTTTATCTTCATCGAATTAAAATAAGATGCGATGATATCACCATAAAGCTATGAGATTTTTAAAAGAGTAATTTTTGTTCCATTTCTCTCTTTAGTGAGAAGCCTTACTACTGCGCGATTATCGAAAAAGCTCTGTTCGAAATAGTGACCGCGCTTCCTCACAGTGGATCAAAAACAACAACGTGTTAATGATTCTGAGCGTTGTTTGGACTTGTTTAAGGACAATAAAAAGAATTTTTTCATGCAACATGTGGCAATGGATAAAACATGGATCCACCACTATACACCGGAATCAGATCGGCAGTTAGCTGAGTGGACAGCAGCCGGTGATAGCCATCCGAAGCGACCAAAGACACAACAGTCGACTGGGAAAGTTTTGTCTTCTGTAGTTTGGGATGCGCACGGAATAATTTTCATCGACTATGCTGAGAAGGGAAAAACCATCAATAGCAAATATTATATGAAGTTATTGGCGCGTTTGAAGGCACAAATCGCTAAGAAACGCCCCAAATTAACAAGAAAAAAGTGGTCTTTCACCTTTTTTAAAAATAATTCAAAGGAAAGTGTGCGCAAGTATTACATTATATATATTTTTGAACTGTTTTTACAGTCTTTCATTTGACACCCCACTGGATGGCCAGGTAGAATTCACCCCTCAAAACTTAACGCCCTTAAGTCAAAATTTAACTTTTCAGACCACACGGCTTTGATGAGGCCATCAATTTCTATGTTAGTGCAAAATTTCAATTTTCTATGCCAAATAGTTTCGGAGAAAATCGGATGTAACAGACAGGCACCGAAGTGATCTTATAAGTGTTCCGTACGGAACACTGAAAAGACATCTAATAATTTTATAAAAATTAACATCTTCTGAAATTGGTCTGTTTTGAATTATATCGAGCTGTTATATTAAAAATATATTAAAAAATATAATTAAGCCATTGTTTATAAAGACAATTTAATGATCATTTTCTTCTAGATACAAATGTCTTGGCTGTAACAATATGCTCAAGGGAGGCCATTCGCAGTATGAAAGAAAATAATATCAAAGGTCATATAATTAACATTAATAGCGTAGCTGGACACAAAGTTGTAGATTTCCCTGGATCCAGTCTTTATCCAGCCAGTAAACACGCACTTACAGCTTTAACCGAAACTTTAAGATTGGAAATCAATAGAAATAAATTACCAATTAAAATTACGGTAAGCAATGTCATTAATTACAACAGTTGTAATTGAAACACTTTTAAATTACAGATTTTACCAAACAAGGAAGATTTTCCCTTTCATTTGTTTTAACTATATTTTTTCGCTTGAAATTGATATAGTTCCGGCTAGTTTAGGGCTATATTTAAAGGAACTTTTGTTTTATTTTTGAGTGAAAAAGACAGAGAAATATGGCACAATAGTTTGGGTACACTCTCCAATTTGTTAAACGTTGGTGATTAATATTTAAAAATTTTTACGAAATAACACAAGTTTTCGGTCTAACTGCTTAGAATACTTTTTTTTTGCAAATTCATCAACATCAGTCCAATGCTTTTCTAACATTTCTATACTTTTCTTGTAGAAGGATTTATCTTTGCCTTCAAAATAGGCCTCAGTTTCGTAGATAACTTCTTCATTGGAGCCAAATATGTTTCCCGCGAGCATTTTTTTTGAGGTCTGCGAATGGATAATAGTCGCTGGGGGCAAATCTGGACAATACGCTGGATGATGAAGCAATTCGAACTTCTATTCCTGCAATTTTGCCATCGTAACCATTGACTTGTGACACGGTGCATTGTCTTGATGAAAGAGCATTTTTTCTTGTTCATTTGGGGTCGTTTCTTTGCAATTTCTGGTTTCAAATGCACCAATAATTTTATTTAATTTTCGCTGTTAATGGTTTTTCTCTTCTCAGCATAGTCGATGAAAATTATTCCATACTATTGTGTCTTTGGTCGCTTCAACCGTCTTTAGTCTTCGGGTGGCTTTCACCGGCTGCTGTCCACTCAGCTGACTGCCGATTTGATTCCGATGTGTACTGGTGGATCCATGTTTCATCCATTGTCACATATCGTATAAAAAAATTCTTTTATTGCAGGTCCAAACAGCGCTCAGAATCATCAACACGTTGTTGTTTTTGGCCCACTGTAAGCAAGCGCGATACCCATTTCGAACAGAGCTTTCTTATGCCCAATTGTTCATGCAAAATATGACCAACAGGTTCTTTTAATATCTTTAGGGTGTCAGCTATCTCACGCAATTTCACTTTACGGTCATCAAGACAATCTTGTGTATTTTTTTATATTTTCTGGTGTAACCACCTTATTTGGACGTCTAGAGCGTTCAGCATCATTTGTGTCTGTACGACCGCGTTTAAATTCAGCATACCAGTAAATGAAGAGTGATTTTCTAGGGGCAGAGTTTCCCGTAGCACTTATCAAGCCATTGCTTTGCTTAAATGGTATTTTTTTTTTCCCATCAAAGAAACTCACGAAATTCGATTTTTTCCATTGTTTTGAAAATATCAATAATAGTATCACTAAAACCACTGTAACAAATAGTCGAAATGTCACGAAGTTTTAACGCATATCGTTTGAAGGTTGGTACTTCCTAAAAATCATATGGATTTTTTGAAAATGGCGACATCTATATGTTAGACCAAAAACTTTTCAGCCTACGTGTTATATGGAATGACTGTAGGTATAATTCTGCTAGAATTCCCCTCTGTCGATTGAACAACAGATACTAGTGTTTCGCTGATCGTCCTGCCGGCTTCTTCAGAGACTGTTCCAGGGAATGACTGTTTCAAAATCGACTGCCTAATGGATGATCTATTTCACGATTAGTGAGAAGCAAAGACTACTTAAGATTAAGGTTATTGAGATGTTCAGATATTTCATTGGACTCCCTAATTTTCCTAGGATAGAAAAAGGAATTAGTGGCCAGGATCTCTGATTATTCAAATAGAATTTGGGTCCTGTTTTATACTGGTAACCCTTCGATCTTTTTTAATTTTAGAACATATTTTTCTGCTGATGTCACCGATATAGATTTTATCGCGTCTAGATAGGATATTCCAAAATCTCGGATTTCCAAAAGGGATTCTATCTTTGACAGATATTATGAGAGTTAAGAGCACGTAGAGGATCGTTTTATTATTTTATATTTTGAGTATTAGTCTTATGAGATACCTGCAGAGGTGTGTGTTTTTGATTGAAGCGTTTTATATGTCGGTGCTGAAAAATATTTCATTAAAGAGTAGAAGTAAGTTGTGTTAGTTCCGATTGAAGAGATTGTAGCTGAGTGAGTGATACAGCTCAATGAACAAGGAGTGGTAATGCGAGGAAAGATTTAAATGTCTAGTTACCCAGATAAATCGATCGGAGGAGGTAAAAATGCTCCTATTCACTGGCCACCTCGTTCCTCAGACTTAAATTCGTGCGATTTTTTCCTTTGGGTTGCATTGAAATCGAAAGTTTATCAAGTTCAAATCGACAACATTGATCAGTTGTGGAATAGGATTCAAAGTACTGCTAACGCTTTACGAGATGAAGACATTTTAATTTCCTGCGACCTATTAATTTATGCATTAACGAAGGTGGCGGCCATATTGAACATTTTTTGTGAAACCAATACCTTTTCAGTTGGGCGATTAAACTTTTTTCTAATTTATCAATTTGTAGGTAACCTTTTATGCTCTTAGCTAGTTGGTTTTTACATTCTTACTGTTGTTGGCCCGTTGGTCTTTCAATTTATTATTGTTGTTAGACAGTTTGCCTTTAAGCATTTTCGAATTTGATAATGGAATTAAAAAATGGAAACAAACATCCCATTATCTCAGAAACTGTTGCTCGAAACAACAATTACCAAGAGAGCTTTTTTAAACAGGAGACAGCGGAGAATACCAATGTTTAATTAAAAATATCATACAGAGTGGTATAAAAAAGTTATGAAAATTTAAAAGTATATACAGTGCAATAAGTGGCGCCCCTACAATTAACAACAAAACTGTGAGCTGATTTCGATATTTCATCTCAGAAAACCCCTTGGCACCGAATCTTCTACAAATAGTACAATTATTAAGAAAGCTACTTAACAAAAACTAAAATAAAAGTATAACTTTGACACCCTGTATTTCAAAAATTACGAATTTTTGGACTAAGGTAAATTGGGTTAAATGGTCATCTTTCCATCCCAGAAATCCACAGTAACTCTATGTACACGGAATACTGGGACACCCTGTATGTATGTACCTAAAAATTCACACAGAAAGATCCTCCAAAATACTTTAAAAACAATACGTTATTAGAGATTAAACGAGCTCACCTTATTGTATGAAACAGTTGCGTTAATATGCAATAACTCTTTGAATTAAAAATTTGACATTGAACTCGAATTAAAGCAAATTAGAGTGTTGAATACATAACGAAAATATTTGGTTTATTTCTTAAAATAACGTTCATTATCTCATGTATTTCGGGAATGACGAAAAAATGTTGAATATAATAGTTTTAGGGAATGTTAAGGTGCACAGTTTAAAATTATTTTTAAGTATACAGGGTACTTCAAAAAAATGTGGTTGATATAATTTGTTTTTAAATTCTGCGTAAAATTTTATAACTTCTTTATTAATATACCTAAACCTAGTAGTTTTTCTAATATTTCAATTTTTCAAAGAAATACTAGTTTTCAGTTTTGTAAAAAATTACCGGTAGCGCCATTGTTTCTGAAGGTGGAATACTCTTAATTAGTACAAGCATTCTACAGAGATGAAAAAAAAGATATATGTAAAGAAATTTGATTAGATGCTACAGGGTGTTCAAAATAAATTTATGCATTTCGACTTTTTTAAATTAAAAAATCTCAAATTTTTTTAAATGGCACACTCTATATATTATTATTTTTTGATAGAATTTACAAAATCCTGAAACTTTTATTAAGTATGTCATATACCTATTTCAAATAGTTTTCGATTTATTTTGAATTTTTCAATTTTTGTCCTTGTTTTCAATACACTTACGCTATAAAATCATAGTTGCCAAGACAAAACAAAAATGTAGGCATTGTCAAATTTTGACATGTCTATTAAGCAAGTAAAAATAGTTTTAATTTGTTGTAGTAAGTGACGTATAAAGGTAATAGTTATGGATTTCCATAAAAATGAATTAAATGATATGGTTTATATACTGGGCAAGACGAGAAAAAATTGTCTTTTGACAGTAAGGCTTTATGGAGCGAAATACCCTAATAGACGTATACCATCTAAAAATTTTTTTCAATGTTAATGGAACGGTTTGATGGTAGTAATAGCGTTGAGTATACGAAACGGAAAGTAGTAATTCAGAATGCTACCAATGAGGAAAGAGAAATAGAGGTTTTACTTCATGTTGAAGATAATCCCCAGGTCACATCCCAATCTACGGCTAATCGCACCATGAGAAAATACAAGTATCATCCCTTTCATATGGCACTACACCAAGAACTTCGAGGCCGTGATTTTGAACGACGAGTAAACTTTTATACCACCATGAATGGAGTAATAGAGGCCGATCCAAATTTTTTATCCAAAATAATATTTTCTGATGAAGCTACTTTCCGGAGTAATGGAGCAGTTAAGAGCCGTAACATGCATTATTATTCAACAGTCAATCATTTTTGGTCTGGGAAGCTCAAATCCAAAACCATTGGATATGATGATATCTAAATTTTTTGCAAAACGAATTACCCCAGCTTTGTTGAATAGAATTGAATAGAATAACTTTAAAGGGAACAAATGTGGATTCAACAAGACAGAGCTCCTGCTCATTACTACCGAGAAATTCGGGAATTTTTAAACGATCGTGAATCGGTAGGGATGGATTCATTTACTGACCCCCTCGATCATGTGACTTAACACCATTAGACTTCTTTTTGTGGGGATATATTAAAGATCGTGTTTATGTGAATCCCCCTATAACACCAGTAGATATGAAAAATAGGATACGGGATGCGTGCAGGACAATGACGCCCTTTATGCTAAGGAAAGTGAAGTATAGTAAAACGACTAAACATGTATATTCAAGTCGACGGGCATATTTTTGAACACTTATGACGTCATAAGAATTAATCATTAGATAAGCTAAACTATATTATTATTAACTATTTGTTTATGTTTTTACAGTAGCGTAAGTGTATTAAAAACAAGGGTAAAAACTGAAAAATTCAAAATAAATTGAAAACTATTAAAAATAGGTATATAACATACTTAATAACAGTTGGAGGGTTTTGTAAAATCTATCAGAAAAAATAATAATATACAGGGTGTGCCGTTCAAAAAATTTGGGATTTTTCAATTTAAAATAGTCGAAATGCATAAATTTATTGTGAACAACCTGTAGCATCTAACAAAAATTTCTTTACATATATCCTTTTTTTCATCTCTATAGAACGCTCCTACCAATTATGAGTATTCCACCTTCAGAAACACTGGCGCTACTGGCAATTTTTTACAAAACTGAAAACTAAAATTTTTTGAAAAAAACTGAAATATTAGAAAAACTACTAGATTTAGGTATATAACATTATTAATAAAAAAGTTATAAAATTTTACGCAGAATTTAAAAATAAATTAGAAAATAGGTTGTTCCATTTAAAAAAACATATGTTATATCGGCCACACTTTTTTGAAGTACCCTGTATACTCAAAAATAATTTTAAACTATGCATCTTAATATCGTCATTCCCGAAACAAATGAGATAATGAAATTTACTCTGTCGTTGACTCACCCTATACATATTTTCGTTTAGCATTATTATTATTATTTTTTATGGGGTTATTTCTAAATATTATACCGAATGCTGTTTGGTGGAATTTTTTCGAAGTACGAAAGCTCTAAATTATTTCGATATACAAAATATAGGAATAAGTATTAAATATTTTACTAATGTCCTCGAGACTTTCTAAAGAATACAAAAGCATTTTGTAGTTACTAAATAATTAATACGAGCAGAAAATTTCCAAAAGAAAAAACAAAATAAAAAACTTGAAATTGATACTCTATTTTCAGTTTAATTCTTTTTTGCCGATAGATTTACAAGTAGTAATCAGATATTTTTATATACGAGGCTGGTTTGAAAAGTCTGTGCAAAGTCCGAGAGATGGCACCACCGGCGCGTATCGAGGTCATGTTTAGTTAGTAGCATCTCTTGAATGAACGCACACCAAGTTTCAGCCATATTGGTCTATTTCTTTGTGTTTGGCATTCGTGTGAATCAAGGAAGTCGAGTGATTTTCAAGAAATGGACGAAAAAGAATTTCGTGTGGTTTCAAAATTTTCGGACTGGCCATATGGGCACAAGTGACGCTGAACGTTCTGGACGGCCTGTGAAGGTTACGACTCCAGAAATCATTGATCAAATCCATGATATGGTGATGGATGACAGAAGAGTTAAGGTGCGTGAGATTGCTAGTGCTGTGGGCATCTCGACTGAACGGGTACATAATATTTTGCATAAACATTTGGACATGAGAAAGCTATCCGCAAGATGGGTGCCGTGATTGCTCACGCTTGACCAAAAACGGAATCGTGTGAAGTGTTGCGAGGATGGTTTGCAGCTGTTCCAGAAGAATACGGAAGACTTTAACCGTCGTTTCGTCACTGTGGATGAAACATGGATACATTACTATACTCCTGAGACCAAACAACAATCTAAACAATGGGTTACCAAGGGAGAATCTGCACCAAAAAAGGCGAAGACCGTTCCTTCGGCCGGAAAGGTTATGGCGACTGTCTTTTGGGATTCGCAAGGGATAATCCTCATCGACTATCTGGAAAAGGGTTAAAACTATTACAGGTGAATATTATTCATCGTTATTGGACCGTTTGAAAACCGAGCTGCAAGAAAAACGCCCGCGATTGGCCCACAAGAAAGTCCTTTTCCATCACGACAACGCACCAGCACACACCTCAGCAGTTGTGGTCGCAAAATTAATGGAAATAGGATTCCAACTCGTTTCACATCCCCCCTATTCTCCAGACTTGGCTCCCTCGGACTACTATTTGTTCCCCAATTTGAGGAAAGGGCTGGCGGGACAAAGATTTTATTCAAACGAGGAGGTGATTGCAGACACTAATGGATATTTTGCAGACTTGGACAAATCCTATTATTCGGAAGGGATCAACAAACTAGAACATCGTTGGACGAAGTGTATAAGCCTAAAAGGAGACTATGTCGAAAAATAAAAAAGGTTTACCCCAAACACATAAGTAGTTTTTATTTTTGCACGAACTTTTCAAACCAGCCTCGTATTGGAGAAGATTCGAAATATAGTAGCAGATTTTTGAGCAAGTTTAAAATCACATTATAAATGGGTTATAAATTCAAACCATTCATCTTATGTAATAGCTAATCATTAACAAAAGTAGCGATGTATATTGATCATGAAATATTACGAGTGATACTCGGTGGGCAGTTCATTTCAAATAGTAAATTAATGTACATTCCTACAGAACAGTCTTCGATGATCGAATTGAATCTTTGTGTAGGTTAAACAATTATTGGGGAGGATACAGATTACAATATGAAAACATTCTTCAACCTTTTGCGAAGATCTTCCGTGTATGCAACTTGTTCATTCCAAAACATATTTGCTCTCAAGTTATCAACAAGTGTAATGGTGATGCTAATGGAAAATAGTGTGACAAATGTATTGAATTTTATAACTTTTTCAAAAAAAAATACTTTTTAATTTTGATTATAGAAATTTGTCATATTTTAGGCAGAATCATAATTCCACATTCATAACACTTCTGAATTTTATCTGCCAAAAAATTGAACCATTGGACATCATCAGGTAAATGGTACCATGATGGTACAAAATCAGGATCTTAATAAAGCGTGAAAATAATTTTTCCTTAGTGACCAAAAATATATGCCGCTTTACATTATCTATTATTACTTTGCATTATCTAAATTGATCGTTAGATGGAGTATATCAGTCGTTTCGAAAATGGTTACGTCTCATAAGTACATCGAAAATGCTAATTTATTGTGAGAAGGAATTTCTTTGTGTCCATAAATCTAGATTTCTTACATAGTCCAGTTATTTCAAAGGCGTTCCAATGCATATATGTGATACATTGAGGTTTTTACTCTTGGACGTGCCTATTAATGATTTGGTCGTCTTCAACTTCAACTGAGTATATAACTTAGCATGAGTGGAAATTGAGTTAAACTATTAAACTAAACTGGCAACAAACAATAATTTAAAATGCTTGGGCAGGTTCTTGTATATAATATTATATTAATTTTTAGAGTATTAGCCCTGGATTCGTTAAAACCGAATTTGTTCAAGTAAACTTTACAGAAATGTCAAAAGAATTATTAGAGCTAGCCAATTCTGCACCTGCTTTAGAATCTTCGGATATTACTGAAGCAACGATCTATGTTTTATCTACTCCTGATCATGTCAATGTAAGTAAATCTGTTTTATAAATATGTTACTTAATTGAACATTATTTCATTAAGCGGAAAAGGAATACGTTTTCACTGTCCTAATGATTTAGTGTGTCAGATATTGTATTTATAAACAATTCATTGACTATAGTTTTTCGTTCACTAATTTTTTTTGCTACATTTTCAATGTTACAGAGCTTTTAGCTTTTACTTCATATTTTTTAATTATTGCTCAATAAGTAAGTAGCAATGGTAAAATAGCCGAATAATACCCAAGATGTTCAATATTCTAATTTGAAGAATCCGCCATACAAACTTTATATCTAAGAAATTTAACTATCTTTGAACTTAATCATATAACTCGGCTACTTTACAAGTCTACTTTTACAAACTCTTCCCCAAGAATGTGACCTCCAGACTGTTATCATAGATAGACAAACAGCTATTTGAATGTATAGATAATCTGTGACGAAAAATTGTATTAAAAAATTGACGATTCCCTTTTTAGTGGCAAATATCAACACTTAAGTTGAAAAGTTTATCGACTGACTGTGGCAACTAAAAGACATATTTTATAAAAATTGGATACATTTGGCGCTTACTTCATGAAAATCCAATTTTGGGAAATTGTTGTTCAGATTTTCACTTTATTTTATTTATCGAAGTGATATAAATAAAATAATACTACTTAGATCAGCCGTGACATGCTTCAGTACATAGTCCCTTTCTCAAAGGGTAGTAGAAGTTAAACTACCGTTTGAGAAAGGTACTGTGTACTGAAACATGTCACGGCTGATTTAAGTTGTATTATTTTATTTATTTCACTTTGGTAAGTAAAATATAGTGAAAATCTGAAAAACAGTTAATCTTTTAACGACATATTTTATACATGTATACATATGTTAATTCTCTTTATTTTTTAGGTAAAAGAAATTACAATTCAACCTGTAGGTGAAGCATTTTAAGAAGAAATGCTAAAGTTGTAGAAAATAATTTATGATAATTTTTTCTCTATTATTAAATATTGTTAAGAAACAATAAAATGAAATATGTTAGCTAATTTTTCATTTTAGATTCAATAGAATTAGTAATTTACAATATTTAGAATTAAAATGCTGAAAATTACTATTAAATTGATATTATTGTACCGTATAATTAAGATAAAGAGCTTAACCTGAACTGCTTCCTATCTTTTGTATCATTAAAGTATATTTTTAGCTGAAATGTAGAAAAATAAGACTCAATAAAAAATATATTAATTAAAAAAACAACTCAAGCTGCCTCAAATCCATCATATACTGGTGATGAAATATTATGTTTTCAATATGACCTACACATAAATCGTCAAAGTGTAAAAGTCAAAATCATCAATGTAAGTTCTATCAAAAATCTAAACAATGTTGATTGTTTCCTATGTTAACAAAGATATCACTCATCCTGAATTTATTCCATCTACTTAAAGTACCAATAGCCAGTATTTTTCATAAGAATCGAAGTGTTCAATGAGTCGAATTTGTTGCGCTTTACCTGAATATCTTGGTCCAGACAGCTGGTGCTTATAACACCATAATGCAGTAAGTTACACTTTACACATTGTTCACAAATTTTAACTCAAAATTGAGTCTGTGTATTCAACTATTATTCGTTATTGAACCAAATTTAAAACTATGTTAGAAAAATACTTTTTCTAGGACATAGAGATTATTTAAAAGGCTTCTGTTCATGTGCTCCGTAGGCAATCCCACAAAGTAAGTTAGCAAATTCATTTGATTCACCATTAAGTCATTTCAGGTAGTGTATTGGATTCGGAAGACAATGAATATATTGAATTAAGAAAGGCAATCTTTTAATTTTATAGCCCAGACAATTAATCGTCAGGACGTATACCGGGTGACACAGCCAATATGTAACACCCTGTAATTTTTTAATTTTAAAAGTTATATATTTGCATTTTTAGATACCAGAATGGGATATTATTGGGCTTTTATATCACTTAAGAAATATTTTTAACTACTTCCAGTTTGACCGGAAGTGCCTGCAACTTTCTTATTTTTAATGGAACCGTGTATTTTTTTTTTTTTATCAATTTCAATTCGCTTTGATATTCTCTTTCCAACGATCTATCACGAGTAGACATTTGTTTGACAAATGACCGGCAAAAACTGCTTTAAACTCTTAGACTTAGGCTGCCATGGCGGATATACTAGCAATTGTTTTTGTTCGTTTTATCTCACTTTGGAAAGAATTTAAGACTATTCATTTTATTCATTTACTATGCCATTTTCGCGTGTCTAAGTGGCTTCTACAAAATTTTATGCTTTTTTTATATGGGTCTAGCACACGTGCTGCAGGGAAGTCCCTAAAGCGCTCCAGGAGCGGCATGTACGCGTAGTAATAAGCTGAACCTCATACGGATGCGAAGCATCAGCGCGACGTGTATGTCTAACATGCACCGCTTTGGGAGGAATTAGGCGGGCTATATCCTTCGAACACTTTCCATGAAAATACTTGTAGAACAGACTCAAGTCGCCAACCGTTCTTCGATGTTCCAGTGAATCAAGGCCGCCGCTCAATTTCGGGTCTCCAATCAGACGGACAGCTCTTCTCTGAACAGAATCCAACAAATGCAGTGTATGTTTGGGAGCGGAGCCCCAAACGTGGGGGAGCAGTATTCCATAGTTGGTCGAATTTGGGCCGTGCAAAGAATTAACAGTTGTTGTGGGGTGTGAAGCTTTCTGGTTCGAAATAATATTCCCAACTTTTAAGAAGTTCTCCTTGCTATGCCTGCAACATGTTCAATCCAGGACATATTTGCTTCCAAACTAACACCCAACAAATTGAGCGACGATGCTAGGGGAATGGAGCCCCGACATAACTATGTAGGGTTCAGCAACGTTAACTTTTTTAGAAAAACCTGCCGCCTGGGTTTATGTAGCGTTAAATTCCACTTGGTTACTGTCACCCTAAGATAGACTTTCTTCCAGGTCTTTGTTAAGTTGAACGACCTCCTGCTGTCTGCGGATATTCGCCGAAGCAGCCGATATCCGAGCGTTCAAGGTGAATGAAGAGACAAGCGTACTGTCATCTGCAAACCTGTAGATTGGATTGCCGGTCTTTTCCAGCAGATCGTTAATGTAAATGAGAAAGAGAGTAGGGGACAGTATGGAGCCCTGGGGCACACCGGCGTTGATAGTGAAGGTGTTAAAAAGAAATCCATCGACCGCCACTCGTAAAGAACGCTCTCTGAGGAAACATGAGAGCCCCAAACAGAACCTTTCAGACATACCATAAGAGCCAACAGTCCATTGTGCCAAACACGGTCGAATGCCTTGGATATGTCAGGAGCAACCGCTCGAGATTCTCCAAAGTGTTCAATTGCGTTGTTCCAAACATGTGTTATATACGTCAGAAGATCTCCTGTTGATCTATGTTTAAGAAAACCATACTGGTGATCGCTAATAATATCGTTCAAGATATTTTAGAAGATGCTCATTGATAACCTTTTCTATAACTTTCGATTACATTCAGATACAGAATTTTCTCTTTAAATAATGATCAGTATCACCGAAATTAAGATAGGAACACATATTTTTTATTTAACCTAGTTACACATTACAGGTTTTTTGCCAACATAATCTAACAGAACTATCTGATGCCAATTGGATTTATTATTATTTTCAGGAAATAAAACGTTTTATTATGCAATAATATGATATCAACAAGTTCCATTACGGATTTAGTAGGCTGTGATACACGTAAAACAGACGAACCGAAAATCATGGTTGCTGTGTGTTACCAAAATGACTATTATTATTGTTTACTTTACGACAAAAATAATTTTTAGTTAACAAAAATGTATTCAACAGATGAAAAAGGAAACCTGTTATTAATTTATGGGGAGTGCAGAAAGAATAGACGACAAGCCGCCGAGTTGTACTTGGCAAGATATCCCGATAGGAGGCATCGACCCAACAATTATTTTTTAAGGGTAGAGCAGCAGTTTAGAAGGCAACCGATTGAACCTGCTGATGTATTTATTGGTGACGAAGAATCAAAAATCAATGTATTGGCCATTGTTCAGGTAGATCGTACAATTTCTATAGGATATGTTGAAGAACAAACCGGTGTAAATCGTGAAACCGCTCGCCACAATTTAAGAAAAATATAAATTCAGGTCCTATAAATATCACATAAATCAACATTTATTTCAAACAGATTACTAAAGAAGAATGGATTATTGTAATTGGGTTTTGCAAAGAACCACCTTGATAACTAATTTCATTACAACATTCTATTTTCGGATGAATCTAGATCTACCAATTTGGGTCTATTTAATCGTAACAATAGTCGATATTGGGCCCAAGAAAATCCTAGAATTATGCGAGAAAGTGCCTATCAAGAAAGATTCGGCTTTAACGTGTGGTTGAATATCCTTCTCACAAGAATTATTGGTCCTATTATATTTAATTGTGCGTTAAATGGAGAAAGATATTTGGGGTTCATTCAAAATGATGTTGAAGATTTTTTAGAAACTTTACCTTTAAATCGTGGAGACATTATTTTCCAATAGGATTGCGCTCCAGCCCACATTAGTAGAAATGTAGTAAACTACTTGAATCAAAGATTTGGTTAGGTACTAATGGACCTGAGAAGTGGTTTGCAAGAACGCCAAATCTTACGCCTATTAATTTTTTTACATGGAACCATCTTAAAAAAAAGGTTACAAAAATCCACCAACAGACAGAAATGATTTATAAATGGGCTTAAGAAGAGCAGTAAATCAAATTATTGAAATTCAGTCGGAGAACGTTATGAGAGCCACGGTGAGAAAAACAAGATTGTGTAGGATTAACAGCGGACAGCATTTTGAACATTTGGAATAAATACTTAGCAAATTTATATCTAGTATAAAATAGTTTTACTTATTTATTTTTATTGTGTTACTTAGTTAAAATATTACTTCTTTCTAATATTAATTAATAACAATTATCGGTTGTGTTGTGTTATTCTTATTATTAAATGTTTTGGTTTTATTATTTGCATTCAAATATTTATTTAATAAATAGGTTTCTTATTTTCTGAAAAATAATAATAAATCCAACTGGCGTTAGACAGTTCTGTTAGATGTAGGTTGGCAAAAAACCTGTAACGTGTGACTAGATTAAATAAAAAATATGTGTTCCTATCTTAATTTCGGTGACATTGATCATTATTTAAAGAGAAAATTCTGTATTTGAATGTAAAGCATAAAATTTTGTAGGAGCCACTTAGACTCGCGAAAAAGGCACCATAAACGAATAGTCTTAACTTCTTTCTAAAGTAAGATAAAACGAACAAAAACAATTGCTAGTATATCCGCCATGGTCGCTTAAGTCTAGGAGTTTAAATCAGTTTTTGCCAGTCACCTGTCAAACAATTGTCAACTTGTATACATCGCTGGAAAGAGAATTTCAAAGTGAATTGAAACTGATAAAAAAATATGCAAGATTCCGTTAAAAATAAGAATGTTGCGGTCACTTCCGGTCAAAGCGGAAGTAGTTAAAAATACTTCTTAGGTGATAAAAAAGCCTAATAATGTCCCATTCTGGTGTCTAAAAATGCAAATATGTAACTTTCAAAATAAAAAAAATACAGGGTGTTACATGTTGGCTGTGTCACCTGGTATATTAAAATATTAAGACAAAAATACTTATGCCTCAAATAACAACTAAATCTGTATCTGTCTCAGAGAGAATTAGGTAATAGTGTCTTTTCATAATAGACCAACAGTCTGCCTAGTTGTTCATTCTATCGAGCGACTCGAATAAAAGCCTATAACGTTAATTTTGCGGCCCCCGTGCCCCGAAATACCCAGATAAGGCCCAAAATACTACATCTAAAAATGGACCGTCGTTTTACTACTTGAATCAAGTACCATAAGATTTGTCGACAGTAAAAAATCGAGCTCCCCAAAGGGTAGGCGCCGCCGAGACGAGACCCATCTTTAGGGCCCAAAAAAAGTCAATCCAAAAATCGGTGTATGGTCATTTAACCATATATAATCAATAAACTTAGTTTTTTCTTGATAAAATAAGAAGGAACCTGCAAAAGGCAGACGCCACCAATACCGGAAGACGAAGCTGGACCCGCTTTTTCTAGCCAAAAACTGCCTTTTTATATGTATCCGCTTATTTAAAAACATTAGATATTACATAACATAAATATAGCAGTTTTACCTATTTTGTGTTATTTTCTGACTGAGAAGCACTAAAAGACATTTTCAGAATTTACGGAAAATTACAAAAATTTGTTTGTGTCATTTTCTATATATGGACTAAACAGAACTTCCTTCGTTTGGATAATACAATAATACAAAATATTGACATTTTATGTTTATATATAAATATATTTATATATATACATATATATATATATATATATATATATATATATATATATATATATATATATATATATGACAATTTTTTGTTCTTGGTCTTGCGGTCAATTTAATAAGACAAGTTTAGTTGTGGTTTCCCGTTTCGGTTTATTGTTTATTATCATCAGAACTTATGTCTAGATGGATCTTTTGACATTAAGTTTTTTTATTTACATTTTAACACTTTTACAGTTTTCGTTATACTGTAAATACTGTTGGCAACCTGTCTTCGATAACATTTATTACTTCTTTGGTTAAATGAAACGTGTGACCTCTCAAATGCTTTTGGGAATAAGTAATAGTCTCAGGGAGGTACATCAGGGGACGATCAATCAGTTCAAAGCCTAATTTGTGTATTTTTTAAAACTAACAAGCAGGGTAATTGTGTTTCAAGGAAAGGACCCCTTTAACCAATTTTTTTCGGCGTTTTTCACTCTATTTTAGCAAATTTCAGTTAATTTTTTTTTTATCGCTTACCTCCCCGCCTCAGTAGGAAGTTTCCCCTTTTTCCATATTCCAAGGATATCGGCAAGGATGTCGTAATACCCGTCAACGTTGTCTAAGTGCCGAAACATACATTTTTGTATTTCACGGCACCTTTTAAACAACGCAATGATTCTGCCACGGACGTTATTTGCATTTCTGCAAACAACTCTACCTATGTACGTAGCCAGGCCAAATATACCTAAATAAATAAGTGTATAATAGAAAAGTACCACGCCACCGAGCCACGGCCAGCCACCCATAATGAAGAATAATATTCTCCAGTCACTGTTTTGCAATGTTTCAAGTACTCTGTAAGAAGTATCCCAGCCTTGTTAAAAAAAAGGATGCGAGAACCTTTTCTACTGATTTCTGTAAGCGAAATTTCTTGGGGCGAGGTGGACCATCATGTTTCCACTCCTTCGACTATTTTATTGTTTCTGGATCATAGTGATGGACCCAAGTGTCATCTGTAGTTACCATTTGATTTAAAAAGGTAAATAAATTATTTTTATAATGGCTACAAATCAACGTAAATGTTATGACTCTCAGTCGTTTTCGGTCGCTGTTCAGACATTAAGGGATCCATTTAGTTTATAATTTTCTCATACGCAAATCAGAATGGTGTATAAAATGTTTAGAGTCTGCACTATATGTGTCAGCCTAATTTATTGATTCTTTAAAATCATTTCACGCACAGCCTCAGCATTGATAGAATTTCTTTCAGGTCTTTGTTAAGACGACTTCCTGCTGTCTGCGGATACTGAGTAGCCGATGTTCGAGCGTTCAAAGTGAATGAAGAGATAAGTATACTGTCATCTCCAAAGTGTTCAATTGTGTTGTTCCAAACATATGTTACATAAGTCAGAAGATCTCCTGTTGATCTATGTTTACGCAAGCGTCGCTAGTAATGTTGACTCCGTCAAGATATTTTAGAAGATGCTGATTGATAGCCTTTTCCATGACTTACGATATTATTGAAAGCAGTGTGACTGGTCGGTAGTTATTTGGCAAGGTCTTCTTGCCTTTTTTAGGTATCGGCTAAACTGTGGCAAATTTCCAACAGGAAGGAAATATTCCCTTTCTGTAGGTTAGGTTGAAAAAAGTCTACAGAAAACTGGTGTTAGTTCTTTAGTACAGTTTTTGAGTACTATGGCAGGTATTTCGTCAGCGCCAGCAGCTTTTTTGGTGTTTAGCTTCATTAAAATACGTTTTATGATACGCTGTCTGAAGACGATATCGGACATCCTTGACTGCACTATGGGAATAGTGGGTGGTGTTTTTCCTTGGAAATCGACAGTAGAATGAGAAGCAAAGAGTTCAGCTGACAAGTTCGCTTTCTCGACAGATGTTGTTTCAATAGAATTATCTGGCTATGTGAGTGGTGGTATGGTGGATTTGGTGAAATTTTGGCTAACTGCCTTAGCGATTGACCAAAAGGACCTGGAATTGTTGGAACAAGGGAGAAGTTTGATTCTAATTCGTTGATTTTGTGCCTCCTTGGTTTCGTCGATAATTTCTTAGCATCTGTTCCGGGCAGGAACAAAGATATTACGTTTTATGGCCTTAGGATTTTCACGCCATTGTCGGTAAGCAAGATCTTTAGAAGTAACAGCTTCGTTGGATTTTTGGTCAAATCAAGACTTGCCGTTAGAGTGGCATTTATGACAGCATTGTTATAACAACTAAAGACGAAACGAAAAGCCTTTTTAGAAGTTACCAAAAGTGTTCTTCGTATTTGCTGAACCATCCCAAGACGCGTTTCGCCATATCACGGCTCAACATATGATAATTTTCCGTTAGAAGGGCATTTCTTTGAAAAAGGGATGTAAGCTTCCATACCAGTCAAAATAACATTGGAAACCTCCTTGGCGCAGTCAGATAAGTCGTCGGATTGAAAACAAACGTCTAACCAAGGGAAAGTTCGATCTTCCCATTTAGCAGATTTTGGTGCCAAATGTAAGTGGTTTAAGCGCCTCCTTGTCACTAATTGGTAGGATACTGTATGTCGAAATCAGTTTATGGTCGGAAGAACTTAACGGCGGATTTACGGTGACCGTGTAAATCTCTGGATTGGTGGTTAAAAACAGATCGAGAAAACTGGCGAACTCGCCGTCTCGATCAGGGATCCGTGTTGGTTCGTCAAGAAGCTGAATTAAGCCACAAATGATAGAGAATGATTTAGCTTTACGACTTTGTTCATAGGTAGGATTTGAATACTTAAGTCAGTTGTTGTGGACATTAAAGTCGCCCAGGATGGCAATTTCGGCATTTGGATAGTTAATTTTTAAATGATCCATGGTGTCTGCAAGAGGAACGAAAAGTATTCTAAAGTTAGTATCACGACCCCAGGTCGATAGAGGATGAAGATGAAGCTTGTGGTTTGTTGAGTCGTTATTTTTAACCACATAATATCAAAGTTTCGGGGCTCCAGAGCCTCCTCTCGTTGGCAAGAGGGGTCGCTTCTGACAAAAAAAAATAGATTCCAAAGTTACACCTAAATCGGGAATAGAAGTCGTACCAGGGATAAAGATAGTTGACTGTGCTGTCGATGAACTGATCTTGGTTTTACAGAGAGAAAGTACATGAGGTTTATTTGACTGCAGGTGTTGGTGCACTGAATTTATGTTCGAGTTTAAACCACATATGTTGCAAAAATCTATTTTAAAATTATGATCTCTGCACGTCGACGCCCCTGAACCAGCCCCTACCCGAAGATCTGAAAGAGGGGCTATTTTACCCCCGAAATTTTTTGTATCCAGGTGCCTCAACATGCTATTTGATCCCACAGTCTGGGACATCGGCACAGCCACGAAACGTTAGGCAACTTCACGTAGCCGAAGCCGTAATACTCGCACACACTTTTCTTGGCATTGTTTTAAAAAAAATGTTGTCTCCCAACCCTATGTCAAAAAGTACTAATCAAAAAATTTTGAAAAAGTCGTGGACTAGTCTAAATAAAATGTAGATTGAGTGAATATTATCAGAAGAGCATTACGTTTGATGATCTGGTATAAAAAACATGTAAACTCTGTTCCTCTACACAATGGGTGGATGTTGTTTAATATGCTTTCAAGTATCATTATTGCTCGCGTATCGCTACTCCATCAAGAGAAAAGAATTTTGTTTTATTTGTTTATAATTAAATAAATATTTACGTAGTAAATATTTGTTTTTAAAACTTTTACAACTCGATTCTAGATTGAGTTAGATTGATTTATTGGCTATTGGGTAGCTAAGATGCTATAACCATTATACAACATTGACTTACAAGAACGTGAAAATACATATGGAACCTTAAGATATATACATGTCAGGGACCTAATCAACTTAGCCTAGATAAGGATTTTATTTTATTTTCAAAGCAATCACGATACTGAAGATTAATACTCACGTCCAACTTGCATTTACCCGGTTTTTTATTATTAAACTGCTTCAAGAAATACACCTTAAGTTTCTACAGCATGTAAATTAGTAACAATTTTATCGTAAAGGCCTTTGGACAATAAGCGAAATCCATCTTTGACCTGTCCTAAAATTACATAATTTCCTGTAAGCTAATGTGACACTTTTTAAACTATTTTACTATTACGAATATAATTATAGTATTGAATAGGATTTAAAAACGTAGCAACAGTAGCAACTTTTGCATGCCCTTGCTAAAGATACAGGACTTCGGCCAATTTTTGGTTGAGTTAGACTAATCAATTCTCTTGAAAATTTGCTGGTCGATAAAGCATACCAAAATATCCATAATGAAGTTCAGATTATGAATTTTTAGGAGATTTTATTCAAGACAAATCTTACTTTTACGTTCACTTTCAAAGAAAAAGAAAATTTATGGTAGTACGTCGTCTGAATTATAATTTCGAAATTTCTGCTATTTAAGACATCGGGAAAGTAGAAGACAAGGTAATTAGGTATCTTTAGGAAGGATTTCTAAAAGTTACTGCTACGACCTTAGTTCAGGACATGAATTATATGTTTTTTGATAACGGACGAACTAATCATGCATTAAAATCGGATCTCAATTTTTAGTGTTTCGTAACAACACTGAAAAAAAGGAACACTTCGGTGTTTGTCTGCTTGCTATAGATGATTTTCTTCGAAACTATTTGACATCGAAAGATGAAATTTGTCATATTATAGGAATTGATGGCCCAATCACAGCCGTGAAAGTTAAATTAAAAAAAATCGAGATCATTGAGTAAGATGTCAAATAAAAGCTTGTGAAACCATGAGTCTACATAAGGTAGAGCTAGAAGTTTTCTGTTAGAATTGAGGTTAGAAATATTGAAACATTTTATTACTAGAAAGGATTTTAAAGACCTAACCAAGAAAACCACAACAAAACTAGTACGCAAACACTACAAAGAATCCTTGAAGTAAATTAATATATGTTTTGTATCAAAAAATTGACGAGCCAGTGGTGATCTCAAATAGGGAAATAATATAAGCATTGAAAACTATCTAACCCAGTTAACCACCTCCCACTGTCAAAAACAAATATGGTTTCTGTGGACAGTAGTTACACATTTAGTAAATACGTATACAAAGCTTGGCAGTACCGATTTTATTGTGCTATTTATAGTGAATTTTTAAAGAAGATGTGACCGACAAAAATTGTAAATTTAGTAAAATCGAATATTGTTCGATGTATAATGTACGACAAATGTCCTTCTTGTGTCCAGCTGAGAGAATGTAGAGGTTGTGCATGAAATGATTTTGGGGAATAGACAAATTGAGATGGAACATATACCGAAGACTCTTAACATTTCATACGAACGTGTTTTTCACTTTATTAATTCTGATATATGTATGAGAAAATTATCAATAAATGGATCCCCTATGTCTGAACGTTAACCACAAGTGACTGAGAGTCACAACTTCAAAGATCATTTGTAGCCATTTTGAAGAGGCTTCTTCTAACTTTTTCAAACAAATGGCAACTATGAATGAAGTGTTGGTCTATAATTATGATTCAGAGAAAAAAGAAGGGTTGCGGGCTTTTAAATTTGCTGGCTTACCTTGTGCTAAGAAGTGTCACAGAAATTAGCAGCAAAAGTCCTTTCTTCCGTTTTTTTTTGGGATAAAGAGTGCATCTTTATCCCAAATTTTACAGTTTATTTTTCATTATTAACTAGATTTTACCCAGAAATTGTGTAAAAAGGCTTTCATTAAAAGAAGCCGAGGAAAAGTGCCTACAATTTTTTGCAAGACAATGAGCCTGTTCATAAATCGCTGTTAGTTTTGGAAAAAAACGGGTTAAGTTTTAAACTGATTTATCTTTACCAATATTTTTTTGATTTAGCTTTTTCGGCCTATTACCTATTCCTTAAACTGAAAAAATATTTGAAGGGACACAAATGTCATTTAAATGAAGAAGTAATAAATATTGTCAAGGGTAAGACACTAATTAAAAAATTTTGAAAAAATTCTGGAATATTCTCCGCAGGGTGTAGATTGAACGAAAATTATCACGAGTACATTACCTTTAATAATTTATCTGGTATATAAAGAAAAAAACAAAAATTTCAAAGTCAACAGTTTTCAGTAAAAATCGGAACTCATTTGGAATGTGTTTTGTGAAGTCATTGATCATTTTATAGTTCCATATCAAAAAATTTTATTTTAAAAGCAATCAACGTACGGAACACTAATTGTGTAAGTCCAACTTGCACTTGACTGGTTATTCATTATTAATTACATTTTACCCAGAAATTGTTGAAGGTACACAAATTTCATTTAAATGAAGAAGTAATAAATATTGTCGAAGACTACTTTTTGAAAGATATAGAATCTAAAGTTGAATAAACAATTTGTGTTTGTGAGATTTATTTTATTTTTCTTGTATACTGGCCCTTAAATTCTTCATAAAAAGGGATATATTCCAGTTATTAATTTGGCTTTACAGATTAATATTAAGAAAATGGTATATAATAGGGCCATTATTTGTTTTAGATATAGAAATATCCAACTTATTTACTATTTTCCATTGTAAAAATTATCTGCTGATTTAGATAAAAAGATTTTGAGAAACGGCTATTTAATTGACATGACAAACAAATTTTTAATAATGTGTTATCAAAGATCAAATATAATTTTGAAGTATCACGAACAGGATAAAGTCGAAGTGGAAGATTTTGAATTGAACGCAAGCTATAAAATCAAAGGTAAGAGCTGGTCAGTTAATAAGAAATCCGTTCTACAGTTTGTACTATATCCTTCTATAGTTTAAATGTTTAGATTTTGGAGGAAAAACTTTTTATTCAGCAAGCTCTTGAAACTGGTACCTAATAATTTGAATGTTAAAATCTTCAGCCCTTAAATAATTTTATTTTGTCTGTAGTACCGTGGGGTAAAACTGCACTAGCTACTTGTAGATCTTAATTATTGTCTTGCTTGAGAGGTGAGTTTTTTAAAGTAGTTAAATGAAGGTTTAATATCGTCAGTGCAATATCCATTACGTTTAGAGTACTGCTCAATTTAGCCGTTTCTGTTTAGATAGAATGGTTATTACATACTGACGATTATGGAGTTGATAACAAATTTCGATAAGGATTACTTTGTGTCCATTGCTCTATTTACTGAGCATCGGCTTGTGTTCCAAATTATTTTCGCGTGTTTAACGAAAGAAAAAGAAGGTAAAAACTGCAAAACGTAACGAACTCATACAAAATTTCCTCAAAGTACTTAGAACCCTAATTATATATTAAAAAAACTGGTATATATGTATTTCTTAATTTATTTACTTAATACAGAATATCTTTGTCATTAAATCATTATTATTATTATGGTTTGTTTTGATGAATCGTCATTAGATTAGAGATACAAATTCCTCTCGATTCATGCACATATTAACAGTTATAAATATCTAAAATTTTAATTTTACCTTAACTTCTACCAATGTAATTGTGGTTTATTGTAATTTGTGGTTTAATTTTAATATTTTATTGATGGACGCAGATCAGACTATAAAATTTACCATTATTACCAAGCGTACTCCTCAGTACAACCAGAAAACTAAGTTAAAATAAAATTAACCCACTTTGTAAAGCTTAATAATAATTTTTATATTCACCAATAATTTTTGAATACGTTGCAATGATAACGTTTTACTTAACGTTTGAATTCGATTCCTACACGTATCTAATTTATTTATGGCAGTTCTGCGATTTAATTTTCTATAACAAAATGCTCGATTTTACTTCACTGAGTAACTGTAGGCTTGTGAATAGCAATTCTAAACATTCAGTGACGCAAAACTGGAAAAACTCACGTCCAAATGTTCAGAGCAGTTACCTTACATCGATATCCTAATGCTACATCGTCATAACCATCTCGAGTTTACACCTACCGCCATTGCTTTCCCGACGCCATTAAAACCACAAGAGCGTTACTCGAATAGGACAGTCGGTTCCCTGACGATCAACTCAGGCCAGATCGATGTAAGGATCAAGAACCAGATTAGGAACAGACGCATGAAGCAGACATATAGAGGACCTGCCCCAGCCAAGACTTTCTCGAGACCCTACGCTCTGTGACCGTGATGCTTGACTCATAAGTCGCAAGGTTCTTGGCCTATATAATCGGCTTTACCGTAAACCGTCTGAAGTTAGAATTATCATTGTCAATCACCTTTCTATTCTCACCAGTGAGTAGTACAACTTGTGTACATTCGTCCATTAACATTACCATCTGCCGCCCTCAGTTCGTCTTACTGTTTACTGAAATTAGCGGGACGGTTGACTTTTTACTTTCACTGTTTTCTTGTGGTATTCTTACTCATAGTATTCCTTGGATGCCTAACTACGTTCATATATATATATTATATATATATATATATATATATATATATATATATATATATATATATATATATATATATATATATATATATATACATATAAACTGCCTCTGTCTTTACCTTTCAGCAATCACTTTAAATTTATTCCTTTTATCTGCAGTTTTATTGCGTTCAAACAGAAGACTGGACAATCCAGTTGTTACTTCTTTTACGTATACAGAATAGTTTATTTTATTAGTTTCTCCCGACACATCTATTTCCAAAGAACATGTCTGATTGGTCAAAGACATCTTCAGTGGATATTTAGTACGTAAATTAAATTTTGGTACGAAATTTAGTTGCTGGATAAACTAACAGCTTATATATACGTTGCAAGCCGTTAATATAAGCTTTAGAAACTATAACTATCAGAATCGGTTCAATAAAAATATTAATAGTTTCTTAAAATATTCATAATTATTAATATATCGATAATTACCAATATTGTCGACAGGATGAATTAGTTAAAATTATCGTTGGGTATGTTACCATCGCATATCGATAACTAAACATTATTATGATGACTCTGAAATATGTATGTTTATCAGATAATATGTGTTAATTGAATTATTTGTCTCCTGCTGCTATAAAAGGAAAGGATGTTTATATTCATGTCACTGGAAGATTTAATTTATTTGCTACCTAATAATAATTAAGACATATAATGCCTTTGACAAAGTTTTCCGGTAAAGTGGCAGTGGTAACTGGTGCTTCTGCAGGAATTGGTAAATCCATAGCTGAAACCTTAGTGAAATCTGGAATAATAGTGAGTAAATATTTAAATAACATGTTATCTACTTGGCTTTATTTTTGAAAGTCCATTATAGTTAATAACCATATTTATGAACACACCACAGCTACTAACAGAAATAAGAAGTTCTATTTAATAATAATTTCGAAACAAATTTTTGCTTGGCATTTTGTACCAACTGTAAGTTTCATATTTCACTGTAAAAAAGCTTGCCGAATACAGAAGAACGTAAAATAACCGTCCAAGTGCAAATCGGACTTGCGCAATTAGTGTTCCGTAAGTTGATTGCTTTTAAAATAAAAATTTTTTGTTACGGAGGTATGAAATGATCACTGACTACACAAAACACACTCGAAATGAGTTTTCAACAAAGTTTGTTTCCGATTTTTACTGAAAAACGAAGTTAAAATTTTTGTTTTTTTTTTATATACTTGCTAAATTATTAAAGGTAATACGCTCGTAATAATTTTTGTTCAATCCTAGTGGAGAATTTTCTAAAATTATATTTCAAGGGAGACAGCGATTTTTTTGCAAATTTTTAAAAATAAAACAAAGAAAAGTGTGTGCAAGTATTATATTATATATATTTTCGAACTCGTGTTTTTACAAGCTCTCATTTGACACCCCACTCGATGAGCTGGTATTTTTTTTTTACTTCTGATTCCACCCCCCAAAACTAACCACTTAAGTTAAACTTTACCTTTAAAAACTACACGGCTCTGATGAGGTCATTAATTCCTATATTAGAGCCAAATTTCAACTTTTTATGTCAAATAGTTGCGGATAAAATCAGGTGTGACAGGCGGACAGACAGACACCGAAATGATTTTATTCCGTACGAAACACTAAAAAGAGATACATTTCTAAAATTTGACTAAACACTTCGATTTTTGCTAAAAACTTTTTTATAAAATATTGGTACGTTTTTTCTGCAGAATTAAAAATTCTCTAGCTGAAACCAAAGAGAAATCTAAAGTAAGAGTCAGTAGATACAATAACAAACTTTTTTAACTAAAATAAAATAAATGCGTACTTGCTAGTAGTATATTAATTTAAAATTTTTTATCGATTAGAACGAATTATCAAACATAAAGTAATGAGTAGAAAGCTTTATTCTTATTTATCTACAGTTTTTATGTAAATATTGTTCAGTCTTTGAGAGATTTGTTGAATAATTTGTTGTCGTTAATGAAAAAATAATATTGTATAATTTACCTTTTAATTATTAAGTCCAGATATATTTGACAAATTGGTGGCATATTTTTTCTAGCAGAAAAAAATGGTAAACAATTTACGCCGTACATCATTTGCTAGCACATAGATTAATTAGTGAATTCATTTGACTTTCTTACTTTAAAGA
This sequence comes from Pachyrhynchus sulphureomaculatus, assembly GCA_019049505.1. Classification (NCBI taxonomy): domain Eukaryota; kingdom Metazoa; phylum Arthropoda; class Insecta; order Coleoptera; family Curculionidae; genus Pachyrhynchus; species Pachyrhynchus sulphureomaculatus. The sequence goes on from CM032446.1 coordinate 216,436,729, forward strand.
ATTACTTAATCCACGCATTATAACTCGGAATTTTACACAGTAGGTACTTTATGGTGAGATATGAGTCAAAAAAGTTAAGCAGAGGAAGAGCTTCTACTAAAATAGAAAATAATAAAAAATGATATTAGTTACAGAACCTTGAAATAGACGTGTATTACGACATATAAACAATCACCTTCGGACATGTCTATGAAAGCAACCTGTAACTTCTTCCCTTACCCTTTTAATCTTGTATATATTTTGCCTTTGGGTATAACGTATTGATGCTTCAAATTTATCAGTTAGGCCAATCATAAACAAAGAAAAATAGTGAAAAATAATACAATGCTTAGGTGCCACTCCACTCCAAGAACTCCTAAAGAGCCCAATAATATCAGTACGCAGCAACCCTTCTAACTTCCGTTTCTAACACTTTAACTTCTTATATAACACTACAAATAATTTCGCTTAAAATTTATTCTTTATAGTAACCAAAAACCAGAAAAAATTTCATAACATTAAAACTATACAATACTTAATTTCCAACCATTTCCCTGTATAAGTTGAAAGTAAAAAATTACCCCTTTAATGTTTTACTACAAATGATATGCTAAAAATTTGTCTATTATGTTAAACAAACATCTGGAAAAATTTTCATAATTCTGTTGAAACTATACAATATCTAGCAAACCCCAGCTCTTTGGCTATCTTCTCTTTTTAAAATTGAAAATTTTGGTTTTCGGATTCGTTGGTTTCAAGAACCCTGAAAACGAAGAAACCGCCTAACACCCCTGGCTCTTTATCCCTTTATGAGGTTTATTATAAATAATTATGGATACAATTAGTTAATTATCTTTGGAATAATTATGTTATTCTTTAAAAATGTATAAAATTTATCGGCATCACACATCACACCCTTCCTCTTTAACAATATGACTTATTTAATTATTTGAAGTATTATATATGTAACAAATTTGAAAATGATATCTCATTTCGGTCGAGAGTGACGACCAACAGGCAGACCGACAAAAACGGGCAATATGTTTTTCATATTCTAGAAACCTTAAAATCTCGTGAAAAGCAAAAATCTCATATAGTAATTTTTTATGAATCCAATACTTACTTTTAGCTAAGGAAATGAAAATTAATCCCAACAATATCATTGATCAAAAATGTGCCTAATTGGTGTGAGAAGTTGAGATCTCCATATTGTATTCTCTCAAGGTAGTTACGTTGGGATTTTGGAATCTTTGGCACACGGATACTACTCAGTATATATATATATATATATATATATATATATATATATATATATATATATATATATATATATATATATATATATCACCACTACACCAAACACTCTATTTTTTGCAGTAGACGCGCATTTCACTAACCATGTTAGCTTCTCCGGGAGCCATGATTTATTAAAAGCTAAACTACAATTCTAATTTATTTATACTTAGCCTAACATCTGAATTACTCAAGCGGAGCCAAAGGCATATGCGGAGCCATTAGTTCTGGTCAGGTAACCAGTAGAGGATACTATAAAGAATAGGCCCTTTTTTCTTTATTTAAACTACTTTTCCATTTTATAATTTCCGTACTTTCATATGTGTCCAACAATCTCTTATCAGAAATATCTTTGACTAATTTAAAATTATCTAATGATAAGCTTCAAGGGCATATTCGGCAGACTTATCTGTTTTTATCATATCTTAAATGTAGTGTTTTGGTAAAGTTCTAGATTATGTGGTGATGGATCATTTAACGTAAGTTAAATATAAAAGCTATTTATCATGATTCGCTTGTATACACTGTTTTCAAAGTTTTACTCAAAAAAGCATTTCGACAGATTCACCAGATACAGTAAGAACAAAATTTTCGTTATAGGTTGCCGCATTAGCAAGAAGAAAGGAACGTCTAGAAGAGCTTGCCAAAACACTGAGCGGCGAAAAAGGAAAACTTCATCCTTTTAAATGTGACCTTCAAAATGAAAACGAGATTTTAAGTGTTTTTAAAGAAATAGAGAAATTGGGACCTATCCATATATTAATTAATAATGCAGGACTTTCACTCCAAACTAACATTATTGACGGGAACAGTCAAATGTGGAAGAGTATATTAGGTGAGTTAACTAACGGCTATATGTTCTTGAAAAATTTCTTTTCGTGACAGTTTCTGCTTGGGTGTATGGAGGATCTATCGTGCAAGAAACTTTTTTATCCCTAAATTCTCGAGCTCAATTCTAAAGGCTATAGTTTTGGATACTCCAGTTTATTGAGCAATGCACTAAAACTCTCATTTAGCAAATCTTCGACAAGCCTTATAGTTTCCTCAATTCTTGCTTCAATTTATCTTTCTGATCTGGAGTTATCCTAAATTGAGTCCTGGCTTCATCGAAACCGTTAAGACCAGAATTTTAGTTTAAAATAAGATGTGGCTAGACCGACATAAAGCTATGAGATATTTTAAAGAGATATTTTTGAACCATTTCTCTCTTTAGTGAGAAACCTTACTATTGCGCGATTATCCAAATTACTTTAACTTATTTTTCGGAATAAAAACTAAAACATCCAAAAAAACTCGTATAAGGTATCCTCGAAATATTTAGAACAGTGACAATGATTTTACAATGAGGCAGATTTTTGTATGACATTATTTTCATGGCGAAGTAGGGAACTTCAAAAACGCACTCGTAGATAAAATTTGTCTTTCCATCAATTGACATTTTATTTATAGGGCAAAAATGTACTCTTCTAAAATAATTCTAGAATATTTATTTTTTATCCAGTACACTTAAAATTATAGTAATTTATTTCAGTATGAGGTTCCCCTTGTTTGTTATTATTTAAGTTAGTTATAAAATTACATAAGGCAATTAAATATATCTATCGTTTATAATCGATATTAATATCTACCGTTATTAGAACAAATCAAACATCTATATAAACTAATTTTTAGAAATAAGTAGTTAGTATAATTTCAAGAGAAATATATTTTATGCATTTAAAAATAAAATATTCAAATATCAAACTGACAATACAAAGATATCAAAAACTTTACAAATTACTTAGACTACAAGCCGTTTTGGAATATCGATATAAATAAAATAAAAAGTAAGATACAACAATTTGCACCGCCGGCTGGTGTAATTTGTTTAACTTTGAAGCCATACCGGAGGGCTGTTCCGTACATTGATTGCTTTTAAAATAAAAATTTTTGTTACGGAAGTTTACAATGATCAGTCACTTCACAAAACACATCTCAATTCAGCTTTCAACAAAGTTTTATTTCCGATCTTTACTCAAAACTGGTGACCTTGAAATTTCTGTTTTTTTATATGCCAGATAAATTATTAAAGGTAATGCACTCGTGATAATTTTTGTTCAATCTACATCCCGTAGAGAATATTCCAGAATTTTTTTCAAAATTTTTTTGATTCGAGATAAGGGGGGGACAGGGATTTCTCACACTTTTTAAAAATATTACAAAAAGAAGTGTGCGCAAGTATTAAATTATATATATTTTCGAGCTAAGCTTTCGTTTGACATCCCACTCTATGACCTAGTAATTTTTTTTTTCATTTCCGATTTCACCCCCAAAAACTTTCAAAACTACATGGCTCTGATGAGGCCATCAATTCCTATATTAGTGCCAAATTTCAACTTTCTATGTCAAATAGTTTCGGGGAAAATCAGGTGTGACAGACAAACAGACAGACAGGCAGACGGACAGACGGATGGACGGATGGACGGATGAACGGATGGACGGATGGACGGACGGATTTTATAAAAATTAACATCTTTTGAATTTTGTCTATTTCGAATTATATTGAAAAATTAAATCAAAAGCATATTATAAAAATAAAATTGAGCCACTGATTATGAAGACAATATAATGATCATTTTGTTCTAGATACAAATGTCTTGGCTGTAACAATATGTTCAAGGGAGGCCATTCGCAGTATGAAAGAAAATAATATCAAAGGTCATATTATTAACATTAACAGTGTAGCTGGACACAGAGTTATAGATTTTCCTGGAATGAGTCTTTATCCAGCCAGTAAACATGCACTTACAGCTTTAAACGGAAACGTTAAGATTGGAAATCAATAGAAATAAATTACCAATTAAAATTACGGTAAGCAATATTATCAATAACAATATAACAGTAAAATGCGAAAAAAGACAGTTAAAATAAGTTGTAATTAAAATTTGTTAATACTTTTAAGTTACAGGTTTTACCAAACAAAGATGACTTTTTTTTCATTCGTTTTAGCCATGTTTTTTTCTCAAATGATATTGATATACTTTAGGCTAATCTAGGGTTATATTTAAAAGAACTTTTGTCGTATTTTTCAGTGCGGTGCATAAGTGATCAAGAAATATGGTTCAGTAGTTTCGGTACACTCTCCATATTGTTAAAGGTTGATAATTAATGTCTAAAATTTGTACAAAAAAAAAGACATATATGGAATGTGTGTAGGTATTATTCTACTAGAATTCTCCTGTGTCGATTGAAAAACTGACGCTGACGTTTCAATTATCAGCCTGCGGGCTTCTTTAGAGGTTATTCCAGGAATTACTTCAGAATCTAACTCATTCAGTTCCGCTTGCACATGCCTTTTATATTAGTAAATCAAGACATGGATAAGCCTAACTGATTTCAATGGGCTCCCTAATTTTTCTAGATAGAAAAAGGAATTAATTGCAATGATTTATGAATAGTTAAATAGAATCTTGTGTCCTGCTTTGTACTGGTATTCTACAAGTATTGAAATGGAAATGTCCCTTTGATATTTTTTTCAAGTCTAGAACATATTTTTCTGCTCATTTCGCGGATATTGATTTTATCTCATCTACATGGGATACTCTAGAATCCTGGATTTCTAAGAGATGTTATTAAAGTTTAGAGCACGTAGAGGATCGTTTTGTTATTTTATGTTATAGAAGAATTTTCGAGATGCTAGCTGTGATATTTTTAATGTATGGAAGGACTATAATTCCACGAAACTGATCTGTTTGTCATTTAGTCTTCAGAAATACCTGGTGAGAGGTATGTTTCTAATTGGAGCATTTCATATACCGGTACTGGAAATTATTTCAATAATGAGCAGAAGTAAGGTGTGTTGGTTCCGATAGAAGAGATTGTGGCTGAGAGAGAAATGCAGCTCTAAGAACAAGGCATGGTAATACTAGGAAGCGTTTAAATATCTATCCATGTGAGTGGGATTTCTGTATACTCAGTGACTCAACGTTATGTCTAAGTTTCGATTAATAAGAATATATAGTCAAACTAGACATCGTAAAAGTCAGCTACAGCTAATAAAGTACTTCTCGTTATACTAACTGGCAAACTAATATCAGTTTTTCAGTTCATACCTTCTGAACGGGTACATTTTTCATAGGTGGTGATTGTGTCATAAATATATGTTGATAACCATAACAATAAGGCGCCGGTATATGATATGCTGACATATCTGTTATTATATTTGTGGATTTGTTCATAATCACGACTAAATGGTTTGATAAATCTCAAAGGCATTCGATACCTAGAACGGTAATGCCTTGAAAAACTTTTCGACGTTTAAAAGATATAAATGAAATTACCTTCATGGAGGATTCAATTGTACATAAAACATTTATAAAAACAATTTTTTTTGACTTTAACAGCTGCTAAAATAATAAATCTTATGACTCTCATATGGATGAGCCTATTTCTATCATACAACACTTGTAAAATTAATTAAGAAACGCTTGTGACATTAACATTTGTCAATATTTTCTATGTTTCTATCTTCATTTCTTCATTTAGGAATGAATTTTTTGGTACTGAAAGCTTTCAGATTTTAGATACTAAAGGTCGTCGGATATTAATAGAACTTCACTCAATTAGTTGCATAAACAACTTGCTGTACCCCTCATTCAATATACCAATAAAATAATAAAAATACTCTCCTATGTGCGATTTCGTCGTTGCGTAGAATGGTATCTTCACAGTTGTATATGTAAAAAATCACATAATAATAAAGCACCTCCAAAATACTCTAAAAGCACTACGTTACTAGACGAGATTAAACGGATCCACCTTCTTGTATGAAACAGTTGCTTTGGTATGCAATATCTCTTTGAGTTCCAATAAGTAAATTAAAGTACATTCCCACGGGAACAGTAGTTCATCGATGATTGATTTTAAGCTTTGTGTAGGATAAACAATTATTGGGGAGTATATAGCTTACAATACGAAAACATTCTTCAATCTTTTGCGAAGATCTTCCGTGCATGCAGTTTGTTCATTCCAAAACATATTTGCTTTCAAGTTAACGTCTAGCAAGTGTAATGGTGATTCTAATCGACAAATATATTCAATTTTATATTGTTAACTTTTTCCAAAAAACTGTTAAATTCTCTTTACAGAAATTTGTTATATTTTAGACAGAATCATAATTTCACATTCATAAAACTTCTGGATTTTATCGGTCGAAAACTGAACCATTAGACATCATCATCTTTATTGATTTTTTTTATCATTTAAAAATTTTTACGAGAAACGAGATAATTGGTACTCTGATGGTATAAAACCAGGACAATATAGTGAGCATTGCGACAGATCTCAGCCAACCGTGAATAACACATGTCTGCAACAAAAATGCTGTCTGGATGTTTTCAACTGATTTCTATGTATTTAGGTGTTCTGAAAACTAAAAAAATACTCAAAAAATTCCAGAACGTCAGGTTATTTGCAAAACGCAAAATTTTATTATAAAAAGGGTTTTTTTTTGAGCTACCTTGAAGTCATAAATAAATAGGTACAATTTTATTTTGATTACTGTTTTTAAATGTATACAGGCCATAACTATCATTACTTTCTAAATAAAGAACGTCCTGTGTGAGCTAAATTAACAAACATAAACGTTGTAACCAGAACGTGCGCGCTCCGATAGTGTAGAAAGTGGCGCGGTACAATTACGTGTTAACTCGTCATTGTTTTATAGATCTTGGTTCAATATAGTGCAATGTCATCTGTGGGGAAGTGTGTGAATTCGTCTGACAGTTTCTGTTATATTTGTGGCGAATATATGGTATTAAAGCAACAACTTAATATTACGGACTTTGTAAAAAAAGTATACTTCACGTATTTTGGCTTAAAACTTGGAGATCAGGGATAAAGTTTGGGCACCTCATAAAGTCTGCAAACGATGTTTTGAAGACCTTCGAAATTGGTTTAAGGGCAAGAAAAAAGCTTTCCGATATGCGATTCCTATAGTATGGCGCGAGCAAAAGAACCATAGTGATGATTGTTACTTTTGTTCGTGTAATGTGAAAGGGTATAATTCAAAATGGAAGCAGTCCATTTCATACCCCAATCTGCAATCAGCTATTCGTCCCATCCCTCATGGGACCGAAATACCAGTGCCCAAGGCCCCTGCTACCTTGGAAGAGATTCCAAGTTCTGACGAAGATGGTGCTGTACCTGAACCCGATGACAAGTCAAGTTTTCAATTTGAAGATGACAGCAGTCCGAAATTGTTGTCCCAGGGCGAGCTAAACGATTTGGTAAAAGACTTGAATCTTCCCAAAAATGCTGCTGAGTTGCTTGGATCAAGGCTCAAAAGCAGGAACTTACTTTTGCCGGTAGTGTCTTCCTCCTGGTTTAGATATCGTGAGAAGCAGTTCACTTCCTACTTTGCCCAAGAGGACGAGTTGGTTTATTGTACCAATATTGAAAGTTTGATGGATACATTTAAGATCTCATACGACCCAGCACAGTGGCGTATTTTCATAGATTCTTCAAAAAGAAGCCTTAAAGCAGTTCTGCTTCACAATGGCGGTTTCTATGCTTCCATTCCTGTCGGTCATTCCGTACACCTCAAGGAAACCTACAAGAACTTGGAATTGGTTCTTTGCAAATTAAAATATGAAGGCCACGGTTGGCAAGTGTGCGGTGATTTAAAAATCTTGGGCATATTGCTCGGACAACAATCTGGATTTACCAAATTCCCTTGCTTTTTGTGTCTATGGGATAGTAGAGACCGAGCAAATCACTGGACCAAAAAGTGTTGGCCTCCGAGGGAGCTTAGAGTGGACGAAAAGAACGTCCTGCATGAAACTTTGGTGCCTCCTCATAAACTTCTTCTACCACCGCTTCACATAAAGCTGGGATTGATGAAGCAATTTGTAAAGTCCCTTCCAAGAGATGGAAATTGCTTCAAATACTTAATATCAAAGTTTCCAGCCTCTCGGAGGCAAAGTTGAAGGAAGGTGTTTTCGTTGGACCAGATATTAGACGGCTTATTACTGATCCACAATTCATCACAACCATGACGGATCCTTAAAGAGAAGGGTGGATTGCCTTTAAAGAGGTCATAGAGAAATTTTTAGGCAATAACAAAGACCCTAACTACAAACAAATCGTCAAAAGAATGTTAAAAGCATCTCAAGCTTTAGGTTGCCTAATGAGTTTAAAAGTACATTTTCTTCATTCCCACCTCGACTACTTTCCAGAAAATTTAGGAGATCTGAGTGAAGAGCAAGGTGAACGATTTCACCAAGATATTAAGGAGACGGAAAAAAGATACCAGGGAAGATGGAGCGTCTCAATGATGGCAGACTACTGTTGGACGCTTCAGAGAGACCTTCCAGATGCTTCCTACAAGCGAAAATGTACCAAAAGGAGCCCCACTGGGAAAAAGAAATGTGTTTAGTGATTACTAATGAATGTATTTTAGATAAAAAAATAAGTTTTGTTACGCAATTATAAATTTAAAAAAATATTTTTAGTCTTTTATCTTTTATTTTAAGATGATAACTTGTTTAACATAGATACCTACATTGTCAGAAAACGTGACGTTCTATGACAAAATGAAAGTCATTTTCGGATTCAGTATACCCAAAAACATAAGAATTACGCAAAAAAAAACCAAAACAGCTCTCAATTTTTTTTTTGCAGACTTGTGTAATTTTTGCTGAGAGCCCAAAAATATATGTCGCTTTGTATCATGATCTTTTCGATTTGTCGCTTTTCTTGAATTGCATAATTGATTGTTTGATGGCGTGCGCCAATTATTAATCGTTTCGAAAATGGATTATCTTTGTTACGTTTCATAAGTACATCGCAAATGCTAATGCATTGTGATAAGGAATTTCTTTGTGTCCATAGGAAACCCATAAATCTAGTTTTCTTACATAGTTACATTGAGGTTTTTTACTCTCGAACTTATTATGCTATGACGCATCTATTAACGATTTAATTTGGTCATCTTCAACTTCAGCTGAGTAAATGAATTAGCATAAACAGAAATTAAAGTAAACTATTAAATTAAACCGGCAACAAATAATAATGTGACCTTACTTTAAAATACTTGGTCAGGCTCTTGTATATATATTATATTAATTTTTAGAGTATTAGCCCTGGATACGTTAAAACCGAATTTCTTCAAGCAAAGCAAAACTTTACAGAAGTAACAAAAGATTTAGTAGAACTAGCCAATTCTGCACCTGGTTTAGAATCTTCGGATATTACTGAAGCAACAATCTATGTTTTATCTACTCCTGATCATGTCAATGTAAGTACATATGTTTTATAAATATGTTACTTAAATGAACATTATCTCATTAAGCGGAAAAGGATATAATACATTTTCACTATCCTATTCGTGCAATATGTCAGATATTGTATTTATAAACTATTCATTGACTATAGTTTTTTCGTTTATTAAATTTTCTTGCCATATTTTCAATGTTAGAGATCTCTTAGCTTTTACATATTATTATTTGATTGTTGTTCAATAAGTAAGTAGCAATGGTAAAATGGCTGAATACTCAAGGTGTTCGATAATCTAATTTGAAGACTCAACCACATAAACTGAATATTTAAGAAATTTAACCATTTTTAACTTAGATAACTCGGCTGGTTTACAAGTATAACTTTATAAACCGTTCACGTAACGTCTGGAGTGTGGGCTGGAAAGGTTGTTATACATGTGTTTTAATGTCCGCATTTAGACAAACAGCTATTTGAATGTATACATAAATTAATTCTTTTTAATCTTTTAGGTAAAAGAAATTACAATTCAACCTCTAGGTGAACGGTTTTAAGAAGAAATGCTAAAGTTGTACAAAATAGTTTATGGTAATTTTGTCTCTATTACTTATTAAAGTTTGTTATGAAACAATAAAATAAAATATATGGGCTAATTTTGCATTTTTTTTTCTTTAGATTAGTTATGTTGGGAATGAGGAAACTTTGGCATATTGACACTACTCTATATATATGACCACTACACCAGACATTTTATTTTTGTACTCGACGCGCGTTTCGCTAACCATGTTAGCTTCATCAGGAGCGATGATTAACTGTCAAGTCAGGTGAATTATCGCTCCTAATGAAGCTAACATGGTTAGCGAGTCCAGTGCAAAAATAAAGTGTGTGGTGTAGTGGTGACATATAACATACTGAGTACTTTAGATTAGTTGTATAGATTCAATAAAATTTGCAGTTTTACATAGAAACATTTAGAACTAAAATGCTCAAAAGAACTATTAAATTGATATAAATGCACCATATAATTAGGATAAAGAACATAACCTGAACTACTTCCTAACTTGTCTATCATAAAAGCATATTGTTAGCTGAAATAAAATAGAATAGAAGAAATAAGACTTAATGCATTAACTTCAACATTAAAAATATATATTAATTAAAACAACTCAAGCTGCCTCAAATCCATTGTATACTGGTGATGAAATATTATGTTTTCAATATGACCTACGCATAAATCGCCAAAGTTTTGAAGTCAAAATCGTCATTGTAAGTTCTATCAAAAATCAAAATAATGTTGATCGTTTTCTCCGTTAACAAAGATATCATTCATACCGAAATTATTTCATCTGTTTAAAATGTCAATGGTCAGTATTTATCGAAAATATTGAAATGCTCGATGAGTCGAATTTGTTGTGCTTTATTTGAATATCTTGTTTCAGACAGCTGGTGTCTGTAACAGTATAATGTAATAAGTTACACTTTACACATTGTTCGTTAATTGTGACTCAAAATCGAGTCTGTGGATAGGACCATTATTCGTTATTGAACCAAATTTAAAAACGATGTTAGAAAGATGCCTATTCTAGGATTTGGAGATTATCTAAAAGGCTTCTGTTCATGTGCTCCGTAGGCAATCCCACAAAGTAAGCTATCAAATTCATTTGATTTACTATTAAGTTATTTCAGGTAGTACACTGAACTAAGAAGAGAATGAATATGAAATAAAAAAGGCAATCCTTTAATGTTTCCAGTACTAGCCTATGCAATTAATTGTCAGGATGTATATATTAAAATACTCAGACCAAAATACCAATTCCTCAAATAACAACTAAATCCGTATCTGCCTCAGAGAGAATTAAGTAATAGGTTCTTTTCATAAAGGGCTATACTGATCAAAGTTCAACGTAACTATTACTAGCAATTAGTGTAGGTTTAAATTTAAATTGCTAGTTTCCGAGTATCGTTATTCAACAAGGTTGTTCTATGTTTTTCTATTTATAAAGTGAATATAATTATTAATTTTATTTCCTTGACTTTAATGGGAAGCACAGATATTAACATGAGTTTTTTTTTTATGGGTCTAGCACACGTACTGCAGGAAAGTCCCAAAGCGCTCCAGGAGCGGCATATGTGCGGAAAAAAAAAAAAGCAATTCACTTTTTTTTTTTTTTTTTTTTTTTTATTGGTCTAGCACACGTGCTGCAGGGAAGTCCCTAAAACGCTCCAGGAGCGGCACGAGTGCGGAAAAAGCGATGCACGTTGTTCTTGAACCGCTGCAAATTGTACTCGGTGGGAAACACAGCGCTGGGCAAATTATTCCAAAGGGATGACGTTCTCCATATAAAAGATTGCTTGAAAAGCGTCGTACGCGGAGTAACAAGCTGAACCTCATACGGATGCGAAGCACCAGCGCGACGTGTATTTCTAACATGCACCGCTTTGGGAGGAATTAAGCGGGCTACATCCTTCGAACACTTTCCATGAAAATACTTGTAGAACAAACTCAAGTCGCCAACCGTTCTTCGATGTTCCAGCGAATCAAGGCCGCCGGTCAATTCCGGGTCCCCAATCAGACGGACCGCTCTTCTCTGAACAGAATCCAACAAATGCAGTGTATGTTTGGGAGCGGAGCCCCAAACGTGGGAGCAGTATTCCATAGTTGGTCGAATTTGGGCTTCGTAAAGATTTAACAGTTGCTGTGGGGTGTAAAGCTTTCTGGTTCTAAATAATATTCCCAATTTTTTGAGAAGCTCTCCTTGCTATGCCTGCAACATGTTCATGCCAAGACATATTTGCTCCCAAACTAACGCCCAACAAATTGAGCGACGTTGTTTTTGAATCGCTGCAAATTGTACTTGGTGGGAAACACAGCCCTGGGCAAATTATTCCAAAGGGATGATGTTCTCCATATAAAAGACTGCCTGAAAAACGTTGCACACGGAGTAACAAGCTGAACCTCATACGGTTGTGAAGTATTAGCGCAACGTGTATTTCTAACATGCCCCGCTCTGAGAGGAATTAAGCGGGCTACATCCTTCGAACACTTTCCATGAAAATACTTGTAGAATAGCCTCAAGTCGCCAACCGTTCTTCGATGTTCCAGCGAATCAAAGCCGCCGGTCAATTCCGGGTCTCCAATCAGACGAACACCTCTTCTCTGAACAGAATCCAAAAAATGCAGTGTATATTTGGGAGCTTTGTAAGGAATTAGCAGTTGTTGTGGAGGGTAAAGCTTTCTGGTTCGAAATAATATTCCCAACTTTTGAGAAGCTCTAACGCCCAACAGATTAAGTGACGATGCTAGGGGAATGGAGTGCCCCGACATGACCATGTCGGGTTCAATAACTTTAACTTTTTTAGAAAAAACTGCCGCCTGGATTTTTGTAGCGTTAAATTCCACTTGGCTACTGTCACCCTAAGACAGAATTTCTTCCAGGTCTTTGTTAAGTTGAATGACTTCCTGCTGTCTGCGGATATTCGCCTGAGCAGCCGACGTTCGAGCGTTCAAAGTGAATGAAGACACAAGCGCACTGTCATCTGCAAAGCTGTAGATTGGATTCCCGATCTTTTCCAGCAGATCGTTAATGTAAATGAGAAAGAGAGTAGGAGACAGTATGGAGCCTTGGGGCACACCGGCGTTAATAGTCAAGGTATTAGAAAGGAATCCGTCGACTGCCACTCGTAACGAACATTCTCTAAGGAAACATGAGAGCCACAAACAGAACTTTTCAGACATACCACAAGAGCATAGCTTAGCCAACAGTCCATCGTGCCAAACACTGTCGAATGCCTTGGATATGTCAAGAGCAACCGTTCGAGATTCTCCAAAGTGTTCAATTGCGTTGTTCCAAACATGTGCTACATAAGTCAGAAGATCTCCTGTTGATCTATGTTTACGAAAGCCATATTGGTGATCGTTAATAATGTTGAATCGTTCAAGATATTTTAGAAGATGCTGATTGATAACCTTTTCCATGACTTTCGATATTATTGAAGGCTGTTCTGCAAAGCAGCAGATATGAGTTACGCTAATGGCTTGGAATACTGTAAGGAATATAAGCGTTTAAAAATTTTGCCTTCGAATGACCTAACTAAAGAGTTGCATACCATACTACGTGATAAGTAAATTTGCTTTTTTTACATTTTAATAAATATTAATTTCACTATTAACGGAATTTAATGAAACTCATAGAAAATGAGAAACCAAGCAAGAAACTATTTCATGTTTAAATTTATTTTTCAGAAACATATCAAGAAGAGCCTTTAAGTTTAAAGCAGACCAACTAATACGTCTAGCGACAGAGGAAAGTTTGAATCAACTGGCTTTTACAGAGTGCAATGTAATAACTAAGGACATCCAAATATGCAAAGCGCATAGCATATTTTGCATATTATATGCATTTTTCTAAATATTTGCATAAATGCTTTAAAAATAGCATATATATGCATATTTGAAGGAATTTATAATAATGTAGGTCTTTGGCAGGCGTTTTCATTCATTTTTCGGAATAAGGGTCAATGTTTAGGCCGCCGCCGCCGCGCCGGTGGTTTTCCCCCAAATAAATTTTATTATTTTATGGCCAGTAAAAACCAGTCAGTAAACCCCAGACGGCCATCGGAGCATACTTGTATTATTAATTTATTAGATTTCATTTTTGGTTGTGCTTTTAAAGTGGTTACGTCGATTTGTGCTTTTTATCTTGTGAGTGGTATTTTACTACAGTGAAATGCCCAAAGCCAGTAGTGTGTCAGTGTGGATTAAACCATACAAAGAACTAAGAATAGATATGGGAAAATCTACTGTTCTGCATGTGTTAAAATTGTAATACAGGGTATTCCGTTTTCGTTTAATATTTAAACATAACGAAATTTTTGTCAGGATTTTGCCGTTGATGCTATTTTCAATGTTATTTAAGTTATTTTTGTTCCATTTAACGAACAAAATTTCTATTTAACGAAACCACGAAATAGAAATACATACGTAAACGTATGTATTTCTAGGTAGTCTAATAAAAAAGGTGCAAAGCAGAATTTTATAATTTTGCCTGCCTTAAGCACCTAGTTTTCTATTTAACGAATTTTTTCCTTGGGATTTAAATTAAATTTTCTTTTTTTAATGCAGATACCATGCGATAAAAAATTTCAAATAGCAACACGTGAAAACTGCTTGTTATATTGCCAAATTGAGTAAGATGAAACCTGGAGATAGGCCACAACACACATTAATGCCAAGTTTCCAACCAACGTACAAAAATAAAGAGCTAAATGAACAAGACCCTGTATGTTGAAAATTTAAAATGGGTTTTTTATTGCTACATTTGTATAGTACTCGTATCATGTAATGTGAAACAATAAATTTACATTTTTCAAGTCTATTTCGATTTTTTTTTACTGCATATTTATAACATGTATGTGCATATTTTGAGAAAATTATTTGCATATTTATGCGGATATTTTAAAGTTTTTCACTTGCATATTTGGGTTTCCTTAGTAATAACTCTCACCAGTGCTACTTATCATGGTAAGGGACTAGTTTTTTTTTTCTGTTAACATTCTGAATGTATTTAGTAAAGATATACGAGGCTGGTTTGAAAAGTCCGTGCAAAGTCCGAGAGATGGCACCACCGGCGCGTATCGAGGTCATGTTTAGTTAGTAGCATCTCTTGAATGAACGCACACCAAGTTTCAGCCATATTGGTCTATTTCTTTGTGTTTGGCATTCGTGTGAATCAAGGAAGTCGAGTGATTTTCAAGAAATGGACGAAAAAGAATTTCGTGTGGTGATTAAACATTACTTTATGAAAGGCAAAACGCCTCGGGAGACTAAAGAGAAGCTTGATAAACATTATGGTGACTCTACACCTTCGATTAGAACAGTTTATAAGTGGTTTCAAAATTTTCGGACTGGCCATATGGGCACAAGTGACGCTGAACGTTCTGGACGGCCTGTGGAGATTATGACTCCAGAAATCATTGATCAAATCCATGATATGGTGATGGATGACAGAAGAGTTAAGGTGCGTGAGATTGCTAGTGCTGTGGGCATCTCGACTGAACGGGTACATAATATTTTGCATAAACATTTGGACATGAGAAAGCTATCCGCAAGATGGGTGCCGCGATTGCTCACGCTTGACCAAAAATGGAATCGTGTGAAGTGTTGCAAGGATGGTTTGCAGCTGTTCCAGAAGAATCCGGAGGACTTTAAGCGTCGTTTCGTCACTGTGGATGAAACATGGATACATTACTATACTCCTGAGACCAAACAACAATCTAAACAATGGGTTACCAAGGGGGAATCTGCACCAAAAAAGGCGAAGACCGTTCCTTCGGCCGGAAAGGTTATGGCGACTGTCTTTTGGGATTCGCAAGGGATAATCCTCATCGACTATCTGGAAAAGGGTAAAACTATTACAGGTGAATATTATTCATCGTTATTGGACCGTTTGAAAACCGAGCTGCAAGAAAAACGCTCGCGATTGGCCCACAAGAAAGTCCTTTTCCATCACGACAACGCACCAGCACACACCTCAGCAGCAGTTGTGGTCGCAAAATTAATAGAAATAGGATTCCAACTCGTTTCACATCCCCCCTATTCTCCAGACTTGGCTCCCTCGGACTACTATTTGTTCCCCAATTTGAAGAAATGGCTGGCGGGACAAAGATTTTATTCAAACGAGGAGGTGACTGCAGACACTAATGGATATTTTGCAGACTTGGACAAATCCTATTATTCGGGGATCAACAAACTAGAACATCGTTGGACGAAATGTATAAGCCTAAAAGGAGACTATGTCGAAAAATAAAAAAGGTTTACCCCAAACACATAAGTAGTTTTTATTTTTGCACGGACTTTTCAAACCAGCCTCGTAACATAGAAGAAAGAAGGAAACGAGCAAGAAGAAAATGAAATGGAAATGATTCTGGAACCAACAAGAGATGAAATAAAAGAAATAATACTAAGAAGTAAGAACGGAAAAAAGCCAGGCAAAGACGGGAATGGAATTGTTCAAATACGGCGGAGAAGAACTCTGTGAAAGCATGTACGTAGTAATTAAACAGATATGGAAAGAAGAACGCATGCCACATGATTGGAAAGGAGGTGAAATTGTAATAATACAGAAGAAAGGCGACCAACGAGTATGCAAAAATTATCGAGGAATTACCCTGCTCAACACCTCCTACAACATTTTGACAACGATGATACACGAAAAACTAAAATATGTAATAAAAAATGTAATAGGACAATACCAATGTGGATTTACACAAGGAAAATCTACGGTAGATGCAATACATGTGGACAAACAAGTATTGGAAAGAGCACAACAATATGCACTGAACTTGGAATTGTTGTTCATTGACTTTAAGCAAGCATTTGATTCGGTTAAGAGAACTGGATTAAGTACAGTGCTAAAAGAACTGGGAGTACCGAGCAAGATAAGACGACTGTGTATGATGACACTGAAAGAGACATTCCCCTATGTTAAAACACAGAAAGGAAGAACACAAGATTTCGAAATTAACAAAGGAGTTAGACAGGGAGATGCATTATCGGCAACGTTATCCAACCTGATACTACAATATGAACTAAGGAATATAAATCAGGGTTCAATACAAACAAGAGCAGCCTGGTAGTGGCATATGCGGACGATGTAGTAATTATTGCAAAGAACCAGAAAATAATGAAGGAAATGGTGAGAGAAATAAGCGTAGAAGGAGCAAAAATGTGGTTGAAGATAAATAAAGAGGAAACCAAAATAATGAAAAATGGAAAACAAAATGTTCAGGAAATGGAAATGATTAGAATAAACGAATATACCTCGAAAGAGTAGAGAAGATTAAATATTTGGGAGTGACGCTGTATTGGGATAGGAACAAGGAAATGGAAGTATGTTGTTCCATAGCAATAAGAAATTGTTAAGTAGTAAGATAATAGGAAGTCACAGTAAGATGAGGATATACAAGACAATAATACTCCCAAAACTAATGTATGCTACCGATGTTATAAGCATGAAAAAGAAACAAGAGGAAGACATGAGAAGAATTGAACGAAAGATATTAAGAGCGATCATAGGGCCAACAAGAATATGTGAAGGAGTCTACAGAAGGAGGACTAATCAAGAAATTTTGGAAGAAGTGGAGGAGGACATAGTCAAAAAAATAAAACAGAAGAGATTTAATTGGCTAGGGCACACATGGAGAGCAGGCCCAAGAGCACCAATATATGAAATACTTCAATGCGAACCGGGACGTAGAAGGAGAGGTAGACCGAGAATAGGATGGCTGCAGCAAGTCAAGGAAGAGATGGAGGCGGCAGGGATTACGAACTGGAAGAAGAAGACGTCTAACAGAAAACTTTGGAAGCATCTAAGCAGAGAAATATAACAACAAGGAAAACGGGTCTGATCAACCCATAAACTAGATCTAGAGAACCCAAAGGGTGGCCCTACCCCAAGAGAGGTGTTTCCAGGACATTTATTTATTTTATAACATAGAAGAAATTTCCAGAGTTTGTATTTTATCAGCCACGTACACATATGTATTTTTCTGGTATTGGCTACTTTAACGTGATACAAGCCTCTATCGGTATATTGTTAAATAAAGTAATAAGGTTATGGACTGGTCTTTATGATTTACTATTCTGTTTTTAGTGTTCCGTATGGAACACTTATAAGATCACTTCGGTGTATGTTTGTCTGTCCGTTTGTATGTCCGTCTGTCACACCCGATTTTCTCCGAAACTATTTGACGTAGAATGTCGAAATTTGGTACTAATATAAAAATTGATGGCCCCATCAGAGCTGAGTAGTTTTAAAAGATAAATTTTGAGTTAAGGAGTTAGTTATGGGGGGTGAAATCGGATGTGAAAAAAAAAAAATTTACTAGGTCATCGAGTGAGCTGTCAAATGAAAACTTGTAAAAACACGAGTTCAAAAATTTATATAACGTCTTACATGCGCACACTTTTCTATTATTTTGAAAAAATGGCGAAAACTCGCTGTCCCCCTCCTCTATCTCGAAAAGTACTGATCCAAAAATTTTGAGAAAATTCCGGGATATTCTCCACGGGGTGTAGATTGAACGAGAATTATCACGAGTGCATTACCTTTAAAAATTTATCTGGTATCTAAAAAAAAAAACAAAAATTTCAAGGTCATCAGTTTTCAGTAAAGATCGGAAACAAACTTTGAAAACTCATTTGGGGTGTGTTTTGTGAAGTCACTGATCATTTTATACCAACGTACCGAACACTAATTGCGCAAGTTTAACTTGTACTTGACCGGTTATTTTATTTTGAAGTCAGGAAAAGTCCCTATAAATTTTGCACTGGTACATAATAAACTTTGATTTTGTGAGTCATATCATTATATCTAAACTATTATTTCGTAAAAAAATTGTGATTATAAGGCAAATCGAATACAACAACATATTTAATGAACAGATTTTAAAAAATAGTAATTTTCATATAATATTGTCAATATTTTAATTATTGAAAGCCAAGAAAGAACCAATTATTTCAGGTTGATTCAATGACCTATTTCATAACAATATAAGTTTGTAAATAAAAAATAATGTTTAATATGTGGCTATTGGTATTTTACTAATAAAGTCTTGTAACGAGAAGTAAATTGTTAGCAACCATCGATTTACTTTATTATTATTTAATAAATGTAGTAGTAGCAAAATAATAACCGACACTTGTTCTTTATCAATCATTTTCTATCATGAAATGTAATTAAAATTGTTTGAAACTGTCTAAAAGATGCCGCCGCCGCGTGTTAAAAGAAAAATGTCCCTCACTTAATTATTGGTATTTCCTCCTACTTATGTAGCTAATATATTTAAATGTTATCTAGCACTCTGCAATATTTCCTTGAGAAATAGTTAACCTCCTTATAATTCAAACTATCTATAATAAAATTTGCAATGCTGCTGCTTCCTCTCTTCTAAGATATACAACAATCACAGCGATAAATGCAATAGTCTTGTTACTGAAAATTCTTTCCACAACATGCTTTTTAGTGTTCCGTACGGAACACTTATAAGATGACTTCGGTGTATGTCTGTCTGTCACACCCGATTTTCTCCGAAACTATTTGTCATAGAAAGTTGAAATTTGGTAATAATATAGGAATCGATGGCCTCATCAGAGCAGTGTAGTTTTGAAAGTTTATTTTGACTTAAGGGGTTAGTTTTGGGGGGTGAAATCGGAAGTGAAAAAAAATTTTTTTACTAGGTCATCCAGTGTGGTGTCAAATGAAAGCTTATGAAAACACGAGTAAAATATATATATATATATATATATATATATATATATATATATATATATATATATATAATGTAATACTTGGGCTCATTTGTCTTTGTATTATTTTTAAAAAATCGCGAAAAATCGCTATCCCCCCACCTTATCTCGAAAAGTACTGATCGAAAAATTTTGAAAAAATTCTGGAATATTCTCCACGGGGTGTAGATTGAACGAAATTATCACGAGTGCATTACCTTTAATAATTTACTTGATATATATAAAAAAAAAAAAAATTTCAAGATTGAAAACTCCTTTGGGGTGTGTTTTGTGAAGTCACTGATCATTTTGCACCACCGTAACAATTTTTTTTGTTTTAAAAGCAATCAACGTACGGAACACTAATTGTGCAAGTTCAACTTGCACTTGACCGGTTATTTATTCTTTAAGGACAAGTCTGTACTTGGTACGTACATATTGTACAATTGTTTGTGTTTGTTGGTTCATAACAACTTCAAAATGTATGTATATATTCGGTACTTATTATCTTTTAAGATTATTATTTAATCTACTTTATAGAATAAATACAAAATCCTTGTTTTTTTCAGATACAAATGCGTTTACCGTAACAATAGGTTCTAGAGAGGCTAGTCGTAATATGAAAGAAAATAATAGCAAAGGTCACATTATTAACATTAATATTGTAACTGGTCATGTAGTTTTTGATTTTCCGAGAATGAGTCTATACCCAGCCAACCGGTATGCAATTATGGCTTTAACTAAAACTCTAAGACTGGAAATCAACAGAAATAAATTGCCAATTAAAATTACGTTAGGAGTTTTATAGAAATATTTCTAATCCATCTAAATAACATGGTTTGCTTGTGTCAAAAAGGAGTAGTCTCGAATATCTTTTTACTTGCATTAGGTTTTTCCAAAAACTAGTAAGCATGCTCAGGTAGATTCACCAAAGAGGTCTAAAAGTTAGTCTAGTTGCAGATGAAACCTCTAATTGTACAATTGACTTTAGTTTTAGTCAATGTAATATTTTCTATTGTAAATGCCACTAAAACATAAGTCTATATCTGGGGGCACAGCAGTGCCCCGCCAAGTCGAGCAGAAAGCACAGCCGTACCATCCTTTTCTCGAAGTATTTGGCCTATAAAGGAAGGAAGGGGAAAACTGAAACATCCCAAAATTTCAGTCCCGTTTTCTAAATGGTACAGTCACTTAAGCCAAAAAAGAGGGTCAACCTCGGAATGAGAGATAATAAGCTGTAAACTTGTGTAAACCTTTATTTTGGCATTCTAAAAGTTGTCTCAAAGGTCTCATAAAATCTCGTTGCCGCGTCTTAAGATATTCAAGGTCAAAGGTCACAAAAATCCTTCCTATGGTTTTAATGATATTTGCATATATTACAAAAATTGTAGAACATAAAATTCTCTACAAATTTTGTTCTAAACATTTTTTTATACGCTTAACCGTTTTTGAGATAGAGCGCGGAGAGCGCGCAGCGCTCAGCCATATATAGCATAATGCAAGGTCAACCGTGAGTCCCGGTAAATAATACGTCGTATAAAGTTAACTAATCACTAAAAAATCCATAATTATGAATAATTTGTATTATTTATTAATTAATATATTATATTTAATAATATTTTTCATTTATCAAATATATTTGTTTAATAATACTTACCTACTTTGTGTAATTAAAAAATTGTGAAATACTTAAAGTATATTTTAATTATAAAAAGGTATGAGATGATGCTTCCATGACAGCAGGGTTAGAAGAGAATATAGTTATTAAAATAGAAGCAAAAGTCATGTTAAAATGAAATATTGACGTGAGTCAACGGTTCTATCGGTATGGTACAAGGAGTAAAGGTTGATCCTGAAAATACAAATAAAATAAAAAAATACATATTACATTTAATAATGAACATCTTTACGAGCTTGGTCCAGTCAAAACTAAATTTGACATTATTAATAGAGCTTATGTTCATCGCGAAGAGTTTCCGATATGTACAGCCTATGCCATTACCATACATAAAAATCAGGGGCTAAGTCCAAACAGTGCACTGATGGACATCGGTTCTTCAGTGTTCACATGCGGTCAAGCATACGTGGCACTTTCGAGAGTGACAAGTCTGGGCAGATTACATCTAAGATTAATATCGACTTCGGTAGTATCAAAGCTCAGGAGACCGCAATCGTTGAATATAATCGAGTTAGAAGCACTTATCGTCCAGACTTGTCAAAAATTGTTACATCATAGCCTTTGAGACAGGGAGTGGGTTTTAAGAAAATCCGTAGCTGACGTACAAGAAATATTACCCGAGAATAAAAAAAAAGAGGACTACCTACAAAAAGAAATGAGATCCCCTCAAAAACATAAAATGTAAAAAAATGCCAAGTCTCGCAACGCAGTCCTTCCACCACAAAAAGTTGTGAGATCTCATGTAAAACCAAGTCAGTTATTTTAATTAGTATCTATGGAAGCACCTATTCAACAACTTTGTCATAAATTGTTATCTATTTAGTTACCTACCAACATTTATAGTGACTGTATCTATATTAGACACCTTTATTTCTATAATAAATATAATGACTTGGCAATCGCACGGCAACATAATCACATAAGAATAATCTACTATTTAAACTACTTTATTCTTAAGTGCACTGTTTACCAGGTGTACAAGTATGAAAATGTGGATTTCAGACAACAGATGGTACACCAATACAGTTTGTTCTATAAAGATTTGACACTGCGCCATTTTATTGTGTCATCAACAAGTGTCAGACGCGCACGAGTGATAAATTGGAACAGTGTGTGCATAGTGTTGTATTGCCGTGTTCAATATGTCTAAATTTATAGCGAACAAAGAGCATTTGCTGACAGCATTAATTTTTTGTTTTCATTTGAAGAAAACTGCTGTTGAATCATACCGATTACTTCGAGAAGCTTATGGTGAACACGCTCGATCGCAAGATACGTGTGAACGATGGTTTCGGAGTTTCAATAGTGGTGACTTCGATGTTGCAGACAAGGAACGTGGAAAACCGCCAAAAAAATACGAAGATGTGGAATTGCAAGCATTGTTGGACGAAGATGATTCGCAAACACAAAAACAACTCGCCGAACAATTGGGCGTTTAGTCAACAAGCTGTTTCCAATTGGCTACGAGAGATGGGAAAGATTCAGAAGCCGGTAGATGGGTACCACGTGAGTTGAATGACAGCCAAATAGAAAAGCGCAAAAACACGTGTGACATTTTGCTCGCTCGGTACAAAAGGAAATCGTTTTTGCATTGTATAGTTACAGGGGATGAAATATGGATTTATTTTGAGAATCCAAAGCGCAAAAAATCATGGGTAGACCCAGGCGCACCATCCACATCGACAGCAAGACCGAATCGCTTTGACAGAAAGACGATGCTCTGTGTTGGTGGGACCAGAGGGGCGTGGTCTATTAGGAGCTGTTAAAACCTGGGGAAACGGTTAATACTAAACGTTACCAACAACAATTGATTGAACCGTTCGCTGCTTGAAAAAAGTCCAGAATACCGAAAGAGGTAACACAAAGTAATTTTTCTTCATGACAGTGCTCCATTACATACGGCAAAACTAGTTCGCGACACGTTGGAAGCACTCAGCTGGAAAGTTCTACCCTATGCGGCTCACACACCAGCCTTGGCTCCTTCCGATTACCACTTGTTTGCATCGATGGGTCACGCACTTGCTGAGCAGCGCTTTGGTTCGTACGAAGATGTGAAAAAATGGCTCGATGAATGGTTCGCAGCAAAAGAGGAAGATTTTTACTGGCGTGGTATTCACAAATTGCTCGAAAAATGGGAAAAATGTATAACAAGGATGGAGCATGCTTTAAATAAAGCACTTTTTATCATTCTTCCGAATTTAACATGTTTTTTTAGAAAAAAATCCGCATTTCATACTTGTACACCTGGTAGACTTACTTAGCAATCGAAATTCGATCGAAACCGAAAGTAGGAGAAATATTTTTTGCCCTTATTTTTGAGTTAACTTGATGCCAAATATGTTCAATTGGATTAAACACACAATAATACGGAGGAAGCCGCAAAACAGTTTGTCCCATTTTCTCAGCCATACTAACACAAACATTTCTTTTTCAATTTATAGTCTTTCAAAACTTCCAAAAGATCACTTTTTTTATAACTAAAGTCAAAATAAATGTAATTTTTCTAATATATGTTCCTGTGTTTCCGATTTGGTGTTGGCTGGCGCCACATAATTAGAATAGAACCGTTACGTTGTAAGTAAAACTAAAAATAAAAATAATAAAAAGGTACTTTTCGAATCTTAATGGGGGACCTGTGGTCTTTAGACCTATATTATGAAATACTTAAAGGGTTCCAAACCGGATTGACAGGTACTAAATATATAGGTAAAAATAGATCCAATATGATTGCAGGTGCAAGTGAGGGCGGTATACAAAGTAGGTAAAATAAAAATACGTTTATCGTAATACATGGCAAATAAGCACAAAACCTTAATAGGGTCGTTTATTGCCCCATTGAAAAAGCAAAAAGGCAGGATCTTATATCTTGGGATTTCTTTACTGTTGTACAGAGTAGAAGCGAGGATGGTCCCCGATGAGACGAGACTTAGACGTTTGGAGGCCTTTGAAATGTGAAACTTACCGAGGGATGTTAAAAATCAAGTATACTGACCGGATAACCAATGAGTCAGTTTTACTGCGCTTAAATAAAACAACAAAAATAGTGAATACAATAAAGAGCAGAAAACTGAACTAACTAGTACACGTAATGAGAAACCCTGAACTCTTACATGTAATAATTCAAGGCAAAATACAGGGATAAAGGAGTGTCGGAAGAAGGACGACTTCACGGCTCAAAAACTGGAGGCAACGGTTTGAAAAAACAAGCCACAGCTGTTCCGAGCAGCAGTAAATAAAACCATGACAGTCAATATGTTTGCCAACATGAGATTCAAAGAGCGGTAGCGGTTACGGCACTAAGAGAAGAAGAAAACTGAAAAAAATATTTGAAGAGACACAACGTTCAATAAATAATGTTGAAGACTACTTTGCAAAGCAATGCATGCATACTCGTGGGAACACTATGTCAAATAATAATAATTATACTAGTGATAATGGCAGGGTGCTGTGGAGGCGGACTCCTGTCGTACAAACAGCTACAGCACCACCACAACAACAACAACAACAACAACGACAAACGATCCAACCAACCGCCTCAGCTGAAACTACTCCCGATAGTTTTTACCAGATCCGACATTGTAGGTGATGGAAATTGCCTTTTCCGTGCAGTTAGCTTACACTTATATGGCCACCAAAACCATCATGAAAGACTCCGAAAGGCTGCTCTAAGATATATACAACAAAACTGGTCGGAACTTAACACATTTTCACTAATTGAGGACGACGATATGAAAGACTTCAATAGCTACTATAACTATATGAGGAAAAATGGCACCTATGGAACGAGCCTAGAGATACTTGCCCTCTCGGAAACCCAGAATAGCAACTTTCATATCTTCTCAAAACAACGAAGAACAAGTGATACAAAAATAACTTTTAGGGACAAGCCAACAATAATAAGCACAAGAAAACACACCGAAACTATTTACCTTCTACTAACAGGCAACCCAATGTCGGGACACTTTGAGCTTCTGACACCACAAAACACTAAAAACATCCCAAACAACAGTAGACCAATAAAAGAAGCATCGGGCGAGCGACGTAACGGTCGAGGACGTCGCGGGAAATGGCAGCTCGACCAACACGATGAAGACCGGGCAACTGACAATGGACCTGCCAAAAGTGTTGTGCCGACGAGTAAGCCGACACCCACCAAGGGGGGAAAATCAAGGCAACGCATGAGTTATACTACAGGAACAAACGAACACACCATGCGTTGCTCTGATAAAAGCACAAGTCCTGACAAAGAAACCACTGAGAAGGGAATCACTCGCCGCCTAGACCCACCACCATCAATCCCAAACGTAACAGACGAAGTATTTAATCAAAAACTCCCGCAACGACAAAGAAATCCCAACAGCACAAAACCAAAATTCAAACGGCAAATAAAAATAGAAAACCAAATCAACAACATCAGGAGATATCTAGGACACCTTACCCAGTTTGTCAACGGGAACGTGTCCAAACGAGTCACACAGAGTATAAACAAGATCAAGTCCGGGTCTCCCAACAGAACACTGCCAGAAATCCTGGATACTCTGAAACAAAAATTATCCGTATATGCCGCAAGACTTCGTAGATACAGGGAACCAAACGAGAGGAAAGATACCAACTACCTCTTCCGAAGAAGCCAAACACAGTTCTACCGGAAAACTATGCACAGCAAACAGACAGCAGTGACCGAACCACCAAACAAACAAGAACTCACAGATCATTGGAAAAGTATCTGGTCAGAACCCAAACTACCCAATAATAGCACCCTCTGGATCAAAGCCAAAGAAGGCAAAGATAAACATGTGACAGAACAGGAAAATTCCACATTAACTACTGTGGGACCAAAGAGCATGATGAGGCGCCTGGATGTAAGAAGTTCCGGAGGTAGAATGGCCCCCCGTTCGGATCTCCGGGTGGGGACTGGTTCGGAGGCGTCGACTTGCAGACATCAAAATTTTAAGATAGATTTTTGCAACATACGAGGTATAAACTCGAACATAAATTCAGTGCATCAACACCTGCAATCAGATAAACCTCATGTACTCGCTCTATGTGAAACCAAGGTCAGTCCATCGACCAGCACGGTCAACTATCTTTATCCTGGGTACGACTTCTATTCCCGATTTAGGCGTAACTTTGGAATCTGTCTTTTTGTCAGAAGCGACCTCTCTTGTCAACGAGAAGAAGATCTGGAACCCCCAAACTTTGATGTTATGTGGTTAAAAATAACGACTCAACAAACCACAAGGTTTATCTGTATCCTGTATCGACCACCAAGTGATACCAATTTTCGAACACTTTTCGCTTCTCTTGCAGACACCATCAATCATTTACAAAGTAACTATCCAAGTGCCGAAATTGCCATCCTGGGCGACTTTAATGTCCACAATATCAACTGGCTCAAATATTCAAATACTACCGACGAACAAGGTCGTGAAGCTGAATCATTCTCAATCAGTTGTGGCTTAACTCAGCTTATTGACGAACCAACACGGATCCCTGATCGAGACGGGGAGTTCGCCAGTCTTCTCGATCTGTTTTTAACCACCAATCCGGAGATTTACACGGTCACCGTAAATCCGCCGTTAGGTTCTTCCGACCATAAACTGCTTTCGACATCGAGTATCCTGCCAATCAGTGACAGAGAGGCGCCTAGGCCGCGCAAGATTTGGCACTACAAATCTGCTAAATGGGAAGATCTCATGGAATACTTTCGAACTTTCCCTTGGATGGACGTTTGTTTTCGATTCGATAACCCATCTGATTGCGCCAGGGAGGTCTCCGATGTTATTTTGGCTGGTATGGACGCTTACATCCCTTTTTCGAAGAAATGCTCCTCCAACGGCAAGCCTTGGTTCGACCGAAAATGCAAAGAAGCTGTTGCTTCTAAACATATTGCCTACCGACAATGGCGTGAAAATCCTAACACCGTAAATCGAAACATCTTTGTTCATGCCCGGAACAGATGCAAAGGAATTATCGACGAAACCAAGGAGGCACACAATCAACGAATTAGAAACAAACTTCTCGCTTGTCCCAACAATTCCAGGTCCTTTTGGGCAGTCGCTAAGGCAGTTAGTCAAAATTTTACCAAATCCACCATACCACCACTCACACGGCCAGATAATTCCATTGCAACCACACCTGTTGAGAGAGCGAACTTGTTGGCTGAACTTTTTGCTTCACATTCTACTGTCGATTTCCAAGGAAAAACACCACCTACTATTCCCATATTGCAGTCAAGGATGCCCGATGTTGTCTTCAGACAGCGCATCATAAAGCGTATTTTAATGAAGCTAGACACCAAGAAGGCTTCTGGCGCTGACGGAATACCTGCCATAGTTCTCAAAAACTGTGCAAGCGAACTAACACCAGTTTTCTGTAGACTTTTTAACCTATCCTACAGAAAGGGAATATTTCCGTCCTGCTGGAAATGTGCCACGGTTCAGCCGATACCTAAAAAAGGTAAGAAGACCTTGCCAAATAACTACCGACCAGTTGCACTGCTTTCAATAATATCGAAAGTCATGGAAAAGGTTATCAATGAGCATCTTCTAAAATATCTTGAACGATTCAATATTATTAGCGATCACCAATATGGTTTTCGTAAACATAGATCAACAGGAGATCTTCTGACTTATGTGACACATGTTTGGAACAACGCAATTGAACACTTTGGAGAATCTCGAGCGGTTGCTCTTGACATATCCAAGACATTCGACCGTGTTTGGCACGATGGACTGTTGGCTAAGTTGCGCTCTTATGGTATGTCTGAAAGGTTCTGTTTGTGGCTCTCATGTTTCCTCAGAGAGCGTTCTTTACGAGTGGCGGTCGACGGATTTCTTTCTAACACCCTCACTATCAACGCTGGTGTGCCCCAGGGCTCCATACTGTCTCCTACTCTCTTTCTCATTTACATTAACGATCTGCTGGAAAAGACCGGGAATCCAATCTATAGCTTTGCAGATGACAGTACGCTTGTCTCTTCATTCACCTTGAACGCTCGGACATCGGCTGCTCAGGCGAATATCCGCAGACAGCAGGAGGTCGTTCAACTCAACAAAGACCTGGAAGAAATTCTATCTTGGGGTGACAGTAACCAAGTGGAATTTAACGCTACAAAAACCCAAGCGGCAGTTTTTTTCTAAAAAAGTTAACGTTGCTGAACCCGACATAGTTATGTCGGGGCACTCCATTCCCCTAGCATCGTCGCTCAATTTGTTGGGCGTTAGTTTGGGAGCAAATATGTCTTGGCATGAACATGTTGCAGGCATAGCAAGGAGAGCTTCTCAAAAGTTGGGAATATTATTTAGAACCAGAAAGCTTTACACCCCACAACAACTGTTAATTCTTTACAAAGCCCAAATTCGACCAACTATGGAATACTGCTCCCACGTTTGGGGCTCCGCTCCCAAACATACACTGCATTTGTTGGATTCTGTTCAGAGAAGGGATTGGGGACCCGGAATTGACCGGCGGCCTTGATTCGCTGGAACATCGAAGAACGGTTGGCGACTTGAGTCTGTTCTACAAGTATTTTCATGGAAAGTGTTCGAAGGATGTAGCCCGCTTAATTCCTCCCAAAGCGGTGCATGTTAGAAATACACGTCGCGCTGGTGCTTCGCATCCGTATGAGGTTCAGCTTGTTACTCCGCGTACAACGCTTTTCAAGCAATCTTTTATATGGAGAACGTCATCCCTTTGGAATAATTTGCCCAGCGCTGTGTTTCCCACCGAGTACAATTTACAGCGATTCAAGAACAACGTGAATCGCTTTTTTCCGCACTCGTGCCGCTCCTGGAGCGCTTTAGGGACTTCCCTGCAGCACGTGTGCTAGACCAATAAAAAAAAAAAAAAAAAAAAAAATAGGATTTTTTCGAAAGGTGTAGAATCTAAAATTGTAAAAATTTTTGTTTTTGAGATTTGTTTCTTCTTTTTCATATAGTGGGCCTTTTATGCTCCGTAGAAAGGTATATATTCAAATTATTAATATGGTTTTACATATTAATATTAGTAAACATGTATATAGTATAAAAGGTCCATTATGTGTTTCAGAATACAAAAAAACAAACATAGAGCTACTTTATTTATTTGTTATAAGTATAGAAATAACCAATAACTTAGCTTCTCTTGCAAACACCATCGATCATTTACAAATTAACTATCTAAATCCGAAATTGCCATCCTGGTTGACTTTAATGCACACACAACATCAACTGGCTTAAATATTCAAATACTACCGACGAGCAAGGTCGTGAAGCCGAATCATTTTCAATCAGTTGTGGTTTAACTCGGCTTATTGACGAACCAACACGGATCCCTGATTGAGACGGGGAGTCCGCCAGTCTTCTTGATCTGTTTTTGACCACCAATCCGGAGGTTTACACGGTCAGCGTAAATCCGCCGTTAGGTTCTTCTGACCATAAACTACTTTCGACTTCGAGTATCCTACCAATCAGAGACAGAGAGGCGCCTAAACCGCGCAAGATTTGGCACTATAAATTTGCTAAATGGGAAGATCTCATGGAATATTTTCGAACTTTCCCTTGGTTAGACGTATGTTTTCGATCCGACAACCCATCTGACTGCGCCAGGGAGGTTTTCGATGTTTTCTGGCCGGTATGGAGGCTTACATCCCTTTTTCGAAGAAATGCCCTTTCAACGACAAGCCTTAGTTTGACCGAAAATGCAAAGAAGCTGTTGTTTCTAAACATCTTGCCTACCGACAATGGCGTGAAAATCCTAACACCATAAACCATAACACCTTTGTTCGTGCCAGGAACAGATGCAAAGAAATTATCGACGAAACCAAGGAGGCACACAATCAACGAATTAGAAACAAACTTCTCGCTTGTCCCAACAATTCCAGGTCCTTTTGGTCAGTCGCTAAGGCAGTCAGTCAAAATTTCACCAAATCCACCACTCACACCACCAGATAATTCTATTGCAATGACACCTGTTGAGAAAGCGAACTTGTTGGCTGAACTCTTTGCTTCACATTCTACTGTCGATTTCCAAGGAAAAACACCACCTACTATTCCCATAGTGCAGTCAAGGTTGCCCGATATTGTCTTCAGACAGCGTATCATAAAACGTATTTTAATGAAGCTAGACACCAAAAAAGCTTCTGGCGCTGACGGATAACCTGCCATAGTTCTCAAAAACTGTGCAAGGGAACTAACACCAGTTTCCTGTAGACTTTTCAACCTCTCCTACAGAAAGGAAATATTTCCTTCCTGCTGGAAATGTGCCACAGTTCAGCCGATACCTAAAAAAGGCAAAAAGACCTTACCAAATAAGTACCGACCAATCGCTCTGCTTTCAATAATATCGAAAGTCATGGAAAAGGCTATCAATCAGCATCTTCTAAAATATCTTGGAGGATTCAACATTATTAGCGATCATCAATATGGCTTTCGTAAAAATAGATCAACAGGAGATCTTCTGACTTATGTAACACACTTTTAGAACAACGCAATTGAACACTTTGGAGAATCTCGAGCGGTTGCTCTTGACATATCCAAGGCATTCGACCGTGTTTGGCACGATAGGCTATTGGCTAAGCTACGCTCTTATGGTATGTCTGAAAAGTTCTGTTTGTGGCTCTCATGTTTCCTCAGAGAGCGTTCTTCACGAGTGGCGGTCCACGGATTTCTTTTTAACACCTTCACTATCAACGCCGGTGTGTGCCCCATGGCTTCATACTGTATCCTATTCTCTTTCTTATTTACATTAACGGTCTGCTGAAAAAGACCGGGAATCCAACCTACAGCTTTGCAGATGACAGTACGCTTATCCCTTCATTCACTGTGAACGCTCGGACATTGGCGAATATCCGCAGACTGCAGGAGGTCATTCAACTTAACAAAGACCTGGAATAAATTCTATCTTCGGGTGACAGTAACCAAGTGGAATTTAATGCTACAAAAATCCAGGCGGCAGTTTTTTCTAAAAAAGTTAAAGTTACTGAACCCGACATGGTCATGTCGGGGCACTCCATTCCCCTAGCATCGTCACTCTATTTATTGGGCGTTAATTTGGGAGCAAATATGTCCTGGCATGAACATGTTGCCGGCATAGCAAGGAGAGCTTCTCAAAAGTTGGGAAAATTATTTCGAACCAGAAAGCTTTACACTCCACAACAACTGTTACTTCCTCCCATGTTTGGGACTCCGCTCTCAAACATACACTGAATTTGTTGAATTCTATTCAGAGAACAGCTGGTCGTCTGATTGGAGACCCGAAACTGACCGGCAGCCTTGATTCGCTGGAACATCGAAGAACGGTTGGCGACTTGAGCCTATTCTACAAGTATTTTCATGGAAAGTGTTCGAAGAATGTGGCCCGCTTAATTCCTCCCAGAGCGGTGCATGTTAGAAGTACACGACGGGCTAATACTTCACATCCGTATGAGGGTCAGCTTGTTACTCCTCGTACAACGCTTTTCAAGCAGTCTTTTATATGGAGAACATCATCCCTTTGGAATAATTTGCCCAGTACTGTGTTTCCCACCGAGTACAATTTACAGCGATTCAAGAACAACGTGAATCGGTTTTTCCGCACACGTGTCGCTCCTGTAGCGCTTTAGGGACTTCTTCCCGGCAGCACGTGTGCTAGACCCATAAAAAAAAAAATAGCTGTTACTTAATGGAGATCCATAATAACTAGGAACGAAAATTTAAACAACTGTTTAAGATCACCACTTATGTTTATTGTATTAGAGCTGACAATTGTTTCGATACATTAAGTCGTGTGTTAAAAAAATTATCTATTATTTAAATAAAAAGACTTTGAAAAATAAAATTTTGATGACATGACATGACAAAGTAAAAATTTTCAAAAATAGTCGATTAATATTAGCAGTTAAGTACAATTAAGATTACTATTTTTATCAAAGTGAAGTAGCTCTCAGGATGATGACGAAGTCAAAATGAGAGATTTTAAAATTTTAATGCATGCTATAGAATCAATGTTGAGAACTATTGAAATAATAAGAAATCTAGTCTACAACATAAACTATATCATTATATAGCTCAAATGACTAGACTTTAGAGAGAAAACTTACTTATAGAAATTTACGACAGCGCACAGTGATGCCAAATCAAGATTTCGTGGCCAAAAATCGAAAACCCGTGAAAATGGTTTAAAAAATGGGTACATTAAGGGTTTTGAGGTCCCGATTTCAAATTTGATAATATTTATTCGAAAAACAAAATGGCGGATCTAATATGGCGGACCAAAATTTAGAAAACTCTTTAAATTCGTCAAAATGGTTTAGAAAATGGGTATATTCAGGTTTTTTAGGTCCCTGATTTCAAATTTGATAATATTTTTTCGAAAAACAAAATGGCGGATCCAATATGGCGGATCAAAATTTAAAAATCATTGTAAATTTGACAAAATGGTTAAGAAAATGAGTACATTACAATTTTTTTGTATTTTATATAAGAAAGTACAAATTTTATTCAAAAACCACTTAATACTCTGAATCAGATTGTTCGCCTCCTTCTTCACTAGAGCTTTGACATATTGGAAATTCAATTTGCGAATTGATACTTGGCGGTTTGAGTAATTCAATCGCTTGAGGATCTAACGCTTTGAATTTTCGAATTGGTAATTTACGTACGCCAGATATTAGTGGGTCCGAGGGTACCAAAAGTCACAAATTGCATATTTTCAATTCGACCTGTTTTGCGCGCAAAGTCTTGCCGATATTTTTTTATTAATTCGTTGCAAGACTCTTCGGCTTCCTCGGACATTTGTCCAATTGGCAAAAGCGATGACTCAATAATTTGTGCACTGTGAAACAAGGCATGTAAAACCATGGGTACAATTCTACAAACAACCGAGCAGTTTCTAAGCAGTATTCTTTATACTTAGGAACATCGATTTCAAAACCCGATGGAATAACCTGCAAAATAATGTGAAACCGTTTTAATAAATCCTCATTTATTCCGGTTATTGTGGCAGAAATTTTCGAATTTTCAAAAAAAACGTCGAGCAGTGTTACCATCGTTTGTACTTCCAAAACCTTGTTTCGGCATAACTATCAAGAGTTCTAATTGCTGACGAAAACCTTTCTGAATATTTTGTTTTCGATTTTGGATTTTATCTTTATCTTCACCGCGATTTTGACATTTTTTGATTTCTAGTTTGCAAGAAACGTGCAAAAGGCACTCGAAAAAACGAATCCAGGCATGTAAAGATGATATACCGAACTGCAAATTTTCTTCCTTGATTGGTTTTTTAAGTATTTCATCAATATTGTTAAATTGTTTTGAAGTACATTGGCAAATGTAGCACCTTTGGCTAGAAAATGTGTCTGTCTAATTTGTAAGTTACTGTCACTTGTTTTCCGTCAACAATTGTTTCGTAAGGAATGAGATTTTGCTGCTGTTCAACAATATAATCAACTTGATGTTTTGTATTTTCAACAGTTTCATGCAAAAATTCAATTTTGATTGGCCGACAAAATCGGGTGGAAGAAGTTCGAGGATTTTTCCAAACAATTTTTTGCTCACTTGTGCTTTTATCTAAATATAAAATTTGAAGTGGTACAAGCGAGGTAAAAAAAATACTCGAGTCAGTGTCACTTTGAAATGTTTGTTTGAAATTGCTCTGTCCGGATATTCCATCTAACCCCCACTTACACATTAACGTTAAACTTAAAGCATCATTCTTAGTGAGGCTACTTACAACGTCGTTTTGAACTAGCAGTATTAGCTGTGTAGTGTGGTCTAACAAACTCAGAAATTTAACTTCGGCGCTGGATTCAGTAATACACATATCTGAAGCGGGAGGGTAGCATTCTTTTTTTGCTTGTAAAAACGCATTTATAAGACGGATACAATTTACAGTTATGTTTTATGCTATTCGCTCGAATATTGTTATACATACTTTGAGACATTTTATTTTCAACAAATAATGGTCATCGGTCATTGGTCATCGGTCTTTCGCGATCATCACATAGTGACGCTTTATAAGCCTTCGCCTTTGTTGGACTCCCTTCTGAAACGTCTTGCACAACTTTTGCTGCATCAATATTTCCTCTAGCACGCAAACTCATTTGCGTTGCATAGGCCAATTCTTCCGCGCTGTGCTGTTTTCTGATATCCTGGGCTCGTCTGCGTTTACTCCGTTCACTAGATTCACTGAAAGAAAGAGATGGACGTCCCCTCTTGCTTATTTCACTACTAGTCGATGGCGTAACGGGCTCCAGTTGTGTATTGGTCGGGTTATCAAAGTGAAATTCGACATTTAACCAGGATTCATTTTTGGAACAAAAGCGTGAGTAGGTTCTTTTGCTTCCTTGATATTTAGTTCTCATCTTACTAATTATTAGTCCCAAACTTTCTCTTAGTTCATCTGACAAATCGAACGGTTGTTCGTCTATTTGTGTTAAATGTTCTTCAATTATAGGTAACAAATTTTTATTCTCTTTATTTAAGCGATGACGGATAACATCAAAAATTTCTTTTCTTGTCAGTGTTTTTTTCATTGTTTCTGTAAAGTACATAATTATAAAACATTATTGAATATTAAAAATTTAAAGAATAAAATTTTTTAATAAAATTCATTTTTAAAACTAATCCAATATTTAATTAATTTGTCATACATATTGTAAACATCAAAATTTGATAAATTTAAAAATTGTTGAAATTGAAAATGTTGTAAAACTTAAAAGATTTGAGAAATTTGAAAATTTGAAAACATTTGGATAATTGGAAAATTTAAAACAATTTAAAAATAATCGAAAATTTAAAAAGTATTTAAACAATTTAGAAATATTTAAAAAATTTCATTAATTTAAAAAATATATAAAATTTTAATATTTTAAAAATTGTTAATAGACAATTCGAAATATTCTATTTATTCATTAATATGTAACGAGAACAATTAGTATTATATGATACTAAATATATATTTTATAATTATTATATCTATATTACTTTAATCACTTGTTTAAATTCAAATTTACCGCCTAAATAGCATTTAAAAATGGCGGCGCGCAAAGTATGAACACTTTTCATGTGTCCGCAACAAGTCGTATAATGTTTCCATAGGTATTAAACCAACCAAAAATAAAGTGCACAATGCTTGCATTATAACAAAATTATGCATTATTGCAGACAAAGTGTAATTTAAAAAAATGGGGCAGCTTGGGGCAGCTATTTTTTGTTTAAAAATGTTTACAGAACAATGTACAATTGGTTTTAAAGCGGAGGTTCGTGGAGGATTTTACTTTTACATGTTTAAACATTGTTTCTTTAACATTTTTAGTATTAAAAATAACATTATGTTAATAATTAAACAATAAACAAACAAACATCATGAAAATCTATATAATGTACTAATTCTACTCACCTTTATTTTGTTTTTCCACTTGGAATCATAAAAAAATCTTTAAGGATTAAAAAGTTACACGCATTTCAAGTTACGCCGAAAATGTGGGACGTGCGAGCTGCGTTAACTGATGAACTTATGGTCATGTCGCGCTGCACGCGCGCGAGCAACGTCGGCGATTCGGTCCTCGTAGCGGTGATTCCTAGCGCTTGAGGTACCAACCCAACTATTGAGAAACTCAACTACCCCTAAACTGAAACTTCGATTTTTCGATTTTTGGCCACGAAATCTTGATTTGGCATCACTGTGCAGCGCACTGCTGAAACTAGTATCTAATAATTTTAATGTTTAAAATCTTCAGCTTTTAAGTAATTCTATTTTGTCTGTAGCTTCGTGTTCGAAGGGTAAAACTGAACTATTTACTTGTGGATCTTGATTATTGTCTTGTCCGAGAGATGAGTTTTTAAGCAATTAAATGAACATTTTTAGAGCACTGCTCAATGTATTCGTTTCTGTTGAGAGCGAATGGTTATTACATATTGATGAAAATGGAGTTGGTAACAGATTTTGAGAAGGATAATTTTTGTTCATTTCCCTATATATTGGGCAACTTTATCAATGTCCTTTGTTCCAAATTACCTTCACGCATTTAGCGAAAGAAAAAAGATAAAAATTACAAAATGTAACGAACTAGTACAAAATTTCTTTAAAGGAATTGTAACAGTTATTAGATATAAAAACATGGTATATATATAATTCTTTAATTATTTTTTTAATATGTTGATGTAATTAAGTAAAACTAAGTGGTTATTCTTCTGTGCTTTGTTTTGACGAATTGTTAATATATTAGAGATGGAAATTTCTTTAGATACATACATACATTAATAAAATAGAATAAATCGAAAATTTCAATTTTACGTGAATTTCTGCCCAATGTGATTGTAGTTTATTGTAATTTGTGGTTCACCTTTAATTTTTTATTGGTGAACACAGATCAGACTATAAAATTTACCATTGTTACCAAGCGTGCTCCCTAGTAGAAATAGAAAATTTAGTTAAAATTAACTCACTTTGTAAAGCTTAATAATAATTTTTAAATATGTTATAATGATAATAGATTTAATTACAAGTTTGAATTAGATTTTTAAAAGTTATCTACTTAGCCGAAACTAAAGGTAGAGTATTTATTTAGGTGATTATACTTGCTCGTTCTAACTTTTTTATTTTCCATCACAAAATGTTTGAATCTACTTCAATAAGTAGCTGTAAGCTTGTGTATCATAATCTTGAAAATTAATTCGCGCGGAATCCCAAAAACCCACTGTTCAATTTTCCCGAGCAGTTATCTGGTACCGATATACTAATGGTACATCGTCATCATCACCTCAAGTTTACACCTACCACTATCGCTTTCCCAGCAAGTGCGACGCCTTTAAAACAGCAAGAGCGTAATTCGAGTAGGGCAGGCGATTCGTTGACAGTCAGCAATTCGAACCAAACCGAGGTAAGGGTCAAGAACTAGATTAAGAATCAAAATATGGAGTACACTCAGAGAGAAGCAAGGACTTCCGCAAGACGGTATGCCCCGTAACAGTGATGCCGGACTCACAACTCGTAAGCCATCATCAGCTGGAGTGACGATTGTCAATAGGTTTCTGTTCAGCTTGATGATTAAGTGTAACTGTTTACATTCGCCTATTAGTAATACAATCTGCCGTCCGCGCAGTTGGTTTTATCATTTACTGTAATTAACGGCACGGTTCTCCCTTACATTTACCGCTCCTTTATGGTATTCTTACTCATAGGATTCCCTGGATGCTTGACGACGTATATATATATATATATATATATATATATATATATATATATATATATATATATATATATATATATATGTAAATATATATATATATATATATATATTAAGTTGGGAATGTGGAATCTTTGGCACAATGATACTACTCAGTATATATCACCACTACACCAAACACTTTATTTTTGCACTCGACGCGCGTTTCGCTAACCATGTTAGCTTCATCAGGAGCGATGATTGATGAGTCAATCATCGCTCCTGATGAAGCTAACATGGTTAGCGAAACGCGCGTCGAGTGCAAAAATAAAGTGTTTGGTGTAGTGGTGATATATACTGAGTAATATATATATATATATATATATATTAGCTTTTTCTTTACCTGTTCACAGTCACTTCAAGGTTATTTCTTTTATCTTAAGTTTTATTGTTGCCAGACAGAAGACTGGCAATAAAGTTGTTACTTTTTTTATATTGAACAGTTTGTTTTGTTGGTTTCTTCTGACCCGTCTATTTGCAGGGAACATGTATGATTAGTAAATGAAATTTACTGTGACAAGTTATCCAATGGGTCTTTATCACACGAAATCCAAATTTGGCGTTTGAAATTTGATCATTAGGTAACTTAACTAAAAGTCAGCTAATCTAATAAACACCAGTGCTTATTGCACAACCCCAAAATGTCGTTATATGTTGTAAAAAGTAAATATAAGTTTTAAAAACTATATTTATCGCAGTCGGTTGAATAAAAATATTAGTTGTTTATTTAAATGTTCCTAATTATCAGTATATCGATAACTACCAATGTCATCGACCAAATTATTAGTTAAAGTTAGCAATAAGTATGTTACCTTATATCCACTGAATTATTTAACTCGGACTGCTATAAAAACGAAAGGATATTTATATCCATGTCAGTTGAAGATTTAATTTTTTTCTAACCTTATAATGTCCTTAACAAAGTTTTATGGTAGAGTGGCAGTGGTAACAGGTGCTTCTGCAGGAATTGGTAAATCCATAGCTGAAAGCTTAGTGAAATCTGGAGTAATAGTGAGTAAATATTTAAATAATAAGTTACCGACGTGCCTTTATTTTTGTTAGTCTACAGTAATTAGTAGAGAACTTCATTCTTACTTTATTATTAAATATTAATCAGTATTTGAGTGATTTTTTGAATAACTTGTTGTCCTCAATGAAAGAAATAATTTTGTACAATTGACTCTTCAATTATTAATTCCAGATATATTTGACAAATTGGTGGCATCATTTTTTTTTAGCTTAAAAGAAATGGTAAACTTATATATATAAAACAATATTTCCCTTGCAAAGTACACAAATTAAATAAAGAATTAATTGCCTTTCTGATTTTAAAGAATTACTTAATACACCGTCAGCAATAACCATCCTAACCACTCTCCCACATCTCGTATATACCTTTTACTATAAATAATAATTTATAAAACGTCCAATATTCCAACCAAAAACCTTGAAAAGCACGTATAATAGATGTATATGAAGCTACTCCTCTTTCTTCTTTCGTTACCCTTATGGCTTCTTATATGTTTTACTATGTTGTATTACATATTTATGCTTGAAATTTCTAGTTATCCAAAAATTGATCTCATTTTCTGTCACCCTCTTCCCCTCTTAATATGAAAAATAATTAAAAATGACAATGCTTAAATGCCTTGACTCCAAGAATCCCTAAAATAATCAATAATCTGATAAGTGTCCTTCTAACTTTCTTTCCGAACCCATTCACTCTATATATAACTTAATGTAAATAATTTTGTGTTGCAGTTTTTTCATTATAGTAACCAAAAATCAAAAAAAAAAATCGCATAATAATATTAAAAATCTATATTATTTATCAATCCCCAACCTTTTCCCTAGGTACAGTAAGAGTAATAAAAAATAATCTAATTTTCAGATTATTTGACTCTAAGAATACTAGAAACGCCAAGTAGCACAATACAGGCGAAAAACTCCTCCAACCTCCTTCTTCACCACTTTTACTACTGCCATGCTTTACTTAAAATAATGTGCTAAAAATGTTTTTTTTTTATGAGTCTAGCACACGTGCTATAGGGAAGTCCCTAAAGCGCTCCAGAAGCGGCATGTGTGTCGAAAAAGCGATTCACGTTGTTCTTGAATCGCTGTAAATTGTACTCGGTGGGAAACACAGCCATGGGCAAATTATTCCAAAAAATGCCAAAAATGTGTACATTACGTTAACCAAAAACTGCACTGCAATATCCCATCATCATCAATCCGGTCTTTTATAGCGTTCTGCGACTTCCGGTTCCCAATTTCCATCCTCTTCGATCTTCCCAATCACCGGGTCTTAGATTTCTCTCTAAAAGTGCCCTTTGAACACATCCAAATCATGTCGCTCTTGGTCTCTCTCTTCTCCTCCTTTCACTTTGTACCCACTTTAGAACCATCTTTGGTATTCGATATTCTTCCATTCTTTCCACATTTCCGTACTATATAAGATGCAGTTGTTGAATTTCCTCAATAATTGCTGGTTTTTACTTTCATGACATCCCTTATTCTTCCATTTCTAACTCTATCCATTCTTGATACTCCAGCCGATCTTCGCTAGTAATCCATTTCGAGTTCCATAAGTTTCTATTCCAATCATTTCGTCAACTGCCAAGTTTCACCACCGTATAACACTATGCTATTAAATACTGCATTATAAATGAGGTACTTTCTTTGTGATGTTATGTGCTTCGACCATAGAACATAGTTTTGGTGTCTTATGACCGCCTTTTCTTTACTTATTTTACTTTCCACTTCTTTTTTCCGTTCTACCGTCTTATGTTAGTTTCGAGATATATATGCTCTTCACGAGCATCAATGATCTCACCGGTATTTAGAGTAAGGCTTCCTTGTTTTCCTGCTATACACAATTATATGGTTTTTTTGCAGTTAACTGTTAAACCCCAGTTTTTATAATCTCCAAACAGTTTTCTTGTCATAAATTCAAGATCTTCCTTGCCCTAAGTAACATCAACCTGATCGTGGAAAAAATGTAGAGTGTACAATGTTTTTTTGTCGGTAAGCTATATTTTCATTCTTCCACAT
The DNA here is from genome assembly GCA_019049505.1 of Pachyrhynchus sulphureomaculatus. Taxonomy (NCBI): domain Eukaryota; kingdom Metazoa; phylum Arthropoda; class Insecta; order Coleoptera; family Curculionidae; genus Pachyrhynchus; species Pachyrhynchus sulphureomaculatus. Next base: position 216,477,454 of record CM032446.1, read on the forward strand.
GCTCTGCGCCATCTTTCCAATGCCTCATTTAGATAAATTTTGAATAATGTAGGAGACAGACGGTAGCCTTGTCTGACACCCTTTGTTATAGAAAAATTTTCGGAGAGAATTCCTAACGATATTCGGGAACGTGACTGGTCGTATAGCTGTTTTACTGCGGCGATTGCTGTACTATTTATGGTTGAATGTTCTAATATTTGCCATAGTTTTTTCACTGGGATATCCTAAGTTCGTAAGAACATCATGTGATATAGCATAGTATAGTCTAAAATAAATCTTCGTATATCAGGTTCGGAATTTATTCTACCAATTTTCCTAAAAATATGAAGAATTACTAAAACTTTATACAGTGTCATTCATAAAGTTTGTACCATGTGGGAAAATTTTTTATTATAAGCATGTTTGAAAATTTAACTTCGAAATGTGTTAGTGCATGTTTTATGTTTAGGATTATACCCAAATAAGGTCATGACGTCACAAGCCTTGCCTGTCAAATTTGACATTTGAAGTTTTAAAACTGGAAAAAACGGATTTTTTAAAAAATATCGAAGTTATAAAGAAAAAAATATTGTATTTTAGTTTACGTCTATATACCAATTTTCAAAAAAATTTGACAAAATTCACTTTTTTCAATTATGTCCCCCGAAAATGATAATCGAAATATATTATGCACTTTTTTAGTGGTTAATGTTTTACTAAATTAGACCGTAAAATTTGGCTGAAAATTTATTTTTTCAAAAAGTTGTAATTTAACAATGCAATATTGGTGCAATGCTGCTTAATATTTATAACACGTCAATTTTTAAGTATTACTATTATAAAAAATTAATATTATTTATTAAATAAAAAAACGTTCTTCAGTTTCTAAGCTTTTTCCTTCCTTTTTAATGCATATAATAGTTCTGTTATAAATTTAATGACGAACATTCGCATAAGACTCCGGCTTGATTTCATTTACAGACTGGAGGATAATTTCTTCTAAGTGTGTGATATTTTCAAAAGGTTTCTGAGAATAAACTATATTTTTTAAATACCCCCCACAAAAAAAAGTCACAGGGCGTAAGATCGGGTGACCGCTGAGGCTAAGGTACTTCATAGGAAAACCTACCAATACACTTCCCAGAAAAGTTTTTGTCCAGCCAATTTCTAATTTCCAAGGTGCTGTGTCTAGGTGCTCCATCTTGTTGGAAATACATTTTTATTCTTTTCTCTAAACTAAAATCTCCCAGTTCATTAGTAAGTTCGTTGTTTAGAAACTGTAAGTACCGGCCAATAATTCTGTTATTAAAAATACCGCACCAAACGTTAGTTTTATAGGAATATTGATCTCTTGTAAAATTTGAATTGCTATCCGCCCACCACCTACAATTTTGCGACGAGACAACACCATTAGAACTAAAAGTACATTCATCACTAAACAAAACATACTTTGTAAATGACGGGTCTTCCTCAGTTTTACTTTGCAGCCAGAAAAAAAAAACTATCATAATCTTGTTCTTTGAAAGTGTAGACAAACTTTGGTTTATAAGGTTTAAACCTATTTTTCTTAAACACTCTTTGAACTGAATTATAAGATCAACCTATATTGTACGATATTTTGGCAATTGAAGTTCTAGGCGTTTCAATCACACTCTTCATCACTGCACACTCAGCATGCTCATTAGTAACCCAATGTTCATGTTGACATTTAAAATTATTCTCGACACATCCAGTATTTTTAAAGTTGGTAAGAATTCTTCCTACTGTTGTATGCGTTATAAGTTTTTCCGGATGTTGTTGGTTAAAAATGACGGCAGCTTCTCTTTGAGTTTTGTAGTTATCACCCACAATCAAAACTATTTCTATTTTATTGCTTAGGCAATTTAATTGGCATTTTTATTAAAGGAGAGAATTTAGAAAACTGTTATTATTGCATTAATAATAGTGAACAAACTAATGTCAGTTTGATGTTTTATGTGACAAAGGAACAAAACACGAAATTCGTGGCAATTGCGACAAAGATACGTGAAAGTCTATCATATTATAATCTTGTTTGACTTAATAGCAAAACATGAATGTATATTCTTTCCACCAATATTACGTTGCAAAACGTAACAATTTTTAAAAATCTTGTTTTTGACCTTTTAAAAATAGGTTAAAAAACATTTGGAATAAACTATCCCCAAAATCTGTATGTGAAATTAAGAAAGAGCTTCTCGCAAATTGTTGACCATATGATTTTTATAAAAGAACTATTTTGTGCATTGAAGAACAAATTAAGAAACTTAAGAAACTACAAATTTGCTCAAATTTATTACGTAACATTAATATTTATTATATTAGCCCTTAGAAGTTGAGCTGTCATAAAAATTATGCAGCTACGCACCAAGATTACATTGTTAAACTACGACTTTTTGACAGAACGCGTTTTCCGCTTTTTTTTTTTTCCGCTTAATTTTAAGGCCTAATTTTTTTTTTCTTAACATTCAGTGAAACATCAACTAATAAATAAGTACATAAGATAATTTATGTGGAAAAACAGTTGATTGCCATTTTAAGAGAAAATAATTGGAAAAAGTCAATTTCATCAAATCTTTTCGAATATAAATGTAAAACTGCAATATGATCATTGTTTCTTTATAACCTTTTTCGATATTTTCAATAAAAATACGATTTTTTTCACATTTTAAAATTTAAATGTCAAATTTGACAGGCAAGGCATGTGACGTCATGACCTAATATGGGTGTAATCCAAAATATAAAACATGCACTAACATATTTCGAAGTTAAATTTTCAAAAACTCTTATAATAATAATTTTTTTCAAATGGTGCAAACTTTATGAATGGCACTGTATAACATATAATCTTTAGTCCATCAGATACCGAATCATGAAAACTTCTACAAGTAATTACAAGAAATAACCAATAATTTTGTAGTAGCAAATCTACCTCTCTTGATATTTAAGAACTTATAATTATTAAAAAACGCACTGAATTAATTTTCACCTAATAATTTGCGAGATATTCTTGAGATTTCATATTATTCATTAAATAAATGTTTACACATTTTTTATCAAATGTCAGTGACTATTTTTGATATGTGAAATATATTAATGATAATTGTGTCAATAAGGTCAACAGCAGATACAAAATGGGACGAAAAACTCTAAAAATATTGTGCTTTGCTGATGATGTAATATTAAAAAATGAACATTGCTTACATCGTTTCCAAACCAGAGCAGAAACTTACAACATGAGAATATCAGTGGAACAAATAGAATCAATGGTTATAGCTAATGACCCCATGTAAAGTAGCCATTTACAACAAAGCAGTAGCGCAGAACATGCATTGCACATACCTGCGAGTACAGCTATCGAGGTCAAAAATCTATATCAAGAAATACTCAATCAGGCAAACGAAGCATGGAAAATATCTGGTTGTTGGAGGGACTTGATATGAAAAAATGCCTACATGTCTACAGAAAGCAAAGTGTTTATATATAGAACCGTGGTAAGACCGGTTCTAACGTATGCACCAGGAACAAGAGCAGAAACATCTAAAACAAAAAGCCTCATGAGAGCTACAGAAGTGAAAACACTGCGCACTATCAAAGAAATAACCCTAAGAGACCAGGTATGAAGCGTAACTATACGTAAAGAACTCAAGATTCAAGACATTGTCCGTCTTGCCAGATCATGATATCTATATTGGAAGGATCATGTAAGTAGAATGCCAGCTAATAGCAAGATGTGCAAAAGTTGAAAAACCAGAAAAAAGAGGACCTCCTGGTCGATCATCAAAAAGATGGCATGAAAGCTTGACATCTACGTCACAAGAGGCTTAAAAGAAAACGAACCAAGACCTCGTCTTAGAAGAAGAAGAAATAGATTATTGTGTTATTAAAGAATGGTTTTGATAATTGATGTTTTTTATTTAAATTAGTTAATTCTCATAATACTATTGAAACTATACTATCTTTAGCTACCTTCAGCTCTTTCACTCTCTTTTACCTTTAAAATTACACATTAAGAAAAAATAACTTAGTTTTCAATTTTCTTGAGTTTATGAACCCTGAAATTGAATAACCAAATGATATCTCATTTCATTTGACAGTCCGACAGACAAACTGACCAACAGAAATAGACAGTTATGTTTTTTGCCCTCCCTTTAGCAAGGGAAGAAAAAATTATTCAAGCAATACCATTAATCAAAATCGTACCTAATTGGTGAGAGAAGTTAAGATCTCCGTATTATATCTGAAACTATTTTCTCCAAGTAGTGTTTTGGTAAAGTTATAAATTATATGGTGATGGATCGCTTAATATAAGTCAAATATAAATGCTATCATGATTCGCGTGTCCATTATCATACACTGTTTTTAAGGTTTTACTTAAAAAAGCAGATTCACCCGAACAAAATTTTCATTATAGGTTGCAGCATTAGCAAGAAGAAAAGAACGATTAGAAGAGCTTGCCGAAACAATGAGCGGCGCAAAAGGAAAACTTTATCCATTTAAATGTGATCTTAGAAACGAAGAAGAAATTCTAAGTGTTTTTAAAGAAATAGAGAAATTGGGACCTATCCATATATTAATTAATAATGCAGGACTTTCACACCAAACTAACATTATTGACGGGGATAGTCAAATGTGGAAGAGTATATTAGGTGAGTTAACTCACGGCCATATATCCTGGAGTCATTTCTCGCCTCGGTAGTTTCTGCTTTGGTGTAAAAAGTTTGAGAATGTATCGTGCAGAATTTTTTTTTATCCTTAAATTCTCGCGCACAATCTCTAGTTTCTTCAGTAAGCACTAGAATCCTCATTCAGTAAATCTTCAACAAGTCTTATAATTTCTTCGGTTCCTGCCACAATCGGTCTTCCTGATCTGGAATTATCCTGAATATTACTTTGAAATAATATGCAGCGTCATCGCCGTAAAGCTGGGAGAGTCTTGAATGAGTATTTTTTCCTCTTTCTTGAGAAATTTTACTACTGCGCGTTTATCCAAACTACTTTCACTTATTTTCCGGAAGAAAAACATCACGAAAACTTAAAAATCCAACAAACTCGTATAAGATTTCGCCGAAATATTTAAAACAATATCTATAACGAGGAAAGTCTAAGATGGAAAAATACTAACCTGAACATTTAAGGAGTAACATGTCTCCATTAATTGGCATTTTATTCATAGAATGAAAGTATATTATTCTAAAATAATTAAAAAACATTTATTTTTGTCTAATACATTTAAAATTATGATAATTTATTTCAATATGGAGATCGCCTTGTTTGTCATTATTTAACCATTAAAAAAAATTATAATATAGGGCAATTAAATCAATCTATCGATTAAAATCGATATGAATAACTATTACTAAGTTGGGAATGTGGAATTTTTGGCACAATAACACTACTCAGTATATGTCAGCACTACACCAAACACTTTATTTTTGCCTCGACGCGCGTTTCGCTAACCATCTTAGCTTCATCAGGAGCGATGATTGACTGTCAATCATCGCTCCTGATGAAGCTAACATGGTTAGCGAAACGCGCGTCGAGTGCAAAAATAAAGTGTTTGCTTTAGTAGTGATATATATTGAGTAATGAATAACTATCATTATTAGAACGAACCAAAAATTTATGTAAGCCAAGTCTTTCGATATAAGAAATTAGTGTAATTTAAAAATAAATATACTAATATATTTTACGTATTTAAAAATAAACTATTTAAATACCAAATCGACAATACAAAGAACTCAGAAACTTTGCAAACTGCTTAGGCTAAAAGCAGTTTTGTTAAAAAATTACTACTTCACTATGAAATCTCGATACAGAATATAAAAAAAGGTCTAAGTAACATGCTCATCAACCTAAGGAGGAGAATATTTGATACGTGCATAATGCCAGTGATAACTTATGACAATGATATAGTGACTGTCCCACAGGGAAGTGCTAACAAGCTGAAAACAACACAGAGATGCTCGACATTAGCCTAAAGGAACGAGGACATCAGAGCCAGGACTGAGGTCACCGATGTGATCGAGAGAGCAGCAAGATTACAATGACAGTGAGCGAGACATATAGCTCGAGGTCCTGACGACCAATGGACAAAGCGGTTTCTGTGTTGGCCTCCAAGAATATCTGCATGGAATGCAGGACGTCTCCAGCTCCGATGACGGGATGATATAAGGTGGCATGTGGGTATATCGTAGATGCAACTCGCTCAGGACCGCAGAGTAGGGAAAGGGATGAAGGAGGCCTATGTTCAGAAGTGGACGGCGACGGGCTGAAGAAGAACAAGTAAGATACAACAATTTATAATATTTTTTTTTATGGGTCTAGCACACGTGCTGCAGGGAAGTCCCTAAAGCGCTCCAGGAGCGGCATGTGTGCGGAAAAAGCGATTCACGTTGTTCTAGAATCGCTGTAACTTGTACTCGGTGGGAAACACAGCGCTGGGCAAATTATACCAAAAGGATGATGTTCTCCATATAAAAGACTGCTTGAAAAGCGTTGTACGCGGAGTAACAAGCTGAACCTCATACGGATGTGAAGCACCAGCGCGACGTGTATTTCTAACATGCACCGCTTTGGGAGGAATTAAGCAGGCTACATCCTTCGAACATTTTCCATGAAAATACTTGTAGAACAGACTCAAGTTGCCAACCGTTCTTTGATGTTCCAGCGAATCAAGGTCGCCGGTCAGTTCCGAGTCTCCAATCAGACGAACAGCTCTTCTCTGAACAGAATCCAACAAATGCAGTATATGTTTGGAAGCGGAGCCTCAAATATGGGGAGCAGTATTTCATAGTTGGTCGAATTTGAGCTTTGTAAAGAATTAACAGTTTTTGTGGAGTGTAAAGCTTTCTGGTTCAAAATAATATTCCTAACTTTTGAGAATTTGAGAACCTCTCCTTGCTACGCCTGCAACATGTTCATGCCAGGACATATTTGCTCCCAAACTAACGCCCAACAAATTGAGCGACGATGCTAGGGGAATGGGGTGCCCCGACATAACTATGTCGGGTTCAGCAACGTTAACTTTTTTAGAAAAAACTGCCACCTGGGTTTTTGTAGCGTTAAATTCCACTTGGTTACTGTCACCCCAAGTTAGAATTTCTTCCAGGTCTTTGTTAAGTTGAACGACCTCCTGCTGTCTGCGGATATTTGCCTGAGCAGCCGATGTCCGAGCATTCAAGGTGAATGAAGAGACAAGCGTACTGTCGTCTGCAAAGCTGTAGATTGGATTCCTGGTCTTTTCCAGCAGATCGTTAATGTAAATGAGAAAGTTCATCGTGCCAAACAGGACGAGTGCCTCGGATATGTCAAGAGCAACCGCTCGAGATTCTCCAAAGTGTTCAATTGCGTTTTACTGGTAGGTAACCTGGATTTTTGTATGAACGTAAGCTATATTTATGATGTTGTGACAAAAGGGAGTTGGCCAGTGATAATTTTAGTGACACAAATCACCATAAAAACGGGCGCCTTTTTGACTTTTACAGTAAAAGATATATAAAAATGATGTATAGAGGAACTGCTAGTTAAGTATATGTCGAGTATATTCACATCTCGATATTTTGCACCATTCTGTAAAAAGAAAAATAATAGTGTGTTTTAAAAAAATTAAAACTTTTTCAGATTTTTCTCTATTGAATCATATCGAGCAGTTAAATTAAGAGTATATTATATCGGTGATAATAAAGGCAACGAAATGATCATTTCCTTCTAGATAGAAATGTCTTGGCTGTAACAATATGCTCAAAAGAAGCCATTCTCAGTATGAAAGAAAATAATACTAAAGATCATATTATTAACATTAACAGTGTAGCTGGACGCAAAGTTACAGATTTCGCTTAACTCAAGGGAGGCCATTCGCAGCATGAAACGAAATAATACCAAAGATCATATTATTAACGTTAATAATGTAGCTGGATACAAAGTCCTAATTTCGCTGGAATAAGTCTTTATCCAGCCAGGAAGCACGTGGATATTTTCCACCATTATGTAAGAGTGTGTGTAAGTGAAATAAAAAAGATGTCTAATATATTTTATAAAAATTAAAGCCTTTGAAATTTTCCTATTTTGAATCATATCGAACAGTAAAATTAATAGTGTATTATAAAAGAATAATTAAGCTATTGATAATAAAGATAATTAAATGATTATTTTTTTCTAGATACAAATGTCTTGGCTGTTACAATATGCTCAAGGGAGGCAATTCATAGTATGAAAGAAAATAATACCAAAGGTCATATTATTAACATTAACAGTGTATTTGGACACAAGGTTTCAGATTTCGCTGGAATAAGTCTTTATCCAGCCAGTAAATATGCACTTACAGCCTTAACCCAAACGTTAAGACTGGAAATCAATAGAAATAAATTACCAATTAAAATTACGGTAAGCAATATCATCAATCATAATACAGTGAATTGAGAAAAAGAAAGCAGTAAAAATAAGCTATAATTGAAATTAGTTAACACTTTTAAGTTACAAGTTTTACTAAACAAAGATGGCTTTTTTGTATTTGTTTTAGCTGTATTTTTTCCCAATTGATATTGATATACTTCTGATTAGTCCAGGGTTATATTTTTTTGTATATTAATTATATTTTTTTGCCTTATTTTACTAAGAAATTTAATTCAATGGTTTCTGCACACCCTCCATATTGTTAAACTTTGGTGATTAATGTTAAGAATTCTTACGAATTAGATGGAATGATTGTATGTATACTTCTGCTAGACTTTTCCTGTGTCAATTGAAAAACTAACGCTGACGTTTTGCTGACTATCCTACTGTCTTCTTCAGAAGTTGTTGCACAGACTGATTGCTTTAGAATCTTGCTGATTCATTTCTGTTTGTATACACCTTTGACATTAGTGAGTCAGGGTGGAAAGAGTATGTATGATCTGTTCCCCGATTAGTAATAGCCAAAGACTAGTATCACGATTAAGGTTGTTAGGATGTTTAGAGATTTCGATGGAGTCCCTAATTTTTCTAGGATAGAAAATGGAATTAGTTGCTAGGGTCTTTAGTTAATTAAATAGAATCTATTGTCCTGTTTTTTACTGGTAGTCTGCAAGAATTGAAATGGAAATGTTGCGTTCTTAGATGTCTTTTAATTCTAGAGCATATTTTACAGCTCATATTGTCGATACAGATTTTACCATAACTCCGTGGGATACTCCAAAATCTCGCATTTTCAAAAAGGAATCCTATTTTTGATAAATGTTGTAAGAGTTTAGGGCACATAGAGGATCGTATTGTTTATGTTTTCGTACACATTTTGAAATGCTATCTGTGACATTCTTCATGCATGGAAGGACTACAGTACCCCGAAACTAATCTGCTTGACTTTTAGTCGTCGGAGATACCTGAGAAGATGGATGTTTTTAATTTTATATGACTGTCGGTACTGGAAATTATTTCGTTAAAGAGCAGTATGTGTGTCAGTTCTGATTGAAGTGATTGTGGATCAGAGAGTAATGCAGCTCAATGAGCAAGAAATGCTTATGCGAGAAAGCATTTAAATATCTATTCGTGTCAGTCGGCGTCGAGGCAGCCTTTCTTTGTTCCCATTCAAAGGAGCCTAAAATGACACATTCCGCGGCCGATAAACATGTTAAAAAGTCGGTGTCGTTTGTGAAAAAGTGGGTAAATCATTTTAACGAGGCGAAAAATGTCGACGACTTGCCAAAATGTGGCAAAGTTGTTCCGAAAGTCGAAAAACGAATCGTGTCTTTGTTTTCATGCGACCCGAAATTAATGCTGCATCAAGGAGCAGCAAAATTAAGAAAGTCTCATTTGAATGTATCCCATGAGACCATTCGACAACATCTTCGTGCTCATGATGTCAAATTTGGAAGCACGTTGAAGAAAAACCTTTGTTGGGGACAATCACGGCGCGAAGCGGCTTGCTTGAGACCATGATTAAATACTATAGTAGCCCTCACAATAGACGGAAGCTAACCCTACTGAAAACGTTCAGTCCCTTGTAAAGAGAAAGCTCAGAGGAAAGACTCTGAAGACTTTGACTAGCGAGATTCGAAAAATTTGCAGAGTATGCAGAAAACCTCGTTACCAGCATGCCTCGAAGATGCCAGGCGATTAGTGATACAGGAGGTGATTGGTCAACTTACTTAGGTAATTTTGTTGTTGCTAAGATACCAAAGAACACATTGATGGCAAAAAATATTCTAGAAAAACATTTTTTTCAAAAATACAAGCGGTCACGTTCTTATTTGACAGACTGCTAAAATACGAATTTTTATGGCTTTCATTTGGATGAATTCTTAATAAAATCTAAATATTAATTCTAAAATTAGTTAACATTTGTCCATATTTCATTTCATTTAAGAGTAAATTTTTTTGGCATTCACAGCTTTCAGCTTTTACCAGTAAAATAGTAACAATACTTTCCTATGATTTCGTCGTTGCGAAAAATAGTATTTTCAGAGTTTTGTATGTGTACGTAGTTAAAAAAATCACACATAATAACAAAGCACCTACAAAATACTCTAAAAACAATACGATACGATTAAATATGCCTACCATATTATATGAAACAGTTGCGTTAATATGCAATATCTCTTTGAATTACTCGGTAAATATAAGACTAGTAAAAAATTTACACTGAACTCAAATTAAATTAAATCAAAAATATTGAATGAACCCTATAAATTTATATCACTCAAACATTTTGATTATTTAATAAAATAAAGTGCATGTACGTACGTGTTTGTCTGAAGAGTTCTCGGCCTAACAATGAAAGAAATTTTTTTTTGACTTGAAATATGTTTTAATTTTTAATATAAACTCCTGAAATTTCAATACATTTACTACAACGTTTTTCCAATAATTCAATACTGACTTGTGTAACATTCTGACTTATGTAACACATGTTTGCAACAATGCAATTGAACACTTTGGAGAATCTCGAGCAGTTGCTCTTGACATATCCAAGGCATTCGACCGTGTTTGGCACGATGGACTGTTGGCTAAGCTACGCTCTTGTGGTGTGTCTGAAATGTTCTGTTTGTGGCTCTAATGTTTCCTTAGAGAGCGTTCTTTACGAGTGGCGATCGACGGATTTCTCTCTAACACCTTCACTATCAACACCGGTGTGCCCCAAGGCTCCATACTGTCTCCTACTCTCTTTCTCATTTACATTAACGATCTGCTGGAAAAGACCGGGAATCCAATCTACAGCTTTGCATATGACAGTACGCTTGTCTCTTCATTCACTTTGAATGCTCGGAAATCGGCTGCTCAGGCGAATATCCGCAGACAGCAGGAGGTCGTTCAACTTAACAAAGACCGGGAAGAAATTCTATCTTGAGGTGACAGTAACCAAGTGGAATTTAACGCTACAAAAACCCAGGCGGCAGTTTTATCTAAAAGAGTTAACGTTGCTGAACCCGACATAGTTATGCCGGGGCACTCATTCCCCTAGCATCGTCGCTCAATTTGTTGGGCGTTAGTTTGGGAGCAAATATGTCCTGGCATGAACATGTTGCAGGCATAGCAAGGAGAGCTTCTCAAAAGTTGGAAATATTATTTCGAACCAGAAAACTGTACACCCCACAACAACTGTTACTTCTTTACAAAGCTCAAATTCGACCAACTATGGAATACTGCTCCCATGTTTGGGGTTCCGCTCCTAAACATACACTGCATTTTTTGGATTCTGTTCAGAGAAGAGATGTTCGTCTGATTCGAGACACGGAACTGACCGGCGGCCTTGATTCGCTGGAACATCGAAGAACGGTTGGCGACTTGAGTCTGTTCTACAAGTATTTTCATGGAAAGTGCTCGAAGGATGTAGCCCGCCTAATTTCTCCCAAAGCGGTGCATGTTAGAAATACATGTTGCGCTGGTGCTTCACATCCCTGCAGCACGTGTGCTGAATCTATATATAAAAAAAAATACTATCAGTGTGATTCCAGAAGGTCTGCAAACTATCCATCCACGACTACAGTAGCTTCGTCATTTAATGCAAAACGCTTCCCAGCCAGTAATTTTTTTCAGGTTTGGAAACAGATAATAGTCAGAGAGAGCTAAATCTGGTGACGTTGAATTTTGACATCGTCAAAACACTTATGTGAACACGCGCATTATTTTGATCAAAAATGATTCTTTTCTTCTTTAAAGCAGGTCTTTTCTTAGGAATTTGTGCGTGCAGCTAATATTTACAGTTAATAGTTTCAATTTCTGAAGCTAATCGATCAACAAAACACCTTTGTAATCTCAAAAAACTGTTGCCATAACCTTTCCTGCTGATAGAACCGTCTTTGCCTTCTTTGGTCCACTTCCACCGGCTACAATCCACTATTTCGACTGTTCTTCTCGCTCTGGTGGAACAAAGTTTCATCAAGAGTTTTAAAACGACGCTTGAAATCCATTTTACTTTACTTAAAGCGATCCAAACAGGCTTGAGAAATACGCATTCGAATGCGTTTTTGGTCAATTGTCAGCAAACGCGGCAACCATCTTGCACAAAGCGTTTTCATATGAAACTCTTCATGCAAAATATTTCCAATTCATTCTTTTGAGATGCCTATGGCCTCAGCTATTTTACGCACTTTCATTTGTCGATCATCCAACACCATATCATGAACCTGTTACCTGATTTGTGGTGTGGCAGGTTTTGGATGACCGTCGCGTGGATCATCTTCGAGGCTTGTACGACCAGATTTAAAAAGAACAGCCCATTTTTCACAGTGGTAAATGAAGATAATGCATCCTTATACACCTTCAATAATTTTAGATAAATTTTTGTTGGTGTTAAATCAAAACAAAGAATTTAATCATTGCATGATATTAAAATTTTTCCATTTTAAAAAACTCAATGACACGCCAATATTAAACAGCTGCTACTACTCGAACGAATTGACAGACCGAAATAAAATTTTACACGTGTTTATATAAGGGATTGAAATTTCTAATACAATTATGGTTTCACAGTTTCTAATGCCATCTATGTGTCAGGCCGACAGCCTAGGTATTTTCGTTTAGCATTATAATGATTTTTTAATTATTTATTTTTCTTTCGACACATAGGATAATTTCCATTAAAATTCTTTACCATATTTTATAGTTAATATATAAGTTAAATTTGTAATTATTTCTTCATATGTTTTGAGGAATTTTTATATCGAATAATGTTTCCTGAAGTTTTTTGAAATTACGGTAGCTCCAAATTATTTCGATACAGGAATATATGAATAAATAATGAATATTTTACTGATTTCCTCGAGACTTTCTAAAGAATATAGAAGCATTTATTTTATTAAATAATTCAAGCAGAAATCTTCATAAGGTCGAAAGAAAAAACAAATTGAATCTGATACTATATTTTCAGTTTAATTATTTTTTGCTTATAGATTTACAAGCTGTACTCCTTTTTTAGTAAAATTGTCGAGTTGGTATTAGGTTTTTGAACAAGTTTAAAATCAAATCACTTTATAATTTCAATATGTCGAAATTTATACTGAACAAAGAGCATTCGCGGACAGCATTAATTTTTTGTTTTCATTTGAAGAAAAGTACTGTTGAATCATATCAATTACTTCGAGAAGCTTATGATGATCATGCTCCATCGCAAGATACGTGTGAACGATGGTTTCGGCGTTTCAAAAGTGGTGACTTCGATGTTACAGACAAGGAATGTGGAATTGCAAACATTGTTGGACGAAGATGATTCGCAAACACAAAAACAACTCGCCGAGCAATTGGGCGTTAGTCAGCAAGCTGTTTCCAATCGGCTACAAGAGATGGGAAAGATTCAGAAGTCCGGTAGATGGGTACCACATTGTTGAACGACAGGAAAAGCGCAAAAACACGTGTGATATTTTGCTCACTCGGTACAAAAGGAAGTCGTTTTTGCATCGTATAGGTACAGGGGATGAAAAGTGGATTTATTTTGAGAATCCCAAGCGCAAAAAATTATGGGTAGACCCAGCCGCACCATCCACATCGACCGCAAAACCGAATCGCTTTGACAGAAAGACGATGCTCTGTGTTTGGTGGAACCAGAGGGGCGTCGTCTATTATGAGCTATTAAAACCTGGGGAAACGGTTAATACTAAACGTTACCCAGAACAATTGATCGATTTGAACCGTTCGCTGCTTGAAAAAAGGCCAGAATACCCAAAGAGGCAACACAAAGTCATTTTTCTTTATGACAATGCTCTATCAGATACGGCAAAACCAGTTCGTGACACGTTGGAAGCACTCAGCTGGGAAGTTTTACCCCATGCGACTTAGTCACCAGACTTGGCTCCTTCCGATTACCACTTGTTTGCATCGATGGGTCACGCACTTGCTGAGCAGCGCTTTGGTTCGTACAAAGATGTGAAAAAATGGCTCGATGAATGGTTCGCAGCAAAAGGGAAAGATTTTTACTGGCGTGTTATTCACAAATTGCCCGAAAGATAGGAAAAATGCATAACAAGCGATGGAGCATACTTTAAATAAAGCACTTTTTATCATTCTTCCGAATTTAACATTTAAAAAAAAAAAAAAAAAAATCCGCATTTCATACTTCTACACCTGGTACATTCCTATGAAAGTATTTGTAAAATGGTTTCTAACATGAGTACAGTATTTCAACGATGATCGAATTTGAGCTTTGTGTAGAAACGCATACAGCTTATAATACGAAAACATATTTCGACCTTTTGCGAAGCTCTTACGTGTATGCAATTTGAACATAGCATATTTGCTTCTAAGTTAACGTTTAACGAGTTGAGTGGTGATGCTAATGGAAAATAGTGTGACAAATGTGTTAAATCGTTAACTTTTTCAGAAAGACTGTAAATTTGTCATATTTTAGACAGAATCATAACTTCACGTTCATAAAACTCTGGGTTTTTATGAGCTAAAAACTGAATCGTTTGCAATTATTATTATCTTTATTAAATTTTGTATTATTTACGAAGTTTTGCGAGAAACGCGATAAATGGTGCTCTGATGGTACAAGGTGAAGACGACATGGTGGGCATTGTGACATATCTCAACAAAGCGTGAATAATTTCTGCTGAGTGGCCGAAAATATATGTTGCTTTGCCTTATCATAATAGAACATAATACTATTTCGATTTGCCAATTCTATTCGCTTTTCTGGAATTGTATAATTACATTATTCAGCTTGTTTAGTTGAATATATACATCTAAACTGATCGTTATATGTCGCACTAAGGTTTTTTACTGTCTCACGAATTGTGCTATGATGCATCTATTATTGCCTTGATTTAGTCTTTAACTTCAACTAAATATATAAATTGGTACAAACAGAAATTGAGGTAAACTATTAAATTAAGCTGGCAACAAACAATAATGCGACTTTAATTTAAAATGCTTAAGCAGACACTTGTATATAATTTTATATATTTTTAGAGTATTAGTCCTGGATACGTTAAAACCGAATTTGTTCCAGCAAACTTTACAAATGTGCAAGATATATCAGGCATAATCAATTCTACATATGCTTTAGAAGCTTCGGATATTACTGAAGCAACTATATATGTTTTATCTACGCCTGACCATGTTAATGTAAGTAAATTTACTTTATAAATATCTCAAACTTACATGAACAATATCTTATTAACCGAAAAAGAATATAATACAGAGACATTGACTATAGTTTATCATTTATTGAATTTTTTTGTCATATTTTCGATTTTACAGAGCTTTTAGCTCTTGTATCTTTTTATTTGATTATTGTTCAATAAGTAAGTAAGTAGCAACGATATGCAATATGGCATTTTTCCTTCTTTTGCACAAACATGTTAAAAGCATACCATTCTTAATAGCTTCTCAGTACTGAAGCTCGATCGGCGTCAAATTCGTTAAAATTGGTTATGATTAAAAATACCTCAATTTGGCCAAAATACTAAAGTAGGTTCCAGTTTCTTAGCAATAATATGGCATGTTTATTTCGCAACAATAGAGAGATTTTGCACCGCTTATTTTTCACATAACTTTGTCCTTATCGTTATCTCAAGCATGCACAGGAATTGTAAAGTTAGGTTAGTTATTCTCATCTTCTATAATTTTTTTTTCATTCACTTCATGGTTAGGCACACCGGTTATTAGTATTGGATGAGTCAGCACAAGTTTCTAAATTAAAGCTGTTTCTATTACTTCCTTCAATATTTCCAAGGTAATACGAATGTGTGATAAATAGAATTTCATTTGAAATTAGCACTTCACACACTGTAATGCCATAGCAAAATCCCAACATCTGAACACTAATTACCTGTCGTCAGTGTTATTTGCAATAAAAGATTATAATTTCAATTTTACTGTATTTTCTTAGTGGTTTTATATACTTAAGTAAAAAATAAACGGGCGCTAGCATAATAGCCATAAAAATAACGAACTTCAAATAACCTTTCTTATAAGTCCCTAACTAAGGGAAATCGTTATCCTTAATAAAGGTTTCTCTTATTTTGTTTTAATACTACGCAACCTCTAAATGGTGAACGCATGCTTCAAATAACGATAACAGCTGAGTCCTTACATTTAATTTGTTCTCTCTACTACTGCGCAAGCTCCAAACGGTGGGCGCATGTTTTAAATAAAGATAAAGACAGTGACCTACGAAAAAAAGCGTTGCAAAATCTCCCTAATAACAACAGATGGAAGTATCAACTCGACTCAACAAACCACAAGGTTCATCTGTATCCTGTATCGACCACCAAGTGATACCAATTTTCGAACACTTTTCGCTTCTCTTGCAGACACCATCGATCATTTACAAAGTAACTATCCAAGTGCCGAGATTGCCATCCTGGGCGACTTTAATGTCCACAATATCAACTGGCTCAAATATTCAAATACTACCGACGAACAAGGTCGTGAAGCTGAATCATTCTCAATCAGTTATGGCTTAACTCAGCTTATTGACGAACCAACACGGATCCCTGATCGAGACGGGGAGTTCGCCAGTCTTCTTGATCTGTTTTTAACCACCAATCCGGAGATTTACACGGTCACCGTAAATCCGCCGTTAGGTTCTTCCGACCATAAACTGCTTTCGACATCGAGTATCCTGCCAATCAGTGACAGAGAGGCGCCTAGGCCGCGCAAGATTTGGCACTACAAATCTGCTAAATGGGAAGATCTCATGGAATACTTTCGAACTTTCCCTTGGATGGACGTTTGTTTTCGATCCGATAACCCATCTGACTGCGCCAGGGAGGTCTCCGATGTTATTTTGGCTGGTATGGAAGCTTGCATCCCTTTTTCGAAGAAATGCTCCTCCAACGGCAAGCCTTGGTTCGACCGAAAATGCAAAGAAGCTGTTGCTTCTAAACATATTGCCTACCGACAATGGCGTGAAAATCCTAACACCTTAAATCGAAACATCTTTGTTCATGCCCGGAACAGATGCAAGGGAATTATCGACGAAACCAAGGAGGCACACAATCAACGAATTAGAAACAAACTTCTCGCTTGTCCCAACAATTCCAGGTCCTTTTGGGCAGTCGCTAAGGCAGTTAGTCAAAACTTTACCAAATCCACGATACCACCACTCACACGGCCAGATAATTCCATTGCAACCACACCTGTTGAGAGAGCGAACTTGTTGGCTGAACTCCTTGCTTCACATTCTACTGTCGATTTCCAAGGAAAAACACCACCTACTATTCCCATATTGCAGTCAAGGATGCCCGATGTCGTCTTCAGACAGCGCATCATAAAGCGTATCTTAATGAAGCTAGACACCAAGAAGGCTTCTGGCGCTGACGGAATACCTGCCATAGTTCTCAAAAACTGTGCAAGGGAACTAACACCAGTTTTCTGTAGACTTTTTAACCTATCCTACAGAAAGGGAATATTTCCGTCCTGCTGGAAATGTGCCACGGTTCAGCCGATACCTAAAAAAGGTAAGAAGACCTTGCCAAATAACTACCGACCAGTTGCACTGCTTTCAATAATATCGAAAGTCATGGAAAAGGTTATCAATGAGCATCTTCTAAAATATCTTGAACGATTCAATATTATTAGCGATCACCAATATGGTTTTCGTAAACATAGATCAACAGGAGATCTTCTGACTTATGTAACACATGTTTGGAACAACGCAATTGAACACTTTGGAGAATCTCGAGCGGTTGCTCTTGACATATCCAAGGCATTCGACCGTGTTTGGCACGATGGACTGTTGGCTAAGTTGCGCTCTTATGGTATGTCTGAAAGGTTCTGTTTGTGGCTCTCATGTTTCCTCAGAGAGCGTTCTTTACGAGTGGCGGTCGACGGATTTCTTTCTAACACCCTCACTATCAACGCCGGTGTGCCCCAGGGCTCCATACTGTCTCCTACTCTCTTTCTCATTTACATTAACGATCTGCTGGAAAAGACCGGGAATCCAATCTATAGCTTTGCAGATGACAGTACGCTTGTCTCTTCATTCACCTTGAACGCTCGGACATCGGCTGCTCAGGCGAATATCCGCAGACAGCAGGAGGTCGTTCAACTTAACAAAGACCTGGAAGAAATTCTATCTTGGGGTGACAGTAACCAAGTGGAATTTAACGCTACAAAAACCCAAGCGGCGGTTTTTTCTAAAAAAGTTAACGTTGCTGAACCCGACATAGTTATGTCGGGGCACTCCATTCCCCTAGCATCGTCGCTCAATTTGTTGGGCGTTAGTTTGGGAGCAAATATGTCTTGGCATGAACATGTTGCAGGCATAGCAAGGAGAGCTTCTCAAAAATTGGGAATATTATTTAGAACCAGAAAGCTTTACACCCCACAGCAACTGTTAATTCTTTACAAAGCCCAAATTCGACCAACTATGGAATACTGCTCCCACGTTTGGGGCTCCGCTCCCAAACATACACTGCATTTGTTGGATTCTGTTCAGAGAAGAGCGGTCCGTCTGGTTGGGGACCCGGAATTGACGGCGGCCTTGATTCGCTGGAACATCGAAGAACGGTTGGCGACTTGAGTCTGTTCTACAAGTATTTTCATGGAAAGTGTTCGAAGGATGTAGCCCGCTTAATTCCTCCCAAAACGGTGCATGTTAGAAATACACGTCGCGCTGGTGCATCGCATCCGTATGAGGTTCAGCTAGTTACTCCGCGTACGACGCTTTTCAAGCAATCTTTTATATGGAGGACGTCATCCCTTTGGAATAATTTGCCCAGCGCTGTGTTTCCCACCGAGTACAATTTACAGCGATTCAAGAACAACGTGAATCGCTTTTTCCGCACTCGTGCCCCTCCTGGAGCGCTTTAGGGACTTCCCTGCAGCACGTGTGCTAGACCAATAAAAAAAAAAAAAAAAAAAAAAAAAAAATTCTAAAAATGAAAATAATTAAACTGATATCCAAATATTTCATAAATTTTTATACGCTTTTTCGAAATAATTTACTTACTTGACAAAAAAATAATAGTAAATATGAAAAGAAGTATATCTCGTCCCTAAAATATATTTCAAGACTGTAAAATATCACTTACTACTCAAGGTGTTCAATTTGAAGGATCAACGATATGAATTTTCTTAAGAAATTTAATGATCCTTTAAGTTACATCATTAAACTCGGCTACTTTAAGCATCTGCTTTCACAAACCCTTCACCAAGAATGTCACCTCTGAGGTGTGATCTTTAAAGGTTGCCGTACATATGTTTCAGTGTCCACAGACAGACAAACAGCTACCTGAATATATAGGCAACCTATGACGAAGAATTACTATGTATTAAAAACTGTCGATTTCCTTTTTAATACCAAATTTCAACATTTAAGTTGAAAAGTTTACCGACTGACTGTAACAAGTAAAACAGATATTTTATACATACATATGTTAGTAATTTATATTTTTTAGGTAAAAGAACTTATAATTCAACCATTAGGTGAACAGTTTTAAGAAGAAAAGCAGAAGTTATACAAAATAATTTATGTAGTTTTTCTCTATTATTAAATTTTGTTTAGAAACAATAAAATGAAATATTTACATTTTTGTATTTTTTTCTTTAGATTAGTAATATAGGTTTAATTAAATTTATTGTTTGCATACAAATTTTTAGGACTAAAATGATAAAAATTACTGTCCTGTATAATTAGAATAAGGAACTTAACCTGAACTGTTAAACCTGCTTCCTATCTTTTCTATCATTAAAACATATTATTAGCTTAAATATAGAAAAAAAAGAATTAACTTAACAACTTACTTACTTACTTAATCCTTATGCCTTTCTACCCCTTGAGGAGTGTAAGGCCTGTGGAGTTGAGTTTTTTTTTTTTTTTTTTATGGGTCTAGCACACGTGCTACAGGGAAGTCCCTAAAGCGCTACAGGAGCGACACGTGTGCGGAGAAAGCGATTCACGTTGTTCTTGAATCGCTGTAGATTGTACTCGATGGGAAACACAGTCCTGGGTAAACCATTCCAAAGGTATGATGTTCTCCATATAAAAGACTGCTTGAAAAGCGTTGTACGAGGAGTAACAAGCTGAACCTCATACGGATGTGAAGCATTAGCGCGACGTGTACTTCTAATATGCACCGCTCTGGGAGGAATTAAACGGGCCACATCTTTCGAACACTTTCCATGAAAGTACTTGTAGAATAGGCTCAAGTCGCCAACCGTTCTTCGATGTTCCAGCGAATCAAGGCCGTCGGTCAGTTCCGGGTGTCCAATCAGACGAACAGCTCTTCTCTGGATAGAATCCAACAAATGCAGTGTATGTTTGGGAGCGGAGCTCCAAACATGGGAGCAGTATTCCATAGTTGGTCGAATTTGAGCTTTGTAAAGAATTAACAGTTGTTGTGGAGTGTAAAGCTTTCTGGTTCGAAACAATATTCCCAACTTTTGAGAAGCTCTTCTTGCTATGCCTGCAACATGTTCATGCCAGGACATATTTGCTCCCAAATTAACGCCTAACAGATTGAGTGACGATGTTAGAGGGATGGAGTGCCCCGACATAACTATGTCGGGTTCTGCAACGTTAACTTTTTTAGAAAAAACTGCCGCCTGGGTTTTTGTAGCGTTAAATTCCACTTGGTTACTGTCACCCCAAGATAGAATTTCTTCCAGGTCTTTGTTAAGTTGAATGACTTCCTGCTGTCTGCGGATATTTGTCTGAGTAGTCGATGTCCGAGCGTTCAAAGTGAATGAAGAGATAAGTGTACTGTCATCTGCAAAGCTGTAGATTGGATTCTCGGTCTTTTCCAGCAGATCGTTAATATAGATGAGGAAGAGAGTAGGAGACAGTATGGAACCTTGGGGCACACCGGCGTTGATAGTGAAGGTGTTAGAAAGAAATCCGTCAACTGCCACTCGTAAAGAACGCTCTCTGAGGAAACATGAGAGCCACAAACAGAACTTTTCCGACATACCATAAGAACGTAGCTTAGCCAACAGCCCATCGTGCCAAACACGGTCAAATGCCTTGGATATGTCAAGAGCAACCGCTCGAGATTCTCCAAAGTGTTCAATTGCGTTGTTCCAAACATGTGTTACATAAGTCAGAAGATCCTGTTGATCTATTTTTACGAAAGCCATATTGGTGATCACTAATAATGTTGAATCCTTCAAGATATTTTAGAAGATGCTGATTGATAGCCTTTTCCATGACTTTCGATATTATTGAGAGTAGTGCGATTGGTCGGTAGTTATTTGGCAAGGTCTTCTTGCCTTTTTTAGGTATCGGCTGAACTGTGGCACATTTCCAGCAGGAAGGAAATATTCCCTTTCTGTAGGATAAGTTGAAAAGTCTACAGAAAACTGGTGTTAGTTCCCTCGCACAGTTCTTGAGAACTATGGCAGGTATTCCGTCAGCGCCTGAAGCCTTTTTGGTGTCTAGCTTCATCAAAATACGTTTTATGATACGCTGTCTGAAGACAATATCGGGCATCCTTGACTGCACTATGGGAATAGTAGGTGGTGTTTTCCTTGGAAATCGACAGTAGAATGTGAAGCAAAGAGTTCAGCCAACAAGTTCGCTTTCTCAACAGGTGTCGTTGCAATAGAATTATCTAGCCATGTGAGTGGCGGTTTGGTGGATTTGGTGAAATTTTGACTAACTGCCTTAGCGACTGACCAAAAGGACCTGGAATTGCCGGGACAAGCGAGAAGTTTGTTTCTAATCCGTTGATTGTGTACCTCCTTGGTTTCGTCGATAATTTCTTTGCATCTGTTCCTGGCACGAACAAAGATGTTACGATTTATGGTGTTAGGATCTTCACGCCACTGTCGGTATGCAAGATGTTTAGAAGCAACAGTTTCTTTGCATTTTAGGTCAAACCAAGGCTTGCCGTTGGAAGGGCATTTCTTCGAAAAAGGGATGTAAGCATCCATACCGGCCAAAATAACATCGGAAACCTCCCTGGCGCAGTCAGATGGGTCGTCGGATCGAAAACAAACGTCCAACCAAGGGAAAGTTCGAAAATATTCCATGAGATCTTCCCATTTAGCAGATTTGTAGTGCCAAATCTTGCGCGGTTTGGGCGCCTCTCTGTCACTGATTGGTAGAATACTCGATGTCGAAAGTAGTTTATGGTCGGAAGAACCTAACGGTGGATTTACGCTGACCGTGTAAATCTCCGGATTGGTGGTTAAAAACAGATCAAGAAGACTGGCGAACTCTCCGTCTCGATCAGGGATCCGTGTTGGTTCATCAATAAGCTGAGTCAAGCCACAACTGATTGAAAATGATTCGGCTTCACGACCTTGTTCATCGGTAGTATTTGAATATTTAAGCCAGTTGATGTTGTGGACATTAAAGTCGCCCAGGATGGCAATTTCGGCATTTGGATAGTTAATTTATAAATGATCTATGGTGTCTGCAAGAGAAGCGAAAAGTGTTCTAAAGTTTGTATCACTTGGTGGTCGATAGAGGATACAGGCGAACCTTGTGGTTGGTTGAGTCGTTATTTTTAACCACATAACATCAAAGTTTGTGGGCTCCAGAGCCTCTTCTCGTTGGCAAGAGAGGTCGCTTCTGACATAAAGACAGATTCCAAAGTTACGCCTAAATCGGGAATAGAAATCGTACCCAGGATAAAGATAGTTTACTGTGCTGGTCGATGAACTGACCTTAGTTTCACAGAGAGCGAGTACATGAGGTTTATTTGATTGCAGGTGTTGGTGCACTGAATTTATGTTCGAATTTAAACCTCGTATGTTGCAAAAATCCATTTTAAAATTCTGTTCTCTGCATGTCGACGCCCCTGAACCAGCCCCCACCCGGAGATCCGAACGGGGGGCTATTTTACCTCCGGAATTTTTTGTATCCAGGTGCCTCATCATCTATTTGGTCCCACAGACCGGGACATCGGCACAGCCACGAAACGTTAAGCAACTTCACGCAGCTTAAGCCGATGCGATGGTATCACACCGGGCGATGCTGGTGGGATCTGGGCATCTACCATCTAGAGTGTTCTTTAAGTCGCCTCCTACGACAGGCAGAACATACCGGGGGAGATATTCTATCCCGCCCCCCCACGTTGTGTTATTCTATAACTGTCTTTTCCATATTTCCTTTCATATACTTCCATCCTGTTTAAATTGCCGATTGCCTCTTTTGTTTCTTCTGTATTAGTTTGTATGAGTTCTGAATCTTGTTCCGGTATTATGTCTCTATGTTGATTTTTGTATGCTTTTCCCTCTAATTTCTTGTATCCATTTCCTAACCTTTCTGTTTCAGTGATTCCTACATAGTGCATTTGTTGTTCTTCTGTCAGTTCAACCTCTTTTCCGTTTATATTCCTATTATTCCGTGTTCTCAATCTAAAAACTTGATAATTACTTCCCATTTCTTTCTTCCTATATATTTCTTTGAATATCTTCTTATTTGTATTCCTTTTACTAGTCCTTTCTTCCGTATCCTTTATCTTTGCCAGGTTCGTCGTCAATCTATCTATCTCTCTGCTTTTCTCAGTTTCTTGACTTGATGGTCGTAGTATTCTTTGTTTGTTCTTCCAGTTTTTCTTCCTCAATCTCGCATTTATATTCTCTTCCTCCGATTACGATTTTTTGATAACCTATTTTCACCCTTTTTCCATTCTTTTTCTCGTTCTCTGCTATATGCTTCAATTTCTTTTGAATTTCCCGTTTATCTTTTGTTAAATCGTTGTTTATATAAACTCTCTATCTTAGGTTTCTCAGTTTGTTTTTATTTTTCATTACAGCTTCTTTATCTCCCGTGTTTCCAAGTTCTATTTTGTATATAGTCGCTCCTATTTTTATCACATCTTTAATCTGTACTTTTGTGTCCATACTCCTCTCCATAAAATGCTCTACACCCATTTTCAGATCTGGTTGGCTATTCGCTGCAAATCTCATTCCCGATATTACAATATTATTCCTTACGTTGTCTTTTTCCAGTCTACTCATCTTCAAATCCATACTTCTGATGTTTTCTCTAATAATCTTATTTTTCTCTTTCAATACTTCCTTCTCCTTTCTTAGTTCCTTCAACTCTTGTTGGTATCTCTTCTGATCTTGTTTTATATCCTTCATATCTGACATTAGCTCTCCGATCATTTCTATCAAATTGTCTATCTTATATACTCTTTATTTTTTCTTTTTCTGTGGTGTTCTTATCAGCTTTTCACTCTTCTTGAATCCCATTGGCTCTTCTTTTTTTTTCGACTCTTCCTCTTTTCGAGTCTCCTGAGGTATAGTCTTCGCTATCCATTGTTCTTTCTGTTATAAAAACTTTACGTGTGTTCCTCGTATATTCCATTTTCAAACACGGGGGAAAAAGAAAAAAATTGTTGTTTATATTTCTTATCGCTGTCAACAGTAAAATGATCAAGGTCGTCGCTTATCGTTTCGTTAGCTTCATACAATTTCACAAAATTATTCTCACAAATCTTCAAATTTACTTACACTATACTCTGCTTTATTTCTAGTCCCTTTCGTTTGCAATCGACAAAATAATTAAAGATCGAAATACTACCGTAATAATGCTCATTGAACGAGTTGACTATTGCCTGGCGATCGATTCACATGTACACACATCGCGATCCGAAACTCAACTCCTAATTTAACAATATTAACATTAAAAAAATATATTATTTAAAAAAAAATCGCCTACAGAAACTGAAATGGCTATGACTTCATTTAGTACATAGTTTTGCCTGCAATTGCAAAACACGACTACAAAATTGACGAATTTCAGGTTTTTATATGAGCACTATAAGCTCTATGTTTTAAAGGTCATGCCTACCAACTAGAAGTAGTATAAAGAATAGTGTAGACAAAATAAACACGTTGAATGTTATTAATACAATAATATATATTATTTTGACATTCTTGGTTTTCATCTAGAAAATAATTTAGTAATATTTATACATAGAGGGCAACAACTGATCTTCCAGACTGATGCTGTGTAATAGAAACTAGTAGTGTGATATGCAAGTTTAATCTTCTTCTTCTTCCTTTAGTCATTTTCTATCCATTGTCGGGTATAGGCCTCTTTCAAATCTTTTCATTTTTCTCTATGTTGTGCTTGTTGATACAAGTTAAGCCCTCCCATTCTCTTCAGATCGTCGCTCCATCTCTGCTGGGGTCTTCCGATGCTTTGTTTTTCACCCCATGGTCTCCATCTAGTGATCTTGCCACTCCACTTATACGTCGCTCTCGCCACATGGCCGGCCCAGCTCCATTTCAGAGATATTATCCGTTTGGTGATATCATCCAATTTTGTTTGTTGTCTAATCCATTTCTTAGTTTTCTTGTCCTTGTCCTTTCCATTACTCGTTGGTGAACTTGTAGTTTTTCTATTGTTCTTTTAGTTAAAACCTATATCTCGGCTCCATACGTTGTAGCTGGTAAGATACATTTATTATAAATTTGGGTTTTTGATCTTTGAGGAATGTTCATATTCAGTACATATTTCAATTTTCCATATGCTGCCCATCCCATACGTATCCTTCTTTCTATTTCAAGCTGCTGGTTTTCCTTTCCTATCGTTATTATTTGTCTCAGATAGATGTACGTGTTTACTTTTTTTATTGTTGAATGTTCAATCACTATATTTTCATCATCGGTGCTTTCGTTACTCATGTACTTTGTCTTGGAGAAGTTTATGTCACCAATTTCTTTGCTTGATGGTGGAGATCTGTAATCTTCTGGATCATTTCATTCTTGTTGTTTGCTATAATTACAATGTCATCTGCGAATCTCAGGTTGTTTAGCCGATCGCCAACTATTAGAAGGCCATTTTCGTCCCAATTCAGTTCTTTGAATACATCTTCCAAGATCATTGTAAACAACTTAAGAGATATTACATCGTCCTGCCTTACTCCTCTGCTCACTGGGACCTTGCTTGTCAGTTCTTGGTTTATCATAACTTTGAGTGTTGCTCGTTCATATATTCTGGCTATCAGTTCGCTGTATCTGTGGTCTATACAAGCATTTCTAAGAGCTCTTATAAGCGCCCATTTTTCCACTGTGTCGAAAGCCTTGCGAAAATCTACAAATGTAAGCCACATTGGTATACTATATTGGGTGGCCTTCTCGATTAGTATTCTCAAGGTGTGCAAGTACTCAATCGTACTTAAACCCGATCTGAATCCAGCCTGTTCTGTCAGTTGGTATAATTCCATTTTGTGTTTCAGTCTGTTTGTTATGATTCGTGAGAATAACTTGTAAACTTGGGAGAGTAAGCTAATTGGCAGGTAGTTTTCTAGGTTTTCGGGGTCACCTTTTTTGTATATTATGATGACTATGGCGTTTTCCCAGTCTTCTGGTATATTTCCACATTGGAGGCATGCAAGTTTAATATATCATATTAACTCTATATCATTTCCTGATTTGCGTTTTGAATTTCAGCTCCAAATATTAAATGTATATTCAACTATCGCAAAATTTTTCCTTACCGGTAACAATTTTTCAACTAGACGACACATAAATCGCCAAAGTTTGGAAGTCAAAATAAAAACAATGTTGAATGGTTCCTACTTAAGCAAAGATAACATTCATCCTGAATTTACTCCATCTGATCAATGTATCAATGGCCAGAATTTTTCGAAAGTATTGAAAAGTTCATTGATGCTTTACAAATATCATGATCCAAAGAGCTGGTACTTGTAACACCATAAAGTTACACTTTACACATTGTTGGTCAAGTCCTCCAAATCGAGTCTGTATATTGAACTATTATTCGTTATTGAATCAAATAGAAAACGACATTAAAAAATGCCTTTTCGAGCACGTGGAGATCATCTAAAAGGCTGCTCCGTAGTCAATCGCACGTAGAAGTTGTAAAAAATCATTTTTTCTTTGAGTCCCTTGATACGTTATCATAAGAATACGTAACTACAAATCCTTGTTATCAATATTTTTCTAATTGATACTTATTACGCGGTACCTCTTTGTAATCATATTTTTTTTTCAAGGGTGCCATTTTAAAAATCACCTCCAAATAAGAATGGCATCTGGCCGTTATTTAATTATATATATATATATATATATATATATATATATATATATATATATATATATATATATATATATATATATATATATATATGTTTGTTAAGAAGTTGAGAAGGCAATCACCGAACTGAATGCAGACACTGCGGAAATTTTTCGTCAAGAAACAACTAGCATTCTACGCATATCCAGGCTGCCCAAGAAAAACATATCCGTGAAGAACTCCGAGCCCGGCGCGATCTGCGCAACGACCGATCAATTATTGTCTTACCAGCCGACAAGGGCAATGCCACCGTGGTTCTCAACTCTGACGACTACCACCAAAAGATGCTCAACCTTTTAAATGATCCTTGGTATAATAACAAGTGACCCGACAACATACCTAGAGGAAACCACTAAATCCGCAATCAAGCCCTCCTCTCTCAGTGAAGAAACAAAAAAGAAACTTATAACTAGAGAGAAATCAAGATGCCCAAAAATGTATGGATTACTGAAAGTCCACAAACAAGGAGCACCCGCATGTGGAAAAAGCGGCATCTTACGTGAAAAATTCATTTTATTCAAATCATAAAAACCATGCAGCTAGGGAAAAATGATTTACTTGTCAGTTTTGATGTCATATCCCTTTTCACGCAAGTATCAGTTACCGAAGCACTGTCTATCATAGAGACGAAATACAACCTGCCCGAATACGTCATCAGTTTTATCAAAACACTGCCTCGCTAATACATACTTCGTCTATTCAGGCCAAATAGAAGGTGCCCTGATGGCCTCCATTGTCACCAGCACTAGGTAATCTATACATGGAGCATTTCCAAACACTAGCTCTAGAAACTGCTCCACATAAACCGAAAACATGACTACGTTACGTAGATGACACATTTGTGGTATGGAAACAGGGTGAAGACAACTTAAACAAGTTCCTGGTACACCTTAACAATATACATTTAAACATTAAATTTACAATGGAGAGAGAAGTAGCAGAACGACTACCATTGCTAAATGTCTTGCTTCAAAGAAAATTAAATGGTTCTTTGTCTCACTCAGTATATAGAAAACCGACACATAAAAACAGATACTTAAATGATAGCTCACATCACCACCCAGCCCAACTGTGCCAAATCCTTAGCTCACTGATCACAAACCCTAACAGACAAGGAATATTTGCAACAAGAAACCAAGCTCCTTCGGAACGTTTTACTTTCAAATGGATATAATTAAAACACGACCCGGCCGGCTCTAAAGAAACAACACAAACCAGAAAGAAAGACGTATACTGCAAAAGCATTTCTTCGATATATAAAACGCATCGCAGACAAAATAGGAAGACTTCAAGGAAAACACCAAATTGAGACCATTTACACAACGAATCAAATAATTAGATATATTCTACCAACACTAAAACACATTCTAGCCTTAGAAGGCCAAGGTGTATATGAAATCCCGTGTCAGGACTGCGGCCTTTCATACATAGGCCAAACAAACAGGAAAATCAGCACCAGAAGAGACGAGCACAAAAACGCCGTAAAACAAAAATCCACCACCTCTTCTCTAGCACAACGTGCACACAATACCGGCCACAAAATCGATTTTGACAAAACCAGAATCCTACAAAAAAGTGATAACCTATCCACTAGGGTAATCAAAATAAAAAAGAGGCCCAACAACTTAATACTAATCGGGATGACAGCCAACGTTTACCAATTTCTTGGAAACTATTCTATTTCAATACCAAATCAAATCAAGAGAAACAATAATTCAATCATATGTTACTTCACCAACGCTAACATTACAAAGAACCACAGGACTGATAACGCGCTGTCAAAGCCAAGCCTCTATTCCGTTCGGCGAATGGAGCCACACCCCCAGCACAAAAAACCGGGGCCCTCGGAGCCAGTCTCGACATTCAACGCCAAGACACCGACCAGAGTTCAACGCTTTGAAAAAGATGGATGAGATTCCATCGAAACGTCAGCGAAACCGTCCATCAAGGAACTTTAAGCTCACACCGGATACTCGAAAAACCACTAGTACATTTTACACCCGTGAGAACATTCGTCAAAACATATATATATATATATATATATATATATATATATATATATATATATATATATATATATATATATATATATATAATAAACCAGACATGGTATTGGTGGATAAGTTTTTAAGGTATACAAAGTTTACCGTCTCCGCTCATCTTACATAAAATAATATAGAAATTACGTGGTGTATGGAGAATTTTTGGACTTACTGTATTTGTATTCCTTTATTTATTTACTTAATATAAAATATGTTTGTCATTAAGTAAACTGATTGTCTACTATTCTGTGATTTGTTTTGATGAATCGTTATTAGAGTAGAGATAAAAATTTCTCTCGATTCATGAATATATTAATAGTTCTGGATACATCGAAAATTTTAATTTTACATAAACTTCTGTCTAATGTGATTGCAGTTTTTAATTTGTGGTTCAACTTTAATATTTTAATCATGGAAACTGATCAGAACATAAAATTTACCATTATTACCAAGCATGCTTCCCAGGAGAACCAGAAAAACCCACTTTGTAAAGCTTAATAATAATTTTTGTATTAATCAATAATTTTTGAATATGTTATAATGATAACCTTTTTACTTACACATTTGAATTAAATTAACAGCAAGTAACAAGGTTTTTACAACTCATAATATGGTACATGTTGATATATGACGACTGAATAATTACTATTATAGGTTGCCGCATTAGCTAGAAGAAAAGAACGTTTGGAGGATCACGCAAAAGCACTTAGTGGTAAAAAAGGCAAACTTCTTCCTTTTAAATGTGACCTTACAAATGAAGCAGAAATTTTAAGCGTTTTTAGAGAAATAGAAAAATTAGGGCCTATTCAGGTGTTAGTAAATAATGCTGGACTTTCTCAATGTACTAATATTATTAATGGAAATACTGAGATGTGGAGAAGTATATTAGGTATGTTTATGTAATATGTAACTAAAAGTTAATTTTTGGATTTTCATTATCCATTCCACTTCGCTTATAATGATTTCATCAATATTATTGATTATTGTTTTAATATAAAAAATAAAAAAATCTCATGGGAAATATTAATCATCGAAAAAATTCGAAAGTAACCACATCAAAAATTATTTATATTTATTTTGGAGAGTCGTTTAAACAATTTATATATATTTATTATTTAGTCATGTGCCACATTCTCGTATTTTTTGCTACTATTAGTTTCCCTCTTCTAAATTATTAAAGATTAGAAACCTTATCCAAATTTTCCCTCATAAATATATATATATATATATATATATATATATATATATATATATATATATATATACATATATATACATATATATATATATATATATATATATATATATATATATATATATATATGTATATATATATATATATATATATATATATATATATATGTATATATATATATATATATATATATATATATATATATATATATATATATATAGCTGTTATATTCGTTTGAAATATTTTTATTAAAAAAACAAACACAATATTTTATTGACAATACATTAATCGAATTTATATGAATATAAAAGAAATTTTACTTTCCAGATACAAATGTCCTGGCAGTAACAATATGCTCAAGAGAAGCTATTCGCAATATAAAAGAAAACAATTCTAAAGGTCACATTATTAACATTAACAGTTTAGCTGGTCATAGAAATATAGATTTTCCAGAAGTAAGTCTTTACCCAGCCAGTAAACATGCATTGACTGCTTTAACTGAAACCTTAAGACTGGAAATCAATAGAAATAAATTGCCAATTAAAATAACGGTACGATATATTTTTCGTTTACTTATTACTAATATATATATATATATATATATATATATATATATATATATATATATATATATATATATATATATATATATAAACTAACCAAAATATTTTGAAATTCTGTTATATTTGATGGAAAGTTGGCGAAATTTCAAATGTAGTATCTATTAATTAAATCTAATTTCAAATATAATTTTCTTATTTTTTAAGTGTTATTTCCACTTTTGAAGTTGGGCTGTTATAATGACAAATTCTTTTCTATTCTGAGCAATTTCTAATAAAGTATGAGTACTTGGACACCCTGTCTCGTCAGGCAGGAATTTTTTTGGCTGCCTGATCTTTTTTTGTCCTTCAATTTTTACCCGTCATCAACAACCGGAGACACATGACCCACATATCGAAAAATTCTAAACGATTCGTTAAGCATATTCACAACTTCAAATTAATTTCATTTATTAAAATATTCTTCGTTAGCCTCAATTACTTTTTCCAATGACTTGTGATCTTATGGATGATAATTTTTTAATGCTGGCGAGGGGGGAAATATCAACCTATTGACTTACTACACTGAAATTTAGTAAACCATTCTTGTGTTGTGCGCTTACTTACTGTTGCATCTCTGAAAGCCAAGCATGCTTTTTGAGCAGTCTATGTAGTTGTTCTCCCTATTATATGCAGATTCTTCTTCTAGGTTTCTTCGAGACATTGCTTTTTAATTACAATCATTTTGAAATTTGTGCAGCAATCTTCTTTTACATCTACTTTATAACGTCCATTTAATTTTTTTCTGTCCAGCCTTAACACGTCCTTCATGAGAGTTAAAAGCTTTTTTTGAAGATAGTCTATTTCCACTGTCGTTAGTTTAGGTTTCGTTCCCTATTATTGTCTATAACTTAACTCCATATTTCTGTACCGTTTTTATCAACGCCTGTATATTTCTGTTTGATTGTGAATGAAATAATGTATCTCATCAAACTGGGTATATATTTCTTGTTTCTTAAAATCTTTGTCTTATTTTTTTATCTTCTTATACCACTTTTGTCAATATTTAATATCAAATATCTCACTTTACATATATGTTTTAATGGCACGAACTAATTAATTTCTTAGTTTGGAACTAGATCTTATGCGTGCCAAATCTATTTCACTAGCAGATACAGTTTCAAAAGTCTATACATATATCCTAAATAAAATTGAGTACAGACTACAACCTATAAATAGTCGGACTGGATTTGGCTTGCTGTTGTTTAATAAAAATAATGTTGTAGCTGGAAAGCTACTGAACTTTACGGGTCAGTCCCATGTCATACCCAGCGTCTAGCAGTACATCTCACGTTTATTTCTTAGCAAAGGTAGGGGATATTATTTTATTAAGAGCTTATATGTCATACATTCCATTCCCTTGGAGAGATTACTTGCTCTATATATTTATTAAAATGATTCGTCATTTTCTTGAACAAAATAAACTCCTAGACAAAATTAACGCAACAATCTGAAAATTAATTTGTCTTTTCCTTATGTCAGTTTTAAAGTTTATCGAGTATTTGAATAGTAGGCTATGCATATTTTGTTCGTTGTTCATGACAGAAATCAAAACAATTCGTTTAGATTTACAGTTTTTAAAGAATTTTTTAGAAGATAAATAATTTTCTGTAATAATGCGATAGATTTTCTTTAAAAGTAAGCTTATAAATTGTTCCTTTTTCAAAGTAATACGTTTTTTGTGGTAGAGTATTTTTGACCCCGAAGAATTAGAAAAATGAATCAAACAAGGAATTTAACTGAATACGAGGTAGTGCGAGCCTCAGTTTTATTGGACGAGGGATATTGTCAGAGTTATGTTGCCAATTTGTTAGGCAAACATTGTTCCACAATAAGTCGTATGGTAAGACGCTTGAATGAAGTAGGAACTTATTCTAGAAGGCTAGGGCAAGGGCGAAAACGATGCACTAGTGACCTAGATGAACGTTTTATAAGACAATATGCTTTAAGAAACAGAACTGTCACTAGTTCTATAATAAGAAACGAACTCGAAGCTGTTCGCAAGGTCACAATTTCTTCTAAAACAGTTAGAAGACGGTTAAATGAAGCTGGATTAAACAGTAGGAGACCAGCCGCTACGCCCTAGCTTACTAGAGAGAATAGAGTTGCCAGGTTACGTTTTGCTCAAAATCACGAAAACTGGTCTGTGGATAACTGGAAACAAGTTTTCTTCACAGATGAAACTAGGGTTAGTCTAAAACATCCAGATGGTCGTGAGCGAGTATGGCGAAGACCAGGAGAGAGGTTTGCTCCTTGCAATATCTCTGCAAGGATTTCATTCGGTGGTGGCTCTGTTATGTTCTGGGGTGGCATCTGCTTTGATGCTCGCACAGAGTTAGTTCCTGTCCGTACGAGATTCATGAATGCTGACTACTATCTTGAGAATATTGTAATAGAACATGTGATGCCTTTCGGTCATTTTGTGGGGCCCAGTTTTCTGTTTATGCAAGACAACGCTCGACCTCACGTGGCTAGGGAGGTACTCAATTATCTTAATTAAGTTGATATACCGATTATGCAATGGCCACCAAAAAGCCCGGATCTGAATCCGATAGAACATGTATGGGGTCACCTTAAGAAAAATGTGAAACGTCATATACCTGCGCCTAGAAACCTGAGGGAACTTGAAAATGCAGTTATCGCAGAATGGGAGCAAATTCCTCAAGATTTTATCCAAAATTTAATTAGAAGCATGCCTAGGCGCATAAACGCTATCATCCGAAGTAGAGGAAACAACACACGCTACTAGTGTCCCAGTTACACCATTAATTTTGCTACTAGTGTCCCAGTTTATTTTTTTCATTATTACATAATTTCAACGATTTTGTTATTAGGTCTTAAGAATAATTTTAATTCGAATCTTATAGAAAAATTTGGTAGCTAATTCACTTTTAAAGTATCCGAATAAGTTTTTTCTAACTTTTAGTGTAACCAATGTTCATAAAAAATTATTAAAATTAATTCATTATAGAGATTTGTATGATTTAATATATTGTTGCGTTAATTTTGTCCAGGAGTGTATGTTATATAATCAAAATTTTTAATAAACTGTTCTAATAAAATAGCTCACTTGTGTTTAAAAATAATTATTATTTATACATATATCACATTTTCGTCTTTACTGATGGAGGCAGTATCTTGTATGATGGTTTAGGATAATTTATGATTTCAGTAGTTCCTTGAGATGGGCATAATTTTTAGGACTTTTAGCTATGAAAAACTTGAATTTTGTTAGGGTAATAGTACATTTCAATCATTTATTGAATCAATTTAGTTTTATATGTAAAGAGTAATTTATTGCTCTTAATATATGACCAATCAAAGCTAAGTTTATCATAAGTATAACCATTAGTTCTAGACATTTAATGGGAAGTTAACTATGGAGGTTTTCAAAAGTTCTGCTTTTAGTAGGTACTCATTTTTTACAAGAAGTATAATTCTTTTGCAATACAATTTGATGATGTTATATATCATAGTTCAATCTTGTCTCGCTTTATGTTAAAGAAATTTTGTATTACTTATTTCAGAGTATTAGCCCTGGATACGTTAAGACTGAATTTGGTCAAGCAAACTTTCCAGAGATGTCAAAAGAAATGATAGAATTGATAAAAATTTCTCCTGCATTGGCATCTTCAGATATTGCCGATGCAGCAGTTTATGTTTTGTCTACTCCCGACCATGTTAATGTAAGTAACTTTATTGTATTGACATAATATTTATATAAGATAAATGTATTCATTTATCTTATATAAATATTATGTACTGTTACATGATGAGATGTTGAGTGACTCTAAAATCTAAATAAATTCGGTTCAGGTTAGGTTCTAACCTGAACACATGTCAGTAACAGACAGTAAAGTAAATGGAAAATATAGAACCATTTATCGACTGATCAAATATTACCATTTATCACGGAATCATCAGTACAAGCCCACTACACCCACTGCTGGGTAACGCAAGTTTCCACTGTCACCTATCTGGTGCCTTTAACTGTCAGTTTTTAGCAGTTATCTTGCTTATATCAACCCATCTTTTTGGTGGACGGTCAGGTGGGCATTTTAGAGTTCTAGGGTGCCATTCCAAGCTTTTCTTTATCCACCTGTTATCAGTAGTTTCTTGTCACGTACCCCTTCCAGTTCCATTTTAACCCAGCTATGGTCTGAACTATATCAGCGGCCTTCGTTCTTCGGCTTATTTCGCTGTTTCTAACTCGATCAGGAAGTAACGCATAGGTCTCCATGGCACGTTGGCTTACTCGGAATTTTCCGGCAGACTATTCAGTAATTCTTGTTGTTTCCATGCCATAAGTGTAACCTGGAAGGATACATTGGTTGAATACCTTGCTTTTAAGAGATATTGGAATGTTTCCAAAAGTTGACCATCCCAATGAGATACGTCTCTTAATCGTAAGTTTTGCCACAAAAATATCACTTCAGGCATCGCAAATTTTTAGCTCAAAACACTCTTACAAACTTATGAAATTTAGTAAAAATTTGCCGTATATATCTTGAAACCTTAAGGATATTTCGAGCAAATATAATATATATTGTGGGAAGAGAACACATGCTCAAAATACTTTTATGAACGTTTTCGTGTATCTTGAATACTTTAACTTATTTTTTATGTTCCTATAACATTTCTCTCAATATTGCTTCTTAAATATTTGATTTAATAAAACCTCAAATTTTATTTCCGAATTTAGTTGCTGTTGTTAACGGCATGTTTTCATGTTGTCTAATAAAACCTGTGTTTTTTACCAAGAAGCTCTTGCTGTATGCTACGCCCAGCTTCTATCAGTAACTCAGAAGTTTATATTTTAACAAAGCATCTTAGACTCTCTTGAGATCTGCAAATGCTACAGCTGGTAAAGAACCATTAGCTTTAGTTACCAGGCTTGTAGGCAAAACTACTTCGAATATCTCTACAAGCACTTGAGGGCCTTGACAGCAAATACACTCTATTGTAGGAACCTACCTTGATCTCAGACTATCGAACTGCGATTTGTATTAATTCCAGAGCATACTTATTTAAAGGAACATGCAACTGTCTGTAGCACTTAAACCACATAGTTGACTTATGTGCTTGTGGAAGCACCAAAAGATACTTTATTTTTTATAGTTTATGGTTTTCAGGTAAAAGAACTAACAATTCAACCAGTGGGGGAACTGCTTTAAAAATAAAATGTTTTAGGAAGTTCCATAATAGTTATTTGTTTATTTTTTTAATGCACTTATTAAATAAGTCGGTAACAAATATTTATTTTTAAATTATATAAGTTCAGAATGATACGAATGTATATAAAATTGAAAACAATATGGAATACAATGGATATTGTAAAACTGATCTCTACTATATTTTATTATGAGTCCCATTTAGCACAATTTTAAAACCATTTAAACCAGATATTTTTAAATATTATATTGTTTATTTTAAGTAGAAACTTGAATCATTTTTAGCTATCGGCAGGGCGTCCTCAGCGCAACACAGAATTTTATTTTTTATTCTATAACCTTCAGATTACGAACTTATTTAATTGTTTTATACAATATGACATTAACAAGGGGTAGGTTTAAGGAGACTTTAGAAAATTGCTCTTTCTATCGGTATTCGCTCTGTGAGTTCCCTATTTATTGGAGCTACGATTTTTGAATAAATATTTTCTATTCTAATTCAATTAAGCAAAGCGAGATCTATGCAAGACCTCTTTGATCTAAACTACTCTTGTATTGGTTAATTTTTTGTTAGCGTTCCATATGGATTTTCTCCAAAACTATTTGATATAAAAAGTTGAAATTTGGCATAAATATAGGAATTAATGGCCCAATCGGAGCCATGTAGTTTTAAAAGTTAAATTTTTACTTAAGGGGTTAGCTTGAGAAGAGAAAAAAAATTTTTTCTTAGGTCATCGAGTCCCATAAAAGTTTGCGAAAATAAAAGTTCAAAAATATATATAATGTAATACCCGCGCAGTTTTCTTCATATTACTTTTTAAAAAATGGCCAAAAATCGCTGCCTTCCCGTATCTCAAAATTTCTGGAATAGTCTCCATAAAGCGAAAATTATCACGACCGCATTATGATGATAATTTATCTTGTATAAAAAAACAAACTATTTGCTTTAACAATGTGGTGGAAGTTTTTTTGTAAAAAGTTGTGAATTTGAACGGCACTAAGAGCTCCGAAATATACATAATGAGTAATATTCTCATATACTTTTCAGTACATTACTGCTTTAAGCATTTGTTTTTTAAAGGCAGTCACGGTACGGAACACTAATTGCTCAAGGTTAACTTGCACTTGACAGTTTTATTTGTTACTATCTTCGTTGTAGTTTTAGAGTTTCGGCTGTGTTTATTTCTCTATAGTTTCTTACCTTACCTTTTCAACTCATCTTTTTGATCAGCAAGAACGTCTTTTTATGGGCATAAGACACGTGCTGCAAAGAAATTCCTGACGTACTACAAGGGTGTCACGTATACGATAAAAGCGATTCACGTTGGTCTTGAATTGTTGCACATTTTACTCGGTGGGAAACACAGACCTGGATAAATCATTTCAAAGGATGCAAAATTCTTGACAAGAGTGGTACAAGAACAAGCTGAACCTTATACGGATGTGACGTATTAGCGTGACAGTATGCATCACTCTAGGAGACTCTCCATAAGAGTAGAGGAGCTAGGGGCTTGATGTAACAGGGGTAAGTAGTAACGCGCAATTTTTACTGGGAATCCGAACTTTTATAAACTTATATTTTTTGCTCAATTTAATTCATATGTGATGTCATCACAGCCAGTATCCCGCCCGGAGGCGCAGCTAACGTAAAATATTGATTTCGTAAAATTTGGCTTTTCGTGTCTACAATTAATTTAAAATTTTAGTTTTGCATATAGTTCCAAAATGTACGTACTTTTAATACTCGTTAAAAAGTTTTATGTTTAGCTACGTAATTTTATGAAATTTGCGTTAAATGTAGAAAATTATGGTACGGGGCTTGTAACAATATCTTGTAACATGTTATCCGGCATATGGCCTTTCAATGCCGACATCTTTCAAGACAGTGACTTTGCACCATGCTATGTCATTGATAGTCCAAATTCTATTAAAGAGACAGAAAAATTTAATGTTGGACCTTAAAAATCCAGAATTATTACAATTTGATCCCGAACTTGATATAAGCACTTCTGAAATTATACGTAACATTGAGATTGAAAAAGAACCAACTCTAAGTTGCTCAGGTTTGCAAATAATTTTTCACTTTCAAAGGTTAGACCTCTTCCAAAGGTTCCACCGAAGAAACAAACAACGCATAGCAGACGCAAAAGAAAATCCACTGAAATACACCTGAAAAGGAAGCTTTAAGAAAGGAATATGAAGAACAAAGGACAAAGAGACAGGAAAAAGGCGATAAAGATGGATTAAAAGGAAAAGAAAAGGAGAAAGGAAAAGGCCAAGGCAAATCAACAAAACAAAAGATGATAAAGAAAGAGTTGAAAAAAGAATTTTGAGGTCTGATTCAGAACCTGAAACTGAGGAGTGACATTGTCTAGTTTGCGGTAAAGCCTATAGCAATTCTGATAAAGAGGAATGGGTAGAACGTATATCAAGTAAAATGGGGGTATATGTGTATATCATTTATTTGTACGAGGCTGGTTTGAAAAGTCCGTGCAAAAATAAAAACTACTTATGTGTTTGGGGTAAACCTTTTTTATTTTTCGACATAGTCTCCTTTTAGGCTTATACATTTCGTCCAACGATGTTCTAGTTTGTTGATCCCTTCCGAATAATAGGATTTGTCCAAGTCTGCAAAATATCCATTAGTGTCTGCAATCACCTCCTCGTTTGAATAAAATCTTTGTCCCGCCAGCCATTTCTTCAAATTGGGGAACAAATAGTAGTCCGAGGGAGCCAAGTCTGGAGAATAGGGGGGATGTGAAACGAGTTGGAATCCTATTTCCATTAATTTTGCGACCACAACTGCTGAGGTATGTGCTGGTGCGTTGTCGTGATGGAAAAGGACTTTCTTGTGGGCAAATCGCGGGCGTTTTTCTTGCCGCTCGGTTTTCAAACGGTCCAATAACGATGAATAATATTCACCTGTAATAGTTTTACCCTTTTCCAGATAGTCGATGAGGATTATCCCTTGCGAATCCCAAAAGACAGTCGCCATAACCTTTCCGGCCGAAGGAACGGTCTTCGCCTTTTTTGGTGCAGATTCTCCCTTGGTAACCCATTGTTTAGATTGTCGTTTGGTCTCAGGAGTATAGTAATGTATCCATGTTTCATCCACAGTGACGAAACGACGCTTAAAGTCCTCCGGATTCTTCTGGTACAGCTGCAAACCATCCTTGCAACACTTCACACGATTCCGTTTTTGGTCAAGCGTGAGCAATCACGGCACCCATCTTGCGGATAGCTTGCTCATGTCCAAATGTTTATGCAAAATATTTACCCGTTCAGTCAAGATGCCCACAACACTAGCAATCTCACGCACCTTAACTCTTCTGTCATCCATCACCATATCATGGATTTGATCAATGATTTCTGGAGTCGTAACCTCCACAGGCCGTCCAGAACGTTCAGCGTCACTTGTGCCCATATGACCAGTCCGAAAATTTTGAAACCACTTATAAACTGTTCTAATCGAAGGTGCAGAGTCACCATAATGTTTATCAAGCTTCTCTTTAGTCTCCTGAGACGTTTTGCCTTTCATAAAGTAATGTTTAATCACCACACAAAATTCTTTTTCGTCCATTTCTTGAAAATCACTCGACTTCCTTGATTCACACGAATGCCAAACACAAAGAAATAGACCAATATGGCTGAAACTTGGTGTGCGTTCATTCAAGAGATGCTACTAACTAAACATGACCTCGATACGCGCCAGTGGTGCCATCTCTCGGACTTTGCACGGACTTTTCAAACCAGCCTCGTAAAAATTGTTACTTTAATGAAGACTGAATTTAGTCATTATGTAGTGTCTATTTTTCGAAGGCCGATTATTTTTTAGATACTTATAGTGTGTTAAGTAAATGAATGTGATACAAAGTGCCGTGTTGATTATAAATATAGTTTATCTAATTAAGAAATTAGTTAAACACTTAAATCTTTAATGTTATAAGTAATGTAAAGTGTTATGTTGGTTGGGAAAATAACAAAATTAAAACTCAAATATGTATCAAAATTTACTTTATTTTTACTGTTACTACCTATCCCATGCCTGGTACATCTAGCTCCAAAGACGGGGCAAGTTGCACCAACGGTCTTTTTTTTTAGAAAATGTCTGGTGCGAAGTATATATTAACAATTTTGATCTTATTCCTTTACAGTATAATAGAGGAACAGTTAGGCTATCAACGGATGCTCTTTTAAGGATAAAACAGCAAATAGATATTAAATTACATTATTTTTTCTAAAAATTGTTACAACAAGCCCCTCGCTCTCCTACTCGTAGAATAGACCCAAGTCACTAACCGTTTAAAGATATTCCAAGAAATCAAGCTGACTGGCGAGTAAGCAATTGTATAGCGGATTGAGTAAAACTTCGACTAATGCCTTAACGACCGATCACAAAGATCTAAAATTGTTGGGATAGGCAGGAATCTTGTTTCTAAACACCGGGGTTTATTACTATTGCTAATATTTTATTTCTGTCTCTTCCTCCTCTTTCTTCAAAAATTCCATCAAATATTTCACCCTGCTGCTGGGGTAGCTATGATGGGTCATAATAGGGTTAGCGCAAAACTCGTTGAGTACAAAAAAAGGTGTTTGGTATAGTAATATATGTAATGTCAATGTCTGTAATGCTATTGCGCCAAACATTCTAAAATCCCAGAGTGAAGGACCAATACTTTCTGACATGATGATTTCATCAAAAACTTGGGAAATGTGGAATGTGGAGTGATTTTTTTGAGGATACTCTGTTGTCACTTCACAGTTCTATCCATATAATCTTGCTTTTAAGATATACATGATTAGCATTATATGTCTATCCATAGATATTTATGATTTATATTTGCTCATTAATGTAACTAAAATGAAGGCCAAATCTCTATTATACGAATAAATGACATCCATCTTGTCCTTCTTCTCTCGAATCAATATTACCAAAGATATAAAGTACTATATATGTACTAAATTTGAAATTGAAATACTATTTCGTCAGAGAGTTATCATAGTAACAGATCAATGGACAAATTGAGACCCAGATTTACGGACCAACAGAATGATGAAGTTATTTCTAGAAGTAAAATAATGAAAGTCATTTTTTTAAGTCAATTTATAATCATCTCCCTTTCCATAACACGATATATGCAAAGCAACCTCTCCAAATTCATTCCCCATGCATTTAGTTCATTATATCTTTGATTATAAATATTATTGCTTCCACTCATAATAATATTTGACTCTCAGCCCTCTCACTCCCTGCCCTGAAGCGACATTATGTAGGTATTATTATACTTTTATGGATCTAGCACACGTGCTACAGGGAAGTCCCTAAAGCGCTTCAGGAGCGGGGTGTGTGCGGAATTTTGTT
This sequence comes from Pachyrhynchus sulphureomaculatus, assembly GCA_019049505.1. NCBI lineage: Eukaryota > Metazoa > Arthropoda > Insecta > Coleoptera > Curculionidae > Pachyrhynchus > Pachyrhynchus sulphureomaculatus. Next base: position 216,519,238 of record CM032446.1, read on the forward strand.
ATAGCAACGCATGGTGTGTTCGTTGATTCCTGTAGTGCAGGGGTCGGCAACCTGTGGCACGCATGCCATCTCTGGCACGACAAGCAATTTTTGACATGTTTCGAAATTAAGTAAATAATCGAAGACAGTATTACTTTAACGATACAAACAAAAACGATATATTATATAGGTCACTAGGTATTATTACCAAAAACTACAAAATATATATTTTGTAATTTATAATTTTACTAGATGCGTTGGTTTGGCTTTAATTTCGGCAAGTATTAAAGACGGCAAGCCACAAAATATAAGCCTAGGCAAAAACACAAATAAACGTCCTCAATTCAGATCAAAAGAGCCGCTATAAGGCGGTTTTTGTTTGACTTGACTTCAATCGTTCCGACGCGCGCGCCGCAAGTCTTTTTATATTGCCGAACTTTAGTTTCTGTTAGATTTAACTTCTAGGCGACTCTTTGATTGCAATGGGCGCGTTGTAGATAATAATTTTTGTTCTAAGAAATTTAATAAACGTAATTATTGGAATTTTCTGGTAACATTATTTTTCTATATATAGCAAGCGGCTACACGTTTGGATCATTTAGTATAGAAGTAACATCCGTTCCAGTCAATAGTAGTCGAAAAGTTTAAAAATTAAAATTACGTTGCGTTATGGCCGCGAAAAAACAGAAGGTAGACGTTCGATCATTTCAAACTTCATGGACAATATATTACGGTTTTGTACAGCAAAACGATCGGGCCATTGTCGGGAAAGCGTAGTTTTCCGGACATCTAGTGTTCAACGACATTTCCAGATTAAACATGAATCGTCATTTAAAGATAACGCTGATAAAAGGGAGGCAATACAAAGAGCAAGTAAACAATACGAGAAACAGTAAACATTCTTTAGCAAAGTTTTTCAAGGAAAAAATCAGGTAACTGAATGCAGTTTCAAAATTGCACAATCGTGTGCACAAAAGGGTAGGCCGTTCACTGACGGAGAATTTATGAAGCAAACGTTTTTGAGTACTGGCGAGATTTTATTCGACGACTTGCCCAATAAGGATATTGGCCAGGATTAGGGATATACCGGCATCAGCGCGGACCATCGAGAGACGAATTACCGAAATGACACAAAATGTCCAAAAACAGCAGAGAGACGCTAGTTTTGTATTTAGTGTAGCATTGGATGAAAGTGTCGATATTAATGACATTGCCCGTCTGGCAATCGTTGCGCGATACTTCGATGATGGCAGTGTGTATGAAGAGCTGATTTGTCTGCTCCCATTGCAGTGAACTACAAGAGGAGAGGGTATATTTTCAGAATTTGTTAAACATTTGAAAAGCGGAACATTGATTTAAATAAAATTTTTTGCGTAACGACAGATGGCGCTCCTGCTATGATTGGGAGACATAAAGGATTTGTTTCCCTTCTTATTGAACGCATGGGTCGATCAGTTTTGAATTTTCATTGCATAATTCACCAAGAGAGATTGTGCGCTAAAATCTCCGCTGGAAGTTTAAAATCCGTGATGGATAGGGTGGTTAAAATAGTTAACTACATTGTCGGTCATTCTTCACTGATCCATAGACAATTTAAGGCGTTTCTGCAGGAATTAGAAAGTGCATATTCAGATATACCATTGCACAATAATGTGCGCTGGCTCAGCGGTGGTAAAGTACTCTCTAGATTTGTGCAATGTCTGGGCGAAATTAAATCGTTCTTGTTAGAAAAAAATCAAGTTGATGCTTATCCTGAACTAGAAGATAAGAACTGGATCTGTATGTTAATGTTTCTTACTGATATTACAAACCATCTCAGTGAACTCAACTTAACGTTACAAGGTTCAGGCAAAACAGTTCTGGATTTATACGAATCCTGGAAATCATTCAAATTAAAAATAGTTTTATTTATCAGCGATATTACTACAAACACATATAAATATTTTCCAAATTTAAAAACTTATATATCCAGTGTCGACGATGGTTCACTAATACACGAAATTCTTAAATATATGACTAATTTAAAAGAGGAGTTTATCGAGAGGGGTCAGGATTTTAATAAACATCCTATGTTCGCTTTTTTAATCAAACCAGATTTAATGGATTTTTCCAGCAGTTGCTTTGACATATCTCTTTTCTCATGGGTGGATATTAATGATTTTGATCTTCAATACATTGAATTTAAAAGCTCCGAGTTATGGAACACGAAATTTGTAGAATTAAGAAGGGTATTAGAAGGTGACTGCCAGAACCATTCAAACGAGATACTCAGTTGTTGGATGAGTTTACCAGAGAAATTTATTTGTCTTAAGAAAGTAGCGTTTGCCATGCTTACAGCTTTCGGATCATCTGTGAACAACTTTTTTCCCATATGAGAGTGATTTTAAACCCGTACCGAAGCAGGCTGACAACAGACAACTCGGAAGCATGTGTGACACTGAAAATGACCAGACATGAACCGGATATAAGAAAACTCTCTAAAGAACTTCAAGCACAGGGTTCACACTAGGTTCTAGGACTAGTATAATAAAATTATTTGTTAAGTGTTAAAATCTTTTGTAATTAAACCTTCTAAAAGCAATATTTTAAGTTAATTTAAGTTAATTTTTGTTAATTTTAGTTGTAGTAAGTACCTATGTCGGCACGCAAAATGTATGGATGAAAACTGGCACCCCTTAGTTAAAAGGTTGCCGACCCCTGCTGTAGTGCAACTCATGCATTGCTTTGATTTTCCCGCCTTGGTGGGTGTCGGCTTAAATATTCAATATGTGCGTATTTCTTTTGGAAGTTATCGTGCCAACAGGCAAACAGACCGACAGACAAACAGGACGTCGGAAAGTAAAGACCATTATTCCTGACCTAGGTACCCTAAAATGTAAAGAAAGAAAAGACTTTTTTTCACAAAAGGAGGATCTCCTTTAGTAATAAAAGTAAAAATTAAATTGACTAAAGCGCTCTTGAACTACAATTACTTAAAATGATAACAAAAATTTATTTTCACTAAAGTATAATCATTTATATTGAATTACTCTGTTTCTATTTTTGGACTAATAATTTCGCTTGTAATTATGAATACGGTAATTATTGCTTAATCTGTTCTAATTATGATTTATAAAATTTTGTAGTAAAGCTAACAATATACCAGGTGAGACACTAAAAGTAATATTTACACTTAGCCAGGATGAATTCAGTTTTTTTTTATTAGGTCGAAACGAAAAGAATGGCTTATTTTTCAAAAGTTGCTCAGATCTCTCAGATGCAAATGGTAAAAAACGCCTCTGCTTATCGTAGAACAACGCAATAATATGTTTTTAAAGTAAAATCTGTTTTTCTTTTCTAACGTTTGGATAGTATTAGTTCTATATTTCGTACTACATATGTTCAAATTGAATCGTTTCTCAAAAAAGTTTTATTTCATCTTAATGAAATAAAGTAGATTTCTAAAAATTTGAGTTAAGAGGTAGTTTTACGAGATAACAAACTGAATGCATTAAATAAATTAGAAAGTGACGATACTATTACTTCTTACTGTTAATACCTCATGCTTCTATTACTTCCAAGAATGGAGCATTTTAAAATCGGGCAGCTACTTCATTTATATTAAAGCAAGATATTTTCAGTCAAGCAACTTTGTATTTGGTTATTCGAAAAGTTACTTATGTTTAAACCAGACAAAATTGTTTACTTATAATAGAGAACATAATATTCTTCAACGAAATAAAAAAATTAGTTAGTAAAAATTAAAATAAAAATTACATAACATATCACGCTTTATTGCCTTTACATGTTGCATTTGGCATTACAGGTGATGGGATCAAACCTGTGGATATTAAATAGTCGGTATCTACTTGTAAGGGACTACCAAGAGTTTTATGGCGAGGATTAAAAAAAATGTTCAGTGAAAGTGGTGTACAGGAAATAAAACCATTTAAGAGCTTATACAAGAATTGAGCATCACCAAAACATCTGAACTTTGTTCAAGCTAGGAAGTTCCACCACTAGTTTGGTCTGGGTCCTTGTTAAACATAGGACGTCAGTTGCTAGTTTCTTTGAGAGACCGCTATAGCTACCAATCTTATATTTTATTGCTACCAATCTTGCTAATTTGTCCGCTTTCTTATTATCTTTTATCTCCGAATATCCTGGGAGCCATAATGGTTCACGCATGTTGTTCTTGGAGGATAACGCTGGATATTGTTCACTGCTATATCCTCAGCACAGTCCTGGGCGTAAAAGCCCTATGAATTTACTCAAGTCAGCACCTCATCCACCACTAAGTTCCAGAGAAGTAGCGATAACATTACTCAATGTTGGCACCCTTACATCATCTCTATTTCTAGGGTGTCTCTATGTAGCTTGGTTTTTATTTACAGATATAAAAGCATGTTGTTTATCCACCTGATTGTGGTTGCCGTAATCAGTGAGACGAAAAATGTGTTGTCAAAAGCCCCCTGTATGTCAATGAAGGCGCCCAGGACAACCCCCTTATGGTACAGCGATGAATAAACTTTTCTATCAGGTTATGTAAAGCTGTGTCACATAATTTCTATGATTGGTAGGCGTATGGGTGCTTATGTGGAGGGTTTTTTTTAGAAAAAAAAAGATATTAAAATTTAAGAGTGCTAGGCGAAAATGGCTTACCCCACACACCCCAGGATAATTAACCCTAGTTCTAGCAAACTACTAATATGTCCACGTAAGATAAGTTGGCTGGCGAATAGTACATCCAAGTTATGAATTTCTTACACCAGCTCAATGAATGCACCACTTAAACTGTAATGATTATCGTCAATATTACGCTTTTTACTAAACGACATTCGACGACCCTCTTTTACATTTAGATTCAAGTCACTTACTTCTGATCCACGACACACCCTTTCTACGATCCCAGTCTTGCTGTATGTCTTCAGGTCCTTGATAAACATAAGGCACTCGAAATAAGTTATTACATTCCCAACGTCATTAATGAATAAAGTAAAGAAGGGGAGAAACATGTGGTACTTCAGAATATATATGCAATTGTTTGGAAATATAAGCTGACCTGTAAAGACACTGACCATGACCAATCATAAAAACCTTCTATTTACTTAAGTACATGAGTCATAAGGTCTGAAACTTATGCTTAACTCGGTCAAGCTCATTCGTATACATAGCGTCAACTTGCACTCCTCCTCATAAAAATCGTTTTGTTTATTTATAACCACCTTCTTGCATAGCAATGATAATTGACCTGCGATAGGTTTATTGATGAGTTTTGGTGTAGCTGACTGAATACAGATAGTTCTTAGAAAATATTGTCGAACAGCTGATCTTCCATTATTGAGAAACATTGCGAGTTTTCATTGACAGAACAAAGATATGCAATGATTTTTTCAGGATAAATAAAAAAGCTGAAAGAATACTATCGAACAGTGGCAAAAAATTATCCTTAGCTGATTAATATCTTTAAAAATACTAACCAGCGAAATTTGATACTGTTCACATGTATTCCGTTATTTACATTATTAGCAGAGTGTTGCATTTTTCCCTCGCAACTTTCAAATAATTCTACGAAACCGCTACCTTAGAAAATGAATTCCATAAATCACACTGTCTGGATCAGAACTAGACCTTGTAAAGCCATCAGCGTATTTAAAGAAAAACTGGATTAACTCTAAAGTCATTATTTAGGATTGTCAAATATTCTTCCAACTGATTGCGGACGATCTATTAAACCAAATAGAAAACTCTCAGTAAGAGGCGAATCATCCACTTTACTTTTAAGTTTTGTGTATTATTGTTCTATGTACAAGATTTTTTGAATTTTCTGAACAATTTCGTGGTATAATTTTTTGAAATACACTAAAATTTGATGAAATGGTAGTCATCGCTAATAAATTATCTTTTTCATTTTCAAGTTATGGTATAAAACTGAAACTTTTAGAGCGCCTCTCGTATCACGATAACCTTCAAACTTGGTAATGAATTAAAAACTGATTGTCATGAAGAGAGGCATTTTTGTAGTAGAATTCAGTGGTGTAGACAGATTATTTTCTAGCAGCTATACTTGAACGCCTGTATTAATTTAGAGTGTCCTAATCATTACACAGGTTCTCTTTCGAAATGAAAAAATTACTAAGCTTGGTGAGATAATTTGCAGGTCCTCAGGTGATAAGGTCTTTTTATCAAAATTAAAAAACCTGATTGTGTTGGCTGCCAGCAATTCGCATATCACGTGTTTAACCATTTCATCATATTTTATGCCTCGCCAGCATTGAGCTGTTTGATTAAGCCCCAGCTTATGCACGTGATACCTTCTCCTAAAATGGTCAGTATGCAGACCCACTCAAGCTTTTAGCTTTAGACTTCCTGCTGTCTGCGGATATTCGTCTGAGTAGCCGATGTCCGAGCGTTCAAAGTAAATGAAGAGATACTGTCATCTGCAAAGCTGTAGATTGGATTCTCGGTCTTTTTCAGCAGATCGTTAATATAAATGAGAAAAAGAGTAGGAGACAATATGGAGCCTTGGGGTACACCGGCGTTGATAGTGAAAGTGTTAGAAAGAAATCCGTCGACTGCCACTCGTAAAGAACGCCTCTGAGGAAACATGAGAGCCACAAACAGAACTTTTCAGACATACCATAAGAACGTAGCTTAGCCAACAGCCCATCGTGCCAAACACGGTCGATTGCCTTGGATATGTTAAGAGCGACCGCTCGAGATTCTCCAAAGTGTTCAATTGCGTTGTTCCAAACATGTGTTACATAAGTCAGAAGATCACCTGTGGATCTATTTTTACGAAAGCCATATTGGTGATCGGTAATAATGTTGAATTCTTCAAGATATTTTCGAAGATGCTGATTGATAGCCTTTTCCACTTTCTATGTTATTAAAAGTAGTGCGATTGGTCGGTAGTTATTTGGCAAGATCTTCTTGCCTTTTTTAGGTATCGGCTGAACTTTGGCACGTCTCAAGCAGGAAGGAAATATTCCCTTTCTGTAGGATAGGTTGAAAAGTCTACAGAAAACTAGTTTTAGTTCCCTCGCACAGTTCTTGAGAACTATGGCAGATATTCCGTCAGCGCCAGCTTTTTGGTGTCTAGCTTCACCAAAATACGTTTTATGATACGCTGTCTGAAGACAATATCGGACATCCTTGACTGCACTATGGGAATAGTAGGTGGTGTTTTTTCCTTGGAAATCGACAGTAGAATGTGAAGCAAAAAGTTCAGCCAACAAGTTCGCTTTCTCAACAGGTGTCGTTGCAATAGAATTATCTGGCCGTGTGAGTGTTGGTATGGTGGATTTGGCGAAATTTTGACTAACTGCCTTAGCGACTGACCAAAAGGACCTGGAATTGTTGGGACAAGCGAGAAGTTTGTTTCTAATCCGTTGATTGTGTGCCTCCTTGGTTTTGTTTTATGGAAGATACTCTAGAATTTTTTCAAACTTTTTTAATCAGTACTTCTCGAGATAAGAGGGGTAGAAAGTAATTTTTGGCGGCTTTTTAAAAATATTACAGAGAAAAATTTGCGAGAATAAAAGAAAGGAAATTGCATTATATATATTTTTGGACTTATACTTACACAAGCTTTCATTTGACACCCCACTCGATGACCTAGTAATTTTTTTTCACACCCCCCAAAACTAACCCTTAGGTCAAAATTTAACTTTCAAAACTAGGCGGCTCTGATTAGGTCATCAATTCCTATATTTGTGCCAAATTTCAACTTTCTATGTTAGATAGTCTCGGAGAAAATCGGATGTGACAGAGAGACAAACAGACACCGAAATGATCCTATAAGTGTTCCCTACGGAACACTAAAAACACTAAATTATTTTAGGTTACGCTGCTCTCCTGATAAATTATTGATTTATTAAATATTTTTGATTGTTGTGTTACGAGCATTAACATATAAAAATATCTGTGCTCTTTTGATACCCTCAATTTGGGCTTGCACCACCCTTTCATCAAGTTCCAAACATTCCAGACTTTCGAAAAAATACTACTAAATTAGTGTGCTTATCAAAAATACTCTTTTTTTTCGAATTTAATCATATGTCTGTGTATATTAATGTTTAACGATACAATATTCGCCACTGTTCAACTGTTAATTCTTGTCTAGTCAATCCAAACTGCAACAACAATGATGCTGTATGATTTTCAACAGGTGCGTATTAAGGTTTGCACTATACACTTAAATAAATTATTAAGAAATATTCTAATTTATTATGATACTTTTACAGCGTGATTATTCCAGGAAGATTTACATCTCTCGCCTGTTGTATTTTTTGTTGTGTTAAATACAGTAATAGGATACCTTAAATTCTACAATGGGTAATTTTTTGTTAAGAGATCTGCAGACATTTGTTAAATAAATACATTACATCCTCATTACATTTTTTATTTTAGTGAAATTCGGGAAGGTTTAAAAAATACAAAAATCATTAAAAAGAGAAAGTTTTAAAGAATTGGCTAGTCAATAAAAAATAAAAGAAAAGGAAGAAAAGGACCTTGCCCCGATATACAGGAATTCTGAGCCATACGTGTTTACACTTAAAATGTATATTTGTAAATATAGCGTACAATAATATTTCTTAATAAAAACGAAGCAATTACATAAAAGCAGTTTGATCAAAAAACAATTGCTATATGGGATGAATGCACCTAGCATCTTCCTCTGTAAAGTCTTTCAATATAAAATGGACTCTTGTTTTAGCGGAGCTGTTTAATTTTGGATGGCTTTGGGTATACAAATGCAGAACAAATTATTTGTGTGTGTATTCCGGAAAATAACAGCTCATATCAACCCTCATTCAATATGATTGTTATATTTTTCCTTGTTGCTATAAATAATATCAAAGCCAAGCTAAAGGATTATTTCACCAAATTTCACAATAGTTGACGTATTCATCCTTCAACAACTGATATGAACATCACAAAATTTTTAGCACTTGAGATGCGTTATTTTCGTAACATTAATGAATATTCCTTAATTAATTTATTTTAAAATAATATTTTTCAGTAATACTAATAGTCCAGTCGCCAGGGGTTTTGAGCTTTTATTAAATGTTAACAGGCTGCAGTTTGGCACACAGGTGGTTTTTTGGACGCAGAGTAAGAAAAAAAGTTTGCTAAAGTCTGATGTACGCTAAGCCCAGAAAATTCAAAATCAAATAAAAAATTCGGTTTTTGGGTAATATTTCGAAAACTAAACAAGATGTTGAAAACCTAATAGCACCACGTGAAAGAGCAGAAAATTCTACAAAAAAGTAGTACATAGATTTTTTTCCAAATTTTTTTTTTAATAGCGTGAGAATTTATTAAAAATTCGGATATGTGATTCAAAAAGTGTTGCGCTCGAATGTTAATTGATATTACTTGTTTTCAGAGTGTAAAAAGAAAAAATAGAAAAAACCGTTCTAGTGCAAGTTGAACTTGCGCAATTAGTGTTCCGTACGTTGATTGCTTTTAAAGTAAAAAATGTGGTAACGGAAGTATAAAATGATCAGTGACTTCACAAAATACACCCCAAATGAGTTTTCAACAAAGTTTATTTCCAATCTTTACTGGAAGTTGATTACCTTGAAATTTCTGTTTTTTTATAAACCAGATAAATTATTAAAGGTAATGCAGTCGTGATAATTTTCGTTCAATCTACACCCCGTAGAGAAAATTCCAGAATTTTTTCAAAATTTTTTGATAAGTACTTTTCGAGATAAGCGATTTTTCGCGATTTTTTAAAAATAAATATAAAGAAAAGTGCGCGCAAGTATAACATTATATATATATTTTTTACTGGTGTTTTCACAAGATTTCATTTGACATCACACTCGATTACCTAGTAAAAAAATTTTTTTTTCACTTCCGATTTCACCCCCCAAAACTAACCCCTTAAGTCAAAATTTAACTTTCAAAACTACATGGCTCTGATGAGCCCATCAATTCCTATATTATTACCAAATTTCAACTTTCTTTGACAAATAGTTTCGGAGAAAATCGGGTGTGACAGACAGACGGACAAACAGACGGACAGACACCGAAGTGATCCTATAAGTGTTCCGTACGGATCACTAAAAGTTTTAAAATATGAAAATTTGCCTCCTGTAGGGTGCCGCCACATTTTTACGTTCAAAGCAGTACGAAATGGTCAAAAAAAATCGGATAATTCTTTTTTTAGTTACAGCTAAAAGTATATCATGTATATTAGAAAATCATTAAAAACTTTTAAAAAATTTCTTTTCTTTTGTAATTTTGCTATTAAATGTATTTTTTGCTTATTATTAATAATACTTAAAAAGAAAAAAAATATTTAAAGGTAGGAAATGAAAGATAAAAGTCTAAGTTTTAAGTGTAAGATATTTATATTTCATTTAAATATCCAGAAAAAATTAAATGAATTACATACTCTCTGACAGTTATATTGTGTTCGCCATTTTGAATTTTTCAAATCTGTCATCGACTCCCCGAGAAACACCTTAATAGCCAATTTTAAAATATTTAACAGTATACAGAAACGTTAATTCAATCATAAATGGGGTTGGAAGCACAATTCCCACTACAACTGAAGGGGTTAAACTAGCTATTTTATTTTAAATATATTTTTTTAAAAAATTACAGTAAAACTAAAAAAAATATTCTATATACAGTTTTTTGTAAAATCTCTTGTTCTTTCACGAGGTGCTATTATTTTTCGATATCTTCTTTATTTTTAGAGATATATATTTGCGAAAAACTGAATTTTTTATTTTATTTTCGATTTCATAGGCTTAGCATACTTTTGAGCAGCAAACTTTTTTTTATCGTATTTTATGTCCAAAAGAACCTGTATGCCAAACGCAACCTGTTACCATTTAATGAGAGCTTTTCGTCAACATTTGCCTCTGACTACTGGGCTATAAGTTAATATAAGGAACAGGGATGAGTAAATTTTTGCAATATAAGAATTACAGTACGAAAATTTATCTGATAACGATATTTTCATTTGTGATGCTTCCATTGTTACAATGAACTGATATTATTACGAGGGTTGAATGATAAGTACCTAGCACAGCGCTAGTACTATTTAAAAAAAATTATATTTTTTCTTAGACCTAACCTTTTGCAAGAATCCTGTGTAATTTTTAAACCGCTGCATGATTTAATTTGTTAGGTGGCAGCCATTTACATAGAACAACTTTTGTGATTATACAATAATGGAAAAAATTGAATATCGAGCATTGAAAAATTATTTGTTTTTGAAGAAGAAAATGAATGATGAAGTAAAAGCGGAACTTAGCGAAGTTTATGGGGACTCTGCATCTTCCTTACTGGCCATAAAATGATAAACAGCTGAATTCAAAAGCGGCTGTATAAGTATTTTTGATAAAGAACATCCGGGTCGTCCAACTGAGGTCAGCATATCAGAAATTATTGAAAAAATCCACAATATAGTGATAAATGAACGAAGAGTGTAAGTGAGTGAGACTGTGGACATCTCAAGTGGAGGGATACAGGCTACAAAAACCCAGGCGGCAGTTTTTTCTAAAAAAGTTGACGTTGCTGAACCCGACATAATTATGTCAGGGCACTCCATTCCCCTAGCATCGTCGCTCAATTTGTTGGGCGTTAGTTTGGGAGCAAATATGTCCTGGCATGAACATGTTGCAGGCACAACAAGGAGAGCTTCTTAAAAGTTGGGAATATTATTTCGAACCAGGAAGCTTTACACCCCACAACAACTGTTAATTTTTTACAAAGCTCAAATTCGACCAACTATGGAATACTGCTCTCATGTTTGGGGATCCGCTTCCAAACATACACTGCATTTGTTGGATTCTGTTCAGAGAAGAGCTGTCCGTCTGATTGGAGACCCGGAACTGACCGGCGGCTTTGATTCGCTGGAACATCGAAGAACGGTTGGCGACTTGAGTCTGTTCTACAAGTATTTTCATGGAAAGTGTCCGAAGGATGTAGCCCGCTTAATTCCTCCCAAAGGGGTGCATGTTAGAAATACACGTCGCGGTGGTGCTTCACATCCGTATGAGGTTCAGCTTGTTACTCCGTGTACAACGCTTTTCAAGCAGTCTTTTATATGGAGAACATCATCACTTTGGAATACTTTGCCCAGCGCTGAGTTTCCCACCGAGTACAATTTACAGCGATTCAAGAACAACGTGAATCGCCTTTTCCGCACACATGCCGCTCCTGGAGCGCTTTAGGGACTTCCCTGCAGCACGTGTGCTAGACCCATAAAAAAAAACAGAATATTTTAACTCATTTGGATATGAGAAAGCTTTGATGAGTGCCACGCTTGCCCACAACTGCTAATAACCACGCACTTGTGTTAACATAAAAAGAATGTTTGGCGATATCAAAGCACAATCGGAATTATTTTTGGGGTCGATTCATAACTGTTGTCGAAACATAGATTTATCACAACATCCGCATTTGGCGAAGAAAAAATTTTCTTTCATCAAGACAATGCACGCGTGCACATTTGTGTCATCATCATAGTAAAATTTAATGAGTCAGGATACGAATGGCTTCCGTATCCACCATATTCGTCAAATTTAGCCCCCAGCGATTATTTCCTATTTCCGAATATGAAAAAATGACAGAAAAAAATTTGATTCAAGCGACGAGGTAATTGCTGAAACAAACGCCTATTTGGAGGGTTGGAGAAATCGTGCTTTTTAGATGAGATACAAAAGACAGAAAAACGTTGAAATAAGTATTTCAAGCTAAAAGATACTATGTTGAAAACTAAAATAATTTTTACACATAAAAATATTTCTTTCTTGTCAAGGACAGGTACTTATCATACAACCCTCGTAGTAATTGACTTTTTAAAATTGATATACGTAACATTCGTATATAAAGGTTAGTATTTTCTGTTCGTTTATGTCATTACAGTAAAATTCTAGCACATGCAACTTTAAAAAATGGTGTTTTCCATAGATAAATATGTTGGAAAAGTTGCTGTAGTAACTGGTGCTTCGGCTGGCATAGGAGCTGCCATTGCAGAGGAGTTAGTAAAAAATGGTGTCGTTGTAAGTATATCAAGTTTGTTTTAAAATTAGTAGTTGCTATTTTAGAATTTAAATTCTAGACTACAAAGATTTTTCATTCATTGATTTTTATTTTAAAATATCAAATTTAAACCCAAAGCTCAATGCCAACCAAGAGTTAGATTTAACAAGATTCATAATTATACATATGCAAATTGTAATATTCATTTTTTCCTAGATTTTAAGGTCATGTTACGGCACTGTTTTTCTTTCTATAATTTATATTTTATTACATTTTTATATTTGATTAGGTAGTGATTTTAATTTTTGAGCAGTGTAACTTAAAACAGTGATTTAAATTTTCAGTGTAACTCAAACGTGTATAACGTGTTGCTGACTAAACGTATTTCGTTTGCGTCTGATTTTGCGTCCCGGAAGTGAGCCATTTTAAAGACCTCACTTTGAAGTAGGAAGAAGATATATAAACGGCCATTTGGAATTTTTAAAGCCTTTTTTCCTCCTGTATGCTGTAGTGGCTTTTTCCTCCGAGATACAGTAACGGTTTTTTCCTCCACCATGCCGTAGTGGCTTTATCCTTCCGTCATGCCGTAGTGCAGTAACGGCTTTTTTTTTTCTCAGTGAGAGAGTAGTGTTTTTTTTATCAAGCCGTAGTAGGCTTAGTCTTTCATCTTGCCATAGTGCAGTGGCTTTTTCTGTTCTAAAAATATTCTGCCCATCCTAACACATTTCGGGTCAAACAGTGATTAGCTACCAAAATGGGGATGGGAGAATGGCGGGTGAGACAATATCTGGATGAGAATCTCACCAGGATAGGCTAAGCTGTTTATGGAGAACCCACGAGGAGAGGCCAAGCAGTAAGTCAACATGTGTAATTCGCGCGAAGTCAATTTTACAAACTTTTAGATAGTATTTTTTGAAGCCTTACACACTTTTACACTTAAGATCAGTAATTCATAGAACTCTAGTTTAAATGTGTACCCTCTCATAGCCTAAGGGGCTTTAGTTAATGTAATTTTAAGAGTATAATAACTGCAAGATTTTTTATTTTGTTAATATACTTTTCTCTGTGTTAATGCAGCCTTTTACTGAACTACCCGCTCTTTCTTTCAGGACGCACAGGTTGTAATATATTTAATCCTATTTTAACAACTAAATAACTCTTCAGTATTTTTTCATTTTTTGAGCTGAAATTAGATTCCTTTTATTCTAAAATGAATGGTGCTCAAAAAAATAAACATTTCAACCAAGCTTTAAACAACTATAGAGACTATTTTCTAAAGAGGTACAAAAATTATCTCTTATCCACAATCTCTCCAAACAAAACAAGCTAGCTTATATATCTAATTTTTGATCTCTCAGTATTAATATCCACTCAATCCATTTTCGAAAATTAAGATATACATAAGGGGCAAATAACGGCTTCTATTTAATAAATAAAATATTTTTAAAAAATAAAGAAAGTTGAGGCTATACAAAATAGCGCCGCAAACGTGAGGCTATAAAATAGCCGCAAAGGAGACGTTATAAAATAATAATCAAAAAAACTCTCATTGTTCTATAAAATAGTCAACTGCTCTTGAAAAGTTTCTCTTCTCGCAGTTTCTGCTCTGATGTAAGGAGTTTAAGGATCCACCATGCAGAAACTTTTTTCATCACTAAGTCTTTATTCATAACATTAGAAATTAGCTTCTTTCGCAAGCACCGGGATCATTATTGATCGATCTGTCAACTGTAAATCTTTAGTAAGCCTAATGATTTCCTCAATTCTTGCCTCAACTTGTTTCATTGAAACGGTTTAAACCAGATTTTTACTTGAAAATAAGTAGGGTCGGAATTGTCATACATTCGGGGCATGATTCATGAATGAATTTTGGTCTATTTCCCTCTTTATTGAGAATTTTTAACAATGCGCAATTACTCTAACTCATCTTTTTGAAAAGAAAATGTAGGTCTACAACACTTTTCCTAGAATCAGTAAATTTTTAATTCGTAAGGAATTGTTGCCGAAATTTTTAGTAACTGGCGTACTAACATAAACTAACATTGTTAAAGTATATGCAAGGGAGGCTCATCTATTTTGAGGTCTTTTCAATATTACTAAATGCTTCGATCTAGCTGAAAATTAGTAGAAACTGTTATCTCTGTCTTACTTATATCTGTTCTGTCTCTCTATATGTTTGTCCCTAGTATATATCAAAACTGAACTAACCCAATTTAATTCAAATTTTAAACTTTCATTACGTATTCCTTCGAATATTAAAAATAATTTATAAAAATAGAAAATGTGATAAAATGGGGAACTATGGCAATTTTCTTAGGGACTTTGGCTTATCCAAACTAACTTGAACTAATTTTAAAACATATAGTTACTCAATCTTCAAAAATATTCATCCCCAGATAACGAACATAATTAGCAAATTTTTTGAAAATATGCGTGCGATGCAGTAACTTTCCAATCTGCAAAATCTAAAAAAAAAGATGTGAATGATGACTCATCATATTAGGGTGACGGTTATTTTTTAAAACCCAAAATATTTCTGAACTGGTAAAATTGTCCATTTCGTCCTGCTAGGAGACTCGTTGATGTGACTTTTTTAGCAGTGCGACTATTTAAAGCAGTACCCAAAGTGCTACCGGCTAAGGCTTGCTAAATTTTGACGCTACAAACATGTTTTTAGCACGCACCGTCACTTTTAAGTTGAAAATATCATGCATTTGGACGTATCCTGACACCTTCATGCCCAAACGTGGTCATATACGGAGCCGAATCAGCCCACGGGGACTGGCGCGATGTTACAGTACGGACTAGGTGCTCTTTCTTAATCCACGAATATCATGACATACTTGATATATCAGTCTGTACTATGTTATACGATACGTTGTACTAACAATAAAATTATTACATTTATAGGTTGCAGCATTAGCTAGAAGAAAAGAACGTTTAGAACAATATGCCAAAACGCTAAGTAGCGAAAAAGGCAAATATCATCCTTTTAAATGTGACCTTACCAAACAAGAGGAAATTCTCAGCGTTTTTAAAGAAATAGAAAAATTAGGACCTATCCATGTATTAATAAATAATGCTGGACTTTCTAGACATACTAATATTATTGATGGCGATATTGAAATGTGGAAAAGTATTCTAGGTATGGCAACAAATGCTTTTTTTCTTTTCGAATTTTAATTGTCTATTTTATTTTACAATCAGTATATTAATCAATATTGCTATTAATTGTTTTCAGAGTAGAAAAAAAAAACATTCACGGAAATTTTATGAATAAAATAAAAAAAAAAAACCCGTAGTACTACGAAACCAACCACATCCAAAATAATTAATGTTACAGTCTGTCAAGTAAAAACGTGGCCGCGGTAATTGATTTTTGGTAGATACGATTCTAGCGATTCAACAAAAAATTAGTAGAAGAAACCTTTGTCTACGACGCATTTTAGTAAAAGTATCAGTCGATTCCGAACTTTCGTCGAAATCACGTAAAATCCAAAATGAGTAACTTGTTTGTGCGTCACTTCAAGGCATTATGTCTTTGTTCCCATCCAAACGGGCCTAAAATGACACATTTCGCGGCTGATAGATATATTAACAAGTCGGTGTCGTTTGTGAAGAAGTTGGTAAATTATTTTAAAGAGATGAAAAACGTCGACGACTTGCCAAAATATGGCTCGGTAGGTAAAGTCAATCCGAAAGTCAAAAAACGAATCGTATCTTTTTTTGACGGGACTCGAAGTTGATATTGCGCCAAGGAGTGGCAGAATTAAGAAAATCGGGTTTGAATGTATCCCATGAGACCATTAGACAACATACTGATGCTTATGATGTCAAATTCCGAAGCACGTTGAAAAGACCTTTGCTGGGCGAAAATCAAGTCGCAAAGCAGCTCGGTTGGGCCCACGATAATATACTAGAGCGGCCCTCACAATCGCCGGACGTCAACCTTATTGAAAACGTTTGGTCTCTTATAAAGAGAAAGCTCAGAAGAAACACTCTGAGGACTTTGACATTTTCTCGCGTGATTCGAAGATTTGAAGATTTGGAGATTATCCAGAAAATCTCGTCGACAGCATGCCTCGAAGATGCCAGGCGATTATTGATGCAGAAGGTGATTAGATAACTTACTAAGGTGATTGTGCCGTTGTTAGCACACCAAAGAATACATTGATGGCAAAAAATGTTTTCGATACACATTTTTTCAAGAGTACGAGCGTTCACGTTCTTACTTGACAGACTGTACATAATATCACAAGTAAAATTGAACCAAGTCCAAGTCTCGACAGTTACTTATTATTGTCGTCATCTGTAGGCCATCTCAGAAGTTAAGATCGATGGAGAAAAGAGTACTTATTGCCATATCAGCATAACATGACAGTAGGATACAACAAATTATATTTCTTTGTTGTATCGTACCGTGATTTTCCGTTGATACAATAATAAGTACTCCGGGTTTTGTCCTTTTCTCTGTCGCTCCTAGCTTGACTAATGAGCCGTAATACTGCGAAACGCAACCCAAGGTGGGTCGGTAGAGGAAAAAACAATTAATAATTGCTAATATTTGTAATTTCTTCAATTTTGGTAGTTAATTTTAAATTTATTTATTGAAGATACACTCCGATTTATGCACTACGTCACCTATTGGATATTTTAATAACTGTATCCGCTTACGCGTCTATGCTGAAATAGTTCATCTGTTGGTCTTTTAATGTCTGGGCGTACAAGAGTATAAAAATAATGTTTATTGTCCAGAGTAATTTCATCATTTTTCATTTAAATATTCACGTCGTTGTTACCTACATGTTTCCTCATTGCTTTTTCCTTGTTTTCTGAATTTTTAAATTAAACGAGAGTGTTTTCTAAGCTATCTGCCCGGGCGTGAATATGACGCCAGACAAAAAAATTGCTTGGTCGTCAAGTTACTGTTGTTGATGAAATTTGCTACTAGTTCGTTTCATCTTGCATTATTTACGGTTTTTTTCTTCTGAAAAATCACTGAAAGTTATTTGGATGAGCGCGCAGTGATGAAGTTTCTCATTAAAGAGGAAAATGGACTAGCAGTTATTCATGAAAAAATGTCCAAGGTGTACGGAAATGATAACCCATTTCATTTTTAAATAAAATTTTGGTTTGAACAGTTTCGATAATGTCGAGACTTGATTCCAGTTCAGCCAGACCTGAAGAGACTATTTGGTTTGCTGAGGATTTGCTGCTGTTCCAATGCTTGTTGAAGAAATCCGAGTATCCGACATTACAGTTGAACAGAGAAGGTGAAAGTTGATGACGATGGTCTCTGAAGCTGCAAAGAAATTTGCTAATGGAATATATGGAAAAAAGATTTATAATTAATGGGAAGATTTACGGAAGCATGATCCAGGCAATTATAGAAAAGCTTCTGAATTCATGTAGAACCCTGCTATTGCACGACAACAGTACGGTCTACAAAATTCAAGCCATTACCGAAAACATCCATCTTATAGCCCGAATTTAACACTCTGTGACTTCTTTTTGTTCAAGCGTCTACAAAAGGATTTACGGGGCAGAAAATCTTCTACAAAATGTCACTGTAGTGTCGTTTCTTCTTGCGGAGCCAAGAAAATATTTTTTAATTAAAGAAAATAACTGGAGAAACGCTTGACTAAGTGTATTAGTGTACACGGTAGTTACGTGGAAACAAAATTTTTAGTGTTCCATACGGAACTTTGGAAAATGGGATAACATCGGTGTCTATCTATCCGTTATATTCGATTTTCTCTGAAACTATTTAACAAAGAGAGTTGAAATTTGGCATTAATATAGGAATTGATTATTCAATCAGGGCTGTATAGTTTTGAAAGTTAATTTTTCACTTAACAGGTTAGTATTCGGGGATCAAATTGGAAGTAAAAGTTTTTTTTTGTAGGGTCATCGAGTGGGATGTCAAATGAAAGCTTGTAAAAACACGAGTTTTAAAAATATATATCATGTAATATTCGCGTAAACTTTTCTTTATATACCGTATCTCTAAGAGTACTGAACGAAAATTTCGGTATATCTAGTGTAAAAAAAACTATTTGACTTGATAATATGCTGGAGATTTTTTTCTTGGAAAGTTGTGAATTGAACCGACACTAAGAGCTATTAAATATTAATACGTACTTGGTGTAATCAATACTATACTCATATACTTTTAAGTACATTACTGCTTTAAGCGTTTGGTCGATCACAGATAAAATAAATTTCCATGATTATAGGTGACCAACGGCCAGGTACCGAGACAAAATAATTTATGTGCTTATAATTGAACTAATATTTAGATGGTAAATATTTTGTTTTATACTTTTACTACAAAGATGTCTCGCGTTTTATATATTTTGCACCTGGCCGGTTTTTTTTATGCTCCGCAATTTTTCCTTCCTCAGAAAGGTACATAACTCAAAAAAACTGTTATTTTAATATAACTGTTCGAAATTAATTCTAGTAAATAAAATATTATGAATTAGGGTCATCAAGACATTAATTTTATCGTTTCATCAAAACTTATTACAAATTTTTAAAATAAACGTATTCTTTCAGATACGAATGTTTTGGGTGTAGCAATATGCTCAAGGGAGGCTATTCGTAATATGAAAGAAAACAATACTAAAGGGTATATTATTAACATTAATAGTATAGTTGGACATAAAGTTGTGGATTTTCCTGGAGAAAGCCTTTACCCGGCTAGTAAACACGCACTAAAAGCTTTAACTGAAACCTTGAGATTGGAAATCAACAGGAATAAATTGCCGATTAAAATTACGGTATGTATAAATTTTTGCCAGTCCGTCTAAATTAGGTCAGTTGTCTTACAAATGACTAATTTCTGATATCTTTTTACTTGGAAGATCAGGATTTTTCGTCTAAATGAACCAATATTTCTACTACCATAAAAAAATATTGACGTATTAAGTTCGTAAAGTGACGCTTTTGTCTTTGAAAATGTTTTTTAACGTTACGTTACACCGTGCGCAAAATATTTTGCGCTTAGTATGCAAGTTAGTTGGCCGACATGACCCAAAGTAAGATATTTAACTTAATAATTTCCTCGTTTTATTGTTTCATTTCTAAAATTGAGCAATAAATCAAGAAACATATAGAAAACAAAAATTTTTTTTTTGGTTGCTGTTACCTGCAACGTAATTAATTGTACCACCGCTACATGGACCAACATTTATTCCTGAACTTTCTAATATCTGAACTTGAAACTTCACAGTTTAGAATTTAATTTGAAGTTCTTATTTTATGAGCGGATAAATAGTCTACATATGCTTCAAAAGCAGTTATAGATTTACTTTTTCCATGGCGCTTCAATTCAGATATATTTCCTGTGTTTTTGGCTAACGTTCTCAGAAAGCGATGACTAGTACGAACTCTATAATATGGTAACTTCAGGTACCTTGGTGTTAACCTAGGTATTAAACTCATTTCAGTTTCGTTTATATATTTATTATTTTCATATTTCTAAAAAATACTTCGAACAGTTGTATAACTTTGACGAAATGTCGTATATTCTTGATAAAACTCTTATTCTCCTGTTAAAATTTTAGACTCTTTAACACAAATTTTAACTAACATTTCTTTCAAATATGAGATATATTTAGTAAACTTTATAATTTCCACATTTCTGTCCCAGCCAGTGTTGATTTTAGCATGGAATATATTGACAATTACTAGAAGATTTAACTGTCTTTTAGTATTCAGCCAAACATGCTAATTAAATATTCTCAGACACTTTTTTTGATTTATTTAAATCACACCATTCTTTGAATTGCTGATGTGTTATATTGCGGCTTGGATTTGTCCAATAGAAGATTTAAAATACCCAATTCGCAGTATCTACTTTATTTGGTGATGTGCCGCTAAACACATCACCACACTAAACAATCTCCATACAATCAGAAATATCTAGCAGCAAATCCAACTATTACGAGAGACAGTGTTTTCGATGAAATTTGAAGAAGAATCAAGCTTAAATGGTGCGGGATATTAAGTTAAATATTCAAAGATAAAGCCATCCCAAATATATAAAGGCCAAAGTTTACGACCAGTGCATCCTACTCGTAATTACATATGGCGCTGAAACTTGGACACTGAATAAAGCCGACATACAAAATCTAGCTCAGACCCAGAGAGCATACAAAATTCCAAAAACTAGACCACATATAACTTAAGAACATTGTTGACAAAAAATGTAATTACATTTTCTTATTTCACGTTTTAAAATAACAATTTTGCTCTATTTTGCCATTAACTAACTATCTTTTATAGTAGTTATATTAGCCCAAAAAGAACAGATCTTCTCTTAAGAACTTCTACTGTTTAGAAAATTAACTTATCTTTCTAAATAATGTCATTAACAGTTGTGCATCTTGTTCTAAACGTTGTATTATCTTCTGAGGAAAACCAAAATATAATCCTTTGTTTTCCTGGTAAATGGTATTACTTTATATGGGAGATAACCATGTTCTTGTAAAATGTTTTGAATCTTGTAAGGTGTTTTGCCAAGATCCTCAACAAAATCTGTTACAGAATCTTTTGGATTTTCTAAAATCTATATGTGCATATATATATATATATATATATATATATATATATATATATATATATATATATATATAGTAGAGCCCCGGTTATCCGAGGTAACGTGGGGGCACCCTCCTCGGATAACTGAAAACTCGGATAATCCGGATTTGTTTTTTATTCATTCAAAAAATAAACGCTAATACTTTAAACCGATGTATTAACGTTTTTTTTAACATATAAATAGATACATACATTATAAAACAGTGAAATAGGTATCTATGCGCTTCTGTTTCATATTGCATCTTCTTTTTCTCACTGCAATGTTTCTCCATCTATTAAGAAGAAGCAAATCCGCTGGGGTTGCCTCTGGTTGTTGTTCGATATACCTCAAAGCTTTTTCCAAAGAAGCAAAACCTTCTTGATGAGAGATCTTAGTGGGAGACTGTTCATCCACCGCCACTTTGTCATCGTCATCGTCATCTGATTTTTCGGTTTCCTGAAAGGCATTCGTTATTTCTTCAATACTCATTTCTTCTTTTAAATCATCTGCTGTAATCCATTCAACAACATCTTCTCTTGTCTCATTTTTGCAACCTTTTAATTTTTGCATCAATTCAAATAAACTTTTTTCTTTTTCTTCTATCTCGCTGTCAAAATTTGAACGGGACATTTCTCCATGGCTTCTCAATTTCAAAGCTAATTCATTTAATGGAGTATCATCTTCACTGTCATTATAGTCCTCAAAATCAATAACTTTTGACCAAGATTTTTGAATAGTGGTAGTACGCACAAAATTCCAAGCTTGCCTTACTCAGTAAATAACATTTTTCAGTGTAACCTTTCTCATCCCATTGATAATATCCTCCTTTTCTGTGTATTCTAACAGATGTTCAAGATATAAACGCCTATAATTTTTTTAATGTTTTCGAGGATACCTTGATCCATTGGTTGCATCATGCTGGTTACATTTGGAGGAAAAAATTTTATAACAATTTCGCCCACATGAAGTCCTTCTCCAGGGTGAGAGGAGGCATTATCCATTAACAAAATTGCTTTAATAGGAAGACGGTTTCTGTTCAAAAATTTAGTCACAGATGGCACGAACTCTTCTTCAAACCAGTTAGTAAATAAGGTCGCATCCATCCATGTGCTCTTCTGACTTTTGTAATAGACTGTTAGGGCTTTGGGTGAGATGTCTTTTAAAGCTCTTGGACGTGCAGACTTGCCAATCACCATCAGTGGGATTTTGTGCTTGCCAGATGCATTGGAACATACCATTATAGTTAATCTTTCCTTACTTCGTTTGTGCCCAGGAGCTGATTTTTCCTGTGGAAATGCCAATGTCTTGGTGGAAGCATTTTATAATTCAGACCAGTTTCGTCACAGTTCTAAATTTGATCACATGTGTATCCACAATCTTCGATTTGCTTTTTAAAGCTCTGCTTAAACTCTCAGAAAGTTTTTCACCACATACAGTCAGTTGTCGTACACCGTACCGTTTTTTTCCAACGATCAAGCCACCCAGAACTGGCGGTAAACTGATCTATCTCTGGGAATTGCCTACTAATCATTATTGCTTTCTGTTGTAAAATTGGACATGACAAAGGCACACCTTTTGATCTCTGTTGGTTAAACCACATGAATAAAGCTTCGTTAACCTTTTCATAGTCGCCGGTTTTTATCGATTTTCTTCCTGAGGACGGGGAGGCTTGATTTATACACCACTCTTCTATTTTTGTGCGGTTCCAATCTCCAACTGTTACCTCACCTACTCCATAATCTCGTGCAACAATTTTAATTGTCTCTCCTGCTTTAATTCTTCTGATGGCTTTTAATTTTTCTTCAATAGGAACGACGATTATTTTACGCTTGTTTTGCTCCATTATAATACGATAAACAAAAATTCAAACAAAGCAGTTCGTATTAATTACACTTAACTACCAGAACTCCAACCAAATAAATTATGTGAGTATACTCGTACTTCTTCGTAGTAAAAGCTATAACGCATTGCATTCACGCAAATTTACATGCTGAAAGAGTCCAAAAACATAAATAGAGGAAATCCTCACACGGACCAGGGGGATTCCCCGAAGGCCCCCGACGATTTTAAATGGAAATATGTACATACATATTTTAGAAGGTCGGTTAATACGCAGCATAGACGCGCGTACCTCGGATAATCAGGTTCTTAGATTGGCTCGGTTAATCCGGAGCTCGGATAAACGCGACTCGGTTAATCGGGGTTCTACTATATATATATATATATATATATATATATATATATATATATATATATATATATATATATATATATACATATGTATATATATATATATATATATATATATATATATATATATATATATATATATATATATATATATATACATATATGGTTTAAGAACAACTAAAAACGGACAAAAGTCCGTATTTCAGCAGTTTACCTACTATTCTCTTATTTGTCGAATTCATCCCGAGAGCGTTTCGCCATATGACGGCTTATCAGTCGGGCTAGGATCGACAGAATTTTACTGTACTGACAACCAATAATGATATAATATATAATGGTTCTATAAAATCGTAAAATCCATACAAAATGTTATATTCAAAAATAGATTATATTTCAGTTATATCAAAAACGCAAAGCATAATTTTTTCTATTTTGCTTATGTAAAAAAAATATTTAGAGAAACCTCTGTGTTTACCATTTTTACCTAACTCATTATACAAGCAAGATGAATGGATGATTATGATGGTTATAAAAACACTGTGTATTTTAATCTTACGCACAATTTTCAAAGTTGTTGTTTTGAGTAGACATTCATATTTTATGGATAGCTTAATAAGAATAAAAATTTATATAGAAATATTTATTTTAAAACTCACAATGAATTTTATGATACAAAATTTTACAATTTTTTTTTCTTTGAAACTTTTCTCTTACTTCGAAGTTATTTGACTTATTGTTATATATTGTCTAGAGTATAAGCCCTGGATCGGTTAGGACTGAATTTGGTGAAGCAAACTTTCCAGAGTTGTTAAAGGAACTGGGAGACACATACCTTAAAGATCTTCCTTTTTTGGAGTCTTCTGATATTGTTGATGCAGCTGTGTATGTTTTATCCACTCCTGACCATGTAAATGTAAGTAAATCTACTGTAATCTTATGTTACTTATACGAGGACGACTCAGGGTGGATTTTGGTATGATGAAACTGTTACGTTACTTTTTCGTTTTTCAAAATCTATATTAGTAAATAAGATAGAATAAAAAATATTGCATTTTTAGTTAATGTAATGAAGCTCGGTAAAGGCCCTTGCGGTACCAACTACAATAATTTTTACTGATGAGTACAAAATGAATGTTGGCTCGCTGCCCCTCAAAAATGCCGTTTTTTTTAAAATAACGTTCAAATTTTCAAAATTTTATATTTATCCCATTTTATCAACTTCTTCGTATATTTTCAAGGTAGTAAATCATTGTAAACTACGACCGGAAACATACAATTCTGCCATTTTCTATAATAGTGCTATAAACGAAACACTTTTGCCAAAGCTCTTAATACGTTTACTAAGATATTATACTGGTTGTGTTGCTAGGCTTCTCATGGTCGCATAATATTGTCAAAATCTTATTTTTTGACTTCAATACACTATAAAAGCAAGGACCTTCATAAGCTAACTCGGTCACTTTTTATAACTGAGGAGAGAGAACAAATATCAGGGACAAGTTCAAAGAAAATAATGCTGCTGAATAATTTGAGTTAGTTCTGACAATTTTTTTTAATAATTTATGGTCCAGTGCTGTTCATTTTATGGCTACACACCACATAAATGTTATGTCATACATATTTTATATACTCACATACATACCCAGATACATATTTACAGATTTGAATGTAAAATTTTTAGCTTGTGGTGCTGGTGTAAACAGTGGTCATTCTGAAAATAAAGAAGCTGAAAATAAAATATAATTATAATTAATAAGTGTTGACGTGACTTGGTAACTTGTTGGTAGGTGAATAATTAAAAAACACCTAGCTTTCTCAGCTCCAATCAGGTGAATCTACGTTCTCCACGTCGTCAATGTTCTCATTGAAATTTTCTTATCATTTTTAACGGTCTCTAAATCAATCAGAAGAACAGGAGAAGTTCTGCTACTTGAAAAAAACAGTTACTATTCACTTAGCAATCCGACTTGCACGTGCATACTTAAATACTTAAATTTTCAGTAGACTCATATTCAATTACATGATGAACAAGAAACGTTTGGGTTGAGTTCTTCAGTCTGATACCAGATCTATCTTGTTGAGTACTCTAATCATAGGATATGCTTTTCTAGTACAACTTGCGTTGGTGGGAGTATATTTAGTGTTTTTAGTTTTGGTTTTTCCACAGCACTGTACTTACCAATCAATATAATCCCAATGCAGATGCAAAGACATTATCGACGAAACCAAGAAGGCACACAATAAACGAATTAGAAATAAATTTCTTGCCTGCCTCAACAATTGTAGATCGTTTTCGTCAGTCGCTAAGGCCATTGGTCCCAATTTTACCAAATTCTATACCACCAAGCACATAATCAGATAACACTAATGCAAGGAACTCTTTGCTTCACATTCTACTGTCGATTTCTAAGGAAAAATACCACCCACTATTCCCATAGTGCAGGCCAGAATATCTGATATTGTCTTTAGACAGCGTAACATAAAACGTATTGAAATAAAGCCAGACATCAAAAAAGCTTCTGACGCCCATGAAATTCCTGCCACAGTACATAAAAAATGCGGAAGCTTAGTTCGCTTGCACATCATCATTCAAATTATTGGGCGTTAACTTAGAAGCAAATATATCTTAGTATCAACATGTCGCATGCATAGTAAAGAGAGGTTTTCAAAAGCTAGGTATACACACTGTACAAAGCTCAAAATCGTCCAACGATGGAATACTGCTTCCATGTTTGGAGCTTTACTGTCAAAAATACATTGCATTTTTAGGATTCTATTCAGAAGAGAGCTGTTTGCCTGATTGGAGACCAGAAACTTTGGTGTCTTGGAACATCGAAGAACGATTGGAGACTTGAGTCTACTCTACAAGTATTTCCATGGAGTGTGTTCGATGGATATAGCCCGTTTAATTCTTCCCAGAGCAGTGCATGCTATTAATACACGTCGCGCTAATGCATCAAGTCCGTATATTGTTCAGCTTGTTACTCCTCTTACAATACTTTTTAAGCAATCTTTTATATGCAGAACATCATCCTTTTGAAATGATTCGCCAAGTACTGTGTTTCTTAACGAGTACAACTTACAGCGATTTAAAACCAATGTGAATCGGTTTTTCTGCTCATGCTTTGCTCCTGTAGACTTTTAGGGATTTCCCTATAGTACGTGTGCTACGCCCATAAAAGAAGAACACTCCTTATTGGACATGCTCCGAGCATTTATAAAAGTTTTTCATTTACAACACTCTAATCTACAATGACGAATATAGGTTTCTGGTCACCCGTATGGAGTTGATAATTATTTTGTTACAGTCGTCATCTCAAAAGTATTTTTTAAAAAAAGTAAAATGTGACAAATAGAAAATTTTGAAAATTTGGCCACTAGTTCGCACAAATACCACAAGAGCCCTGATCGAATGTTTCTTTTGGAATTATCATCCAAAATTGGTCCCGTTACTATCAGGAATATGTGTACCAAGTTTTATTGCATTAGCATAAAGTGCAGTGTTCTAGTTAACTAGGACATGTGCCCTACGAACTAAGTATTATTCAGTCCAGTTTCGACTAAATATCTTTAGACTAAAGTACACGTTCTGTTTTTATTGACGCGAGAATAATTCAAACTATTTAGTTTTAAATAATAAGTTGTTTTTATCTGTAGTTGCTTTTTCTAGCTCTGTTAATTAGAAATAATAAAAATATAGCTTTAATTAAAAAAATCTCATAATCTATTTATCGGTGGGTTATTAGCATTCGAGTATATGAAAACTGACGAAATTTAGTAAAAGTGAAAGTCTATCTTTCAAAACTTTCAATCGATCATCTCTAGGAACACTAAAAAAAAACTGTCGAATTCCTTTTAGTGTGGGAAAATAGTAGATGCTTAATAGATTATTACTTCGCTCGAATAATATCGAAAGAAAGGTATGTTGCATACTATAATTTACTACCGTTTTTAGGTAAAGGAAATAATCATTCAACCAGTTGGAGAACGATTTTGAGGAAAACTATTTAAAGACACTCCAAAATATGCATTCTAAATTTTATAATATCTAATAAAGATATACATATTAACCCTGTTTTTTTTTGCTTTATTTAGTATATAAGGATCTGAAGGATCTTAGGCCCATAAGCATACTGCCAACGCTGTCGAAGGTCATTGAGAGAGTGATGGAGCGGCAAATGCGGGAGCATATTGAGCGGTACGGGCTCCTACCTGATTTCCGGTTAACCTGAACATAAAATCAGTATCAAAAACAAACAAACATCAGCTCTTTTTCAGCATCGTCTTGATACTGGTCACATCAATTTTGAGGGATCTAAACAAATAGCCTCGATTTCACATTATAAAACACGCATAGTTAGAGAAGCCTTGGAAATCGAAAAGAATGGACAGCTAAATAAGTGAGATGATGCGCGGAATATCTCCATTACATGGAAGGATCTACTAACTAAACCAAGGAATAACCAAAACATCAAGAAGGCAGCAGTCAGCACAGCGCCGGAACGCGTACTTACGACCCAGCCGGTAAACATCGATGCTCGGACGAACACTTCCGACCCCCTCCACTTACAATCTGCGTAGACGCCGACCTATAAAAGTTGGCGACCGCACGTCGGTTTCTCAGTTTGCTTCGAGCAGCAGCAGCAAGATCACAGTATCGAGTAGCAGCAGAAACGGGAGCACTTGAAAATGCCAAATGAGATTTTGGCGAAACGTCGTGTAAATTCATTGTTAGACTAACGGATTGAAACACGGAATTTTAATGTATTACATTCCACCATCAGTGAAAATCTTTATTGTAACATCTATATATATATATATATATATATATATATATATATATATATATATATATATATATATATATATACACATATGTATGTATGTAGTTTTGGAGTTTCGTAATTACATGTTTGGTATCGTTTGCTCACATTGAGTACTGTCAACCTGAAGAACGTCTCAACGCACCTACATGCAGATGACACGCAGATTTACATGTCATTTCGACCCGAACAAATTCTGGAGGCGAATGATAAACTTTCGAATGAGCTTGAGCATCTTCGAAAAGTTTCACTAAACCATTGTCTTGAATTGAATCCTAAAAAAAGTCAATTACTTTTATTTGGACGGGAGCAATGTAGGGGTCAATATCAGGATCTGATACATGTCAGCATAAATAATGACACAGTACAGGTTTCAAATGTTGGGATTATTGCTGGACGTTAATTTGAGATTCTCAGAACATATTAGCGGCTGTATCAGGAAAGCATTTGCAAATCTAAAACTTATTTTTAACCAACGACACCTTTTGAATGCCGCTCTGAAAAAATCCTTGTACGAATCATTGGTGCTGTCGCACTTTGCTTTCTGCGACACTGTGTATGGACCCTGTCTTGTGGAGCGGGATGTCAGACGTATACAGCGTATACAGAACTGTTGTGTGCGTCTAATTGGTGGCATAAGAAAGTATGAGAGGGGAGTGAGTGTTGCAATGAAAGAGATTGGGTGGCTAATTATGAGCGAAAGAAGGCATTTACATAGTTTGGTTCTATTTAATAAAATAATTTTCAAAAAAATTCCCAATTATTTGTATCAGAAAACTAAATTTAGATATGATGCTCATGCCTTAGATTTGAGGCATAAATTTACCATCACTCCTCCTTATCACAGAACAGCTTTATTTGAACGATTATTTAGGTATCAGATATCAATGTCTTACAATAAATTGCCTGCAGGCTTAAGACAATTAGAACCCACCGCGTTTAAACATAGGACACGCAACATGTTGATAACATTACCGTTCCGTGCATGATTTGCCTTCTGTTCTGATCCGGTCTCTTATGTCACCGTTGCGTCGAAATGTAGTATTACTGTGTTTTTGCCAAGTCTCAAACAACATTTGTCTCACAGTTATATTTATGTATTTGTTTTTATTTCATATATATAAATTTAGTTATTATTATTGAATCAACTGTATAGGTTAAATGAGGAAGCCTGGCTTCAATTTCGCCTTTTGTAATCTTACCTTGTAAATTACAATAAAGACATTATTATTATTACAAAAAGTTCTTCTTTCTCACATTTGATCAATGTGGTTCCATGTTTGGCTGACGGACCAAAACCAAGTCAGCACAAACGCTATTACCATTCCGTATTAAGGAATGACCTGACAATGTTACATGTTTTCAAAATCACTGACTTCTGAATGTTTCTGTGTATGTCTGTGTTGAGTCCTAATTGCACTAAATGTGGTGTGAATGTTATTGGTGTAAGGCCTGTGGCTGATATAATGAGGGGGACAATGATGACTTTTTCTTGTCTCCATAGCCTTTTTATTTCCGTTGCAAGGTCTGTGTATTTGGAAATTTTTTCTGTGTATTTCGTTTGGATGTTTGTGTCGTTGGGGACAGCTATGTCAATCAGATAGGTGACTTTTCCTTTTTTGTACTGAAAATTAATATCGGGTCTATTGGCGGAGACTGTTTTATCTGTATGGATACCGATGTCCCAGTAGAGCTTGTAATCTTCATTTCCAAGTATGGATGTTGGCGTGTATTTGTAGTAGGGATCTATGTTTTCTATGAGTTTGTATGTTGTGGCTAGTGCTTGGTGAACCACTTTGGCAGCTGAATCATGCCTGGCTGTGTACTCTGTTCTGGCCAATATTTTACATCCGCTCGTTATGTGTTCGATCGTTTCTTTCTGCTGGTGGCATTTCCTACATCTGTCCTCTGCAATAGTCGGGTCTTTGATGATATGCTTTTGGTATTTTCTGGTTAATATGACTTTATCCTGGATGGCAAGTAAGAAGCCTTCAGTCTCAGGGTCTTCAGTCCATCCTGTAACCAGGTGTATGATTGTTTTTTATTTACGTGGTCTTGTTCTATGTGGTATCTGTGTTTTCCGTGGAGTGTTTTCTCTCACACCACGTTTTCATCTTTTCCTGTTGTAATTGGGTGTGACTGTGTGTGTCTGCTGAGTGGTCTGCCCGGGCTAAGTCGAGAGGTGTGTAGTTTTTGTCTGCTTTCACTGTCGCTGTGTGGAGGCTGGTTTGCTTGCTGTGAAAGAATTTCCTAAGTGTTTGTATTTGTTTTGTATGTAATGATCTGATGTCTATAATTCCTCTTCCTCCTGCCTTCCTCTCGATGGTAAGTCTTTCTTTGCATGTGTTGGGGTGTAATTTCCTGTATTTGGTGAATTGAGATCGTATAAGGATGTGAATATTTTCTATGTCTGTTTGTGACCATTTGATGATACCAAATTATTATTATTATTATTATTATTATATTCGATTTGCACGCAGAAAACTAACAAGTCAAGATTAGAATGAAATGAATTTAGACTAAAATATTCATTACAAGATTGAAAAACCTAACAATAAAAAAGTAGGTGATTTTTGTATTATAAATTGATTAGCACTATATTTTATCAATAAAAAATTCTATTAAACAAATACTTGGAAAAATTATAATTCGATTATGACAGCCAAAAACGATATTCAAGTGAATGTGTCTAGGTAGACGTAAAAGGGTACACTACACAAATACTGAACTGGAGGTATTCGTTCGCAAAAATGAGATGGAACCCGTAGAAAGAAAGAGCTTACGACAGACAAGTTTGGAGAAGGGAGTTGGATAGATAACATTTCATTTTATAAATTATTGTATACATAAACATATTTCTGTAAATTATGTAACAATGTACTACATTACCAACAATAATTTTTATAACCAACCCACGTCTTCAAGTCTTTCTATCATTAGTGGTTTCTTCTTGTCATTATTGTAGGCTCTTCTTCTGCTACATAAGTACTGTAAGTATTCTAAATTAAAAATCGATATTCCGTTTTGTTCGAGAATTAGGCCAACAGGCAGATAGATAATTCGATGTAAATTGAAAATTATGAACCAAAAAAAAACGGAAAGAACTGAAAAAAATTCGGAATGTGATATTTTTAGGAATACGCTACTGACGTGTATAAGGGAAGTAACAACACAATTTATCTAATATTTAAAAAACTAGTTTTAAAATTATTTGAATTACGCCAACGACTGACACTTACTTAAACATTTTGTAAGAATTATTATTACCTTTGGAAGAAATTTTTTGCACTAGAACAAAATAAAATCTGCTGCCAGTTTTATATAACAGTGAAATATATCGAAATTAGGACACCCTGAACTCTACAAGGAAGTAACTTTTAAATAAAAAAGCAGCCACATTTAGTAATTGTAGCCGTTATACCCACACACATGTTTCTCATTTTGGTGGTATATGGATAAATAGGCTTGGGTAATAGAGAAAGTTTAGACAATTTGGTAGTAAATTAACTATGTGCAGCAAAAAATGAAAGGATGGTTTAGGGATTTTAAGCCATTTAGTAGTATGTTTACTATTGAAATGTACTACCACTTATGAATAAAAATGCAGCAATGGCTAATAAGCAGTTGCAGCTTGAGATGATTACCATTTGCTAGCTAAGCTTGTTAGTTTTAAAGATGCTCTAGTTAAAACTTTGCGCAAGCACTCAACCTGCAGTCTAATTTCCAATGTAAAAAGTGACTTTTGTTTTGGCTGTGGCATTTAATTTTCAGAGGGTGTCAAATCTATAAGTACAATATAAACTATTTAGTCAGTTTCGGTCAAATCGAAAGTTGGTTAATTAAAGACTATTGTATGTTCGCTAACCATTAAGGCAACGTCAGAAGATATGGTTGACAAGTGCAACAATTCAATGCTTGGAGTGAAATTTCAAAATTTCAACATAGTAATAGCTCATTTAAAAAAGATATAAAACAAATTTCTAATTTTTTTTTTATATGGCCACAAAGAATAGCAGAGAACTCTTGCTTAAGACTAACTTTTATAATAAAATAGCCGTGCCAGCGGTTCCGCTCGCTTGAACTTGATTCACTACTATCGTCACTGCTTATTCCCTATGTTACTTAACGTAATAAAATATCTGCCATTATTTCCCCTTATCTCCCATTGTTTCTCTTTAGCTTCCATTATCTCTACATAATTTCCATTATCTAGGCTTATCTCTGCTCATCTCCCATTATTTCTCCTTATCTCCCATTATTTCTCATTATCTCCCATTATCTCACCTTATCTCCCATTACCTCTGCTTATTTCGACTTATCTCGCAGTATTTCTCCTTATCTCCCATTATTTCTTCTTATCTCCCATTATCTCACTATAACTCCCATTATCTAGACTTATCTCTGCTTATCTCGCATTAGTTCTCCTCTTCTCTCATTATTTATACTTATCTCCCATTATCTCACCTTATCTCCCATTATCTAGGCTTATCTCGACTTATCTCGCAATATTTTTTCTTATCTCCCATTATTTCTCCTTATCTCCCATTATCTCACCATAACTCACATTACTTAGACTTATTTCTGCTTATCTCCCATTATTTCTCATTATCTCCCATTATTTATACCTATCTCCAATTATCTCGCCTTATCGGTAAATGGGATAATAGTGGTAAGCGCACTAACAGGCAGACCGACAGACAGAGAGACGTTGCATTTTATATATATTATAGATAGATAACCTGGCCAGAGAACATATGTATGTTTTAAGCACGTAAATTGGATAAGTGGTTCTCCAGTGATAAGCGCACTAACGGATATCGAATTATATAGAACATATGTATAAATTTATAAAAACACGTAAATCGGATAAGAAGTTCTCAAGTGATACACGCACTAACGGACAGACAGACAGCCAGAGAGACGTTGCATTTTATATATATTATATTCTTTGCAACATGATATTGTTCCATATTTAATGGTTTAGGCAGTATATTGCAAGAGAGAACGCGCTAACGGTAACCTTTTTTTCCGACTTGATTCACTATTATCGTCACTGCTTATTCTTTATGTTACCTAACGCAATTAAATATATCCTATAACCTGGCCAGAGAGCATATGTATGGATTTAAAAAATCACGTAAATCGGATAAGTGGTTCTCGAGGGATAAGCGCATTAACGGACAGACAGACAGGGAAAGAGACGTTGCATTTTATATATTATAGATATAGATTATTATTATTATTACATAACCTGGCCAAAGAATATATGTATGAATTTAAAAAAAGGCACGTAAATCGGATAAGTGGGTCTCGCGTGAAAAACGCACTAATGGACAGACAGACAGACAGAGAGACATTGCATGTTATGTCTGTTATAGATTATAGATATTCTATGCTACATAATATTGTTCCATCTTTAATGGTTTAGGCTGTGTATTGCAAGGGAACGCGCTAGCGGCAAACTTTTTTTCCGACTTCATTCACTATTATTGTCACTGCTCATTCCTTATGCTACCTATCGTAATAAAATATAGCCTATAACCTGGCCAGAGAACATATGTATGTAATGGACAGACAGACAGACAGAGAGACGTTGCATTTTATATATATTATAGATAATAATAAGAATACATAAATCAATTAAATCTTGATGTGTATTAGATACCACGCATTTATTTTATTACCAACTTAGCTTATCATGTTATTTATTTACATTGTTACTAATGCTGCTGATTTTAAAGATGGTATATAAGTAGTTTGTTTATATTTTTTTTAACGTTCACTCGTCCCACCTGAATAAAGATTACCCTTTTGTAGATGTATATCGGCGAGGATCTCGTAATATCCGTCATTGTTGTCCAAGATCCGAAATATTCTTTTATGTTTCGCGACACCACTTAGACAACACAGTAGTGTTGCCACATGGGCTATTATATTTCTTTAACAACTACTACCTATATATATGGTCAAGCCAATTGTATATAAATAAATCAATAAATACACCGAGCTGCCGGGATTGAAACCGGGACCCTCGAGGCTAAGGCCACCACAAGTACGTAAGGTTGAGTTTATCACTACATTCTGCAAAATAAATCAGTAAATTACCCTACCTATATAGAGCATTATGTATTGAAAACAATAAGCACAGTGTTTTTCGCTTATATAATATAAAATGGTGTTTTTCATAGACAAATTTGTTGGAAAAGTTGCTGTAGTAACCGGGGGTTCGACGAGCACTAGAGATGCCATTGAGGAAGAGTATTAAATAATTATTTCAGTATTAATAATTGCACCTTTAAGAGTTAAACTCTAGTTTTGAAATAATTGTTATTTTCCAAATTTTTGGTTAACTGAGGTTTTTTAGATTTTCCGACTTACATAAACGTGGTGGTATAATTTTAAATTTATATGTTTAAAATTGTTAAATAAAGTGTTAAGAAATAAAAACTAATATTCTTAAATCGTTTAAAGTTAGACTTAAAATTCAGCCCTATACATATATTTAATAAGTTTTATAATTCTCGATTTAATAAAAACGATGAGTTAAAATAGACTTAGTGAATATGTTTTTATAAAACAACATGAAACATCATTTATATTAGCCACTTTTTTACTGTTTTCATTGCAAATAAATTTTTGAATAAAGAATGTTTCACTAATTTCTTTACCAACTGGCACAACAACATAACTCAATATTTTACCCACGGATGCAACAGACTTTTACACTATTTTGTGTTGCGTGTGTTGTATCCCTATCCCTATCCCTATCCCTATCCCTATCCCTATCCCTATCCCTATCCCTATCCCTATCCCTATCCCTATCCCTATCCCTATCCCTATCCATATCCCTATCCCTATCCCTATCCCTATCCCTATCCCTATCCCTATCCCTATCCCTATCCCTATCCCTATCCCTATCCCTATCCCTATCCCTATCCCTATCCCTATCCCTATCCCTATCCCTATCCCTATCCCTATCCCTATCCCTATCCCTATCCCTATCCCTATCCTATCCCATCCCTATCCCTATCCCTATCCCTATCCCTATCCCTATCTCTATCCCTATCCCTATCTCTATCTCTATCCCTATCCCTATCCCTATCCCTATCCCTATCCCTATCCCTATCCCTATCCCTATCCCTATCCCTATCCCTATCCCTATCCCTATCCCTATCCCTATCCCTATCCCTATCCCTATCCCTATCCCTATCCCTATCCCTATCCCTATCCCTATCCCTATCCCTATCCCTATCCCTATCCCTATCCCTATCCCTATCCCTATCCCTATCCCTATCCCTATCCCTATCCTATCCCTATCCCTATCCCTATCCCTATCCCTATCCCTATCCCTATCCCTATCCCTATCCCTATCCCTATCCCTATCCCTATCCCTATCCCTATCTATCCCTATCCTATCCCTATCCCTATCCCTATCCCTATCCCTATCCCTATCCCTATCCCTATCCCTATCCCTATCCCTATCCCTATCCCTATCCCTATCCCTATCCCTATCCCTATCCCTATCCCTATCCCTATCCCTATCCCTATCCCTACCTCTACCCCTACCCCTACCCCTACCCCTACCCCTATCCCTACCCCCTACCCCTACCCCTACCCCTACCCCTACCCCTACCCCCTACCCCTACCCCCCCTATCCCTATCCCTATCCCTATCCCTATCCCTATCCCT
Source organism: Pachyrhynchus sulphureomaculatus (assembly GCA_019049505.1). Taxonomy (NCBI): domain Eukaryota; kingdom Metazoa; phylum Arthropoda; class Insecta; order Coleoptera; family Curculionidae; genus Pachyrhynchus; species Pachyrhynchus sulphureomaculatus. The sequence goes on from CM032446.1 coordinate 216,555,493, forward strand.
ATCCCTATCCCTATCCCTATCCCTATCCCTACCCCTACCCCTACCCCTACCCCTATCCCTATCCCTATCCCCTATCCCTATCCCTATCCCTATCCCTATCCCTATCCCTATCCCTATCCCTATCCCTATCCCTATCCCTACCCCTACCCCTACCCCTACCCCTACCCCTATCCCTACCCCTATCCCTATCCCTATCCCTATCCCTATCCCTATTACTTTAAAATTTTCTTGAACCATCAATTAATATTTATTTTCAATTTTTGGGATTTGGGTTCATTTTATGAATATTTAGTATTCAAAATAAAACTTAAAACGCCGTTTCGTCCTTTGGTTTAGGGCATTTTCGTGTGAGATTCAAGAAATAAAGAAAAAAATGTACAGCCCTGTCTGACGCCGGCTTCTACGATAAAGGGATCGGAAAAAGAATTATTCATAAGCGGATTAAGTAAACCATAGTGAATAACAGAGTGGTGTAAGTAACTTCAAAGGTACAAAAAATGCAGTGCTGTAGTGAAATGTTCAACAAAGCAAGAAATGGAAGAATTAAAAAAGTCACACATTTACGTAAGGATTATCGAGTTAACTTATCAAAAAAAAAAGCGGACCCTGAGTGAAAATAACAGGATTAAGACAATGTAACGATAAAAAAGAATTTGAAAAAAAAATAAAACAGCAGAATAGTTGGATACAGAGTGATGATGTGTTTTTAACTTATATAAAACAAAATAAAGAAAAAACACGTTCAACAGCTTCTCTGAAATATTCCCCAACCACCTTGGGGAATTTTATGAGTGCTGAAACGGTTTACAATGAATGGACACGTTGTCATATACATGAAGATATAGCAATAACTAAGGATACTACCACAAGAGTATCAATTGTGAGAACAAAGTCGTCTGTGGAAACTGTTTTGGCCGGCACTACTCTTCATTGTGTACTAACGAAGATAGAAAGTGCATAAATTGTGATTACGCAAATAAAAACTATAAAACTGATTATAACATAGCACATACTCCTGCAGATCCTGAGTGTCCGTCGCTAAGATACAAATTGGAAGCAATGAAACGCAAAATTGACTGGATAATGGTAAGTGTGCAGGATGAACTATTGCAAGACATTGCAGATATTGATATTTAAGCGCTTTTAGTCGATGGGAATCAACTACATAATAAAATAGACATTAACAAAAACATGTTTAGTATAATGCATATTAACATAAGATGTGTTTGTAAAAATTATGATAATCTGATTCTCCTGTTGGAAATTTTCGATTTATATTTTACGGATATAATAGTTCTAAGTGAAACTTTCCAAATTCTTCTAACTACTTTAACATACAAGGTTATGAAGTTTTTTATATTGGCGCAAAGTATAATAGAAATGATGTAATGGTGTATGTAAAATCGACGTTTAAATCGGTATACTCGTCTGTAACAATACCAGACTAACACGCAACTAGTGTAGTAATTTTCGAAACTAAAACCTTTGGAATGGGGATTTCAGCAACGTAAAAAACCTCCACCAATACCAGAGAACACATTTATATAAAACATCGAAGACTATCTAGAAATATTAGACGAACAACAAATGGAGATATTTTTGGGCCCAAAACAACAATGTACACGACTATTTATCTATACTAGCACGTCTGGGATATATATCTTAAACTCAATAACAAGACCAGACTCAGGAACACACTTATTTGTGAAATCTCGTAAATAAACCGAATCTACAACTAAACATTTTATTTTTGACACACACACATTACAGATTACCTACCCATAATGCTTTGTGTGGGTCTACCAAATGAACCGACTGACGCTGATCGTGACATTGTTTCTACACCGTTTACCCTTATACAAAAGAAGTTGGACATGAAAAAATTTAAACAATTATTATCAGAACAAAAATGGGACAATGTGACAAAAGAGAATTATCCTAAAACTTATCACAAATAATTTTATAGATACATCTAAATTGCTAAAAAAAGAAGCACAAAGAGAAGACACAGTATATAAAATGTATAAAAAGAAGAAAAAATGGATTACCAATGGAATCATAAATTCAATTGAAAAAAGATACAAAATGAAAAAGCGACCTATAAATAACTATACTCTGTCTGAAAAATGAATTTAAACCATCAAGGACTACATGTACTTTACTCAACGATCAGGTAGATTTAGACAATTCACCATTATTGAATTTATTCTCCTAATTCCATGTCTGTGGGTTTTCCAATACTGTCAATGTATTTTAATTAGGTGTAATGTTATAATTAAGCAATTATATAAAATTGTGAACATTAAACCTAACTCAACAGTGTAAAATGTAGATCTGAAGTAGCTGCATCGACAGCGAAACGCGTCATCGCAATTTAAATAAACCAGTGGAAATTGACTAAAAACAGTCTTTTATTATATATTTATAATGAATTTCCATCAAGTAGAAGCTACAACCATCCAAAATTTGAAACAAGCTGATATAAGCTTTCTAGCTTCAAGTTACTTCTAAAATGTGCAACAACTACGCAAAATATTTGATTTTTTCAATCAGTGCCTCCAAAACCAAGTAACACCTAATGTAATTTAATTAGGTGTAATATTATAATTAGAAATTATATAAAATTGTGAACATTAAACCTAACTTAACAGTGTAAAATGTAGATCTGATGAAGCTGCATCGACATCAAAACGCGTCATCGCAATTTAAATAAACCAGTGGAAACTAACTTAAAACAGTCTTTTATTATATATTTATAATGAATTTCCATCAAGTAGAAGCTCAAAATTTAAAAAAAACAGTACCCTGTATAATCAAAAATAATTTTTCAACTGTGCACCTTAACATTCCCCAAAAACTATTGTATTTAACATTTTTTTATCATTCTCGAAACAAATGAGATAATGAACTACACTCTGTCATTGACTCACCCTTTATACGCGGACCTGACCCCCATGCAAATGAAGCGCCTCCAAGGTGTGAAGAATGAACTGAGTCGGCGCAGAACGGATGGCGAGGAAGGTCTGATCATAAGATGGCAAAGTGGTGTCCCATCTATAGTTCAGAAAACAAAAAACTAGCGAACTTGTCCATGGGGTGTTAGGCTGGTGAAGTGGTGTATTATTATGCGAACGTTCAAGGGATGAGAGGCAAAACCCTAGATTTTTATAACTCGGTTGCATCATGTGATTTTGATTTCATTGGTGTGTCTGAGACGTGACTTCAACCTGATATTGTGGACTCCGAATTAGTTCCTCAATAATATACAGTCTAATGTGCAGATAGAAAGTGCGATATTCTCAACGCATCTAGGGGTGGTGGAGTGCTATTGAGTGTGACCAACAAGTTTGCTTCGGAGAAATTGAACCTTTCGCTGATTACTGATAGTGTTCCATTTATAGACATTGTAGGCTGTAAGATTATTATTCGTTATACTACATTATGTATTTTTGTTGTTTATATACCTCTATCTCTAGATATTGCGCAATTAGAGTTGTTCTTTGAGCTTTTTTCTGCCCTGGACTATGTGCAAAATAAGCGAGCCTTGTTCACGGGTCACTTTAACGTTCCTACCTACAATAGTGATGTTCCATCTGGCAGTCGACGTAGAATTTTAAATGAATTTGCTGAGATCCTCAATTGTTGACAGTATAACAATATACCCAATGCATATGGGCGTTACTTGGACCTCGTTTTTTTTTTTTTTTTTTTTGCCAATTTTGATACTGCTGTGTTAGCCAGCGATATTTCACTTTTGTGACTGAGGATCTGTTTCATCCTTCACTATTAATTAATTTTCATACGTGCCTCACGCGTGTTAATATGATTCCCACTAACAATGATCATGTTGAGTTAAACTTTAATTTTAGAAGAATGCGTACTGGTCCCCTATTACTGACTGTCTGTCTCTGGAGGACACTTGTCAGATCTTTATATATATATATATATATATATATATATATATATATATATATATATATATATTATATGTATATATATATATATATATATATATATATATATATATATATATATATATATATATATATATACATATATATGTATGCAATGAACATAAGACATCCCTTAATCGCCAAGTTATTAAGTGAGTGTTTTTCATTATGTTGGGGCATATGAGGCAATTTTGAAAGCTATGAAAGTTAAAATTATAAAAAAAAGTTTTATAGAATTAGTAAATAAATAAAACTCCACCTTCCGCTTAGTCTACAAACATAACATAAGCTCCTTGTAGCTTTAAAAACTAAAAATGGTAAGTATATCAGTAAGCATCAGCAAATATCATGTTTTCGATTGTTGCGTTAAAACAGAAAGCTTTTATGTAAGTCAGAAAGAATTATTTTATAGCCCTTGAAACACAACTGGAAAATAATGGTTACTTTTGAATTTTGAACACTCAACAGCATCACCTTTTTCAACTCATAAGACACGTTCTTTTATCTACACCACTAAATATTTCTACAGTAATTTATTCTAATATTGGTTGGTGTAAGAGATAGGAGTAAGTAAAATCTAGACCTGTAAGAATTACAATGCAATAAATTTATTGACAACTTAAAATTTATTTTCGTTTTTCATATTAACCTTGTGAGCAAAAAAAATCGACTCAAACTATTTGGCTTCATTGGACACGGATCCTAGAATTTAGTGTTCATATATTTTTACGGATTTTAGTATTATTTGAAAGCCCATTCTATTCTCTTTTTAATGATACCAAATTAAATAGCATACCTCATGCTTTTTACTGATTAAAATGATTGAAAAGGGAAATAAGGAAAAAAAATGATTAAAAATAGGGGTAAGAGAAAGGAGAAATTAACCAAATTTTAAGTTTACCATTGATCAAAATCAATATTTTCTATTAACTCCTAGCCCTTATTGCAGCTCCCTGCTGATTTTTCACGGAGCAGGTGGGATTTTTCACCACTCTCTGTGGGATTCTTCCCCACTCTTCCGCCATAGTAACCTTTAAGTCCTTCAGCGATGCAGGAACTGGATTTATGGCTCCGACCCTTCTTCTGAACTTATTTCACATGTGCTACATTGGATTGAGGTCAGGACGCCGTGCAATCTAGTTTTATGTGGGTATTCCCACTTCCGCCAGGCATCGATGCAGCAGCATGTGGCCTCGCATTGTCGGGCATTAGCACCAAGCTATTGCCAACAAACCCAGCATAAGGATCGACGTGTTCCTGCAGGATCTCCTCGATGTACCGGTGAGCAGTTAATCCATCGCTACGAATCTCATCAGTCACAAAAGCCAAATCGATTGTCGCATCCAGTAAGATGCCTCCCCACAGTATGACAGAACCTCGTCCGTAGGTGACCGTTTCATAGCGCTCCCCAGGCCTCTTATACTCGCCTTTTTCCATCATTACCATTTGGGTACATTTGGGACTCGTTAGAGAATAAAATGGAGCGCCATTGCTCTAAGGTCCAGTCGACATGTTCTCGGGCAAATCTGAGTCGCTCTTGTCGATGAGCTGCTGTTAATCTGGGTCCGTTTGCTGGTCTCTTCGGAGTTAGGTTAGCTTCTTCGAGTCGATTTCTTAGAGTTGTGTTGACAATGAAGCCGTCGTCTCGCTCCGAGATACACCTTCTTCTTCCTGATCATGATCTCCGTGTAAAGGCGCCAGTCTTTTGGTAACATCTGTAGACTCTTGAGATATCTGACTGACTCAGGTGCAGTTGTGCAGCGACTAAACGTTCGCTATGCCCTTCTTGCGATAAGACAATGACTTGTGCCGTTTCTTCTGGGGTGATATCCATTTTCTGATGACGTAATTAGTGAGCAAATATACCAGAGATGTTGACAGTTCAAGTTTCGATAAAGGGATGATAGAAAAATGCAGTCAGATGTGTTTTTATAGGGATGAATAGCTCGCAAGGAGTACGTAGCTAAGCTTTTTAATCAGTAAAACTTCAAATGTTTCTAAAATTATCGGAAAGAGTAGAAAATCAGTACTATTAAATTCAAGGATTGGTATTAAATGAAGTAAAATCGTTTTGAGTCAATTTTTTTGCTCACCAGAGTATTTATTTACAATTATCATCACAACATATAGCAAATCGTATATAAAATATTAAGATTAAAATAATAAGCACAGTATTTTGTTACCTGAGTAGTTATAGCGAAATTAAAGTACACAAATTCAAAAGAAAATGGTATTTTCCATAGATAAATTTGTTGGAAAAGTTGTTGTAGTAACTGGTGCTTCGGCTGGCATCGGAGCTACTGTTGCAGAAGAGCTAGTGAAAAAAGGTGTAATTGTAAGTGTAACATTTTTTATTTATTTTGTTCTTTTAAAATTTTATATTCTAAGTTAGAATGGATTTTTTTCGATTTTCTGCTATATTAGTCATATTTGCTAAAAAACCCAGTTACGTGAGCCTGATACTAAATTCTTAAACGTATACATGGTTTAAAATTGTGGCATAATGCTATTCCCTAAATATATCTAAATATCTAAAAACCCGTTAGCAGTGAAAGGTAAAAGTTTTACGATCACTTATTGACTTAAAACTATATTATGCTTGAATCTTGGCCTTTAAGCACTGCATAACCTAAAACACAGGAGCTACTTCTCTTGTCATATTTTGACCACTGTTATAGTTTTACATACTTATCTTAAAAGTTCCTATATATGTAGGATACAAAAAGTTCAGAACGGTCAAATAGCGCATTTAAAAATAAAATATATATATTTTTATTTAATTTAATTAATAGATATAAAAAACATTCAATATGTTTTAATTATAAAATTGTAAAACCCGTGCAAAAGAAACCTAACTATTTTAAACTATAAGAAATAATTTTTAAAATATCATTCTTGCATCAATAATTTTTTCACTAGTATATAGTTGGCACATTACTGAAGTTGGCAAAAAATGTACCAACTACCCAGTACTTCAATATACAATAATCAGTGGTAGACTTAAAAATCAAAACAAGAAATTAGTCAGATTGCTTTTATTTAAAAATTGTTTTCTTTATAAAAAAAAAACCGGCAAGTGCAAGTCAGATTTGCACAATTAGTGTTCCGTATCGTGGTGGTTGAATTATTCTATAAAATTCAGATAAACGGTCACCTATAATATATATAAAACGCAACGTCTGTCTGTCTGTCTGTCTGTCCGTTAGTACGCTTATCACTGGAAAACCACTTACCTGATTTACGTGCTTTTTTTTAAAACATACATATGTTCTCTGGCCAGGTTATAGGCTATATTTTATTACGATAGATAGCTTAAGGAATGAACACTGACGATAATAGTGAATGAAGTCGGAAAAAAAAGTTTGCCGCTAGCGCGTTCCCTTGCAATACACAGCCTAAACCATTAAATATGGAACAATATGATGTAGCAGAGAATATCTATAATCTATAATAAATGCAATGTCTCTCTGTCTATCTGTCTGTCCATTAGTGCGATTATCACGTTATCGTGATTATCCAATTTACGTGTCTTTTTTTAAATTCATACATATATTCTTTGGCCAGGTTATATAATAATAATAAGCCATATCTATAATATATGCAAAATGCAGCGTCTCTCTGTCTGTCTGTCCATCTGTCCGTTAGTGCGCTTATCACTGGAGAACCACTTATCCAATTTACGTACTTTTTTTAAAACATACATATGTTCTTTGGCCAGGTTATCTATCTATAATATATATAAAATGCAACGTCTCTCTGTCTGTCGGTCTGCCTGTTAGTGCGCTTATCACTATTATCCCATTTACCGATAAGGTGAGATAATTGGAGATAGGTATAAATAATGGGAGATAAGGAGAAATAATGGGAGATAAGCAGAAATAAGTCTAAGTAATGGGAGTTTTATGGTGAGATAATGGGAGATAAGGAGAAATAATGGGAGATAAGAAAAAAATATTGCGAGATAAGTCGAGATAAGCCTAGATAATGGGAGATAAGGTGAGATAATGGGAGATAAGTATAAATAATGGGAGATAAGCAGAGATAAGTCTAGGTAATGGGAGTTTATGGTGAGATAATGGGAGATAAGGAGAAATAATGGGAGATAAGGAGAAATATTGCGAGATAAGTCGAGATAAGCCTAGATAATGGGAGATATGGTGAGATAATGGGAGATAAGGATAAATAATGGGAGATTAGGAGAAATAATGGGAGATGAGCAGAGATAAGCTTAGATAATGGAAATTATGTAGAGATAATGGGAGATAAGGAGAAATAATGGGAGATAAGGGGAAATAATAGCAGATATTTTATTACGTTAGGTAACATAAGGTATAAGCAGTGACGATAGTAGTAAATCAAGTACACGCGAGCGGAGCCGCAGGCACGGCTAGTCTTGAATATAAGCATTATCAAAAATATATAAAACGCGGGACATCTGTGTAGTAAAAGTGTAGAACAAATATTTATTACCTAAATATTTGTTTAATTATAAACAAATAAAATAAAATTATTTTCTCTCGCTACCTATCCGTTTGTAATGAAAATTTATTTTTTCTGTGATTAGCCATATGCTTAAAGCAGTAACGTACTGATAAGTAGATAAGTATATTACTGATTGTATCGAATAAGTGTTGATATTTCGTAATTCCTAGTCCCGTTTAAATTCACAAATTTCTGCAAAAAAAACCTCCACCGTATTATCAATAGAACTAGCTTTCTTTTAAATCAGATAAATTATCAAACCTAATGTACTCGTGATACTTTTCGCTCAATTTGCACTTCATAGAGAATATTCCAGAATTTTTTGAACATTACTTTGCCCTCGGGGTGGGGGGGGGGGTGGCAGAAGCGGCGATTTCTAGTTATCTTTTTAAAAATAATATGAAGAGAAGTATTACATCATATATATTTTTCAACTCTTATTTTCACAATTTGCTGCCCCACTTCATTACTTTAGAAATGTTTTTTTTTATTCTCCCCCGCGAGCTAACTCCTTAAGTCAAAATTTAACTTTCATTTGTACAAGGCTCTAATTAGGCTGTCAATTCCTATATTTCAGCCAAATTTTACTATTCTACGTCAAAAGTTTCGGCGAAAATCAGGTTTGACAGACAGACGGACCCCGACGTGATCCCATAAGTATTTCGTACAGAACACTAAAAATATATCATTTGGCTCACAAAATATTTTTTATTAAATACACATTTTTTGCTTTTTCTTTTAATAGACATGAATAACGTGAATCTAGACATATGTGGGTTCAGAATTTTATTATTACCGAATTTGAGTAGTTTCAAATTATCATTGCAATTTAGGAGGGTGTGAAATTTAGAATCCACTGAGAACTAGTCCAATATCGTATTGGAATCAATCTAACAGACCAATGATAACCTAGAAGTAAGATCTTTGTAGTAGACTCTACATATTATTTGTTAGCATAAACCTCTTATTGATAATGTACTAATTATTATCATAGGTTGCAGGATTGGCAAGAAGAAAAGAACGTTTAGACCAACATGCAAAAGCATTAAGCGGTGAAAAAGGAAAACTTCATCCTTTTAAATGTGACCTTGCCAATGGGGAGGAAATTCTAAGTGTTTTTAGAGAAATAGAAAAATTAGGGCCTATTCATGTGTTAATAAATAACGCTGCACTTTCCCATGATACTGACATTATTGATGGAAATATTGAAATGTGGAAAAGTATATTAGGTATGAAAGCAAATAAATAAACGTTTTTGTTGAAATGTTACTTTCTATTTTATCTCACTCCTAATATTTTGATCAATATTACTATTTGTCATTTTCAATATATAGAGTAAAATCAAAAACTCTAAGTATTTGAAACTAATCACAGGAAAACGTATTTATTTTTATTTTTCAGTGTTAGCAATTTTTATTTATTTCTGTAAATCAAATCATCTGCCAACTGCATCCTACATGCTTTGGATGTAGTTGTGTGTTGCAAGTTCTCGATTTAATGAAACAAATAAATTTTTGATTTGTTTTTTAAAAATAACGTCCATTAAGGTTTTATATTCTATTTTATCACTAGTATTTGGTATCGGTAATGATTTTTTGTAAGATCCACAAAATACTTTAACATTTACGATCATCTCTTGATTCGAAGAATAACACTAGCTAGTGTGAAACGTTTTCAGTTTTGACAAAAATTGAAAGACAGCAGGAGCCAAATTTGAGGAATAGGGTTGATGTCCAAAGAATTCATAATGAAAATCAGTTAATCTCCCCATTGCCAAACCACTTTTGTAGGCGGGGGCATTGTCTTAATCACAGATCAAGACAATTTTCCTTCCGGAGACATGGTCTATTCTCTTCAATTCCTTGGTCTAGCTTGAATGAAGATTAGAATACCATTATTTGATTATTTTTCACATTTTTCAACATGATCAATAAACATTATGCCTTTACTATCACGAACACCGACGTAATAAATGTTCTGGCTGATGACCAATTTTGGCGCTGAACAGCTGCTTTTTTCTACTTTGTTAAAATGCTTCCAGCACTGCTCGGAGGTTTTTACTGGATTGCGTGTCTAATCTACTGAAAAGGAGCGCTGCACCCTTCTTTCACAAACCTTTTGTACGAACAATTCTTCATGCGAAGCATAACCAATACATTCTTTTGAATTGCTTATATTCTCAGCAATTCCACAGACTTTAATCAAGTGAATTTCCAACACCATATCATTTTTTTGTTCAAAGATTTTTATGGTTGCACTTTTTAGATGTCCCCATAAACTTGTAACAGAAGGAGGTTACTCTAGGAGCTTTCATTGACATACAGATGGACTGTAATAATACATCCTTCGTCTTAATGATTAGAGCATGAGAAAGACATAGTAATTATGTCACCATAAGCAGGTTGATAAACAACATACTTTAATATCAACAAATAAAAGCCAAACTACATGGAGAAACCAAAGAATGCCTACAGGGAGGACTGCACTCCTCCTTGTGAGGATGGTGAATGAGCTGCTGTCTTGCCTAAACCCACAGGGCTTTTACGCCTATGAATATGCTGATGATATAATCATATTTATCCAAGAGAAGCATATCGCTACTCTGGCAGAGCTCATGAAAAACATATGTATGGTGTTGGTGTAAGGGAGTAAGCTTAAAAATCAATGCTGCAAGGAAAGTAGTTATACCATTCATAAGAAAGAAATAATCCGAAATAATTACAACAACCTGGGTATCTTCGGAAAACCGATGAAAACTATGAATGGGTACAAATATCTGGATATGGTATAGAAGATTCTTTGGAAAAACTTGAGGCTTTAAACCAAAAATGGTGCTTTGGCTATACGTCATCGTCATCGACCTATGGTTACATGTGGAGCTGCAGTATGATGGACGAAAATAGAGCAGAGAATGACAATTACGGAGCTAAATTAGCTGCAGATGTTGGCTTGCTTATGTTTCACCGGAACTAGAAGTAACACCCCCACCAAAACTATGAAAATAATTTTTGGACTAATACCTCTAGATATATACATAAAAAGTGATGCAATCAATATCGCCTATCGAGTTAGAAGAAATGGAGAATGAAAACAACAACCTGTATAGTTGGGTACACAAGACTTATGGAACTGGATGGAACGAATTTGATTACATATTCAAGAGGGACATGTAATCAAATTATTTAACAGCGTCGTATAATTTTAAAAAACCATAAAAAAATGCGTGCGATCCAAATTTATGAAAGAAGATGGAGACTCAGACGAGTACGACCTGTCTCGTCTATTACATATATATGCAGAAAAGCTCAAGTGGAGAGAAAAAGAGTAGCAATATTCTACACTGGAATTCACGCAATACAAGTGGAGGTGTGTGAGAATATTAACGAGACTAATTGAACCAAGAAGTATATATTATCTTTCAAGCTTCTTTAAAGGCTTTACGCGCCTATCAGGACAACTTTATAATCACAAAGGAGTGTAAACGTGACCTGTGACGTGACCTACCCCCCATGGAAAAGAGGGTTGAACTACTGTGAGTTTGGGTATATTTGTGAATAAAACCTAATGAAAAAGCAGACGAATTAGCAAAATTCGAATCTTCAAAACCATACTGGAGTTCAGAACCAGCATTTGATATACCAACACAGATAGTAATAATGACATTCAACAGAAGGTCACACCAGCAACATCTAGATAGTTGGCTTGCAACATCTAGCCAAAAACATGAGAGGGGCGTAATTGGTGGCCCCTGGAAGAAACTTAGAACTGACGTCCTTTGTTTCACCACAGCCCCAACCAAACTAGTGGTAAGACTGATTACCTGCCAGTGGTTCCTGAGGAAGCTCTATAGATAATTTACAATGGTCCCACGACTATATATTGAAGGAAAAGCAACCACTATGCATATCCTATATGAATGCGCGGCTTTAAGTTGGAACAGACATAAACTATTTAGAAATCTACATCGTGGCTATAAATTATCATGGCTTGGAAAGAAGTTAATGAACCTTCCAAAAGGGATGACACTCATGTAACTAAAAGAGGGGAACATAAAATTCCATGAAGCTACAGTACATTAACAGGTACAATCGCCTACTACACTCAAAACCAAACAACCAACCTCGTAAAGTTTAAGGAAATTTAAATGAATTTGATTTGGCGTCAGACATTCTTTTATCAAGGATTTTATTATAGCCCGTTACCCAATTAAATTTATTTTAAAAAATTACATAGAACACTCTTACTTTGAGTCGCTGTACAAAAAAATACTAAGAAGGGCTCGCAATTGTACACATGCACGTAAGACAGAAATACTAGCTTAAGAATAAAATCTTGCAGGTAGTGTTGCAACCTAAGGTGGAGACTGAGAACTTTTTCGACTAAAAATGTCATCTTTTTTCTTTTTTCTGCATAATTAATTTAAATCTTCTGCACTTTTGCATAATTGCTATTATAATTTTAATTTTTTAAATTAACTAATAAAAATGGAAATGAAATAAAAATATTATTTTGAAGTAATTTATTTAATACATAAATTTATCGTTTCAGGAATATTTGTTGCAAATTTTGATTACTGTTCTTTACATTAAAAAAAAATATATGTATTTTAGATACAAACGTCTTGGCTGTAACAATATGCTCCAGGGAAGCTATTCGCAATATGAAGGAAAACAATACTAAAGGTCATATTATTAATATCAACAGTATAGCTGGACACAAAGCTCTCGATTTTCCCACAATGAGTCTTTACCCAGCTAGTAAATATGCCCTTAGAGCTTTAACTGAGACCTTAAGACTGGAAATCAATCGAAATAAATTGCCAATTAAAATTACGGTATGTACAAACTTTTGCTAGCCTCTTCAGGTGTATGGTATCGAGAATTAATAATAAACACTGTAAATAAAAGAACGCCGGGAAGATGTTTGTAGCAATTAGAATTTGGCGGGAATAATCGACTGCTTGGTAGTGTTAATTACGCCAAATTCTCGTTGTTGTAAGCATTTTCCCTGAACTCTTTTGTTTAAAGCACTGTGTTTCTTTTAATAACAAACACCCATTTCAAGAAACAATATCTTTTACGTTGGTTTGGAAAATCAGTCAATTTTTTAAAACTGCCTTGAACTTTTTGCTCTTTTATTCTAACAGTATATATATATATATATATATATATATATATATATATATATATATATATATATATATATATATATATATTTATATATATATATATATATATATATATATATATAAAAATATATATATATATATTTATTTATATATATATACAGTAGATTCTTGATTATCCGAAATAATATGGATCAAAGTGATTTCAGATAATCGAAATTTCGGTTAATCCGAAGTATAAAATGAATACAACATTGCAGATTGACTTAAAAGCATTTATGCGATATGCTGTTATGTACATACGTATTTATTAAAACAAAGAATAGAACAATTAATTTACTTATTTTATGTATATGTACGGAAAATCGAAAGTAAAACAGTTTCATTCTTAACTTTAATGTCTTAAAAAAGAGATAATTTTTAACTGCACTCGTTTTTCGTTAATCCTGTTTTTGGCTGCAATGTCTCTCCAACGTTTGATAAGCAAAACGTCCACGGCGGTTGCATTTTCTTTTTGTTCTACATAAGTTAACGCTTTTTCTAGGGCCTCTAGTCCTTTTGGACGTGACATTTTTACTGGAATATTGTCAGTGGCTTCTACTTCGTTATCATCATCGTCATCACTGTCTATTTTATTAGTATTTTTGCATACACTTTTAATTAATTCTTGGTCAGTCATTTGATCTTCCACACTACCACTGTTTAACCATTCACAAACATCGGTTTCCGTAACACTTTCACATCCTGATATTCTTGTAATAATTTGATGTAAACTTTCATTATCTTCTGTTTCTGCCTCTAAGTAATGTCTCTCCTCTTATGGAATCAATTTTGACCAAGATTTTTCCAGAGTACTACTTGATTCCAGGCTGAAGTTATTCAATATATAACATTTTTCAAATCAGTAAGATTGCCACCTTCATCTACTTCTTCTAAAATATGCTCTAATAACAAACGCCTATAACTGCGTTTTAAATTTTCCAGTACACCCTGATCCATATGCTGAATGAGAGAAGTTACAGCAGGAGGCAAAAACATTGCTTTTATTTCCCCACTTTCAAGTTGCTCCGCACTTGGGTGAGTGGGGGCGTTATCTAGTAACAGAATATATTTCTAGGATATCCATGTTCTTTTAAAAAAAGTTCCACTTTGGGAACAAAATCTCCAGAAAACCAGTTATTAAATAAAGTCGTGTTTATCTAGGCATTGTTTTGATTTTTATACAAAACAGGAAAAGTATTGCGACGAATATTCTTAAATAATTATTCTTATAACCCACGTCGACTAACCAAAACATAGACAGCGGTGAAATTCTAAACATCGGGGGTCCCCTACGCGTTGAGGAAACCACTTATCGTCTGTTTCGAATAATGGGGATTTTTTCATTTAATGAGAATACAATTTGTTTTTTAACAGTTTGTTTCGGATAAGTCGAATTTCAGAAAATCGCGATTCGGATAATCGGGATTGTACTGTGTATATATATATATATATATATATATATATATATATATATATATATATATATATATAAAATCTATTTTAAAGTTGCGCTTTCTGCATGTTGACGCCCCTGAATCAGCCCACACCCGGAGATCCGAACGGGGGGCTATTTTAACTCTGGAATTTTTTTGTGTCCAGTTGCCTCATATTATTTGGTCTGACAGTCCGGAGACATCGGCACAGCCACGAAACATTAAGCAAATTCACCCAGCCTAAGCCGACGCGATCGCATCACAGCGGGCGATGCCTGGAGGGATCTGGGTATCTACCATCTAAGTTGTTCTAAGTTGAACTTAACAGTTGTCGTGGTAAAGCTTTCTAGTTCACAATAATATTGCCAGCTTATATATATATATATATATATATATATATATATATATATATATATATATACATATATATATATATATATATATATATATATATATATATATATATATATATATATATATATATATATATATACATATATATATATATATATATATATATATATATATATATATATATATATATATATATATATATATATATATATATATATATATATATATATATATATATATATATATATATATATATATAAATAAATAAATATATATATATATATATATATATATATATATATATATATATATATATATATAATACATTAAAATTCCGGCTTTCGATCCGTTCGTGAATTTGCACGAGGTTTCGCCAAAATCTCATTTGGCATTTTTAAGTGATCCCGCTGCTGCTACTCGATATTGTGGTTTTGCTGTTGCTGCCGCTCGAAGCTAACTCGTTAGCTTCGAGCGGCTAACGGCTTCGGTGAGATAACGAGTTAGCTTCGAGCAAGAGCAACAGCAAGATCACAGTATCAAGTAGCAGAAGGTGCGCCAAATGAGATTTTGGCGAAACGTCGTGCAAATTCATTGTTAGACGAACGCATTGAAACCCGGAATTTTATTATATTACATTCCACCAACCGTGATATGTATAATATATATATATATATATATATATATATATATATATATATATATATATATATATATATATATATATATATATATAAATATATAACATGTGAATCGTCATACAAATGACATGTTAAATTTTCAGTATTTAATCTAAAGGACACATATCCCTTAACCAGTCGAACGAAATCTGGATTTGTTATAAACGCGGCAATAAAATTTGCCATTAAACTCAAGGAAGATATTTTCTAAAATTTTGTCCCTCAAGAATACAATTGGAGAAATTAAAAAAAAAAAAAAACGGTCAAGTGCAAATTGGACTTATGATTCCATACGTTGATTGCTTTTAAAACAAAAATTTTGTTACGAAAGTATAAAATGATCAGCGATTTCACAAAACACACTCCAAATGAGTTTTTAACAAAGCTTTTTTCAGATCTTTACTGGAAACTGTTGACTTTGAAATTTCTGTTTTTTTTTTATATCAGATAAATTATTAAAGGTAATGCATTCTTGATAATTTTCATTCATCTACACCCTGTAGAGAATATTCCAAAAATTTGAGATAAGGGGGGGGACAGCGACTTTTCGCACTTTTTTAAAAATAATACAAAGAGAAGTGTGCACAAGTATTACATTATATATATTTTTGATTTCGTCTTTTTCCTTTGACACCCCACTCGATGACCTGGTAATTTTTTCTTCTCAATTCCGATTTCACCTCTCAAAACCAACCCCTTAAGTAAAAATATAACTTTCAAAACTACACTGCGATGAGGCTATCAATTCCTATATTAGTGCCAAATTTCAACTTTATGTATCAAATAGTTTCGGAGAAAATCGAATGTGACAGACAGACAGACAGACGGATGGACACCGAATCATCTTATTAGTTTTCCGTACAGAACACTAAACAGTTTTCTTTAATAAATTTGCAAAAATTCTTTGGAAATATTATTATAATTTTCCAAATATATAATTCCAAAAAAATATAATTCCAAAAAAAAAATTGAAAGCAGATGACAGTTGACAGAAATGATAATGTTAAATTGGTGTGACGTTTTCTCCCACGATTATATGAGACATTTCTATACATCTTTACTTCTCGAGAATAGAAGATGTCTTGTTCAATTTAACATGGTCTAATCTCAAAAAAAAACATGATTTCCAATCTAACTAAATCTTTTGCTCCAGGCTAACATTTTATGACTTATTTTAAATTTTAACTTTTTAATACTGTTTAGAGTCTTAGCCCAGGTGGCGTTATGACAGAATTTGTTCAAACTAAGTTGCCAGAAAGACTTAAGGAAGCGCTAGGACTTTTGAAAAATGTACAGATTTTGGAATCTTCAGATATTGCTAATGCAATTATGTATGTTTTGTCTACTCCTGATCATATTAATGTAAGTTTACTATATTAATATTTTGCTTATATGTAGTAAACCCAGAATGATGGTAACATGGTGAGATAATAAGGGGCCCTAAATTTCAATGTAATTTTACTTTTTCGTTTCCGAAAATATAAATATATTCAGTCTCAATAGGTTAAACATATTTGCATAAACATGACTTACAAAAATCTGGAGCCACTCAAATTTCCACCAAAAATCACTATATATATATATATATATATATATATATATATATATATATATATATATATATATATATATATATATTTACTGATTTATTGTACTCTATCGAGCTTTTGTATATGTAGCAAATTCGAGAAAAATTTAAAAATACAATGGCACATCCAGTGCACCACCCTGGAAGAAATCAAGCGAGTACATCCATTTTTCATAAAATTATTTACAAAATACACACAAATCATCAATTTTACCTCGATGTTCCGAAGAATCAAAGTTTCTGGTGGATTCTGATTCTGCAATCAGACAAATAGTTCCCTTTTGAATAGAGTCTAACAATGGCAACATATGTTTGAGAATAGAGCCGTACACATAGAAGCAGTATTCTATCAGGGAAAAAGAAGCTGTTGAGAATGACAAAGATTTTTGTTACGAAATAATATTCTCAGTTTTAAAGAAGATATGATTATGCCTAGACAAATTTACTTTCAAATTAATACGTAGGAACTCTTTTAGAAAAAACTGCTGCCTGGGAATATGCAAACTTAAATTGTACTTAGTTACTATGAGTTCCAGACAGAAATTTTTTCAGCTCTTTCGTGATTTGTACGTCTTCCTTCTGTATGCGTATATTGAGCATTTAGGGTAATTAAAGCAGCACGCGCACTATCAGTAACAAAGCTATTGAATATTGAATCCTTAATTTGAAAAAACAAACAGAACAAGCAATAGTATGGAGTCTTGTGGTACACTGGTATCGATAGAAAAGTTGTAGGAAAGAAATTCAATTTCCACTTGCAAAGAAGTATCTTTGAGGAAACTCGAGAACTATCAACAGAGACTTTTAGACTTACCATACTAGCGCAGTTTGGCGAACAATTCGCCACATACCTTGCCTAAATCCATATAACACTTAATTCCTTACATACTGTTTAATTGAATTGTTCCAAAGATGAGCGACATAGTTAAGAAGATCTGCTCTTGATCCTTGCTCCCTACACCCACATTAATTGTTGAGGTTAATAACAAATCTCGCAAGGTGTTTTAAAAGATGCCCTTTGTAGCCTTTTCAATAACCTGATAATAGTGCTGAGGAGTTTAGTTTTTTAGGAAAGGTTGAACTAGAGCACCATTTAATCAAGAAGTTAATATTCCATTTTTGAGGTACAAGTTAAAAATTCTTTAAGAAACTCGCACATTTCTTGAATGTGAATATGATAGATATTTCATCAGCGCCAGAAGCCTTCTAGATGTCTAGCTTTATTGGGATTCACATTATAGCACGCTGTCAGGCCTTCTTGACTTCACGTTGGGAATATTATTGGTATTTAGTAACTGCCATCTGTGGAGATTTTCGAATCTCAACAGATGGCGCAAGGTTCTGTATCTTGCCCAACGAGTAGTATCTCGTTTATTTAAGGTACCATGATTGCTATAAGCCAGCGAGAGTCATTCCAACTTGACTCTCCACGGTACTCGGATCTTCACTATCGATACTGTTGCCTAAAGCCTACCTAATGAAGAGTATAGGCTCAGAAACTATAGTCGTAGGAGGAAAGGCATGAAATATAGCATTCATGGGATCTTTGTTGGTCATTTTGCATGTGCAAATATATATATATATATATATATATATATATATATATATATATATATATATATATATATATATATATATATATATATAAGCTTTGGCGTATGGGTTTTGGTGTGGATGCGTGCAGTTTGTTTTCTTCATAATTGGGGGGACCGCTCTGTCAGTATACTATAATGGATATATTTCCGATTCCTATACCGCAACCTCGGGCGTGCCACAGGGATCCAATCTTGATCCCCTATTGTGGCAGGCTGCTTTTTGATGATGATCTCAAGCTGTATGCGCCCGTGTCATGTATTCAGGACTGTAAACTGGATTGGTGTAAGCACAACAAATTAGAGTTGAATATTTCTAAACGTAAAATTATGTCGGTGACGAGGAAAAACCATATAATAGCACATGAATGTTCACTAAGAACGTCAACTCTCGTGCGCACCAACAGTGTAAGGGTCTTGGGAGTCGTATTCGATAACAAAATGAATTTTTCTAATCACATTAATAAACGTAACGCTGGAAGCCAATCGTCTATATGGCTTTATAGTGCGCAACTGTAGAAGCTTTAGCAGTGAACGGTCTTTAATACTGAGATCCAAACTGCCTCTCTTATTTGGAGCTCATATTATTTATGCTACAAACTAATGCTAGAACGAGTTCAAAGAAGATTTCTAAAATATTTATCATATACGGTAGATGGTGTCTATCCGGTGGGAGGAATAGAGTACTCTTTGTTATTGGAGAGATTTAATCTTCAATCACTTGAGGCTCGCAGAGGGTGTACGTCTATAGTTTTTTTGTATAGATTGTTGCACGGAGTCAACGACTGTCCTCAGCTGCTATCGGAGGTGGTTATATTGGTGCCTAGAATTAATTCACGAAATACTGCTACTTTGGTTTGTTCACGTGCTAGGACTAATCTCAGCTTAATTGAATCAATCAATGTTATATGTAATAAATTTAACTTAATTAGTAATGAATGTGACATTTTTGCAGACACCGAAACTAAGATTCGGTAAATATGTTTGGATCATTTCGTTTGACAGGACATTTATAGAAATTCTTTTAGAAGCTTGTTTTGCTTGTTGGATGTATGTAACTAGTATTTGTTTTATTTCTCTTTTATTCTAATTTGTACTGTGCTGATTCATTTAATTTCTTTATTCATTTTTATTTCTTTCTTTCTTCTTTTTTTATTGTTTTTGTCTATTTTTGTTGTTACGTTAGTACCTTAGTTTTAAAAGAAAATTTCATTCATATTCTTTTTTGTTTTCCCTGTAAATGGTTCTTACTGTTGGGAATAACGCTATTATTATATATATATATATATATATATATATATATATATATATATATATATATACAGGTATATATATATTTATATATCATTTGACACCTCACTCAATGACCTGGTAATTTTTTTTTCACTTCCGATTTCACCCCCCAAAACTAACGTTTCAAGCCAAAATTTAACTTTCAAAACTACACGGTTCTAATAAGGCCGTCGATTCCTATATTAGTGCCAAATTTCAACTTTCTATGTTAAATAGTTTCGGAAAAAATAGGGTGTGACAGACGGACAGACACCGAAGTGATCTTATAAGAGTTTTATGAAAATAATCCATGCTTAATAAACTTGCTCTCAATCGATCGAAAATCAAAGTATCTGTCTTACCTCCTTTATATTAAATGGACCCTTGAGACTGGGATGCATAGTTGTTATCGATATGTGGTATTGCAAAAAGAGAATTGGTATATTACAGTTTGTAAACTTTTCTTTTTAGGTAAAAGAGCTGACTATTCAAGCGGTAGGAGAAGCGGTATAAGAAAAAAAATGATAAAAAAGCAGTAGAAGTATTCACGATTTATTTTCTATTGTAAATTTTGCAATAAATAATAAAAATATATAATTGTTTAATGTTTAGTTTTACAGGATTTAGAATTATAGTGTAGACAAAAAGATCACATCTTGATCTAGATAAAAACGCCCATAGGTAACTAGAAATTCAGTTAAAATTGTATTCCGTTCTAGAAGGCGATGCTTTCCATGCCCTATAAAATTACTGATAGTTAAGCAGATAAAGATTCGAAAATAACACCCATTTTAAGCAGTCTTTTATATGGAGAAAATCATCCCTTTGGAATAATTCGCCCAGTACTGTGTTTCCTACTGAGTTCAACTTATAGCGATTCGTTCCTGTATCGCTTTAGGGATTTCTGTGCAGCACGTGCTCTACGTACATAAAAAAAGGAACACCAATCTCTATTCTTAGCTATTTACTGCAAAGGGAATATGAACCAATATGTGTACTTGGATATAGTAAGGCAGCATCTCGTCGCTAGTGCCCAAAAATTAGATATTGAAAACAATTATCGGTTCTATCACGACAATGATCCAAAGCACACATCATTTCGAGTCCTCAGTTGGTTGCTTTATAACTGTCCAAATGTTATTAAAACACCAGCCCAGTCACCAGACTTAAATGTAATTAAAAATTTGTGGCTGACATTAAAAAATAAAATAAATAGTGCCCCAATATCAAATAAAACTGAATTAAAAGTAAAAATTACTAAAGCATGGAACACTATTTCCTCGGAGTATACTAGAAAGTTAGTTGAATCAATGTCCAGAAGATTACAAGCCGTTATTGATAATGAGGGAGGCCCGACCAAATATTATCAGGCTTATTTCAAATTCTACAGTTTGTTTTCTCTAATAATTTTGGTATATTGAAGTTTGCATCATTTAAGCTGTGACGCTAAAATCGCATATAATTTAATTAATTATTTATTGTTAATTAAGTAAAGCATATTTAAGACAAAAAGTAATTCATACTTTCTTAGAAGACTCTTTACTAATTTAATTTCAATAAGTTGTTTTTTCCAAATAAATAAAGAGGCACTGAGACCAGTTAGTCTTTTCTTATAGCGACTGCATCATTTAAGCTGTGAGTCACTGTAAATATATAACCTATATTTTTGGATATTTAAAAAATGCGTTATATTTACGTATTTGTGTACTTTAAAGCAGCCATTCTTACTGGACATGCTCAGAGCATGTGTAAAAGTTTTTCATTTACAGCACTCTGTTCTAAAATGACGAATATAGGTTTCTGGTCGCCCGTTGATAAATTATTTTGTCTCATTCGTCACCTCAAAGATATTAAAAAAAAAGTAAAATGCGACAAATATAAAATTTTGAAAATTTGGCCACTATTTTTAAAAATACCACAGGAGCCCTGGTCGAAAGGTTCTTGTGGAATTATCATCCAAAATTGGTCCCATTAGTATCAGGAATATGTGTACCAAGTTTTATTGCATTAACATAAAATTCAATGTTCGAGTTAACTGGGACATGTACCCTACGAACTAAATATGTTTCAGTTCAATCTCAGTCAAATATCTTTAGACTAGAGTACACGTCTTGTTTTTATTGGCATTTGGTGTACAGCAAGGATAATTCAAACTACTTAGTTTTAAATAAGTTGTTTTTATCTGTAGGGTCTTTTTCTAGTTATGTTAATTAGAAATAATAAGAATATAGGTTTAATTAAAAAAATCTCTTAACCTATCTAATAGTGGGTTATTAGCACTCGGGTACCTAGTAATAGTGAAAGTCTATCTTTCAAAACTTTCGATAGATCATCTCAACAAACACTCAAATAGTTTGTGTACAAATTTTTTTTATTAAAAAAATGTCGAGTTCCTTTTAGTGTGGGAAAATAGTACATGTTTAATTGACTATTACTTCGGTCGTATAATACTGAAAGAAAGATATGTTGCATACTATAGTTTACGACCCTTTTAAGGTAAAGGAACTAATCATTCAACCACTTGGAGAACGATTTTGAGGAAAACTACTTGAAGATGTACTAAAATACACATTTTCTATTCTAAATTATATAACATTTAATAAAAGTATACATATTAACCCTTTTTTTTTTACTTTATTTAGTATATTCGACTTGCACGCAGAAGACTAACAAATTAAGATTAGAATAAAATGAATTTAGACTAAAATATTCATTACTAGATTAAAAAATCTAACAATAAAAAAAAGTAGATTATTTTGGTATTATAAATTGATTAGAACTATATCTTATCAATAAAAAGTTCTATTAAACAAATACCTGGAAAAATTATAATTCTATTATGCATCTAAGTAGCCGTAAAAGAGAACAACCACACAAATACTGAACGGAAGGTATTCGTTGGCAATAATGAGATGGAAACGAAACGGCTTACGACAGAGATGTTTAGAGAAGGGGGTTGGATAGACAAGATTTTGTTGAATAATTATTGTATACATAAGCATAATTCTGTAAGTTGTGTAACATTGCACTACATATCCACAATAATTTGTATAACCAAATGTCTACCCAACCCACTTCTTCAAGTCTCTCTATCATAAGCCGTTTATTCTTGTCATTATTGTAGACGCCTCTTCTGTTTCAAGTACTATAAGTATTCTAAATTAAAAATTGATATTTCATTAATATGCCAATAGGCAGATAGATAATAGGATGTAAATTGAAAACTATGAACCAAAAAACGGAAAGGACTGAAAAAATTTCGGAATGTGATATTTTTTGGAATACGCTACCGCCGTGTGCAAAGGAAGTAACAACACAATTTCATCTAATATTTAAAAAACTGGTTTTAAAATTAGAAGATTTACCCCAAATTCATACTTACACGTTCTATAAGAATTATAATTATATTTCGAACAAATTTTTTACACTAGAACTAGTAAAATCTGCTGGCGGTTTTATACAACAGTGGACCACTATTGCAAAAACTGTCGCGCTCTATCTGCTAAAATATATCGAAACTAGGACACCCTCAACTCTACAAGGATGTAATTCTTGGCTAGGAAAGCAACAACATTTATTATTTGTAGCCGTTATACCTACACCATGTTTCTCATTTTGGTGGTATATGGATAAATATGTTTGGGTAATTTGGTAGTTAGTAAAAAAAATTAACTATGTACCGCGAAAAAAACGAAAGGAGGGATTTTAAGCCCTATACTAGTCTGTTTACTATTGAAATGTACTACCACTTATGAATAAAAATGAAGCAATGGATAATAAGCAGTTGCAGCTTGAGATGAGTATCATTTGCTAGCTAAGTTTGTTAGTTTTAAAGATGCTCTAAATAAAACTTTGCGCAAGCACTCAACTTCTACCTACAGTCTAATTTCCAATATAAAACCTGACTTTTGTTTTAGCTGCGGCATTTAATTTTCGGAGGGTGTCCGATCTTAAGTACAACACAAACTATCTGTGACACTAAAAGTGTAATAGGCAATACCATTACGTTCCGAATTTCCAATCAATTTCAGTTAAATCGAAAGTTCGTTGATTAAAGACTGTTGTGTGTTTGCTAATCATTAAGGCAATGTCAGGAGATATGGTTGACTTGACATAAGTCAATCATCGAATAGAAAAAAACGCGCGTCGAGTACAAAAATACAATGTTTGATGTGAAATTTCAAAATTTCAAAGACCTATTAGCTCATTTAAAAAATATATGATTCTAATTTCTAATCTTTCTTTTTATAGCCACAAAGAGAAGCAGAATACTCTGAAATAATGCTATTTCATCTAGAAAAAGTTTATTCTCTTGCTTAAGGACGATCCCAAGAAGCAGTCGTGCTCAACTTACAGAAAGATCCCTCCTATGTAAACTACCATGAGTACAATAAAAAAAATAGTTTAGGCGCAGTGCGCTCTTTCGCCCCGTCCCATATGCGCAGAAATTCAAAAATAATCCCACTGTGTCGGTTTTTCGGATCTTGCAACGTTACATTTTTACTCTGATCGAGACACGAGTTGTTTATATTGTGTTTTAATGTTTTGGAGTATTTTTCTAGGTTACGTTTATATTGGAGATTTTTAATAGTGCATAAATAATGACTTCGCGATTAAAGAATGGCAGATCTGTTAAAAAAAACTGCTGAAAAAATAAATATAGCATTAGCAAGTATGTCTGATGCAAGAAAACAATAATCAATGAAATAGGTCAATCTAAAATTCCTGATGAAAATAGTATAGTTTCATCGAGAGAGTTAGCTAGAAATCTGAAATGCACCGGCTGCAGAAATCTTTTAGCTATGAAAAAAATTGAGTGATTTCAAAAGGGAAAGGCTTCATTTAAAAATCAAAATAAAATGTGACAACTGTACTAAATGTAATTTAGTAAATACTGGAGTATTTACTAAAGTAGTAGTAAGTAAAACCAAGTCTCTGACATTAATTAATATGCTACTTATTTATGTTGAATACTAATAAATATTTGATTTGTTATACCATAAATACTGACTTTTTTTTTACGATAACCCATATTTTTCTCTATATCTGTAAGCTACACGCATTTATTAAAATCTCGCGCAGCGCGACGTTGCCAAGTCGCGAAATTTTATTCATCCAGTTATGCAAGGAAAACTGAAGACGATCAAAAGTAGCTCACTTTCAACATTTTTTATAAACGAATATCCCTTGCTATAATTTTCTTTACAGAAAAATATTTGTTATATTTTTAATTAATGATTCTAAGTTTTTCAAAGCAATCTTAAGAAAATTACCATTGTTATATAATAAAACATCCGTACGTACAAACATACGTCGGGATAGAGTTCGTATGTTAAAAATGCAAATTTTAACAGCCATTATTTACAAATTTAGTGCCGTAAGGAGTATTGAAATTTTCTATCCGTATAAACATGTATATTCAAATTTTCTAGATAATTGTAAGAAAATTAATTTTCTTAGGAACTCGTTTAGTAAATAATAATAAGAATACATAAGTTAATAAAATTTTGCTGTGTAATAAATGCAATGCATTTATTTTATAACCAATTTAGCTTATCATGTTGTTTATTTACATTGTTACTAATTTTGATGATACTTTTTTTTTAAATATGGTAAATAAGTAGTTTGTTTTTATTTTTGTTTATCGGTCACCCTCTCTCCTGCTCGCCCCGCCTGAATAGGGATTTCTCTTTTGTGGATGTATATCGGCAAGGATGTCGTAATATTAGTCATCGTAGTCCAAGTTCCCACACATACATTTGTATTTCACGACACGTTACTATATTTATGCAACAACCACTATCTATGTATGTAGTCAAGCCACTTATATACAAATAAATCAACAAATAAGTATATAATGCTTGGTTTATTACTAAATTCTGCATAATAAATCAGTAAATTGCCGTACCTATATAGAGCATTAAGCATTGAAAACAATAAGCATAGTGTTTTTTCACTTAAGCCAGCGTTTCTCAATCTGTGGGGCGCGCGCCAGTAGGGGGGCGTGATTACACTATTGGGGGGGCGCGAGCATATGGAAAAGAAATTATTATTAAAAACATTCATTAGAAACATTTAATATAATTTATTGAAAGGAAAGCAAAACAAAATACATTCTGACATAATAAGAAATAAGATACACATATACACTAATATAATACACCTATAAATAGGATTGTATTAGTACTGCACAATGTATTTACCTAATAATTAACATATCAATACTAAATTAAAAACAAGTTTAATAATTATTAGCGACTCCCTTGGGCCTGTTTTGCAAAGCAAAGATTTTCGAAGGATGGTTTAATATTAGAAATAGACACTCTGAGTTCTTTTTCTATATTTAGTTGAGATCTATATTTTGTTTTCAAAGCAGCCACCGCAGAAAATTCGGTTTCGCAAAGGTAGGATGTTGAAAATGGTAATAGTATACGAAATGCTCTTGTTTTCAGTGCAGAAAACTCATCATTCACCCCTGCCCAAAATTCAAAGAGTGATTTATTATTAAATTGTCTTTTGATTTCGCCACTTGCCGTGAAGTCTATGAAGATTTCTTCTTCAGAAGTTAAGAGCGCTTCGGGACTATTTTGGAATGGATCTCTAACCCACTCGTAACTTGCTACCAAGTTGTCGTCAGTAAGAAAATACTTTTTAAAATTCTTTGTCAACATGGCTAGATGATTTTCAATGGTTACTAAAACAACTTTCACATATTGTTCTTCAGCCTTGTATGTTTTAACACATTCACCCATATTTGCAAACATTTCTAGGTTTTTTCGCTTTACATTTCTACTCCACAATTTCAATTTTCTACAAAAAGCATTAATTTTATCACTTGTATCGAATATATGTGTAGTTGTTCCATGGAGTTGAAGATTTAAGGTATTTAGTTTCTCGAATATATCGACCAAGTAGCTTAATTTCATCACAAATAAACTATCTCGAAACTTCTCAGCTTCCGATAGGTTTTCCTTTTCTAGAAAAATGGCGATTTCATTTCTTAATTTATAAACATTTTGCAAACATTTCCGACGTGATAACCATCTTGCCTCGCAATAAAATAGTAACGCTGAATGTTCGGCACCCATGTCTTTACAAAGTCTCATTTCAATATAATTTAGTTCGGTTACAACTGTAGTGAGCACAATATTCAGAGCAGAACTTATTTCTTTGGAAGCCAGAGCTTCTCTGTGGATCATACAATGTGACACAGGGGCCTTTCTTCTTCATTTACTTCAGTACTGGTAAACCCTAAATTTAAGTATTCTTGAGAATATTTTCTTGATTTTATTTTCGGAACCACGCTCGTTTGTGCACTTGTTGATGCTTCACTATCGTCTAATGCTCGCTTACACCCACTTAAAAATGTATTCATGATTCTATATAAATTTACTGCCGTGAATACTTAATACCTTGAATTTCAATTAACACATAAATTACAACATACACATTCACGATAAATCCGATAGCAGTAGAAGGATCAACTCGACTGAGAGGGGCTGAAATTGAACGAGGTGCAGCATTTATATACTTTTGGGCAGACTTTCCGAATGTTCGAGATAACTTGCAACTTCTCGCGAAGCCGCTACCGATATGGTGGACGTGACAGAAAGCAATAGAGGCATCGATTCTAGTTTTCTCAAGGCAGCAGAAATGTGTTGCCAAATATAAATAAATTTACTTATTCTTGATAGTTTGTAAGGTTTTTAATTAAGGTCATAGTAGCTTTAGCATAAAACTACTGAAAATTATGTTTGAAAATTGGGTTGTAAATACTGAAAGGTTGAGAAACGCTGACTTAAGCAATATATGCAAAAAAGCAAAAATTTTTTTAAAAAATGGTGTTTTCCATAGAAAAATTTTTTGGAAAGTAATTGGAGTTTAGACTAGCCCTAGAGATGCCTTTGCGGAAGAATGGTGTCATTGTAAGTATTAAATATTTATTTCGGTATTATTAATTGCGCGTTTAACAGTTAAACTCTAGTTTAGAAGTAATTCCTATTTTTCGAATTTCTGGTTAACTGAGGTTTTTTTAACTTTTCCGACTTACATAAATAGACAGTATAATCTTAAATTTATATATGTTCAAAATTGTTAAATAAAGTGGTAAGAAATAATAATTAATATCCAAAAATCGTTTAAATTTAGACTCAAAATATTACAAGAAACGAGTTAAAATACACTTCTTCTTCGAGTGCCACTCCTATCGTAGATTGGCATTATCACAAAGACATCTGAATAGTTCTACACTTATATCATATACGCAGGTTACACAGCCAAGATATTCTTCGTTTTACCATGTTTCTCCTTCCTTTGATCTTACCCTCCAAGATATCTGTCAATAGTGAATACTTTTAACTTCTCATAACGTGTCCCCAATATTCAAGTTTCCTCCTTTTTATGGTGTTCATTATTTCTGGGTTTTTGTTCAGTCGTTGAAGAATCTTGTGATTGGTTACTCTGTCCGACTACGATACCTTCAGAAAACGTCGATAACACCACATTTCAAGGGCCTCGGTATTCTTAATGTTATTCTGTTTCAGCGTCCACGCTTCCACGCCGTAGAGTAGTGTGGTAAAAACATAACAGCGCAAACAGTAGCAAATTTAGATCTCGGTTACAAAAAAATGTTCTTATTTTATTAAAGAATGCCCTAGCTAACTCTATTAGCTCTCTAAATTTCTATTATCTGATTCGTGCTGTGTGTCAACCATGTCCCCAGATATTTGTAATGTTTCACCCTTTTGATCTGCGTGCCATTTAATAAGAGATCACCTGATATTTTGAGACTTTGATGTCACCATGAATTTGTTTTTTTTTTGAAATTTATCTTTAGGCCAAAATTCTCGCAACTATTATTTAGTTGTTCAACAAGGTGTTGTAGGTTTTCCAAATTTCAAAGAACATGGGTTTGTTCCTCCTCCTCCTCCTTATCATTCCGTGTCTCTCTGCATTAATAAATATTTCTATCTTAGCTCTTACCATTCGGTGGTCGCTGGATGTTTCGAATTTATTTAATATAGTTACATACTTATCAGTAATAACGAAATCAATTTAATTCCTCGCCCTTTCATCTGGACTTTGCCCCATCCAATGTCGATGAGGAAAATTTATATATATATATATATATATATATATATATATATATATATATATATATATATATATATATATATATATATATATATATATATATATATATATATATATATATATATATAAATATATATATATATATATATATATATATATATATATATATATATATATATATATATATATATATATATATATATATATATATATATATATATATATATATATATATATATATATATATATATATATATATATATATATATATATATATATATATATATATCTATATATATATATATATATATATATATATATATATATATATATATATATATATATATATATATATATATATATATATATATATATATATATATATATATATATATATATATATATATATATATATATATATATATATATATATATATATATATATATATATATATATATATATATATATATATATATATATATATATATATATATATATATATATATATATATTTAATATAGTTACATACGGGACATTTTATTTAGAAGCTACATCATTGTTATAAAAATATAAACAAAATTAATGTCAAAAAAGTCTCCATACACTCAAGAACTGCATCTATCTATTGCTCGCTAAACTGAAAACAAATGAATAATTTTCAGTCATACTTTATAATCTGTCACTTGTTGCTAGTAATTTTGCAGTGGGTTTTCAAAGTATTATTAAAAATGAGCGAGAGAAATTGTGAAATTCCATTTCAGGTTCGAAAGATCATAATTGATTTGTGGAAATATGAAAAATCATATAGAAATATAGAAAAAATTGTTAAAAAGTCGCATGCTCCTGTTCAGTCCATTTTAAACTAGTATAAATCAACGGGTTCCTCTAAAATTCGACCACGCGCCGGTTGTCTCAAGAAACTAACTCCACCTGAAGAGGTCAGTATTGTTAGACAAATAATTATAGATCGCAAGAAAAGTCCACCAAATTAGAAGAAGAAGTACGGGAACTATGTTCGAAAAATGTTTGTTCACAAACAATGAGAAATTGTTTATACAGGGCAGGCTATAATCGGTGTGTAGCCAGCTAATCGTGGTTAGCTTTTACTAGGGAATACGTTACTCCTGAATTTTGGGAATCCGTAATCTTTAGTGATGAAACGGAAATTAACCTTTTTGGGTCTGATGGCAGAACTAAAGTTTGGAAAAAGAAGAATACCGTATTCGATATTAAAAACATTTGTTCCACGATGAGACCAGGTGGTGGCAGTGTTCTGTTTTGGGTATGCATGTCCGCTAGAGAGGTTGGAAATTTACATTTTATTAATGGTATCATGAATCAGCATGTTTATCTAAACAATTTAAGAGAAAGTGTCCGAAAATTAGCATTCGAAAAAATATTCATTTTCAACAGGACAATGATCCGAAACATACCACAAACTTGGTGCGAGAATGCATTATCCATAATGTGCGACAGCAGCTTCATGCATCTCAGCAATCATCCGATGTTAACCCCATCGAGCATTTATGAGAGGAATTTAAACAGCGCGTTTGCAAACATAATGTCTCAAATAGCGAAGAATTAAAAAACAGAATATTGAATAAATGGGAAAGCATGCCAGCAAAAGTTACTAGAAAGCTGGTTGCAAGCATGAAAAAGAGGTTACAGGAGATTATCAAGGCCAACTCCGTCAAACTATTATTGGTAATTGTATGGAGACATTTTTGACATTAATTTTGTTTACATTTTTATAACAATAATGCATCTTCTAAATAAAATGTCCCGTAGGTATTTTTAATACTAATCCACGTTGGTTAAGTTTCAAATATTAATTTAAACATGTTTTCTCATAGCTTCAATTAATTAGCTAAACATAACAGAAAAATAGTATGGAAGGAAGATGGTGTATGAAGACTTTTTGGACTGACTGTATATATATATATATATATATATATATATATATATATATATATATATATATATATATATATGTATATATATATATATATATATATATATATATATATATATATATATATATATATATATATATATATATATATATATATATATATATATATATATATATATATATATATATATATATTTATATATATATATATATATATATATATATATATATATATATATATATATATATATATAAGTATATATATATATATATATATATATATATATATATATATATATATATATGTATATATGCAATGAATATAGGACACCTTTCGATTACATTTATTCTACAAACATAACACAGACTCCTTGTAGCTTTAAAAACTGAAAATGGCAAGTTTATCGGTAAGCAGCAGCAAATATCACGTTTTTGATTATTTCGGTAAAATGGAATGCGTTTATATAAGTCAGAAAGAATTATTTTAGAGCCTTTGAAACACAACTTGATAATAATGGTTACTTTTGAATTAATTAATATACACAGCATCAACTTTTTCAACTCATAAGACTTTTTTTAACTACACCACTGAATATTTCCACAGTAATATCAATCTTGTTATACGTACATTGTATAAAAGATAGGAGTAAGTAAAATCTAGACAGGTAAGAATTACAATATAATATATTTATTGATAACGAAAAATTTTTCAGTTTTTCATATTAATTATTTACGAGTAGGTTTATCATTAGATAACGCAAATCGTATATAAAGTATATTTGATATTAAAATAGTAAACACAACATTTTGTTACTTGAATAGTCATAGTGAACTTAAAGTAGATAAATTCGAAAGAAAATGGTATTTTCCATAGATAAATTTGTTGGAAAAGTTGTTGTAGTAACTGGTGCTTCGGCTGGCATTGGAGCTGCTGTTGTAGATGAGTTAGTAAAAAAAGGTGTCGTTGTAAGTTTAACATTTTTTATTCTTTTGCTATTTTAAAACTTCAGTTCCAAGTTAGAATGATTTATTTTCGAATTTTGTTCTATATTAGTCACATCTGTTGAAAAACCTAGTTACATAAGCCTGATACTAAATTCTTACACGTATACATGCTTTAAAATTGTTGCATAGTGCTATTCACTAAATAGATCTAAATATTTGAAAACTCGAAAGAAGCCAAAAGTAAAAGTTTTACGATGACTTATTGACTTACAACTATATTATGTTTGAATATCTATCTTCACCTATAAACACTGTATAACATAAAAACTTTTTAACAAAAAAAAATCGACTTCAAAATATCAGCACTAAAAATTTTGCCGTTATAAAGTAACAAAAAATGAGACACTCGTAAAGTACCTCTAAGATAAGATATTGCTTTAATTTGACAATTCAGTAATTAATTCTGTATAAACAAATCCTACAATTATTAAAAACAGCTATTATTTATTATTATGATTTTTTTTCATAGAAAAATAACTTTTGAAGTCGGTGCCAGTTTTTTATGTCAATGTAATCAATTATGTGTATTTAATTATCTAATGAAGTGTTAATATTATTAGTTAGAGACCGGATTATATGCATTTGCATATTTTCATATGCATTTGCATATTTAGACCATTCTCACCGATTATTGCATATTTTACCCAAAATCTAGTAATGATGCATATTTTTCCTATATTTACAATATTTCTCGGTATTACTAGGCAATTGAATTGCTCAGGGTATTGTTAATGTCGCCGTCTGGAACCGATCTTATCGCCGGAACATTATCTGCAATAGTCTAAACATCGATTAGGTTATAGTGCCAAGGGAATACTCAAAATTCTACGGTATTTTATTCCTTTGTTTCTTGGTCGGGATATTAAGTGATAAGTAGTTAGTTTCTAAGAATATTTGTTTGAGCGTGGATCAAATAAACAATTTTCTCGAAGACGAATTTTTATTTTATAACCAGATATCAGTTTTAACATTATTGTTGACGTGCTTGCATCAGTGTAGTCTTTTTACAATTTTTAACGTGTTGTGTTAAAGTTTAACATGTACCATGCCACCCGCAAGAAAAAGTGTCTCTTCGTGGGTAGCTGATTATCCTGGAACATTTACATACGACGGAAATGTTTTATATTGTCGAGTATGCGAGAAAAATGTTTCGTGCACAAAAAAGTTCCAAATTGACCAGCATGTCAAGACAAGTCTTCATATCGCAGGATTGCAAAAAAAGGCCCAAGACAACAACTTATAACAGCAGCACGTAGCAGTGATTCCACTTCTATAGGCAATCAAAAAAACCACTTTAGTATGGATTTATGTGAAGCATTGCTTGCAAGTAATATTCCTCCCCACAAATTTACAAATCCTACATTCAAAGATTTTCTGCGAAAATATTGCTTGAATCAAAAAACTGATCAACACTGAGTAAAAATTACATACCAACAATTTGCCAACATGTTCTGGAAGAAATACGTAATGAACTACCGACAGTTGTGGTCGTTATATTGCGAATTTAATTGTGGGTGCATTAAGATTAGAGCCTTCTTCTTCCTATTTGGTGGCCTGCAAAGAACTTGACAAGACAAATTATTCTACGATCGCGAGATTTGTGAATGAGGATATTAAAAAAATATTTCCTGAATCTTTTGCAAATAAAAGAGTGTTTATATTTCTCTCAGATGCTGCTCCCTATATGATCCAGGCCGCCAAAGTCCTCCAAATATTTTATCCAAATTTAATTCATGTGATGTACTTTGCTCACGGAGTCCATCGACTCGCTGAAGAAGTACGATCCACGTTTGGAAATTTAAATAAACTGATTTTATAAGCAAAGAACGTGTTTCTTAAGGCACCTGCTCGCAATAACGCCTATAAAGAAAAACTGCCAAATGGGCCTTTACCTCCCGAACCAGTGGTAACTCGATGGGGAATATGGATTGAAGCTGTACTATTTTACAATAAACATTTCGAGGCCATCAAAGGTGTAGTAAATGACTTCGATAGTGCAGAGGCTATGGCAGTTCGTCAATCCAAGGAAGCATTTAACGATTCTGATATTAAAAAAAACATAGCTTTGATTAGCACTCACCCGCGTAGAGTTAAAGAAAAGTTTGAAAATATTTTTTGCAATAACCCAGGCTTTGAACCTTTGTGTCAAATGATAGTTTTATTAATGGTCGGGTGAACTTTTGCCAGAAACAATAAGTGCTAACATAGCACTCAAATTCAAATACTTCCCAGTTACCTCAGTGGATGTGGAACGGTCTTTTTCCACTTATAGAAATATTTTAAGTGATCGAAGACACAAGCTTACTACCCAACATTTGGAACAATACCATATTGTTTACGTGTACAAGAATACAAATGTTAAATAATTTTAAAAAATGTTAAATAATTGTTAATTAAATTTAAATATCGTCGATAACTTGATAATTTTATGCTGATTTTGAAATAAAAAACTAAAAATTACTACTTTTATTATTATTTAATATTGCATATTTTGACCCTTTTCATGCATATTTTAAGCATTTTTCATGCATATTTCAAGATTTTTATGTTGCTTATAATCCGGTCTCTAATTATTAGTAAGGTTTATAATTGGTTACATTGACACAAAAATTGACACCGACTTTAAAAGTTTCCTTTTTATAAAGAAATCATAATAATGAATAATAGCTGCTTTTAACACTTGTAAAATTTGTTTATACGGAATTAATAACTGAATTGGCAAATTATAGCAACAAATTTTGTGTGCTGGTTTTTTAAGTCGTTATTTTTTTTAAAAAAAGTTTTTATTTTTCGCTTGTTTATAGTAGTTTTTTCAAGGTAAAGTTAGCTTATAATGTTATTAACTAAGAGTTTTAAGAACTAATTTTCCCATTTATGTCTTTTATATGTCTATGTCCTATATAGGTAAAGACCGCCATTATTCTGTTTTCAGTTAAATTTCTTGGAGATTGTAAAATTAATCATAAGTAGACCAACGAAACGTGCTGTTCGCCAAAGAAAATATCGTTCTCAGGAAACCGAAAAAGAAAGAAAGTTTCAGCTTGATAAGAATATGACACCTCATTCCAACCTAACCTGACTTAATTAGCTCACTAAAAAAACTAAAAATGTATACTTTTGAATAATAAAATAACCGGTCAAGTGCAAATTGAACTTGCGCAATTAGTGTTCCGTACGTTGATTGCTTTTAAAATAAAAAGTTATGTTACAGAGGTATAAAATGATCAGTGACTTCACAAAACACACCCCAAATGAGTTTTCAACAAAGTTTGTTTCCAATTTTTACTGAAATCTGATGACCTTGAAATTTTTTGTTTTTTTTTAAATACCAGATAAATTATTAAAGGTAATGCACTCGTGATAATTTTCGTCTGCACCCCGTGGAGAATATTCCAGGATTTTATCAAAATTTTTTGATAAGTACTTATCGAGATAAGGACAGGATTTTTCACGATTTTTTAAAAGTAATACAAAGAAAAGTGCGCGCAAGTATTACATTATATATATATATATATATATATATATATATATATATATATATATATATATATATTTTGTACGCATGTTTTCACAAGTTTTTATTTGGCACCACACTCGATGACCTAGTAATTTTTTTTTTTTTCACTTCCGATTTCATTTCCCAAAACTAACCCCTTAAGTCAAGATTTAACTCTCAAAACTACATGGCTCTGATGAGGCCATCAATTCCTATATTATTACCAAATTTCAACTTTCTATGTCAAATAGTTTCGGAGAAAATCGGGTATGACAGACAGACAGACAGACACCGAAGTGATCTTATAAGTGTTCCGCACGGAACACTAAAAAGAATCATTCAAATCGGTACATATTTGTCGGTTATCGATGTTTTATTACAAAAATTTAAGTTTTTCAAGATTTTTCCAGAAACTATATAACCAATTTTAATAAAATTTATATAGGACCTCCTGGAATGTGTACTCTCTAGAATAAAAAAAAACGGCCAAGTGCAAGTCGGATTTGCGCAATTAGTGTACCGTGCATTGATTGCTTTTGAAATAAAAAATTTTGTTATGTAGGTGTTACATGATCAGTAATTTCACAAAACACACCCTAAATGAGTTTTCAACAAAATTGATGACCCTGAATATTTTTATATACCAGCTAATTATCAAGGATCACGTGCTCGTGATAAACTGCATTTAGTTTACAGTTTATGGTGAATATTCTAGAATTTTTTCAAAATTTTTTGGTCGGACATCGATTTTTGGTGGTTTTTTAAAAATATTACGAAGAAAAATTTGCGCGAATATTACAACATATATATTTTTGAACTCATCTTTTCACAATTTTTTTCACTTGCGAAACTAACCCCTTAAGTCAAAATTTAACATTCAAAACTACACGACTCTGATTGGGCCATAAGTTTCTATATTTGTCCCAAATTTCAACTTTCTTCGTCAAATAGTTTCGGAGAAAATCGGGTGTAACAGACGGACAGACAGACGGACACCGAAGTGATCCAATAAGTATTCTGTACAGAACACTAAAAAGAATCATCCAAATCGGTACATATTTATCAGAGTTATCGGTGTTTTATTAAAGAAATTTAAGTTTTTCAGGATTTATTCAGAAACTACATAACCAATTTAAATAAAATTTATATGGGGCCATCTTGAATGTATACTCTCTCGAATAAAAAATAATCATTAAAATTGGTACAAATTTATTAGAGTTATGCGGGAACATACATTAAAAAAATACATACATGTCGAATTGAGAACCTCCTCCTTTTTGAAATCGGTTAAAAACATAGGAAAGATGCTGTCTACTTATCTTGTCTTGTCACATTTTGACCACTGTTATAATTTCACTTACTTATCTTAAAAGTTCCGATATACGTAGAATATTAAAAGTTCAAAACTATATCATAGCCCATTTAAAAATAAAATGGGATATCTTATATTAAACAATGTCATAATTTAATTGAATTAACAGAGGTAACAAACATTCAATATGTTTTAATTAAAAATTATAAAACCTGCGCAAAAGAAACCTAACTATTTTAAACAATAAGAATTAATTTCTAAAATTTCATTCGTGCATCTATAATTTCCCCTCCTTTAAAACTTAAATTCTTAATTATATTTTTTTTACAAGTATATTTTGAAAAACGGAAATCACATCCCATCTCACTAAAGGAGCAATATTAGTTGGCACATCATTCAAGTTGGCAAAAAATGTACTAAGTACCCAGTACTTCAATATCCAATAATCAGTGGTAAACTTAAAAATCAAATCAAGAAATTAATCAGATTGCTTTTATTTAAAAATTGTTTTCTTATGAAAAAAAAAAAAGGCCAAGTTCATGTCGGATTTGCACAATTAGTGTTCCGTACCGTGATTGCAAATGTTTATTCCCTGAATATGTGTTTAATTATAAACAAACAAACTAAATTATTTTATCCTACTGCCCGTTGGTCACCAGTCATAGAAATTTATTTTTTGTCAGTAATTTTGCCAAAAACTTAAAGCAGTAATGTACTGAAAATTATATAAGTATATTACTGATTGTATCGAATAAGTGTCGATATTTCGTAGTTATTAGTCCCGTTTAAATTCGCAAGTTTCTACGAAAAAAACTCCCACGATATTATCAAGACAAATAGTTTTTTTTTCTGTACCAGATAAATTATCCAACGTAATGCACTCGTGATAATTTTCGCTCAGTCTACACTTCATAGAGAATATTTTAGAATTTTTTTAAAATTTTTTGATCAGTACTTTTCGTGATAGGGGGGAGGGCAGAGTTTTCTTTAAATTTTTTACATTATATATATTTTTGAACTTATATTTTCACAATCTTTCATTTGCCACCCCACTCGATGATCTTAGAAATATTTTTTTCACTCTTCCCCAAAAGCTAACTCCTTAAGTCAAAATTTACTTTTCAAAACTAGACGGCTCTGATTGGGACATCAATTTTTTCCAAATATCAGCATTCTACGTCAAAGAGTTTCGGAGAAAAATAGGTGTG
Organism: Pachyrhynchus sulphureomaculatus; assembly: GCA_019049505.1. Lineage (NCBI taxonomy): Eukaryota > Metazoa > Arthropoda > Insecta > Coleoptera > Curculionidae > Pachyrhynchus > Pachyrhynchus sulphureomaculatus. The sequence goes on from CM032446.1 coordinate 216,594,038, forward strand.
AGAGACAGACGGACACCGAGGTGATCCCATAAGGATTTCATACAGAACACTAAAAATGTATCATTTCACTCACAAAAATATTTTTTTATTAAATACACATTTTTTGCTTCTACTTTTAATAGACATGAATAACGTGAATCTAGACATGTATCGGTTCAGAATTTTATTATTACTGAATTTGAGTACACTAAAATTACTTAATTACTTTACAAAAACATATTTAGTGTCAGTTAACAAAGTAATTAAGTAATTTTAGTGTTAAAATGTACTGTCAGAAAGTAACGGACCAATCAATCAACTCTTTGAATTTGAGTAGTTCCAAATTATAATCGCAATTTAGGACGGCGTGATATTTAGAATCGATTTAAAACTAGTCCAATGTCGTATTGGAACAGATCTATCACTAATGATAACTCAGAAGTAAGACCTTCGTATCAGACAGTACATGATATTCGTTAGCATAAACCTCTTAATGATAATCTAGTAATTATTATAATAGGTTGCAGGATTAGCAAGAAGAAAAGAACGTTTAGACCAACAAGCAAAAGCATTCATCCTTTTAAATGTGACCTTGCCAATGAAGTGGAAATTCTAAGCGTTTTTAAAGAAATAGAAAAATTAGGGCCTATTCATGTGTTAATAAATAATGCTGGACTTTCTCATGATACTGACATTATTGATGGAAATACTGAATTTTGGAAAAGTATACTAGGTATGAAAGCAAATAGATAAGCAATTTTTTGTTAAAATTTTACTTTCTGTTTTATCTCTTAATATTTTGGTTAATATTACTAGTTGTCATTTTCAAAATATATAAAGAGTAAATTCAAAAACTGTAGGTATTGTAAACTAACCACAGCAAAAATTATTTGTGTTTATTTTTGTGGTAGCATATTTTTATTTATTTCTGCAAATCAAACCATCTACCGACTGTAACCGAAATACTTTAGAGAAGTCGTAAATTCTTAATTAACAAAAATTTTTATTTGTTTTTTCAAAATAACATCTATTTAGATTATATTTTCTATTTTATCCATGTTCTAACACTATTATTCGGCCTCTCTAGTGATTTTTTGAAAGATCAACAATAGTGGTAGTATTTTGAGTTTTGACAAAAATTGAAAGTCAGGAGCCAAATCTAAGAAATAGGGTTGACGTCGTAAGAATTCATAATAAAGAGCGATCAATCTCCCCATTGCCAAACCACTTTTGTAGGCGGGGACATTATTTTGATCAAAGACGCCTTTTTTCTTTCAGAAACATGGTCTATTCTTTTCAATTTTTTGGTCTAGTTTGAAGATTAGAATAACATTATTTGGTTATTTTTTAGATTTTTCAAGAAAATCAATAAATATTATGCCTTTACTATCACGAAACACCGACGTACTAAATGTTCTGGCTGATGAATGCTTTTACTTCTTTTGGCCCTAAACGACCGCTTCCTTCCACTTTGTTAAAACGCTTTCAGCACTGTTCGGATGTTTTTACACGAATGCGTTTATCTACTGAAAAGGAGCACTGTGCCCTTCTTTCACAACACTTTTGTACGGGCAATTCTTTTTGTGAAACATAACCAATAAATTCTTTTAAAATGCTAATATTATCAGCAATTCTCCAGATTTTAATCAAGTGATCTTCCAACACCATATCATTTATTTGTTCAGATTTCTATGATTACACTTTTTAGATGTTCCCATAAACTTGTTACATGGTGCTCTAGGAGCTTTCATTAACATACAGAGAGATTGTAATAATACATCCTTTGACTTAATGATTACAACATTAGAAAGATATAGTAATGATGTCACCATAAGCAGGTGGATAAACAACATACTTCTGCATCAGCAAATAAAAGCCAAACTACATAGAGATACCTTAGAAACAGTAGTGACTAAAGAATGCCTACAGAAAGGAGTGCAATCACCATTCCTTGTGCGTATGGTAAATGAGCTGCTGAATTGCCTAAACTCACAGGGCTTTGACGCTTACGGATATGCTGATGACATCGTTACATTCATCCAAGAAAAGCCTACCGCCATTATGGCAGAATTCATGCAAAAAGCACTAAACAATGTGTGAGGAAGTAAGCTTGAAAGTCAAGCTACAAGAACCGATATTAGACCATTCACAAAAGAAATAATCCAAGGTAATTATAAAAACCTAGGTATCTTAGGAGAATGGATAAAAACCATGATTGAGTACAAAGATCCCGATTTGGTACTTGATGTGAAATTAGCGTAGAACAAACAAATTTTAAAACACTTTAATGAAGAAAAAATATATTTCATGAGATGCAAGAGATTGTTTGGGAAAACCTGAGCCTTTAAACCAAAAATGGTACTTTCACTATACGTCATCGTCATTAGACCTAAAATTACATGTTGACCTGCAGTATGGTGGACGAAAACAGAGCAGAGAATGACAACTACGGAGTTAAACTGTTGCAGATGTTGGCTTGCTTATGTTCCACCTTCGCTAGAAGTAACACAACCACCACAGCTATGAAAATAATCCTAGAACTAAAACCCCTAGATACATACACAAAAGGTAAGGCTCTCAATATCACCTATCGAGTTAGAACAGATGGAGAATGGAAACAACAACCTGTACAATTTGAGTAGACAAGACTTATGGATCTGATAGACGAAAAACTCTTGGATATGTATTCAAATTATTTGACAACGTCGTATAATTTCGAAAAACTATATAAAAATGAGTCCGATCCAAATCTATGACAGAGGGTGGAGACTCTGATGAAGATAATATGTCTATTACATCATTACATCATTACATGAATCAAAACTTTCGAGCGGAGTAAGCGTTGGCATATATACAGAAAAGCCCAAGTGGAGCTTTATCACTCCACTAAGAAAAAGGGTAACAATATTCTACACAGAAATTCACGAAATGCAAGCGTAGGTTTATATATACTAACGAGACTACTGCTAGAAATATATATTCCCTCAGGCAGTCAAGCTTCTCTAAAGGCTTTAGGCGTCCATCAGGACAACTCTTAAATCACGAGGGCGTGTAAATGTGATCCGTTAGAACTCTCCTCCAGAAAAAACAAGGTTGAACTACTGTAAATTCCGGTATATTTGAGGATAAAAGCTAATGAAAAAGCAACTATACTGGAGTTTAGAACCAGCATTTAATATACGAACACAGGTAGTAACAATGACGCTCAACAGATGGTCATACCAGCAACATCTAGATCGTTGGCTTGCAACATCTAGCCAAAGACATGAGAGAGACGTAACTGGTGGCCCCTCAAAGAAACTAATAACTGACGTCCTTTGTTTCACCACAGCCCAAACCAAACTAGTAGTAAGACTGACTAGCGTCAGCCACCTGAAAGCTCTACAAAAAATTCACAATGGTCCCACGACTATGTGGTGAAGAAGAATTAACCCTTATGCATAACCAATATGAATGCGAGGAGCAGACATCAAGTACATCGTGACTATAAATTAACACATGCAGGGCTTGGAAGGAAGTTAATAGACTTTTTTAAAGGGGTTACACGTATGTAAACAAGAGAGGGAACACAGAATTCTACGAAGCTGCATTGCACTAACGGGCACAATCGCCTACCCCACTTACAACCAACCAACTAATCCCATAAAGTTTTACGAAATTTAAGTGAACTTGATTTGGCGTCAGACATTCTTTTACCAAGGATTTTATTACAGCGCGTTACCCAATTAAATTAATTATGATTAATTAAAAATTACATAAAATACTCTTACTTAGGATAACTGTACAAAGAAAATACTTAGTAGAATGGCACGCAATTGTACAAATACACGTACGAGAGATGTACTAGCTTAAAAATAAGGTTGAGAACTTTTTCGACTACCAATGTCATCTGTTTTCTTTTCTCTGCATAATTTATTTCAATCTTCTCCACTTTTGCATAATTGCTATTATAATTTTCATTTTTTAAATTAAGTAATAAAAATCGAAATAAAATAAAAATAACATTTTGAATCAATTTATTTAATACATAAATTTAATGTTTCAATTTCATTGCAAATTTTGTTTACTCTGGTTTACGTTTAAGCAAAAAACATATATTTTAGATACAAACGTCTTGGGTGTAACAATATGCTCAAGGGAAGCTATTCGCAATATGAAGGAAAATAATACTAAAGGTCACATTATTAATATCAATAGTGTAGCTGGACACAAAGTTGTTCCTTTTCCCGGATTAAGTCTTTACCCAGCTAGTAAACATGCACTTACAGCTTTAACTGAAACCTTGAGACTGGAAATCAATAGGAATAAATTGCCAATTAAAATTACGGTATGTACAAGCTTTTGTTAGTCCCTTCAGAATGTGTATGTTGTATAATATCGAGAATTAATACCTTGTGATATTCTTTCATTTCTTATTGGTATAAATAAATCATCGTTTACTATATTTCTACTATAGTCGGTTAAATTTCAGGGAGACGACTATTTTACAACACTGTAAATAAAAGAGCCCGGCTCTCTTTCATTTACTTTAAGTTGTTTATAGCAACCAGAATTTGGTGGGAATAACCGCCTGCTTGACAGTGTTAATTCTGCAAAATTCTCGCTATCCTAAGCATTTTTCCTGTACTCTTTTGTTTACAGTATTGTAAAATAGTGTCTCTCTTAATAACAAACGCCAATTTCAGGAATCAGTATCTTCTACGATGATTTGGAAAATCAATCAATTTTTTAAAACTGCCTTCAATTTCTTGCTCCTTTGCCCTAAAAGTCTAAAATTTTCAGTTATAATATACATATATATATATATATATATATATATATATATATATATATATATATATATATATATATATATATATATATATATATAAACGTGTGAATCATACAAATGACAGATTAAGTTTTCAGTCTTTAATCCAAGGAACACATATCACTCAACAAGTCTGAACGAAATTTGGAATTGTTATTAACACAACAAAATTTGCCATTAAGCTCAAGAAAGATATTTTCTGAACGTTTGTCCTACGAGAATAGAATTTAAGACATTTTTTAATAAAAATAGTTTTCTTTAATAGATTTGCAAAAAATTTTTGGAAATATTGTAAAAATTCCAAAACAAGAAATTGAAAGAAAAAGATAGACGACAGAAATGGCAAGGTAATGTCAGATTGGTGTGACGGTTTCTCTCCTACGACTACATGACACATTTTTTATTCTTTACTTTTCGAGAATAAAATATGCCTCGTACAATTTGACACGGTCTAATCTCAAAAAAAAAACATAATTTCCAATCTAACTAAAGTTTTAGTTCCACGCTAACATTTAGTGACTTATTTCAAATTTGTCCCAAATTATTTTAAAAATGTTTATCTTATTAATACTGTTTAGAGTCTTAGCCCCGGTGGTGTTATGACAGAATTTGGTCAAGCTAACTTTCCAGGAAAATTTGAAAAAATGATGGAATCTTTCAAAAATTCTCCGTTTTTGGAATCTTCAGATATTGTTGATGCAATTAAATATGTTTTGTCTACTCCTGACCATGTTAATGTAAGTTTACTCTATTAATATTTTGCTTAAATATAGTAAACACAGAATGATGATAATTGGGTGAAACAGTAAGTGGCCCTAAAATTCAATGCTATTGTTTTTTTTTCGTTTCCGAAAACATAAATATATTCAATCTTAATCGGCTAAACATATTTACATAAACATAAATTAAAAAGTTTGGAGACACTCACATTTCCACCAAAAACCACTATATATATATATATATATATATATATATATATATATATATATATATATATATATGTATATATATATATGTATATATATATATATATATATATATATATACATATATATATATATATATATATATATATATATATATATATATATATATATATATATATATAGAGTCGTACACATAGAAGCTGTATTCTATCAAGGGAATAAAAGCTGTAGAAAATGACAGAGGTTTTTGGTACGAAATAATATTCCCAGTTTTAAAGAAGAGTTTTTATTTTTTACACAATATGATTAGGCCTAGACAGATTTGCTCTTGAATTAATACATAGGATCTCTTTTAGAAAAAACTGCTGCCTGGGATTATGCAGACTTATATTGTACTTGGTTACTATTACTTTCAGACAGAAATTATTCCAGGTTTATGTTGTACACTGTCTTGCTGTATGCAGATTAGAGCAGCAGGAGCATTATCAGTTACAAAGCTATTGAATATTTGATTCTTAATTTGAAAAAGAAACAGAACAATCAACAGTATGGAGTTTTATGGTACACTGGCCTTGATAGAAAAGTTGTAGGAAATAAATTCAACTTCAAAACTCGAGAGCTATCAATAGAGCCTTTCGAACTTACCATACGAGCGCAGTTTGGCGGACAATTCACCTTGGATAAATCAAGAAACCACTTAAGTCTTCACATACTGTTTAATTGAAAAAAGAGATGAGCGACGTAGTTAAGAAGATCTGCTCTTTATTATTGCTCACAACAGCCACATTAATAGTTGAGGTTAATAAAAAATCTCGTAAGCTGTTTTAAATGATGCCGGTTGTAGTCTTTTCCATAACATGATAATAGTACTGAGATTAATCCGAATTGTCGGTAGTTGTTTAGTTTAAACCGGTTGAACTCAAGCAACTTTTAATCAAGAAGTTAATATTCCATTTTTGTAGCATAAGTTAAAAAGTCTTCAAGAAACATGTCTTGAAATCGAATATCATAGATAATTCCCAGAAGCCTTCTAGGCATCTATCTTTATTGGGATTCACTTTATAGCACCCTGCCAGGCCTTTTTGACTTACGTTGGGAATATTATGTGGTACTTTTTTCAAAATATTGGCAATAGAGTGTGAAGCAAGGAGTTTAGCAAACAACTTGACTTTTTTATCAATGTTGCACTAGTATTGTCTGACAAGAAAATAGTGTACACTGTGGTATAGTGTACATGATTTCAGCAAAATGAAAATCTTACGAACTTTCCCTGTATGTATAATTATCCTGAGGACCTTAAAGAGGGTCTTGGATGTGTCGTAGTATCTTAGAACATGCACGTATGTGTATGTCCAATATTTTGTCACAAAAAAGGCCCGAGTATCTGTGTAAACTCATGAAATTTGGTGTGAAGTTTATCAGTGACATCTGTTGATGTCCGCACACTGTTGTATATACTCTGAAACACAAATTTAAGAGAAAATATATTGTGTTAAAAAACAATAAAATTCATTACTTTATGGAAAGATAATCCAGGCTTAATAAAATATTATATTGCTTTCAATCTATCAAATATCAAAAAAAAGTCCAAAAAGACAATTGGTATATTACAACTTGTAAATTTTTCTTTTTAGGTAAAAGAGCTGACTATTCAAGCGGTAGGAGAAGCGATATAAGAAAAAAATAATGAAGAAGCTGTAGAAGGATTCATGATTTATTTTCTATTGTAAATTTTGCAATAAATAATAAAAATATATAATAATTGTTTAATGTTTGGTTTTAAAAGTTTAATTTAGCATGTAGTGTAGACGCTGAGGGACTTAAAGGTTACGATGGTGGCAGAGTGAAAAAGAATCCCACCGATCGTGGTGAAAAAGCTCACTCGCTCCATAAAAAATCGTGTATGTATGTGTAATATATATATATAAAAAGATATATATATATATATATATATATATATATATATATATATATATATATATATATATATATATATATATATATATATATATATATATATATATATATATATATATATATATATATATATATATATATATATATATATATATATATATATATATATATATATATCTATATATATATATATATATATATATATATATATATATATATATAGATATATATATATATATATATATATATATATATATATATATATATATATAGATATATATATATCTATATATGTATATATATATATATATATATATATATATATATATATATATATATATATATACAAATTTAAAATATAATAAATATGTACCGCCATTGCACTTACTCTAAATATACAAAGGTAAAATTAGTAGAAATATGAGTACTTACAGTTACTTTTATACGTAAATTTTCTCTATTAAGATCCAGCCTTAAGGTTTCAGCCAAAGCAGTCACAGCACACTTAGTTGCTCCGTATATATTGATGCCAGGATAATCTATAGCTTCATTACCCGCAATACTATTCATGTGAATAATTTGGCCTCGTGTACCATTAGCCTTCATATTCTGGATTGCTTCTCTCGTAGCAATGCATAAACCCAAAATGTTGGTGTCTTAAAATTTTAAAAAAAATTATACATATATATATATATATATATATATATATATATATATATATATATATAAATATATATAAATATATATATATATATATATATATATATATATATATGTTATATATATATATATATATATATATATATATATATATATATATATATATATATATATATATATATATATATATATATATATATATATATATATATATATATATATATATATATATATATATATATATATATATATATATATTATAATTTACGTGTTGGAATTAGATTAAAACTATTCTTGGATCTGTTATATTTATTGATGTTTCGACCTTCGGAAGAGGTCTTCTTTAAAATATGCTCTTAGAAAGTAGTTCATGGTATGGAGTGTTAATTTTAAATTACTGTCAAAAACACATTTTTACTTTCTACAAACAAACCACTTAATTTAAAGGCTTTTATATGACTGTCGTATATCTATCTCTACACAAATCTAATTAAAAAATAAACATGGTGGCATGTATATCCTCTTAATAATACAAAAGGGTATAATATACTTAATATCAATAACAGTTTTTTGGTTAAGACACCCATTATAGACAATAAAATTTTAAAAAATCAATAAAAAATACGAGACACGATATGTTGATAAGAAATATAGAATTTGAAATTCACAAACACACAAATAGTTGACTTTCAAGGTATATACTCTTGTTAAATTTATTTTATATTGTTCTTCTAGTGTAAATATTTTAAATGTCGGAGTTTGCGTAAAAGGTTATATGTTTTTAAGCCTGTAAATTGCCCTAAAAGATTTTAACTTTGTATTTTCTAACTTTAGAATGAATAATAAAAAATAAAAAAAAAAAATTGAAAATGCCTAAAAAAATAGGGCGAAACGTCAAATAAACTAGTTTGTATTTTCCAAAAGAACCTAAGTACCCAAGAAAAATCAATCAAGTTTATATATATATATATATATATATATATATATATATATATATATATATATATATGTATATATATGTATAAATGTATACACATATATTACAATATACTTCAAGTAGATGATTATTTCAGATAGAAGAGTTGTTGACTACCATTTCAGTATATATATATATATATATATATATATATATATATATATATATATATATATATATATATATATATATAAAAAGAAAAGATACAAGCGACATATCATGATCTAGATAAAAACGCCAATAGGTAACTATAAATTGAGTTAAAATTGTCTTTCGTTTTACAACGCGATACTTGTGATACTCTATAAAATTACTAATACTTAAGCAGGAAAGAGTAGAAAACAAATCAAGCACAAGCAAAAAAGGAGGTTAGAAACCATGTTAAAGCAGAAGAAAACCTATCAACCTATCCACAGCAGAATTAATTGTAGCAAATAAATCAGCCTTATTCAAAGACCGAAACTTCGTTATTGCACCAAAGAACAATTCAGTCGAAGAAATAATCATCATTGTACAGAAAAAAAGTGATTTAAAAAAACTTAACACCAACGAATCAATACTGATGACTTACAGGATGATTCAAACGGATCCCACTGGTAAGATCAAACGACGAGTTATTATTTCAATTAATGCCTCTAGTTTAACTTCTGAAGGAAAGAAATCTCTGCTGGGCAACTAAAAGGTAACTCAATTTTCTGAAAATCCATAAAGCTAATATTTCGCTTTTAAATCGCCGTTAAATCGTCAGGGCAATAGATTCTCCAACTTATAAAATGGGTAACCATCTTGCAAACTTTCTAAATCTTTTTACAAAAAAACTCATTTCTTTATTAAAAAGTTAAAAGGTTTTATCAGAGTGTTAAAAAGTATTAGCAACAAATGTTCTAATTAATGATTCAGTGTCTATAATATCAGATATATTTCGGCATAATCATATTGATTCATCTTTGGTAGATTTAATGGAAGCATATCTGTAATCCAGTTTAATTATTTTCAAAGGAATATTTTATTTACCAACTTCAAGAGCAGCCATGGATTCTCCAGTGTTGCCTGTTATGGGAAATATTGTTATGGCAGCATTTAAAGACAGAATCTTAAGTTCAAATTCTTGAAAACCAAAATTCTGGTGGAGATAAGCTGACGGCACATTTGCTATGTAGCTAAAATTATATTTTTCGTAAACATAACCTTTCACAGAAATCCTGTTAAATTTTCAAGTCACTGCATGAATTAGTTTGTGAGTGGCAGCCATTTAAATAGAACAACTGTTGTGATTTCACAACAATGGAAAAAATTGAACATCGAGCAGTGATAAATTATGTGTTTTTGAAAAAGAAAACGAATGATGAGATAAAAGTGGAACTCAGCAAGGTTTATAGGGACTCTGCACTTTCGTTATTGATCATACAATGTTGGACTGCTGAATTTAAACGTGGACGGAAAAAAATTTTTGATGAAAAACGCTCAGATCGGTCAGCTGAAGTAAGCACATCAAAACTGATTGAAAAAATCTACAATATAGTGATAAAAGATCGGAAAGTGTAAAGGGGTGAGATTGCTGAGACTATGGGCATCTCAGTTGAATGGGTGTAGAACACTTTAATAATTTATGTGGATATAATAAAGCTTTCCGCAAGATGGGTGTCGCGATTGTTCACAACTGACAAAACCACGCATATGCGTCAACTTAAAAAGATTGTTTAGCGATGATAAAGCGCAATCGGAATGATATTTGGCGTCGATTCATAACTGTTAACTAAACATGGATTCATCACATTACATTAGAGACCACAAAAATAGTCCAAACAGTGGGTTTTTCGTAGCGAACTGGCGCCAAAGAAGGACTAGGTGAATTTATCGGCCAACAAAGTTATCGTCAAAGTGTCTTATGGTCCTTTTACACGGTTACATCAGTTCTCAGTTCCGTCTCAGTTTCAGTTTTCGTTCCATTTCAGTTCGGAAGGAGGTGTGTTTTCACACCGTCCGTTCAGTTCTCAGTCCGAGTTACACTTTCAAAGTGGTATGTGTGTTTCGCGTTCAAACGCGTGTTGTCATACTGTCCCAAAATGTACATGTGTAACCTAGCTCATGTTTGAAGACCACCTTACTGCAGTAGCCTTAGCTGTGGCGGTGGAAGAAAAGAACTCCATACCGTCAGGTGTCAGTCTCCGTTTCAGTTATGTTTTCAGTTTTTCCTTTTTACACATAGGAAAACGGACAGTTCGACTGAAACTGAACTGAGGACTGATATGACCGTGTAAAAGGACCATTAAGATGCAGGCGTCGAATACCCGGAAAAGGGCAAAATGATTAATGGAGAGTATTATGTCAACTTATTGGACCGTTTCATCCATGCTACGTCCGCACTTGGTGAAAAAATTGACATTATTTAAAACTGATGTAAGTAACAGTAGGTATATAAAGTACGTATTTCCTCTTCGTTTATGGCATTACAGTAAAATTTTAGCACAGGCAATATCAGAAAATACTGTTTTCCATAGATAAATATGTTGGAAGAGTTGATATAGTAACTGGTGCTTCGCCTGGCATAGGAGCTGCCATTGCAGAGAAGTTGATGACAGTTGTTATGTAGCCATATCGTTAAGGAAACCTACATATCTGTTTAAATCACTTTAATTAACAACATTTAAATATAAAATATACGATGGAAACTGAATCACATGTTACACCTCCTCTTTTAAATGTACTGATACAAGGAACACTAACAGCATCTTGGGACATTCGGCTTACGGAAAGCCAACTCATATTAGTTGATATCTGAATGATAATTCACACCATCATCCTTCTTCTTGAGCCATATATGTATACACATAACATAAAATGTATACATGTAAATCTAGTGGACAATAGGATTTTTTAATAAAAACGAAGCAATTGCTTATAAGGAATTTGATCATACAACAATTATTAGATGGGTAGAATTCACTTATCGTCTTCCTCTGTAAAGTCAATAACTGCACTCTTGTTTTAGCGAAACTGTTTAATTTCGGGACGGCTTTGGGTACACAAGTGCAGCATAAATCATTTGTGATACTAAGTGTTCTGGAAAATAACAGCCGATGTGAAGCTGCATTCAAAATGATTGTTATATTATTCTGTGTTAACACAAATAATACCAAAGACAAACTTAAGGAGAATTTCACCAAATTTCACAGTAGTTGACGTAATTATCCTTCAAGAACATCACAGGATTTTTAGTACTATAGATGCGTTACATTATTATACATTACTGAATATTCCTTAATTAATATAATATTTTTCAGTAATATTAAGTTAAATTTGAATTAAAAAAAGGAACAGGGATGAGTAAAATTTAGCAATATAAGAATTACAGTACAAAAATTTATCTGTTAACGATATTCTTATTTTTGATGCTTCAATTGTTACAATGAAGTGATACTATCAGTAATTGACTTTATTTAAAATTGATATAAGTAACAGTTCCTGTATAAAGTATAGTATTTTCTCTTCGCTTACGTCATTAAAGTAAAATTCTAGTACAGGCAGTTTTAAAAAATGATATTTTCTATGGATAAATATGTTGAAAAAGTTGCTGTAGTAACTGGTGCTTCGGCTGGCATAGGAGCGGCCATTGCACAGGAGTTAGTAAATAATGGTGTCATTGTAAGTATATTAAGCTTGTTTTAAAATTAGTAGTTGCTATTTTAGAATTTAAATTCTAGACTAAAAATAATTTTCCTTCTTTATTTTAAAATATTCAAATTTAGATCCAAAGCTCAATCCCAACAAAGAGTTAGATTTAAGAAGATTCATAATTACGTATCTACAAATAGTATTAAAATAAGTCTCATTTTTCTATAAAATAGACAACTGTTCTTGAAAAGTTGCAGTTTCTGTTTTGATGTAAGGAGTTTAAGGATCTATCATTCAGAAACCTTTTCATCCCTAAGTCTTACCCCGACTTGTCCCATTGAAACTGTTTAAATTAAAATTTTACTTCAAAATAAGCAAAGTCGGAATTGCCATACATTTGGGGAATCGTTCATGAATGACTTTTGGCCTATTTACCTCTTTACCGAAAATTCTTATCAAAGCGCAATTGATATAACTCATTTTTTGAAAAAAAAATGTAGTTGTACAACATCACTTTTCCCAGCTAACTGGGCCACTTTTTATAACTGAGGAGAGAGAACAAAGTTTAAAGAAAAATAATGCTGTTGAATAATTTGAGGTAGTGCTGACAATTTTTTTTAATAATTTATGGTCCAGTTTTACAATAATAGGGCTGTTCATTTTAAGGTTACACATGTCATAAATGTTATGTCATTTAAAATGACAATCATATACAATTTATTAACTATAAATATATAAATAAATTTTTTAGCTTGTGATGCTGGTGCAAACAATGTTCATGCTGAAAATAAAGAAGCTGAAAATAAAATATAATTATCAAGTGTTGATCTAACTTGGGAACTTTTTAGTAGTTAAATAATTAAAAAAATCTAGCTTTCTCAGCTCCGATCAGGTGAATCTACATCCTACACGTCGATAGTGTCTTCGTTGAAATTTTCTGATCATTTCTAACGGCCGCTAGTTCAACCAGAAGAACAGAAGAAGTTCTGGTTCTCTAAAAAAATCGTTACTATTCTCTTAGTAATCCGACTTGCACGTGCATTTTACGAGCTCTCGGATTGAGTTATATAACGGTTATAAGTTGGTTAAGTTAAATTTTCAGTTGACTCATTGTCAATTACATGCCGATGGACAAGAAACGTTTGGGTTGAATTCTTCAGCCTGATACAAGATCTATCTTGTTAAGTACTCTATTCGCAGGATATGCCTCTCTAGTACCACTTGCGTTGATGGGAGTATATTTAGTGTTTTTCGTTTTTGTTTTTCCATAGCATTGTACTTACCAATCAATATAATCCCAATGCAGGTGCAAAGAAATTATCGACGAAACCAAGAAGGTAGACAATCAACGAATTAGAAATAAACTTCTTACCTGCCTCAACAAACACTAATGCAAGGAAGCCAACTTGTTGGCTGAACTCTGGGCTTCACATTCTACTGTCGATTTCTAAGGATAAATACCACCCACTATTCAGATAGTGCAGTCAAGGATACCTGATATTGTCTGTAGACAGCACGGCCTAACATAAAACGTATTAAAAGAAAGCCAGACATCAAAAAAGCTTCTGAATCGATGAAATACCTGCCATAGTAGATAAAAAATGCGCAAGCTTAGTCCTCTTGCATAATTTTGGGTACTATGCATCGTCAATCAAATTGCTGGACGTTAACTTGGGAGCAAATATATCTTGACATCAAAGTGGCGGCCCGTGGCTCCGTGGGGTAGTACTTGCTTGCGGTGCAGAAGTTCTCGGGTTCAAACCCGGCAGGTCGGTATACTTTTATTTAAGTATATATGGCCTGACCATGTACATAGGTAGTAGTTGTTTGCAGAAATGTAATAACGTATGTAGCAGCACTACCACGGTGTCTAAAAAGTACCGTGAAATGCAACAATGTATGTTTCGGCACTTGGACAACGTTAACAGGTATTACTACATTCCCGTCGATATCCTCAGGATATGAAAAAAGGGTAAAATCCCTACTCAGGCGGGGAGGTGAATAATAAAAAAATCAACTTGTTTCATGCATAGCAAAGAGAGCTTTTCAAAAGCTAGGAACAAAGCTCAAATACGACCAACTATGGAATACTGCTCCCACGTTTGGGGCTCCGCTCCCAAACATACACTGCATTTGTTGGATTCTATTCAGAGAAGAGCTGTCCGTCTGATTGGAGACCCGGAATTGACCGACGGCCTTGATTCGCTGGAACATCGAAGAACGGTTGGCGACTTGAGTCTGTTCTACAAGTATTTTCATAGAAAGTGTTCTAAGGATGTAGCCCGCTTAATTCCTCCCAAAGCAGTGCATGTTAGAAATACACATTGCGCTGGTGCTTCACATCCGTATGAGGTTCAGTTTGTTACTCTGCGTACAACGCTTTTCAAGCAGTCTTTTATATGGAGAACATCATCCCTTTGGAATAATTTTCCCAGCGCTGTGTTTCCCAATTTACAGCGATTCAAGAACAACGTGAATCGCTTTATCCGCACACATGCCGCTCCTGTAGCGCTTTAGGGACTTCCCTGCAGCACGTGTGCTAGACCCATAGAAAAAAAAAAAAATAGGAACAGTATTTCGAACTAGAAAGCTTTACATTGTACAACAACTTCTTACTCTATACAAAGCTCAAATTCGTCCAACGATGGAATGTCAAACAATGTCAAACAAATGCAACGGCATTTGTAGGATTCTATAACTTGGAATATCGAAGAACGATTGGGAACTTGAATCTACTCTGTAAGTATTTTCATGGAGAGTGTTCAATGGATGTAGCCCGCTTAATTCTTCCCAGAGCGATGCATGCTATTAATATACGTCGCGCTAATACATCACATTCGTATGATGTTCAGCTTGTTACTCCTCGTACAATTTTTAAGTAGTCTTTTATATGGAGAACATCATCCCTTTGGAATGATCCGCCCATTACTGTGTTTCCTACCAAGTAAAACTTGCAGCGATTCAAGATCAATGCGAACCGGTTTTTCCGCACACTCTGCAGCACGCCCATAAAAAAGGAACACCCCTTACTGGACGTACTCAAAGCATGCGTCAATGTTTTTCATTTACAGCACTCTAATCTACAATGACGGATATAGGTTTCTGATCCCTCGTATAGAGTTGATAATTATTTCGTTTCATTCGTCACCTCAAAAACTTACTGAGTAAAATGCGACAAATATAACATTTTTAAAATTTCGCCACTATTTTGCAAAAATACCACAGGAGCCCTGATCGAAAGTTTCTTTTGGAATTATCGTTCAAAATTATTCTCATTAGTATCAGGAATATGTGCCAAGTTTTATTGCATTAGCATAAAGTATATTCGAGTTAACTGGTACATGTACCCTACGAACTAAATATTTTTTTGTCCAGTCTAGGAGAATTATCTTTTGACTAAAGTACATATTGTATAATTGAGGTGTCCGTTACTTTGTGACATTACATTACACTTATTTTTTTTTTATTTATCTGCTACTGCAGTTTCGTAGCTTTTCTACATTATCAGTATTACGCTTGATAATTTAGAGAAGCTACGAATCTGTAGTAGCAGACAAATAAAAAAAAAGTGACAAATAACAAAGTAATTCGTTTCATTTCATTTAGAAATTTATAAAGTACATATTCTGTTTTTATTGACATTTGGTATACAGCGAGGATAATTCAAACTACTTAGTTTTTAATAATAACTTATTTTTATTTGTAATTTTTTTGTCGAGTTGTGTTAATTAGAAATAATAAGAATATAGCTTTAATTAAAAAAAATCTTTTAATCTATCTGTTAGTGGGTTATTAGCACTCGAGTACCTATGAAAACTGACGAAATTTAGTAAAAATGAAAGTCCATCTTTCAAAACTTTTGATTGATCATCTCTACGAACACGCAAATAATTTATAAACAAGTATATTTTATTAAAAAATTGTCGAGTTCCTTTTTATGTGGGAAGATAGTTTATGCTTAATAGACTATTACTTCCCTCATGTAATATCGAAAAAAAGATAGGTAGTATACTATAGTTCACGACCCTTTTTAGGTAAAGGAACTAATCATTGAACCAGTTGGAAAACGATTTTGAGGAAAACAAATTGAAGACGTTCCAGAATACGCATTTTCTATTAAAAATCTAATAATGGGTAAACCTTTAAGCCCTTTACTAGCGAAAATTTTCATAGATCATTTAGAAATAAAAATTCATCAAATCGCGGTAAGCAAAAATATTGTTTACTGGTATAGATATGTTGACGATTAAATTTCCTGTTTTACGGGAACAGATAGACAACTAACAATCCTCCTTAACTTCCTAAATAATTTGCATCCTAACAATAAATTCACCTTAGAATTAGAAGCCAATAACTCTATAAATTTCTTAGACATATCTATATCAAAAGTGAACAATAAACACGATTTCTCGATTTTTCACAAACCTTCACATACTGACACAGTTATACACAATTGTTCATCCCACCCTTATACTCACAAAATGGCAGCTTTTAACTCTTTCATACATAGATTGTTACATATCCCTATGACTAAAACTAATTTTAACAAAGAATTCAACATAATCAAACAAATAGCAATTAATAATGGATATGATCCCAATATTATAGATAATATTTTAAATAAAAAATCCTTTGAACAAGCAATCTCTCTAATTTATCCCACAATTAATGACAAAAAAGAAAAATTTAGTACACTCACATACACAGGGAAAATAACTAGAATAATTTCCAAACATTTATTAAAAAAGAACAATAAAAATAGCATTCAAAATCAGTAATTCCTTAGGGAATATAATTTTGAATAACAAAACCAAATCTAAGAAATCCTTAAAATCAGGAGTTTATTTATTAAATTGTGGATCTTGTACTAAAACCTACGTAGGACAAACTGGTAGATCTTTTGAAACTCGCATTAAAGAACATAAACATAGTTATTTAAAAAATAAGGACAATTCACATTACGCAACCCATATAATAAACGAATTCCATAATTTTGGTGATACGTTAGAAATCCTACATGTAGAAAATAAATCTAAAAATTTCCTTGAATGTCTTGAAATTAACAAACGGAAAAACTCCAATCTATTATAAAAACGAACAGGTAGACTTAAACCATTCACCCTTACTTAATCTTTATTAGTTCTCTGAAATAGTACCACAGATTTGCATTCTTAAAATAATTCTGTCTGTAAATAATATAATAAAATGATTAGCATAATTTTTAAGGAGAGTTTTAAGCACTATATAACCAGAATTACTACCAAATATACCAAATATTTTACTTCTGAAGAAGCCTTTGTATGGTGAAACAATTGTCAAGTTACTTTAAATATATTGGAATTTAAAACATAGTGTCGTTTTTATATAATTTTAAATGTTGTCTATCCAACCCACACCTTCAAGTCTCTCTATCATAAGCCGTTTATTATTGTCATTATTGTAGGCTCTTTTTCTACTTTAAGCACTATAAGTATTCTAAATTAAAAATCGATATTTCATATTATTCGAGAATTATGCCAACAGGCAGATAGATAGTACAATGTAAATTGAAAACTATGAACCAAAAAACGAAAAGGACTGAAAAAATTTCGGAATGTGATACTTTTAGGAATACACTACTGCCGAGTGTAAAGGAAGTAACAATACAATTTCATCTAATATTTAAAAAATTGATTTTAAAATTAGATGAATTACGCCAAGTACATACTAGCACATTCTGTAAGAATTATTGTTACATTTGGAAGAAATTTTTTACACTAGCACAAATAAAAACTGCTGGCCGTTTTATACAACAGTAGACCACTATTACAAACACTGTCGCGTTCTCTCTACTAAAACATATCAAAACTAGGACACCCTGAACTCTACAAGGAAATAATTTTTGACTAGGAAAACAGCCACATTTACTAATTGTAGCTCTTATACCTACACAATGTTTCTCATTTTGGTAGTAGATGGATAAAAATGCTTGGCTAATAGAGAAAGTTTTAGAGAATTTGGTAGTTAGTAAAAATTAACTTTGTGAGGCAAAAAACGAAAGGAGGGTTTAGGGATTTTAAGCCATATACTGGTATGTTTACTATTGAAATGTACTACCACTTATGAATAAAAATAAAGCAATGGCTAATAAGCAATTGCAGCTTGGGATAAGTACTATTTGCTAGCTAAACTAGCTAAGTTAGTTTTAAAGATGCTCTAGTTCAAAATTTTGCGCAATCACTCAACCTATAGTCTAATTTCCAATATAAAACGTGACTTTTGTTTTGGCTCTGGCATTTAATTTTCGGAGGGTATCAGGTCTATAAGTACAATATAAACTATCTGTGACACTAAAAGTGTTATAGGAAATACCATTACGTTCCGAATTTCCAGTCAGTTTCGGATGAACCGAAAGTTCTTTTATTGGTATACTTATAAAGTATACTAATAAATAGGTATATTCAAAGTTTCTAGATTTCTGTGGTGCAATTCATGCGTTGCTTTGATTTTCCCGCCTTGGTGGGTGTCGGCTTACTCGCCGGTACAACACTTTTGGCAGGTCCATGTTCGGTTACCGGTTTTTTTCTAAAAAAGTTAACGTTGCTGAACCCGACATAGTTCTGGCGGGGCACTCCATTTCTCTAACATCGTCACTCAATTTGTTGGACGTTAATTTGGGAGCAAATATGTCCTGGCATGAGCATGTAGCAGGTATAGCAAGGAGGGCTTCTTAAAAGTTGGGAATATTATTTCGAACCAGAAAGCTTTACACTCCACAACAACTGTTAATTCTTTACAAAGCTCAAATTCGACCAACTATGGGACACTGCTCCCATGTTTGGGGCTCCGCTCTCAAACATACACTGCATTTGTTAGTCAGAGAAGAGCTGTTCATCTGATTGGAACATAGAAGAACGGTTGGTGACTTGAGACTATTTTACAAGTATTTTCATGGAAAGTGTTCGGAGGATGTGGCCCGTTTTCCTCCCAGAGCGGTGCATGTTAGAAATACACGTCGCGCTGATACTTCACATCCGTATGAGGTTCAGCTTGTTACTCCTCGTACAACGCTTTTCAAGCAGTCTTTTATACGTAGAACATCATCCCTCTGGAACAATTTGCCCAGGACTGTGTTTCCCACCGAGTACAATTTACATCGATTCAAGAACAACGTGAATCGCTTTTTCCGCACACGTGTCGCTCCTGTAGCGCTTTAGGGACTTCCCTGCAGCACGCGTGCTAGACCCACAAAAAAAAAATAGATGATCATAAGACAATTTATTTTCTTAGGAACGTCCTTAAGACTAACTTCTTCAATAAATAACAATGAGAAAACATAAATCAATTAAATTTTGCTGTGCAATGCAAAACATTTATTTTATAACCAACTTATCTTAGCATGTCATGTTGTTTATTTACATTGTTGCTAATCTTGATGATATTAAAGTTCTTCTTTATTTTTTTTTTATCGGTCACTCTCCCCCCCTACCTGAATAGGGATTACCTTTTGTGAAGGTATATCGGCGATGATGTCGTAATATCGGTCATTGTTGTCCAAGTTCCGACACATATAGTTGTATTTCACGACATTATTATATTTCTGCAACAACTACTACCTATGTATGTCGCCAAGCCACTTATATATAAATAAATCAATAAACAAGAACATTGACCTGCCAGTATTGAATCAAGGACCCTCGAGGCTAGGGCCGCCATACAAAGTACACAGTACATAATGCTGGGTTTATAACTAAATTCTACATAATAAATCAGTAAAGTACCGTACCTATATAGAGCATTAAGTATTGAAAACAATAAGCACGCTTTTTTTTCGCTTAGGCAATATAAACAAAAAGGAAACAAATTTTTAAAAAATGGTGTTTTCTATAAAAAAATTTGTTGGAAGAGTGGGGGCTAGTCCTAGAGATGCCATTGCGGAAGAGTTAGTAAAGAATAGTGTCAATGTAATTATTAACTATTTATTTCGGTATTATTAAGTGCGCGTTTAATAGTTAAACTCTAGTTTAGAAGTAATTTTTATTTTTCGACTTTTTGGTTAACTGAGGTTTTTTAAATTTTCCGACTTACAAAAATGTGATGTATAGCCTTAAATTTAAATATGTTAAAAATTGTTAAATAAAGTGGTAAGAAATAATAACTAATATCCTTAAATCCTTTAATTTAGACTCAAAATTTAGTCCTATAAATATATTTAATAAGTTATATAATTCTCGAAATATTACAAGCAACAAGTTAATATAGACTTCTTCTTCGAGTGACACTCCTATTGAAGTTTGGTTATTATCACAGAGACTCTAACTCTATCTAAGGCTCATCTGAACAGTTCAATCGAGCTACACTTATATCAGTTATGCAACCAGGATATTCTTCGTCTTTCCACGTTTCTCCTTTCCTTGACCTTACCCTGCATAATACGACTTAATAGTGAATACTTTTGACTCCTCATCACGTATCCCAAACATCCTTTCTGGGCTTTTGTTCAGTCGCTGAAGAATCTTGTTATTGGTCTCTCTGTCCGTCTACGTTACCTTCAGAAGACGTCGATAACACCACATTTCAAGGGCTTCATTATTCTTAATGTTATTCTATTTCAGCGTCCACGTTTCCACACCGTATAGTAGTGTTGAAAAAACATAACAGTGCAACATACGTAAATACAGTAGCAAATTTAGATCTCGGTTACAAAAGGATTTCCTTATTTTATTAAAGACTGTCCTAGCTAAATCTATTCGCCCTCTAATTTCCATTAATATTTCGAGACTTTGATGTCACCATGAACTTCGTTTAGGTTTCGAAACTGTTATTTAGTCGTTCCACAAAGTGTAAGTCTTCCAAATTTCAGAAAACAAAGGTTTGCTCCTCCTCCTCCTCATCACTTCGAGATATTTCTATATTAGCTTTTACCATTCGGTGGTCGCTGGATGTTTCGAATTTATTTAACATATTTACATCCTTATCAGTAATAATGAAATCAATTTCATTTCTCGTCCTTCCATCTACACTTGCCGTCCAACATCGATGCGGGAAATTTAAATATATATATATATATATATATATATATATATATATATATATATATATATATATATATATAGTGTGACAATTTAAGTCCACATCAAATGAGATTTTTTTTAAACAATCACTTTAGCCCAGATCTCGTTACTGCATCCATTTGTGCTTCAAATAATATCAGAAATAAAGTATAGTAAGACATTTTTACGCATGACGTCACCTGTCAAAAATGACATTTTCCTAAAAATTTTTGAAAAAAACGTATAATTTGGCCAAATTTTAAAAAAAGTTATTAGACAGAATGGCTTATTTTGTGATTGTAGATCTGTTTGTCAAATTTCAACGGCCTACTACGATTTTGAATTTTTGGCGGTTTTTTGACATTTCGGCAATTGTTTTTCATCTTGATTTATTGCAACCTTATTTAAATCATTTAATTTGTCAAAAACTAGGCACCTATAATCTATTTAACAACAAAATGAAGTCGTGTCCATAATTTTTTTATAGAATATTAAAATTCACACATTATCATGAATCATATTTGATGCAAAGTTCGATTAGCTTTTGTTTTTAAATAGAAAAATGTTTCTCGCTTACGTATTTTGATGGTGAACACACTTAAGCGTTTGTAAATTAACACAAATCTTACATTTTGATCTTTTTAGTAATGCATTTCAATTTTTAACATTACTACTATAAATACCAAATTAACAACTTGCTGCTTTATCCTATTTGTTTTTTTTTTATACTTCAGCTAAAACTACTTTTTAGATCAATAATAGATTTTAGATTCTAATTAGCAACCGTAATAAAAATATTACACATATTCTAGTTATTAATTTGGCAGTTACGCTTTAATAATACCACCGAAAAATTACATTAAAATGCTTTCGGTGTCATTGTTGACGTAACTGCTAATTTAAAATAAATCCAGCCATATTTTAGTCGTGGCTATTAAAATTAACGTTCGCAAAAGTAGAAAGACCCTTTAAGGTGGTGCCGATTTTCTCCTGAAAACTTGCCTTCTACAGAAAAAAGAGCTAAACAGACACGCTAAGCAAAACTCGATATTTCTATGCGTTTATAAATAGTAGGCCCTGGAAACAATTGGGAACTAGAGATCGCAATATTATATCGTAAGCTGTCAAATATTTAGTTAGCAATTCAAACTAGAACGGAAAGAAACAGATGGTGTCACAACATGCTTTCTCTTCAAGAAAAAATTGAAATTGTTTTATTGTGTGGGGAAAATACACCTCATCGCACTGTCTCCTCCTCCCCTTCCCCTGTCCCTGGCCCTGTTGCAAATGTTTTTAACGAGCGTCATCCTGAAAAAAACTTGCAGCAATCTACTGTGAGCCGAATTATAAAAAAGTTCAAATCGACTGGATCTGTGGGAAACGTTTTCCGAAAAAATCGTGTTGCACGTAAACATACCGAAGATACTGAGTTAGATGTGTGCTTAGTGTAGTGGAAGAAGGCAAAACCAGCTATTTCGAAATCTAAACCGGAGATCGACAGGGAAAGTGTACGTAAAATTTTACAAAAAAATAAATTTAAACCATACAAACCGAAATTGATAAAAACTCTACAGGATAGAGATTTTAATATTCGGCTGTTATTTTCATTCTGGTACCAAGGAAAAATAGAAGAGGATTCCAAATTTCCGTACAATGTTTTATGGACTGATGAAGCCACGTTTACTTTTAATGGAGTAGTAAGTTCACAGAATAGAATAGTCACCAGTCGATGGTGGGTCCAAGAAAATCCAAACTTTATAATTGAGTGTCGTGACCAATAGTCGTTTAAAACTAACGTTTGGTGTGGCATTGTAAATGACCAAATAATAGGGCCAAATTTTTAGACATAATTTAAACTCACAACGATATTTAGATTTTTTAAATAACGAAATTTTAGAAGTTCTGGATAACATGGCTATGGATCTAAGAAATGCTGTATGGTATCAATTAGATGGTGCACCAATACACAATGCTTTGCAAGTACGAAACACTTTAAATGAACTATTTCATGGCAGGGTTATTGGGCGAGATCAGGATAACAGTTGGCCACCGCGATCGCCCGACATCACCCCACTGGATTTCTATTTATGGGGTTATCTTAAACAAAAAGTATACAAGTTTAGACCATTTAAAGATATCGATCATCTAGAAACTATAATTAGGCAGTGTGTTCAGGAGATACCTTCCGAGTTCGTGAAAAATTCCGTCAAAGAAATTTCTAGAAGAACCATTCGTTGCATTGAACGAAACGGTGGATACACCGAAATGTAGAATATTGCAATATGCTTGTGTTTGATACAAAATATTTATTAAATAGGTTAAAATAGCCAATTGTTAATTTAGCGTTTATAGAAAGAAACATTACATTGTTGAAACTTTAAATATATTACTAAAAATATCAAAATGCAAGATTTGTATTAATTTACAAACGTTCAAGTGTGTTCACTATTAAACTACGTAAGCGAGAAATATTTTTCTATATAAAAACAAAAGTTAATCGAACTTTGCATCAAATATGATACATCATAATGTGTGAATTTTAATATTCTATAAAAAAATTATGGACACGACTTTATCTTGTTCTTAAATAGATTATAGGTTTTTGACAAATTAAATGATTTAAATGAGGTTGCAGTAAATCAAGAAGAAAAACAATTGCCGAAATGTCAAAAAGGCCCTTGAAATTTGACAAACAGATCTAGAATCACAAAATAAACCATTTTGTCTAATAACTTTTTTTAAAATTTGGCCAGATTATACGTATTTTTAACAAAAATTTTTACGAAAATGTCATTTTTGACAGGTGATGTCATGCGTAAAAATGACTTACTATACTTTATTTCTGATATTATTTGAAGCACAAATGGATACCATTATCAGATCTGGGCTAAAGTGATTATTTAAAAAAAATCCCTTATGATGCGGACTTAAATTGTCACACTGTATATATATATATATATATATATATATATATATATATATATATATATATATATATATATATATATATGTATGTATGTATATGCCATGCATCTTCGTAAAAAAGCCTTAACAAAATGTTCAATAAATCACTGGAGAATTGAGAAAGTTATAGACGACTTAGGAATTATGTTACACCAGCAACGGAAAATGAAAAGAAGTCTAGTAATCCAAAAAATAATTGGAAATTCTTGAGAGATTTGGATATTTCTTCTAAAGTATCTAGTTGTGTTCTTGAACATTTGGGAAATGTAAAAGATATTAACACATTTTTTGTTACTGCTGCTTCCTCGCCTGCTTCAGATCCAGAAACCTTAAACTTTTATTTACAAAATAAGAAACAGGCCATTAGTACATTTCATTTTAGAGTGGCAACAACTGGTGAGATTGAACAGGCACTTTTTTCTATTGGTTCTAGGGCGGTAGGTACTGATGGAATTAGTATAACTATGTTGTTGAATTGTCGTCTACGCATAATTCATTTTATTGTAAATTTAGTTAACTCATGTATTGAAACTGTTGTCCCGACATTTGGAAAATCTCTTTTATAATTCCGTTTCCTAAGGTGACCCATAAGCATATTGCCAACGCTGTCGAAAGTCATTGAGAGAGTGATGGAGCGGCAAATGCGGGAGCATATTGAGCGGTACGGGCTCCTACCCGATTTCCAATCTGGTTTTCGCAGGAATCACAGTTGTGCTTCTCGAAGTTACGGGCGATATTCTGTCGGTGGCGGACCGTAGTGAGCTCACTGCCTTGGTGCTCTTGGACTACTCGAAAGCTTTTGACCGGATAAATCATACTTTGCTTTTGGCCATTCTTGGTTTTCTTGATTTTGGAAGGGATGCTTGTGGGCTTATTAAAAGCTATCTCGAGAACAGATCACAGTGTGTGTGTCAAACTTAATCGTAAACAATCCAGTCAGGTAGTCGCTAAGTGTGGTGTACCTCAGGGATCAATCCTTGGGGCTCTGCTTTTCATATTGTACACTTCTCAACTTACTGTCAACCTGAAGAACATCTCAACGCATCTACATGCAGATGAGATGCAGATTTACATGTCATTTCGGCCCGAGCAAATTCTGGAGGCACATGATAAACTTTCGAATGAGCTTGAGCATCTTCGAAAAGTTTCGCTAAACCATTGTGTTGAGTTGAATTCTAAAAAAAGTCAGTTACTTTTATTTGGACGAGAGTAATGTAGAGATCAATATCAGGATCTGATACATGTCTGTATAAATAATGACACAGTACAGGTTTCCAATGTTGCCAGGAACTTGGATTTATTGCTGGACGTTAAATTGAGATTTTTATAACATATTAGCAGCTGTATCAGGAAAGCATTTGCAAATTTAAAACTTATTTTTAACCAACGACACCTTTTGAATGCCGCTCTGAAAAAATCCTTGTGCGAATCATTGGTGCTGTCGCACTTTGCTTTCTGCGACACTTTGTATGGACCCTGTCTTGTGGAATAGGATGTCAGACGTATACAGCGTATGCAGGCTGTTGTGTGCGTTTAATTGGTGGCATAAGAAAGTATGAGAGAGGACTGAGTGCTGGAATGAAACAGACTGGGTGGCTAATTATGAGCGAAAGAAGGCACTTACATAGTTTGGTTCTATTTAATAAAATAGTTTTCAAAAAAATCTCAAGTATTTGTATCAGAAAATTAAATTTAGATATGATGCTCATGCCTTAGATTTGAGGCATAAATTTACCATTACTCCTCCTTATCATAGAACAACTTTGTTTGAACGATCATTTAGCTATCAGATATCAGTGTCTTACAATAAGTTGCCTGCAGACTTAAGACAAGTAGAACCCACAGCGTTTAAACATGGGGAACGCAAGATGTTGATAACATTGCCGTCCCGTGCATGATTTGCCTTCTATTTTGATCTGGTCTCTTATATCGCCGTTGCGTCAAAATGTAGTATTATTGTGTTTTTACCATGTCTCGAACAACATTTGTGACACAGTTGTATTTATGTATTAGTTTTTTAGTTCATATATATAAATTTAGGTATTATTATTGAATTAACTGTATAGGTTAAAGGAGGAAGCTTGGCTTCAATTTCGCCTTTTTTAATACTATCTTGTAAATTTCAATAAAGACATTATATATATATATATATATATATATATATATATATATATATATATATATATATATATATATATATATATATATCTGCAATGGGAATAGATCATCCCTTAGTCTGCAAGTTATCAAGTGTGTGTTTTTCATTGCGATGGTGCATATACTGCAATTTTGAAAGCTAGAAAGATAAAATTATAAAGATAGTTTTATAGAATCAGTTAATAAATAAAAGTCCACTTGAAAACTAAAGCTTGGTTAACTTTCAACAACACATTTGAATTAAGGAAGGTTTTCTCAATTTTTCGGAGACATAGCTAAAAATTAAACATTCCATGTTACCTAATATCTCGACTAGCAGTGCCCGCGGCTCCGCTCGCGTGGATTTGATTCACTTCTATCGTCGCTGCTTATTCCTTATGTTACCTAACGTAATAAAATATCTGCCAGTATTTCCCCTTATCTCCCATTATCTCTCCTTATCTCCCATTATCTCTATATAATTTCCATTATCTTGGCTTATCTCTGCTCATCTCCCACTATTTCTCCTTATTTATTTATTATTTATTTCCCATTATTTCCCCTTATCTCCCATTATCTCACCTTATCTCCCATTATCTCACCTTATCTCCCATTATCTAGGCTTATCTTGACTTATCTCGCAATATTTCTCCTTACCTCCCATTATTTCTCCTTATCTCCCATTATCTCACCATAACTCTCATTATCTAGACTTACCACCACCACCAGTTCGCGACAGGTTGGAAGTACTCAGCTGAGAAGTTCTACCCCATGCGGCTTACTCACCGTACTTGGCTCCTTCCGATTACCACCTGTTTGCATCGATGTGTCACGCACTTGCTGAGCAGCGCTTTGGTTCGTACGAAGATGTGAAAAAATGGCTCGATGAATGGTTCGCAGCAAAAACGGAAGATTTTTACCGGCGTGGTATTCACAAATTGCCCGAAAGATGGGAAAAATGAATAACAAACTATGGAGCGTACTTTGAATAAAGCACTTTTTATCATTCTTCCGAATTTAACATGTTTTTTTAGAAAAAAAATCCGCATTTTATACTTGTACACCTGGTAAACAATATCACCATTTTCAACTCGTTTTTGAACTATACCACTGAGTATTTCCATAGTAATTTAAGTAAAATCTAGATATTTAAGAATTAATTTTTGTTTTTCTTGTTGTTTATTTAGGAAGGGTTTATCATTAGATATCGCAAATAGTATATAAAGTATTAGGTATTAAAACAATAAGCACACTATTTTGTTACTTGAGTAGTTATAAATAATAAATATAAATTCCAAAGAAAATGTTATTTTCCATAGATAATTTTGTTGGAAAAGTTGTTGTAGTAACTGGTGCTTCGGCTGGCATTGGAGCTGCTGTTGTAGAAGAGTTAGTGAAAAAAGGTGTCGTTGTAAGTGGAATATTTTTTATTAATTTGAAACTTTAATTCCAATTTAGAATGAATTTTTTTCGAATTTTGTTCGGTATTAGTCACATTTATTCAAAAACATAGTTACATAAGCCTAATACAAAATTCGTATACATGGTTTAAAATTGTGGCATAATGTTATTTACCAAATAGATCTAAATATCTGAAAACCCGTAAGCAGCCAAAGGTAAAAGTTTTACGATTACTTATTGACTTACAACTGTATTATGATTGAATATCTATCTTCACTTTTAAACACTGCATAACATATAAAAACTTTTTAACAAAAACAACTCACTTTAAAAAACCAGCACTCAAAATTTTGCCATTATGAAATAAAAAATAATGTTTTTGAAATACTCATAAAATACCTAGACATTGCTTTAATTTGACAATTCCGTCATTAATTCCGTATAGACGAATCCTAGCAATGTTAAAAACAGCTATTATTTATTATATATGATTTTTTTATAAAAAGATATTGCAGTAGGCGCTAATTTTTTGTGCCAATATAATCAATTATGTGTATTTTATTATCTAACTAGCCGTGCCTGCGGCTCCGCTCGCGTGAACTTGATTCACTATTATCGAATGTAATGAAAGACTGATTTTGCCAATTTCCATTTTATTTAGTTTCATAGAAACTGTATGACGCTTTTCGCTATACTATAGCTTCGTCTGATACAAATGATATTATTCTATATCAGACGAAGCTATAGTATAGCGAAACGCGTCATACAGTTTCTGTGAAACTAAATAAAAGTAGAAATTGATAAAATCTGTCTTTCATTACATTCGTTATGAATTTTCATCAAGTAACAGTCACAACAATTCAAAGTCACTATTATCGTCAATGCTTATTCCTTATGTTACCTAACGTAATAAAATATTTCCTATAACCTGGCCAGAGAACATATGTATTTTATAAAAAAAAAACACGGAAATCGGATAAGTGGTTCTCGAGTGATAAGCGCACTAACGGACCTAACGAACAGACAGACAGAGAGACGTTGCATTTTATATATATAGTATTCTTCGTTACATGATATTGTTCCATATTTAACGATTGCCTAAACCGTATTGCAAGAGAGTGCGCTAACCAAACTTTTTTCCGGCTTAATTCACAATTAGCGTCACTGCTTATTTCTTATATTACCTAACGTAATAAAATATATCCTATAACCTGGCCAGAGAACATATGTATAAATCTAAAAAAAACACGTAAATCGAATAAGTGATTCTTGAGGGAAAAGCGCACTAACGAACCTAACGGACAGACAGACAGAGAGAGATGTTGCACTATTTGCACAATTAGTGTAAATTGAATCACACGTTCATCTTCAATAAAACAATTACAAAATATTATTGAAACGCGAGACATCTGTGTAGTAAAAATGTAGAACAAAAGTTTAATTATACACAAATAAATAAAATTATTTTGTCTTGCTACCTATCCGTTGGTCACCAGTCATGAGAATTTATTTTATCAGTGATTTTGCCAAATACTTAAAGCAGTAATGTACTGAAAAGTATATAAGTATATTACTGAGTGCATCGATAAGTGTTGATATTTCGTAGTTGTTAGTCCCGTTTAAATTTACAAGTAGCATAAACATAATGATAATGTAGTAATTATTATAATAGGTTGCAGGATTAGCAAGAAGAAAAGAACGTTTAGACCAACATGCAAAACCATTAAGTACTGAAAAAGGACAATTTCATCCTTTTAAATGTGACCTTGCCAATGAAGCGGAAATCCTAAGTGTGTTTAAAGAAATAGAAAAATTAGGACCTATTCATGTGTTAATAAATAATGCTGCACTTTCTCATAATACTGACATTATTGATGGAAATACTGAAATTTGGAAAAGTATATTAGGTATGAAAGCAAATAAATAAACGTTTTTTTTTTTTTGTTAAAATTTTACTTTCTGTTTTATCTCTTAATATTTTGTTCAATATTACTAGTTCTCATTTTCAATATACATATATAAACAACCATATAAACTATATAAAACTCTAGGTATTCGAAACTAACCACAGCAAAAATTATTTGTGTTTATTTTTCAATGTTAGCAATTTTTAGAAGTTTTGCAAGAAGTAAAACACTACTTAAATTTCCACTAAATTTTTTTATTTTTAACAACATGACATGTTTCGCTATACGATAGCTTCTTCAGATGGTTTGTTACAAAATGAGGGTAAAATTACTATAATAAATGGTTGGTTCACAATTTATGGCAGGTAATAAAATAATTTAATTAAAACAGATTTAGTAATGGTGAATTATTTAAGTATAATTGTTCATTTATTAAGGAATCTGAATTTTTCAATTTGTTTATTTCTAAAGATTCTAGATAATTAAGTTTCAGGCTCTTTGTGCAAGTATGTAATATTTCAAAGTTCGGGTTGAATTGGTGGTTATTTTCAATTAAATGATTTGCGTAATTTGAGTTATTCTTTCTATTGATGTATGATGAATCATGTTCTTTTATTCTTTTTGAAAAATTTCTTCCTGTTTGACCTGTATATGTTTTTGAGCAATTTCCACTATTTAATTTGTATACTCCGGATCTATTGTCTCTATCTATTTTAGTTTTGTTATTTTTTATAAATTTACCAAGTGTGTTGGATGTTTTAAATGCTGTGCTAATATTTAATTTTGTCAAGAATCTTTTTAATTTAGTGCTGCATCTACCATAGTACGTTATTGACTTTACGTTTTTATAAGGTTCTTTATTACTCGGATAAACTGTACTAATGGCTTTTTTGTAAAGTTTTTTTCTTGAGAATATTATCTATTATGGATGGTGAATAGTCATTATTTACTAATATTAAGTTCTTTTTGAAAATCGTCTTGGTTCAGAGGAATATTTATTAGTCTGTGAATCATATTATGGAAAAATGTTTTAAAATGTAACCCAACTGAAAGTTATCAGAAAATTATTAAATCAATAATTTCTAATTGTAAAAATTTGTTTAATGATAAGGATTCTAGAATTCTCACTCTTATGAACCCACAAACATCTAAACTATATTCACTAATAAAACTTCACAAAACGGGTTATCCTATAAGGCCAGTAGTATCTTTCGTGTCAGCCTCATTTTATAAACTATCACAACGTCTCGTTCAAATACTCATAGAAAACACCAAATTTAAAGCTAAATTTGCAATAAAAAATTCACAACAACTAGTTGAAAACATCAAACATTTAAAGTTACCTGACAATTCGAAATTAATCTCTTTCGATATTCAAAATCTTTTCCCAAGCATACCAGGTAGGGAAGCTATATTATTAATTGAAAAACTTCTTTCTGAAATGAATGTCAACTCGATAATAAAACAAGACATCTTAAATTGCTTAAAGGTTTGCCTAGAACAAAATTATTTTGAATTTAATGTAGTAGTAGGGACTGGGGGCTTAAGCCTCACCCCCCCCACCACTTTTCTGATTGGTCG
The DNA here is from genome assembly GCA_019049505.1 of Pachyrhynchus sulphureomaculatus. Lineage (NCBI taxonomy): Eukaryota > Metazoa > Arthropoda > Insecta > Coleoptera > Curculionidae > Pachyrhynchus > Pachyrhynchus sulphureomaculatus. The sequence continues at coordinate 216,625,942 of CM032446.1, forward strand.
ACCTTGACCCAAGCCACGCCTCCTAAGCCACACCTCCTTGTCTGGGCTCAGTGTCGCTGCAAATTTCGTGCAGTTCATTTCGATCCTAAAACATTAGCATTGATCCTCCCCACTTCCTAATCGCGCGCATGAGCCCTCCCACTTAACTCTGATTGGTCGGGGCTAATTTTGGCCCCGTATACTTTAATGCTTCGGCTCCCCACCCCTTTCCTGATTGGTCAGACTTGGCTCCGCATACTACCTCTCACCACTTTCTTCTCATCACCCCTTCCACACAGCTTACAGTAACATACAACTACTTAAGAGCAAGCGCCTCATTTGCAAACCAAGTTACAAGAAGCAAAGTCTAAAAGTATTAAAAACTTAGATAAAATGGCAGCTTACGAAGTTTTATATTGCGAAAATGATAAGCGTCATGTCTTTATGAATGACGCAAATAATGAACACATGGTCTCTATTTATGGCGATGAATTTATACATTTTGACGGAAAGGAAAAAGATTTAGTTCATGAAAGACAAACTTGTCTTATAATAACTGATAAAAATAATTTTGAAGAAGAGGAAGTCAGTGAAAACGATTTGGTCGATGAGGGGATCAATGACATTGGAGATGAAAATGTCTGCGGAGAAGAAGGATTGGTTAGAATTAAAACAGCAAGTGCAGCAGAAACATTGCAACCGGATTATTTATCAAGACAAGTTTGCGTTTTCCAAAGTTATGCCGTCATAATGTCTAGTTCTGGTGGTGTTTATAGTGTATGCCACAAATGCTATTATCAGCACGCATTGGAGGTGCCAGTGGGGAAACATAACTTTGTTTCAAACCATTACAAACGTTTAATGGGGTGTTGTGGGAACGATTTACATTGCACGATATGTGAAGTTCCACTTTTTGTTATCTGCCACCCCCACGCATGTATTGTTTGTAATGGAGGTGAAATTAAAAAAATGGAGAACCATGTGTTTAATAGAGAAGACCTTAATAAATAAAACGCTTTAAATCTATTTATAATTGTTTTATTTACCTTTTACTTATATGGCTTTATAAAACAAATAGGTAATTTTCAACCCCAACAATTTCTGTAATTATGTAGTAATTTTACATTACCTTACGCACAATGGCATGGATTGTTAAAATTCATATGGAAATAACATTCTGGAATCCTTTTATGTGGGAACGATTTACATTGCACGATATGTGAAGTTCCACTTTTTATTATCTGCCATGTATTGTTTGTAATGGGGGGTGAAATAAAAAAAAATGGAGAACCATGTGTTTAATAGAGAAGACCTTAATAAATAAAACTCTTTAAATCTATTTATAATTGTTTTATTTACCTTTTACTTATATGGCTTTATAAAACAAATAGGTAATTTTCAATCCCAACAATTTCAGTAATTATGCAGCAATTTTACATTACCTTACGCACAATGGCACGGATTGTTAAAATGCACATGGAAATAACATTCTGGAATCCTTTTAAACTATTTAGCTTTCAACAAATAATATTAAAAGAAGAAAAAATAAAACATTCGTTAAAAATGATATTTATTTTAATCTACAAACTTAAACACCCTAAATATAATTTTAAAAGGAAAAAACTGAAATTTCTAAAAAATCTTATTTTAAAAATTATATTTATAATTGAAAGGCCTTTTGCAATGCCTGCTAGGCTGTCGTCTGCTAGGTATTGGTGGCTGTTCCTCAACAACGTCTATGACAGCATCTTCCAGCGGTATTTCCAATGGGGCTTCTAATATTGATTTCAGATATTTATTTAGGGACCATTCATTGCTTGATGTTGAGGGCTCCATTGAAAATACCATTTCTGCCAATGTTGATTGCTCTATTTGTGGCTCCATCGGCGACGTCATTCCTGTCGATTGCCCCATTGCTGAGATTAAGGGGTTGTTAGTGAGCGGTGCGGAATTATAGATTTGTATCCCACCTCTTAAAAGATTCGGCACATTTTCATCTTGCGCTTGAAATTCGTAAATTTCCGTACCATCATGCAGGAGAGCGAAAAGCACTGTTGAGTCAATTTGTTTACAAACTTTTACAGCTTCTTTGGGAATACCCCATAAACGTTCTAAACTGCTCAAAAAATTAATAGGCGGCCAAATAATGGTCTCGCCAGAGTACATCGAAGAACACTCATGATAACTTTCCATTTTAGATTAAGTATTTTTTCTTTCTAAAATCAGTTAAGATGTTTAAGTTTGTAGATACTGAAGAATTGAAGCATTACCTGGCAATATAAAGAGATACGAAGTACCAACCCAAAGCCCTACCTTGAAATCCGATGCCAATGGGTGTCCTCGTTCGATCTGACCCAACTGCGCATGTCTACATGTGCCGCGCATGGGTGAAAATGGGTGAAAATGGGTGAAAAAAAAAAACCTCATAAATCAAAAAATATAAAAATCAAAAAAAAAAAAAAAAAAAAAAAAAAATCGAAGGAAAAAAAAAAAACCGAAGGAAAAAAAAAAAACGAAGGAAAAAAAAAAGTCGAGGAGAAAAAAAAAAAAATAAAAAAAATAAAATAAAATAAAATAAAATAAAATATATGGACTGCTCATGCTCACCTTGACTTGACCTCTAGACGAGGGGACTTTAACCCGTTCGCCGTAGCAGCGCATCATGGTGCCAAGCGGTACCAGGCGTACCATGCGGTACCAGGCGTACCTGTTTTATATAAAACCACGTCGTATGCATTCGTTCGTTTAGTCTGAGTTTGTGCTTACATTCATAAAATATACTTTGCGCCTTTCTGTGTGGCTGTTTCAGTGTATATAAACCATACTTTGTGATTTTGTGTGTGATTGTGCATAGGTTTTTGGTTTGTAATTTCTTTTTAAATTAATTGAACTTAAATTTTTATTTCTATATTTCTATTTTATAATGAGTTCTTTAATCGACTTAACTAAATTTAATTTAAAGTATGCTTGCAAGGTTCACGATCTTATGGACTGTCCTTTTTGTGGGTTAACGGGGGAACAGCTTGAGGAAAAAATGACAGAAATAGATTTAAATGTAAATAATTCGGGGGGAGATGGCTTTCAAAATTATATTAATTTAATGGGGCAAGAGGATTTCTTATATTCAGGGGGAACTAATGATTTTAAAATGGATGTGAATGAATCAGAAATGGGTGAAGTTAAGCAGACAAATAATAACTTGTTAGAAATTAGCGAGAATCATACAGATGTCTTAAATCAACTCATTAGAATTTTGAATGATGCCGAGGAGTTTGAAACTCCTCATGAGTCAACAATAAATATTGCCGATTTGTGTGACAATAGTTCAGATGATTTTCAAATTTATTTTAATTCAATGGAGCAAGGGGATCAAAAACGTGAAGATGCTTTTCCAAATTGTTTTAATTCAAAGGAACAAGGGGTTTGTGAACAAGATTATCAACAACGTGATAAATATGTCTGCTTAGCTTCACCCATTTCTGAGGCTTCAAATGTAGTTGGAACAAATTTTGGGGAAGCGATTCAAAAAGTTTCTGAGTGGGGGCGAATTACGTTACATTCTTCTATTTCTGTCGATGTAAAAGAAAATTCGGCAGAGAAAGTTTCTATAATTAAAATTTCCGATGAGGAGTGTACACCAACACCTAATTTACATTTCTCTGCTAAATCTGTAAATGTTTTTAATAAAACGGTTTCTGAAATTGTAGGGGATATTGAGGTGTATTCTGTGGTTGAAAATATAAATTCTACAGAATATCCTTTAAATAAATCAAACTCCAAATTTGTAAAAATTGGTTTATGTGTCGAAAATGATTTTGAACCCTGCATTGAATTGTGTGGAAAGAAAAATCAATCTGTGGCGTTAAGCGGGGAGGACTGGCGAGACTTCCTACAGTATCAGGGAGTTATTGCAAACTACATGGTCTCAGCAAACCTGCCTCAAGAATCTATGTACTTGAAAAATATGACACTACATTTTGAAAACTTTGCTCAGCTACCCATTTTGAAGATAATGACAGATGGAGAATTGGTGTATTTGGGAAATGAAACAGTTTGCAGGTTATGGGAACAAATTCCTCTGATTGACTACAGGTTAATTATTTTACAAAAGCAAAAGTTTAAGAACTACTTCTATATTTTTAAAAACACATTATTCTGCCAAGCAGATTGTTTAGAGAAAATATATAGCACTCTTTCACCAAAGGACAACCCAAATAGTGAGAACGTGTGCACTATGTTAGAGCTCCTATTGCTTTATCCCGAAAAACTGGAACAAAAATTAAGGGAGAGAAATTTCTATGAAAAAAGTAACTTTTGATGAAACGAAAAATCAACTTCATACGATGCATGTTTGGACGTTTGCCTACCGAAAATCCAGAATGCTGCCACATGACTTTATAAATCAACAACATTTCAAAAAAAGAATTGCGTTGTGTGAAATAATTTTAACTCCCGTATTACAAGATATGTATAAAAAAACATTGTTGTAGAATTTCTTTTATAATAAATTTAGATAAGTTGTAACATTAACAAATAATAAAATAATTGACAATGTATGTGTGTGTTTTATTTTACAATTACCATACATAAAATGTAAAAATCATTATTTTATTTAATAGCGAACTTATTTTAACTGTGAAACTATATTTTAGAAATAAAACCAATATAAATATATAAGAAAATTTAATTATTCATAAAAAAATTATCATACATAAAAAATACATTTGTTAAAGCACATATGCATAGCGACTTCGTGTGAAATGCACATTTTGGTGTTGATGCTTGCAAAGCAGGTTGATCATCTAATTCAATTACTGGCTTGGAAGAATATTTTTTAATATATTCTGCTTTTTCTGTTCCTTTAACGTAGACATAAAGAGCATCTTCAGTAAGTTTCTTAACAATATCGGCAAAATAATGTAGAGGGGTATATCCTTGATTCCAGTAAATACAATGATGATATTTCATTAACCAAGTTGCCTGTTTATTTGATTCGGGAGAAAGTAAATTGAAAGCAAAAGGTTGTTTGAACACAAAATGACTAATTCTATAACCATCAAAAGCAGCTAATTCTTTGGGGATAAATTTGTTCTTTTCATCTTTGAAGCCTTGTACATCAATAATAAGTCTATTATTCATGGTTATGAAGGTCCTAGTTAATTTTTAAATCGTTAAATTTCTTGAATAAAATAGTTTTCTTGGAATAATCTTCTATTATTCTTTTAAGCTCTTCTAATTTTTTAACAAAACTTTCCAACTGTTGATAAAACTGTAAGTTGTTTACCATACTTCCAGAATTAACATATGTGATCTTGTTATACTGAACACATAAACATAAATGATATTTTCTTCGTGGATCTTTATATATTATGAACATCAGAAAGAGTGGGAGTTGGTTTCAAAGTTGTTTTACTATTTTCGTCAATGGATTATAACTAAAAATTTTATCATGGATTATGAGACAATATGCTGCTGTTTTGGCTTGAATTTTCTCTTTTGTTTCGAATTCAATCCTCATCGTTACCGGGCCAGTTTGGAGTAAATCCCTTTGATGTGAGCAGTTAATATAGACAATAGGGGCATTAGTCTTAAATTCGACTGGATTAAATATTGGCTCTATTGGTAAATTATAATATATTTGGCGGAAATCAGAAAACATTTCATATAATGTGGCAAATTTATTAGTTTTAAAATCAAGCTGAAGATCATTGTAAGGATATCTTTCTGAATTTAAAAACACGTTTATATTTCTTAGCTCACAATGATCAAATTTACTCATATCTGCTTTTAAGTTACCGCGCCTATTGTTTTGAAAAGCCATTAAAACATGACGGGGTGTTTCAACTTTTGTGGAAGTTTTTACAGGCCAGTTATGTCTTGTAGTTTCTAATAACTCTGGGTACTCCACTAATTCCCAGCTACGAAAAGTAATAAGAATGTCATTATTCTTATCAACAAGTTTAGTAAGTGCTAGTTCCTGAGGGATGGCTACCGTAAGATGGGGAACCCGCCAGCAGAGTTTCGTTATTTTAATTTTAGGTTTTTCATCAGTTGTAGATACTAGAGCATTAGTATCATCATTACTTCTAATTAGAATTAATTCTTGTTGTGAATTTAAAATTATTTTATTATAATCTTCAAAAAATCCTGAGTACATTCTTAATGGGACACATAAAGAAACATTTCCTTTATCATCAGTCATAATTTTATCTCCAGACTTTGCTTTGGGATACCATCCAGCATTTTCTAATTTTGCACTTTCATTCTGATTATAAGAGATATAACCTTTCAGTGTTGAAGTTATACCAATATCTCGAACAGAATCAATAGTAACACCATTTAAAACATATCTCAGCTCTTTAAATAAAAATGCAGGCGCATTATTTATTAATGTAGTGTTTGCTAGCGGAGTCGTTCCATCCTCATTAGTAACTTGTAGTTCTAAGTATAGCTCACTTTTGCATGGTAAAGGATATTTTCCTGTTTGTTGTAAAGCAATCCTGATTTCATCATTATTATCAAGTTTTGAAGGATTAAAAGGATCAAAAGAAAGGACTTCCCAACTCAAAATAGATTCATCCATAAGAATATTTTCTTTAACATTTAAATATTCCATTTTATCTCAGTTTAAATCCTAAACTTAGAAGGAATTGACGATTAGATGATGTTAACATTTGTGAGTTTGCTTTCTTACTAAACAAAAAGCGTTTGTTTCCCTTCTTATTAATGTTTTTCTTGGTTAATTTCTGTATGAAATTAGGATATGGTAAATTTCTATTATACAAAATTACCATCGTTCATCTACTTTTTTCAGGTGTAGTCTTAACGTAACGGTTTCTCCTCTCAAATTGACCACATCATCATCTTGATCCAGTATTTTAATGGTTATTTTATCAATCACCTTTACAGTGACAGGAAAATAAATGACGTTTTGTGGTGACTCAATTATTTTGAATCCAGGTGCCACACTAGGAAAGAATTGATGTATTACATGAACAGGATTTCCATTTAAATATGACCCTTCAGCAATACTACAATCAATATTTATCGAATTTATTTTAATAATTTCTGCAGGATAGTCAGATATATGTTCTTTCAAAGGCGCCAATATTTGATTTTTGAATCCTAATAATTTACCAATAGTGCCATCACGGAAAACTATTGGTTTTTCACTTTTTATATGCGTCTTTAAGGTATTATTGTTCGCATAAACATGAAAAGCAAAACCTTCCTTAAGATATTGATCTTGTAAATATTTATTTATATCTGCTAATTCATAACTACCAGTCGGTATAACAGTTGCACTATCTTCATCATGAATCATTAAATTATGACCTTCATCAATATTAGGGATAGCATTAAATGTTTCAAAATTTACAAGTCCAACAACATACTCTGAATTTTCTTCTAGGTATATTGGTGGATTAAAGTCTGTTGTTAAAACAGATGAATTACCACTAATAACAAAACTATATGACATGTTAATGTGAAGTGGTCGAAGAGAATGAATCTAAATAACTTTTACGAATTATTATAAAGAAATTTTAAACATAATTGCCCACAATTAGATCTCTTATAATTTTCAAAAATTTTTGTAATTATATTTTACCATATTTTGATTCCCGTCGCTGTTAAAATATGAAATTAACTCGAATGGGGGTCGTAAATTACCATAACTATCAAAATAAATTATATTTTTTCCTTTTTTGATGTAAGCAGTCCAATGCGTTCCTTTACCTTGATCGTCGTCTAGATTTACAATAGCACTTTCAATATGTTTAATTTTCTTTGGTAGTTTGTCCCTCATAAATATTCCTCGAAAATTCTTAATTTCCAATAGTTTAACATACTTAATTAAATCGTAATTTGTAAGAGATTTACGAGGTATAGACTTTAACAGTTTTTTTGAATATGGCTTTAAATATAATCCACAACCTGTTCTATATGGCTTTAAATGAAGTCCGCTACCTTTTTTCCCAATTGCAATAGATTCCATTGCTTGATTATGTCTTTTATCTTCTTCAAGCTTTTGTTTAGCAGCTTTCGCATCGTTTACAGCTTTAGCTATTCCCGCTGCACCCCCACCTAGAGCCCCTAGTGCCGATAATCCTGCAAATAGTGGTATAAGTGGGAGAAAACCGCCTGTCTTTGGAATCGGTATTACTCTATTTTTTGGAGGTAATATTTTACCACTTTTGTTAATAGCATTTAGTGCTGTGTTTATACTTTGGTGTAAACTTTTAAATCGTTTTCCTTTAAGAGCTTTTCTAGCTTTTGAAATAGCTTGAGATAATGAAACGCCTCGCCCCATACGAGCTCTTCGTGATCTCTTTCTTCTACTTTTTCTTAGACCCATACCTAACTTTCTTTTAACAGTCATTGCGCCACTAATTGCAAGAGCAGCTGTTTTTTCACCAAAACTGGAATCGCTCGCTTTTAACCTCGATGACGCCTTCACACCTAATAACTTATCAGCAGCGTGTCTTTCTTTTATATCCTTCGATTTTGAGTATGCAATATCATGTTCTTTACACGCTTCATCTAATAAATTTATACCTTTATCACCCCGTGCTAGTCGTTTTTCCAGTTTTGTCCCCGGGCCACAAAAATTGTAACCTGGTAAATGTAATTCGAATGGTAACTTATTTATTAAGGTGTTTATTATACCACTTCCCCTTTTGTTCTTTTTTTTGTAAATAGATCTTTTGTTTGCCATTATATAATTGAGATCATAAGACAAACTGATTAGTTTAACGTCAGAACTCAACTTAAATACTCTCATACGGCATGAAAATTGAGAAGCAACCATATTCTTTAAAAATTAGAGACCATGACACTTCGGTAAACAACTTTAGAAAACATGGAAAATTATTTGAAGGAAATAGCAAAAGAGGTTTAATTGTTGGTCCATCAGGCTGTGGCAAGACCAATGTAATAATCAGTTTAATTGAGGATCCAAATGGGTTACGATTTGAAAAATTTATATATTTATTCAAAGTCTTTATATCAACCTAAATATGAATATTTAAGGGCACTTTTTAAACCTTTGAAAGAAATTGGTTTTTTATGAATCTGATAAAGAAGAAAATATAATTATACCGCAAGAAATACAAAAAAAATTCTATAGTAATATTTGATGATATTGTGTGTTGCAATCAGAATATAATGAAGGATTATTTCTGCTTCGGAAGACACAAAAACACTGATTGTTTTTATTTATGCCAAACATATTCTTCTATTCCAAAACAATTGATTCGTGATAATGCAAATTTAATTGTAATATTTCAGCAAGATAATACGAACTTAAGACATATTTATGACGATCATGTTAATGTTGATATGACATTTAATCAGTTTAAAGATTTATGTTTACTATGTTGGAAAGACAAATTTGGATTTTTAGTGATTGACAAAGATTCAAATATTAATTCAGGGCGGTATAGGAAAGGATTCGATTCATTTATTTACTTATAAAAGCAGAAAAATCGTGTTTATATAACAATCATGGATGAACGATTGGCAAGAGAACTTGTTAAGTCAAGAAAAGCCGTTAAACAAAAAATCCAAAGTTTGAAAAATGCGGAATTTGAGGCTCAGTCTAAATTGGAGGAAACTTATAAACCAATCACACAGCCCTTACAAGAACTAGTTTCAACATTGGGTAAATTTGAAGCACCATACATTAAAGAAGAGCAAATATACTCCAATTAAAAACATTCATGAAAGTTCAACACCGCGAAAAAACTTATTTGCTGATATATCATCCCCAGGGAAGGATATTTTTGCAAATATATCAACTCCAAAAGGAAGGACAGGCAAAACACCAAATCTTCCATATGAAACACCATCATTTTTTAATATGAGCCAAATACCACCTTTTTTACAAACCACCGTTATAGGGGAAACAACAAGTTCTTCAAAATCTTCCGATTCTACAACTCAAAACCTTTCTGATATTTTGGAACAAACCAGAAATGTAGTAAGAGCCTATACAGATTCAGAAGCATATAAAAATTGGTTGGAGCAATTTGATAAAATACCCCGCCAGTATATCGATGAGGGTGTTAAGGATGTTGAGCATAAATTTGATCATCAATATGGAATAGTTCACGATTATGAAACAGAAAAATTTTATTTAGGATTAACACAACAGCCTGTTTGAAATTATTGGTAAACAAATAAAACTTTCTGGTGTAAGTTATCCTGGTACACCTGGTTTATATGAGTTGTTATTTAAAAAAGAACCTGTTGGCTATAAAAAAGACGATCTTGAAAATTATATGGATATTTTAAAAAGAACTAACGCATATCGTAGGAACCACGATCCCAACGAACAGGTTCAAGGAAATGCATCACACAAGTACATTACAATAATAGGACCATATTTGCAAAAGAATGGTATCACTAAAACCAAAACTATTAATGCTATGGAGAATTTGATCAGAGGAGTACAGAGTTTGAGACAAACTAGAGCTAGTAAACCAACCACAAAAGGAGGTAGTTTAACTTTAAAAACAAATAAAGATAATACCGACTATGTGTATTGGGATGATGTAAATGAGTTAGTTAATAGGCTTCGTTTATTATTTGCATCCACCTCTGCAGGTCATACTGGACATGACAATGAAATTATTTCTATAATTGAAGAGCTTAAAGAAGCTAAAATTATAATATAAAAGGACACAACGCAGATTTTATTACAATATTAAGATGACTATTGACAAGTTTGGTCAACATATTTCTAAACGTTATCAAGTAGATACGTCTACATTGGAAAATACAATATTTTCAAATATTGAACACAGAATTTTGAACAAATTTAAAGGAGATCAGAAATATGTTGAAAACAAAATAATTGAAAACTTTGAATCTAATTTGAAAGACGATATTAACAATTTAAATAAAAGACTTAACGAAAACATTGATGATGTTGAAAACACTAAGAAAAAGATTAAGATATTTGAAGATAAAACTATCCCCGAATATGATGACAAAATTTTCAAGCATGGGGATAATTTGAATATGTTAGGAGCAGATATGAAAAATGAAATATCAGAAATTAAAACAATAATTAAAATCAGCAATCAATCAACAATTGATAAAGTGAAAGATGATATTTCAAAGGAGCTTGTGTCAAAGTTTCAAAATTTTACAAATATTCTTAATGACAGAGTGGCTTTAGAAGTGAAAAATTTTGGAAAAGTTCATGATGATATGAATAAAAATATCAATAATATCGATAGATCTGTGAAATTACAGGCTTTAGTTAACAAAAATCACAATGCAAAAGTTGTAGAGTTGGAAGAAAAAGTTATGGAAGCTTCTAATAAAGCCGATGTTGTGGTCTCTAAAGACATAGTTGCATTAACAGAAAGAATAAAAACTTTAGAGGATAGTTCAAATAATATCACAAGAAATAGTAATAAAATTGAAGAGGTTCTTACACAACTACACAATCTAGAATTAAAAAACCAAACTAATGTAGATCCCAAATTGTTATCAGAGATAAAGTCTTTAAGTGAAAGAGTACAAACTATAGTGAAAGAGCGTGAGAAAGAAGACACGTTGAATAAAATAGCCAAAAATAAAGAGAAAATTGACGAGATAACAACAAAGTTACAAAATTTTGAAATTATAGAGGAAAGATTACTAACGGAACTTAATAAATCGTTTGAAATTATTAAAACTATGGTGGTAGATCTTGAAAATAAACTAACAGATAAAATTAAGTTAGGTGAAACTAGTATTAAAGATAATAAGGAAGAAATAGAATCGTTTAAAACAATTTATGATGAATCCCGAGTAAACGTTATAAGAACCACAACTGGATTAAAAACCTTGAAAGAACAGTTTGAAAAACAGAAAAAAGAAATAGAAGCTTTTGTTCGAAACACAAGTGCTGAATCTATAAACAAAGTTATTGAGGTGCGAGAAGAATTTAATTCTGCAATAAAGGAATTGAAGAAAGAAATTTTTATAAATAAGGCTGTCATGGAAACTGAAATTAACGTGAAATGTAATGAACAAAAAAATAAAATACAAGAAATTGATGATAAAATTAACAAAGCAATCACATCTATTAATGATATTAAAGATAAAGCGGATAAAGTGGTCAAGTAAACATTATTTAAGGAAGATCTTCTATAAAAAATCACTAGTAAGAAAATGCCATTATGAAGGAAAATATTAAAGAAACCATTGTTAAAGAATTACATAAACCAGCTAGAAAAAATTATCGGAGACGTAGAACGATAGTAAAAGGTTTAAATGACTTATGGCAAGCTGATTTAGTCGAAATGCAGCCTTATGCTAAATTTATTTAAATCGAACAGATATATTTTAGTAGTAATAAATGCTTTTACAAAATATGTTTGGGCTGAACCTCTTAAAAATAAAAGCGGAAAAGAAGTAACATCAGCAATGAAAAAAATTTTAGATAAAACTACAAAACCTGTTAATTTGCAAACAGATCTGGGAACAGAATTTTACAACAAAGAATTTGAAAAACTAATGCGTGATTATAAAATAAATAACTACAGTAGTTTTTCTAATTTAAAAGCAAGTATAGTGGAACGTGTTAATCGTACTTTAAAAAATATAATGTGGAAGTATTTCAGTAATCAAGGAAACTATAAATGGTTAAATATTTTGCCAAGTATTGTGGAAAAATACAATAATACTGTTCATAGAACTACGGGATACAAACCTAATAATATTAACCGGAAAAATGAAGAACACGTACTATTAAATTCTTTTACTTTCCAGAAAATTTTCGATGTAAAGCATATCAAGTTTAAAGTAAACGATTTTGTGAGAATTTCGAAGCGACGAGAGGCATTTGACAAGGGATATACTCCCAACTGGTCAACTGAAATATTTCAAATTAGAAAAATACAACTCACAAACCCTACTACTTATCTTTTAAAAGATGCCAATAATGAAAATATTGAAGGTAGCTTTTATGAAGAGGAATTGCAAAAAGTGAAACATCCTGACGCGTATTTGGTGGAAAAAGTTATAAGAAAAAAAGGAAATAAAGTTTTTGTTAAATGGCTAGGATTTGATAAATCTCACAATTCTTGGATTTTAAAAAAAGATGTATTGTAAAAAATAAAACTATAATAAAATTAAAAAGTGTGTTTATTACAAATTATTATTTTACAGTAATCATTTATCGTATTCCGTTAATGTTAATACATGTTCAATTAGCCCTAACTCAAGAAATTCCTTAATAAGTTTATCTTCATTTTTACTACTAAGAAACTCACGACATGCTTGAGCTGCTAATTTACATTTAAATGCGTGCTCCATATACTCCAGGAATATCGTAATACTCTGCGCTTCAGTCTCCTGACCATCCTTCGCATAATACTCCGAACATGCCTCCGACATTATAAATTCCTCACACATTTCTCTCACTAATTCTTCCATCACTTAAACTTCTACTCTCTTCAGTTTGCAATACTTTAATAGAATCGTCAGAGTATGAAATATTGCAAACCTTCTTATTCACTTTCCTGATTTCGCTTTTTGTTACGTTGCCACAGCATTTTCTTATTGATGGCGGCGGCCCATCGAGGTGTGCACTTACGCCTGGTTGATTATAATGCTTGTAACACGGTAAATTTAACTGTAATTTCTTATCTCTTCGATATCGTTCTGGCAACTTGCTCCAAACTTTCTGCAATTCAATTGAGCTGATATATTCTTTCATATAACTAAGGGGTAGAAATTTGAGATCCCCTTCTTTCAACTCCCACACAGATGTTGAAGTACTTTGTAGACGACAAATAACCTCACCTACGTGATCAATAATGGTATCGAAAATCAAAGATGCCATGAAAATCTTGATAAGTACTGGACACCTTGCTTCTTGCAACTTGGTTTGCAAATGAGGCGCTTGCTCTTAAGTAGTTGTATGTTACTGTAAGCTGTGTGGAAGGGGTGATGAGAAGAAAGTGGTGAGAGGTAGTATGCGGAGCCAAGTCTGACCAATCAGGAAAGGGGGGTGGGGAGCCGAAGCATTAAAGTATGGGGGGCCAAAATTAGCCCCGACCAATCAGACTTAGGTGGGAGGGCTCATGCGCGCGATTAGGAAGTGGGGACGATCAATGCTAATGTTTTAGGATCGAAATGAACTGCACGAAATTTGCAGCGACACTGAGCCCAGACAAGGAGGTGTGGCTTAGGAGGCGTGGCTTGGGTCAAGGTCGACCAATCAGAAAAGTGGTGGGGGGTGAGGCTTAAGCCCCCAGTCCCTACTACTAACGACCTATACAGCAGTCTAGACGGTCTCATAATGGGCAATCCACTTAGTCTTCTTTTGGCGGAAATATTTATGAATAACAAAGAAAGCCAAATAAGCAAACACCTACTGTTTAAAAAATTTGTATACTGGCAGAGATATGTTGAAGATATCTTACAGGAAGTGATAGACAATGTTGTTTTACAGGAAGTGATAGAAAATTTGCCACATTTCAAAATTTTTTGAATAATATACACAAAAATATAAAATTCTTCACTGAAGTTGAAATCAACAATAGCTTAAACTTCCTTCACCTAAAATAAAAAGACATAATAACAAATACATTTTTTTCTATTTACCATAAACCGTCACATACTGACATAATTATCCATAATACCTCATGTCATCCACCAAGTCACAAACTTACAGTTTTTCATAATATGATTCACAGACTAATAAATATTTCTCTGAACCAAGACGATTTTCAAAAAGAACTTAATATTATAAAAAAAATTAGCAGTAAGTAATGACTATTCATCATCCATAATAGATAATATTCTCAAGAAAAAACTTTACAAAAAAGTAAAGTACAGTTTTTCCGAGTAATAAAGAACCTTATAAAAACGTAAAGTCAATAGCGTACTATGGTAGATGCAGTACTAAATTAAGTAGATTCTTGAGAAAATTAAATATTAACATAGCATTTAAAACATCCAACACACTTGGCAAATTTATAAAAAATAACAAAACTAAAACAGATAGAGACAATAGATCCGGAGTATACAAATTAAATTGTGGAAATTGCTCAAAAACATACATAGTTCAAACAGGAAGAAGTTTTTCAAAAAGAATAAAAGAACATACTTCATCATACATCAATAGAAAAAATAACTCAAATTACGCAAATCATGTAATTGAAAATAACCACCAATTCAACCCGAACTTTGAAATATTACATACTTGCACAAAGAGCCTGAAACTTAATTACCTAGAATCTTTAGAAATAAATAAATTTAAAAATTCAGATTTCTTAATAAATGAACAATTATACTTAAATAATTCACCATTACTAAATCTGTTTTAATTAAATTATTTTATTACCTGCCATAAATTTTGAACCAACCATTTATTCTAGTAATTTTACCCTTATTGTGTTCATCCCATCTGTGCAGGGCCCCGCCCAAATGTGTTAAATGCGGGCAGGGGCACCTCACGTCCACATGCCAAAAAACGCGGGATTTACCTGCCAAATGTGCAAACTGCGAGGGTGAGCATACAGCCTCCTACAGAGGCTGTCCCAAACACCCGTCGCAGCGACCCGCAACCAACCAAGCTAACTCCCAAGCCACCTTCTCCTGGGCAAACCGTCGTCAAACGGCGGCTCCCCCAGCGACCTCAATTCCAACAAACATGACCGACGCCCTTACATCTATCAATATCATGAATTCTGCCATGCAAACCTTCTTTAAAAACATCCAAAACTTTCAAAAGCTTTCCGCCACTTTCATGCCCCTGCTTAATTCCAACGCCCAAGTATGAGTAAGCGACCAAATAAGATCTCTCCTAAAATGCTAAACATCTTGTCATGGAATGCCAACGGCATTCGCGACAAAAAGCATGAACTTCTCCATTTCCTACAAGAACATAACGTCGACGTAGCTCTAATCCAAGAAACCTTTCTAAAGCCCGGCATCCGATTCAGTCTTCCTAACTACACTGTTTACCGCAACGACAGAGTCAGGGCCCGCCTAGGGGGGACCATGATTCTTGTCAAGCACTCCTTAAATCACTACCAACCACCCCCCCTTCCTCTTGTTCAAACTGAAGCCACGCCCATTGCCATAACCATGGCAAACAACACCACCATCCACCTCTTCTCGGTCTACCAACAAAACGGTGACCAACATCCCATCGATCCTGCAGACTTCCATCTGCTGTTTGGCCCTGTCAATCAAAAGACCGTTCTGGGCGAAGACTTCAATGCCAAAAACGTTCTCTGGGGAAACCTAGCTACGAACGCTAATGGCATTGCTCTCGACGCCATCCAGAACCAAATCCCATTCAATCTCATAGCTCCAGACGAGCCCACCCACATTGGACACGGAAGACCGGACTTTCTAGATATTTTTCTTCTAAAAAATATCAACCTCCGGCATAACATTACTGTCATTCATTACCTTTCGTCTGACCATCTACCGGTCATTTTTACACTGGGAAATCCGGCCGACAAAATGAATGCCACAGTCACCACTTCCAGCACAGACTGGGACCACTTCCAACGCCTCCTGGCGACCACGGGTCCCATCCCAAAAATTTCCACAACCCAGGATCTGGATTCGGCAGTCAATAAACTGACTGCTGATATCCAGACAGCCCTTGCCCAGGCCACAACTTCACGAACCCAACCAGTCTCTTCTCAAGGTAGACTACCCCCAGCTATCAAAGAGCAGATCAGGGATAAAAACCGGCTGCTCAGAAGAGCCCTCAGGACGGGAGACCCCCACCTCAAAAGGCTCGCAAATCAAGCAACGCAGCAGGTGAAAGACTCACTTGCTGAATTCCACAGCAGCAGGTGGGAGTCCAAAGTAGAATCTCTCACTACCCAGGACTGTTCTCTTTGGAAAATGGCAACAGCCCTTTCCAATGACGAGCCAAGGCCCATGCCAGCCCTCACCCACGCCGGCACCACAGCCTCCACAACCCAGGAGAAGGCTGACCTTCTGGCAGATCTGCTAGAGGAACAGTTTTCTCCTAACACTCCTGCCCATCCCGATCCAGCCCGTGATCTTAGGGTCGCTACAACCATACAGACCCTAAATCTTGCCCAGCCCCCTCGCAATACGTACTTCACAACCCCCTCCGCTGTTAATGAGATCATTCGATTTACCTCAATCCGAAAAGCCCCAGGTCATGATAAAATCACAAATAAAGCCCTCAAAAAAACTCCCCAAGAAACAGATCTCAGAAGCCACCAATATCATTAACGGCATACTGAGACTCAGCTATTTTCCACTCTACTGGAAAAAAGCTGAGGTCATTATGATCAAAAAACCAGGCTCTCCATCCCACGAGGCAAGCAGCTATCGGCCAATCAGCCTACTTCCAGGCCTTGGCAAGATAGCTGAAAAAGTCATCCTCGAAATCGTCAGAGCAAAGTCCACAGCGCTTCGTGTTGTCCCTGACGAACAGTATGGCTTCCAGCCCCTTCATGGCACCATCCATCACACCACGAAACTCGCCCAAACCATTTCCAACAGCTTCAACAAACGTCACAAAGTTGGAGCTGTGTTTCTCGATGTAGCAAAGGCCTTCGACCGAGTCTGGCACGAAGGCCTCATTCTGAAACTGATCCGACACGGCTACCCCCTTTTCATTAACAAACTCATTTAATCCTTCGTCTCTGACAGAACATTCCAAGTCAGAGTCGATAAGGCCACCTCCGAAGTCAAGGCCATTAGAGCCGGAGTCCCTCAAGGCTCCGTCCTCTCCCCCCACCTCTTTAACATTTTCACAGCCGACATTCCAAAAATGGATCAGACTACCCTACTCCTGTATGCTGACGACACAGCCATCATAGCAGAATCCAGCAGCTACAGAATCATCACCAGTAGATTGCAGCGCCACCTGAACGTCCTCGCCCCCTGGTTCGACCGATGGAAGATCCAGCTAAACCCATGTAAGACACAGGCCATCGTCTTCGCCAAAGGCAACGGCACTCCTTATGGACAACTCCAGCTCCAGGGATCCCGCATCCAATGGGCAACCACCATCAAGTACCTGGGAATCCAGTATGACAAACACCTCATCTGGAAAGACCAGGTCTGTGCTGCCTCAAGGAAAGCCAAGCAACTACTGGGCAAGCTGTACCCAATCATCAGTCGGTCCAGTAAGTTGCAACCAAAAATCAAGCTGCTAATTTATAAAACCATCGTGAGGGCAGGACTCACACACGCCTGCCCTACTTGGTCTAAACTCACCAAGACACGCAGAGCTCAACTTCAGGCAGTACAGAACAAGGCCCTGAGGATGATCACGGGAGCCCCATGGTTCGTCCGAAACCGTCAATTGCATAGAGACCTCGGTGTGCCAACAATCAAGGCACACATGAGGTCCACCAACATTAAGTTCTTCGCAAAGGCGCTACAACACCCAAACGCCACCATAAG
Source organism: Pachyrhynchus sulphureomaculatus (assembly GCA_019049505.1). Classification (NCBI taxonomy): domain Eukaryota; kingdom Metazoa; phylum Arthropoda; class Insecta; order Coleoptera; family Curculionidae; genus Pachyrhynchus; species Pachyrhynchus sulphureomaculatus. The sequence continues at coordinate 216,644,332 of CM032446.1, forward strand.
GAGCGCATTCCACGTGCCCGCCAACGCCCGCCATCACTATCCAAGACCTTCTGACCCCATATCCGACGAAGACGATGGCCCTCCCCCACCCCCATGAAGATTGTAACCTAGATTAAGTTTAGAATTAAGTTCTAGATTAGTTTAGAATTAAGCTCTAGTTAAGTTAGATTAGTCAACCAATGTAATTAAAACCCAATGTCCTAGGTTAAGTTAATTAGGATTACTGTATAGAACCTAGGTTAAGTAGTATAGGAATATAAGCTATCATAAATGTAAGTAAGAGGCATAGCCTAACTTAAATTCAATAAAGACAATGACAATGACCTTATTTTGTAACAAACCATCTGAAGAAGCTGTCGTACAGCGAGACATGTCAGGGTGTTAAAAATCAAGAATCTAGTGGAAATTTAAGTAGTGTTTTACTTCTTGCAAAACTTCTAGTTATGGATTTCCACCAAGTATCGGCTGAATCAATTCAAGTGTTAGCAATTTTTATTTATTTCTGGAAATCAAATAATCTGCTCGATTTAATAAAAAGAAAATCCGATTGGTTTTTTTTAAAATAAGGTCTATTCAGATTTCATTTTCTATTTCATCAATGTTCTAACACTATTATTTAGCCTCTATAATGATTTTTTGTAGGATCCACAAAATATTGCTAGATAGTGTTTTCAGTTTTGACAAAAATTGAAAGTCAGAAGGAGCCAAATCTGAGGAACAGGGTTGATGTCGCTAGAATTCATAATGAAGATCGGTCAATCTCCCCATTGCCAAACCACTCTTGTAGGCCGACGCATTATCTTGATCAAAGATGCCTTTTTTCTTCCGGAAACATGGTCTATTCTTTTCTATTTTTTGGTCTAGTTTGATTAAAAATTAGAATAACATTATTTGGTTATTTTTTAAATTTTTCTGGATAATCAAATATTATGCCTTTGCTATCATGAAATACCGACGTAATAAATGTTTTGGCTGATGAGCGTTTTTGCTTCTTTTGGCGCTGAACGGCCGCTTCTTTCGAATTTGTTAAGACGCATTCAGCACTATTCGGAAGTTTTTACTCGAATGCGTTTTTAATCTACTGAGAAGGAGCACTGTACCCTTATTTCATAAACCTTTTGAATGAGCAGTTCTTCTCGCGAAACATAACCAATACATTCTTTTGAAATGCTGCGCAATTTCCCGGACTTTAATCAAGTGGTCTTCCAACACGATATCATTTATTGATTCAGACTTCAAAGGTTTCATCTTAGATGTTCTCATAAACTTGTTACACAAGGAGGCTGCTCTAGGAGCTTTCATTGACATACAGAGGGATTGTAATAATACATCCTTCGGCTTAATGATCACAGCATTAGAAATACATAGTAATGATGTCACCATAAGCAGGTGGATAAACAACATACTTCTATATCAGCAAATAAAAGCCAAACTACATAGAGATACCTTAGAAACAGTAGTGACCAAAGAATGCCTGCAAAGAGGAGTGCTATCGCCACTCCTTGTGCGTATGGTGAATGAACTGCTGAATTGCCTAAACACACTGGGCTTTTACACCTACGGCTATGCAGATAATATCGTTATATTCAACCAAGAGAAGCCGACCGTCACTATGGCAGAACGTATGCAAAAAGCATTAAACAATGTACATGGTGACTCAACGATAGTGTAAAGTTCATTATCTCATTTGTTTCGGGAAAGACGAAAAAATGTAAAATACTATTGTTTTAGGGAATGTTAAGGTGCACAGTTTAAAATTATTTTTGACTATACAGGGTACTTCAAAAAAGTGTCGTCGATATAACATATGTTTTTTTAAATGGAATATCCTATTTTCTAATTTATTTTTAAATTCTGCATAAATTTTATAACTTTTTTTTTATTAATGATGTTATATACCTAAACCTAGTAGTTCTTCTAATATTTAAACAAATAGTTAATAATAATTTTAATATAGTTTAACTTATCTAATGATTAATTATTAAGACATAATAAATGTTCAAAAATATACGTCTCCTTGAATACACATGTTCAATCGTTTTATATATTCTCTTAGGCAGTCAAGCTTCCCTAAAGGCTTTAGGCGCCCATCAGGACAATTCTTAAATCACGAGGGTGTGTAAACGTGACCTGTTAGAAATATCCTCTAGGAAAAACAAGGTTCAACTACCCGTGGGTTCCGGTATATTTGAGAATAAAAGCTAATGAAAAAGCAACTATACGGGAGTTCAAAACCAGCATTTATTATACCAACACAGATAGTAGCAATGACACTCAACAGCAACCAGCAACATCTAGCTAAAGACATGAGAAGGGCGAAATTGGTGGCCCCTCGAAGAAACTAATAACTGACGTCCTTTGTTTCACCACAGCACAATCCAAACTAGTTGTAAGACTGATTACCGGCCAGTGTCTCTTCAGGAAGCTCTACAGAAAATTCACAATGGTCCCACGACTACGTGGTGAAGAAGAAGCAACCTTTATTGATAACCTATATAAATGCGCCGAACAGACTTAAATTATTCAGAGACCGTAGCTATAAATTACCACATTAAGTGCTTGGAAGGAAGTTAATAAACAAGAGAGGGGACTACACAAAATTCTGCGAAGCTGTAATACGCTAACAGGCACAATCGGCTACCCCACTTACAACCAACCAACTAACCCCAAAAAATTTTACGAAATTTAAGGGAATTTGATTTGGCATCAGACTTTCTTTTACCAATGATTTTATTACAGCGCGGTATCTAATTAAATTTATTTTAAAAAATTCATAAAACACTTTTACTTAGGAGAGCTGTACAAAAGAAGTACTTAGGAGATCGGCCCGCAATTGTACACATACACGTACGACAGATGTATTAGCTTAAAAATAAAATCTTGCTGGTAGTGTTGCAATCTAAGGTCGAGGCTAAGAACTTTTTCGACCACTAATCTTCTACACTTTTGGATAATTGCTATTATAATTTTAATTTTTTAAATTAAGAAATAAAAATAAAAGCGAAATAAAATAAAAAATAACATTTTGAATTAATTTATTTGATACATAAATTTATAGTTTTAAGAATTTTCATTGCAAATTTTGAGTACTCTGGTTTATGTTTAAAAAAAACATATTTTAGATACAAACGTCTTAGCTGTAACAATATGCTCAAGGGAAGCTATTCGCAATATGAAGGAAAATAATACTAAAGGTCACATTATTAATATCAATAGTGTAGCTGGACACAAAGTTGTCGCCTTTCCCGGATTAAGTCTTTACTCAGCTAGTAAATAGGCACTTAGAGCTTTAACTGAAACCTTGAGACAGGAAATCAATCGGAATAAATTGCCAATTAAAATTACGGTATGTACAAGCTTTTGTTAGTCCTTTCAGATTGTGTATAGTGTATAGTATCGAGAATTAATACCTTGTAATATTCTTTCATTTCTAATTGGTATAAACAAAACATCGTTTACTAATTTGTACTATAGTCGATTGAAATTCAGGCAGACCACCATTTTACAACACTGTAAATAAAAGATCGCCGGGAACATGTTTATAGCAACCAGAATTTGGCGGGAATAAACGACTGCTGGGTAGTGTTAATTCCACAAAATTCTCGTTATTGTAAGCATTTTCCTAGCACTCCTTTGTTTACAGTTTTGTTAACAGTATTGCAAAATACTGAACTAACCTGAACTAGACATGTGAATCGTTATATAAATAACGTATTAAATTTTCAGTCTTTAACCTAAGGGACATATATCTCTTAACCAATCTCAACGAAATTTGGATTTATTATTTACACGACAACAAAATTTCTGATAATGCTCAAGAAAGTTATTTTCTGAAAGTTTGTCTCTCAAGAATAGAATTTGAGAAATTTAAAAAAAAAATAGATTTGCAAAAATTCTTTGGATATATAAAAATTCCAAAAAAAGAAATTGAAAGTAAATGACAGATGACAAAAATGACATGGTAATGTTAGATTAGTGTGACGTTTCCACCTACGATTACATGAGACATTTCTTCTTCTTTACGTCTCGAGAATAAAAGATGCCTCGTGCAATTTGACACTGTCCAATTTAAAAAAAAAAAATAATTTCCAATCTAACTAAAGCTTGTGTTCCACCTTAACATTTAGTAACTTATTTCCAATTTGCTCCAAATTATTTTAAAAATGTTTATCATATTAATACTGTTTAGAGTCTCAGCCCCGGTGCTTTTTTGACAGAATTTCTTCAAGCTAACTTTTCAGAAATATTTGAAAAGATGCAAGGGTCTATCAATAAGGCTACGTTGTTGAAATCTTCAGATATTGCTGATGCAATTATGTATGTTTTGTCTACTCCTGACCATGTTAATGTAAGTTTACTCTATTAATATTTTGCTTAAATATAGTAAACCCAGAATGATGGTGTTTGGGTGAGACAGTAAGTGGCCCTAAATTTCAATACAATTTTACTTTTTCGTTTCCGAAAATATAAATATATTCAGTCTCAATCGGGTAAACATTTTTACATAGATATAAACTACAAAAATTTGGAGCCACTCATATTTTCACCAAAAATCACTATATATATATATATATATATATATATATATATATATATATATATATATATATATATATATGTATATATATATATATATATATATATATATATATATATATATATATATATATATATATATATGTATACATTTTTCATAAGAGTATTTATAGAATAAAAATCACCCATTTTATCTGGATGTTCCAAAGAATGAAAGTTTCTGGTGGATTCTAGGTCCACAATCAGACAAATAGTTCCCTTTTGGATAGAGTCTAACAGTTGGAGCGTTTGTTTGAGAATAGAGCCGTACACATAGAAGCAGTATTCTATCAAAGGAGTAAAAGCTGTAGAAAATGACAAAAATTTTTGGTACGAAATAATATTCCCAGTTTTAAAGAAGAGTTCTTATTACTTACACTACACGATTATGTCTAGACAGATTTGCTCTCGAATTAATGCGTAGGAACTCTTTTAGAGAAAACTGCGGCCTGGGATTATGCAGACTTAAATTGTACTTGGTTACTATTACTTTGAGACAGAAATTATTCCAGGTCTTTGGTGAGTTGTACAACTTCCAGACTCGAGAGCTATCAACAGAGACTTTCAGACTAACCATACGAGCTCAGTTTTGCGAACAATTCGCCATATGCCTTTGGTAAATCAAGACACGACTTAAGTCTTCACATACTGTTTAATTGAATTGTTCGAAAGATGAGCGACGTAGTTAAGAAAATCTGCTCTTTATCCTTGCTTACGACAGCCACATTAATGGTTGAAGTTAATAATAAATCTCGCAAGCTGTTTTAAAAGTTACCGGTTGTAGTCTTCTCCATAACTTGATAATAGTACTGAGGTCGGTAGTTGTTTAGTGTCAACCGGTTGAACCCGAGCAACTTTTAATCAAGAAGTTAATATTCCATTTTTGGGGTATAAGTTAAAAAGTCTTTCAAAAACTCGCACATTTCTTGAATTCGATTATAATAGATAATTTATCAGCGCCAGAAGCCTTCTAGTTATCTGGCTTTATTGGGATTCACTTTATAGCACGCTGTCAGGCCTTTTTGACTTCACGTTGGGACTATTATGTGGTATTTTTTCCAAAAAATTGGCAATAGAGTATGAAGCAAAGAGTTTGGCAAACAACTTGATTTTTTTAACAATGTTGCACTAGTATTGTCTGACAGGAAAATAGTGTATACTGTAGTATAGTATACATGATTTCAGCAAAACGAAAATCTTACGAACTCTCTCTCTCTGTATGTATAACACGGCCCCACAAAAAAAAAAGTGGGGTATACTTTTGATGCGATATATTAGATCCGTAGTATTTTTGCCCGTTGATCACGAATCTGACGTCAGAATATCGCCATCACATCTCAATTTTTTTCTAACCTCAAAAAATAGGTAAAAATTAGTAAAAATTAAGAAAAATATACTCCTAAAAAAATTGATTCAAGCTTTTTCATGAATCTAAAGATGTATTAATATGTACTCGGACACGCTAAGCTAATATTCATCGGTTGGATTAAGCCACACAGTTCTGTTTTCTTTCTAACCTCAATAAATCAGACAGATATAGTGCTTCTCGAATGCAAAAACGAATTCAAATTAAAATTCAACCGATTCTTACCAAATTTGGTACACGGGGGTTTTTTGGGTTGCTGATCATGAATCTGAGGTCGGATTTGCAAAATTCAAAATGGCGGATCCAAGATGGCGGACAAAATTTTTGAAAACCAACCGATTCCTACCAAATTTGGTATACAGTTGGGGAATCCTCAAACCTGATACTCTTAAACCCTAAACCCTGAAACCTTAGACTCCCACACCCTGTAACCTCAAAAAATAGACCTCAATAACCCTGTAACTTTAAAAATGAGACCCAATAAACTCAAAACCAGGACTTTTAAACAATATACTCTCAAATAGTAGACCCTTAAGCCCTAGAATTGCGAAGGTTAGACCCGCGCCTAACTTTCCTTTTTTTGGCTGTATCTTGTTCTTTTTTCCGCGAATGACCTATTCAAAGGCTTTCTGCCCAAACGCTTTTGAGGACTTGTTTCTCTTTTTAGCGACCAGCAATAGTCCGCTAGCATATCGTCATCCCATCGTCCTTGATACCGATTTTCTATGATTTTTAGATCTTGGTGAAAACGTTCCCCTTGCTCCTCACTGTAGTCACCAAGATTATAATCTAAGCTAAAATTAAGGCAGGCGTATTTGACGGGCCACAAATAAGAAAATTGTTTCAAGATTCATTATTTGTTACTAAAATGAATAAAGTTGAAAAAGCTGCTTGGCTTAGTTTTAAAGGAGTCGCAACAAACTTTTTGGGAAATAATAAAAGTCCTAAGTACAAAGAAATAGTCGAGAAAATGGTAAAAAATTTTCAAACATTAGGTTGCTTAATGAATCTAAAATTACATTTCCTGGACTCCCACATCGATGATTTTCCAGATAATCTTGGTGACTACAGTGAGGAGCAAGGGGAACGTTTTCACCAAGATCTGAAAATCATAGAAAATCGGTATCAAGGACGATGGGATGACCATATGCTAGCGGACTATTGCTGGTCGCTAAAAAGAGAAACAAGTCCTCAAAAGCGTTTGGGCAGAAAGCCTTTGAATAGGTCATACAGAAACTTTTTTGATCACGAAGTCTTTATTCATAACCTTAGAAATCAGCTTCTTTCGCAAGCACTGAGATCATTATTGATCGAACTGACAACAGTAAATCATTAGCAAGCCTAATGGTTTCCTTAATTCTTCTCTCGACTTGCCCCATAGGAATTGTTTAAATAAAAATTTTACTTCAAAATAAGTAAAGTCGGAATTGTCATACATTCGGGGCATTGATCCATTTATCTCTTTACTGAGAATTCTTATCAATGCGCAATTACCCTAACTTTTGAAAAAAAATGTAGGTGTACAACATCACTTTCCCCAGAGTCAATAATTTTTTAATGTATAAGAAATTTTTGCCGAACATTTTTAGTAACTGGCATACTAAAATAAACTAACATTGTTAACGCATATGCAAGGGAGGCTCACCTATTTCGAGGTCTTTTCAATGTTACTAAATGCTTCGATTTAGCTGAAAATAGAAATACTTATCTCTTATATCTTACTTATACCTTTTCTTGATTTGTCTGTCTCTCTGTATGTTTGTCCCTAGTATATATCAAAACCGAACTAACCTGATTTAATTCAAGCTTTAAACGTACATTATGTATTCCTTTGAATATCGAAAAACAATTTATAAAAATAGAAAATGTGATAAAATGCGGAACTATGGCAACTTTCTTAAAGACTTTGGACGTATCCAAACTAACAACTAATTTTTTTAAACATATTTTTTAATTTGGCACAAATATAGAAACTGACGGTCCAATCAGAGCTATATAGATTTAAAAGTTAAATTTTCGTTTAAGAGGTGAAATCGGAAGAGAAATTTTTTTTTTGCAAGGTCATCAAGTGAGATGTCAAATGAAAGCTTGTGAAAATACGAAGTCAAAAAAATATATGTGAATTAATACTTGCGCAAACTTTTCTTTATACTAATTTTAAAAAATGGCCAAAAATTGTTGTCCCCCCACCCTACCGCTAAGAGTACTCATCAAAAATTTCCGTATATCTGGTGTAAAAAACTTTTTGACTTGCCAATATTTGAGCGTCCAGAGCGTTCAGCAACATTTGTATCTGTACGTCCGCGTTTAAATTCAGCTTACCAGTAAATGACGAATGATTTTCCAGGGGCAGAGTACCCGTAACACTTATCAAGCCATCACTTTGCTTTAACGGCATTTTTCCCGTTAAAAATAGTGTTTAATCAACATACGGAATTCGAGTTTTTCCATTGTTTTGAAAATATCAAAAGTAGCCTCACTAAAACCACTGTAACCTGTAAACTAATCGTGGAAATATCATGAAATTTCGACCCGTATCGTTTGAAGATTAGTACTACCTAAACATCATATGCATTTTTTGAAAAGGGCTATATCTGTATGTCAGACCAAAAACTTTTCAGCCTACGTGTTACCGAGCACTAAATTCAAAAACCAGGCCAAATGTAACTTATGAACGTTGTTGTCAAAAAAATGTAATTACATTTTCTTATTTCACGATCATAAATTGTTTTGTTTCAAAATAAAAAAATTACTCTATTTTGCAATTAACTAACTGTCTCTTATAGTAATTATATTAGCCCAAAAAGAACGGATCTTCTCTTAAGAACTTCTACTCTTAAGAGAATTGACTTATCTTTTCAAATAAGGTCATTAACAATTGTGCATCTTGTCTATATGTTGTATTATCTCCTGACAAAAACCGAAATGTAATTCTTTGTTTCCTGAGCCAAAACTATTTGACTTGCCAATATGTTGGAGATTTTTTTTTTGGAAAGTTGTGAATTTAACCGGGACTAAGAGCTATGAAACATCAATACGTATTCGGTGCAATCAATAATATACTCATATACTCAATTTAGCTAGTAGTTAATTAGTGCTTTAAGCATTTTGCCGATCATAGATACAATAAATTTCCATGATAACAGGTGACCAACGGATAGGGCAAAATAATTTTAATTTATGTGTTTATAATTAAACAAACATTTAGGTAGAAAATATTTGTTTTATACTTTTACTACAAGGATGTCTCGCTTTTTATATATTCGTGACCATTCTTATGTTGAAGATGAATATATTACTGAATTTTACAGAATACTTCAGCACTCATGGTATGGAATACTAATTATACAAGTCTGACTTGCACCTGGTCGGTTTTTTTTATGTTCCGAAATTTTTCCTTCCTTAGCTAGGTAGATAACTGAAAAAAAACTGTTATTTTAATATTACTGTTTAAAATTTATCCCAATAAATTAAAAAAAATATATTATGAAATAGTGTCATCAAAACACTAATTTTATCGTTTTATTAAACCGTTTATATCGTCTTATTTAAAATGTTTTAACTAAACGTACTCTTTCAGATACGAATGTTTTGGCTGTAACAATATGCTCAAGGGAGGCTATTCGTAATGTGAAAGAAAACAATAATAATAGTAATAATAATCCCTCAGGGGCTAGGGGAATCCCAGGATTCTCCTAGTACGGGCATTGACGATCCCGAGGTACCTGAGTCATGTTGTGCTGTCTTGTGTTGTCCAGATTATGTGTAATAAAAACGCAATCTTAAGGTGTTTACCGTGCCGAGAAGATGAATGGCTCAGCGTTTATGAGTCGCGAACGGTTCCCCCGGATACCGGGCGCCCTCCGGGAGTAAGTAGCCTTGCTGTGGCATCCAGGCTCTGCCGCAGTCGACCTTTCTTTCGTGGGAATACTATGTTAAACAATAATAATTATAATAATGAAAATGGAAGGGTGTTACGGAGGCGGACCCCTGTCGTACAAACAGCTACAGCAACACCACAACAACAACTACAGACGAACCAAACAACCGCCTCAGTCGAAACTACTCCCGATAGTTTTACCAGATCCGACATTGTAGGTGATGGAAATTGCCTTTTCCGTGCAGTTAGCTTATACTTATATGGCCACCAGAACCATCATGAGAAACTCCGAGAGGTTGCTCTAAGATATTTACAACAAAACTGGTCGGAACTTCACACATTTTCATTAATTGAAGTCGACGATATAAAAGACTTCAATAACTATTATAATTATATGCGGAAAAATGGCACCTATGGAACGAGCCTAGAGATACTTGCCCTCTCGGAAACACAAAATAGCAACTTTCATATCTTCTCAAAACAACGAAGAACAAGACATACAAAAATAACTTTTACGGACAGACCAACAATAATAAGCACGGGAAAATACAACAAAACCATTTACCTTCTACTAACAGGCAACCCAATGTCGGGACACTTTGAGCTTCTGACACCACAAAACACTGAAAACATTCCAGAGAACAACAGACCAATAAAAGAAGCATCGGGCGAGCGACGTAACGGTCGAGGACGTCGCGGGAAATGGCAGCTCGACCAAAACGATGAAGACCAGGCAACCGAAAATGGACCTGCCAAAAGTGTTGTGTTGGCGACTAAGCCGACACCCACCAAGGCGGGAAAATCACAGCAGCGCATGAGTTGCACCACAGGAATCAACGAACACGCCATGCGTTGCTGTAATGAAAACACAAAACCTGACAAAGAAATCACTGAGAAGAGAATCACTCGCCGCTTGGACCCACCAACATCAATCCCAAGCGCAACCGACGTAGATACGGGACAAACACAACCACCAAAGCCAGGCCAGGGCCCGTATGTATTGCAAGGACAACATGCAACTACCAAGGCTGGAAAACCAAGACAGCGGTTAAAGTGGACGGATGAGATGAATAGGACGGTGATGCGCTGTTACTACACCGCCACCAAACTCGAAACAATAACATCGGGCTACAGACAGCAACTGCACAGACTTTTCTTGACCGAATATCCACATCTGCAAGTACTTGTTTCAGAACAGAGAGTAGTAGACCAAAAAAGAGTTATTACCAAGAACAATCGTCTCACACCTCTCGAATTGCAAACCATCAAGGACACAGTGGCTGTTGAACTGAACACAGACCAACCAAACAATAGAAACAATAAAGCAGATTCCGAACCAGCCTCACACACACAACCATCCAGTCGAACACAACAATACCCACCACCCAGGAGGAGCATAACGCAAAATAATATTGCGAGTACCGCGCAACACCATATCACAGACAACAATATGAATCACTCGCCACCCTCAACGACATCCACACAACATCACCCCGAATCACCTCTCATACAAACACTTAAAGCAAAAATGGAGTCACATCTAGCTCGATGGTCAGGCACCGACCCCACAACAAGAAATCCCATCCCTCGTTTAATCTTCAGACAGAGCACGCAGCCAATCCTCAACACACTAAACAAGCACATAATACCTCAGTATATAACAGACTCAAGCACAATCGAAGATATTCACACGATAATATACGCAGCAGCAATCACCGCTCTAACACAAAATAATCAAAAACTCCCTCAACGACAGGGAAACCCCAACAGGACAAAACCAAAATTCAAATGGCAAATAAGAATAGAAAACAAAATCAACAACATCAGGAGAGATCTAGGACATCTTACCCAGTTTATAAGCGGGAACGCGTCCAAACGTGTCACACAGGGGGCAAACAAGATCAAATCTAAGTCTCCCAACAGAACACTGCCAGAAATCCTCGATACCTTGAAACAAAAACTATCTGTATATGCTGCAAGACTCCGTAGATACAAAGAATCAAATGAGAGGAAAGACACCAACAACCTCTTCCGAAGAAGCGAGAAACAGTTCTACCGGAAAACTATGTACAACAAACAGATAGCAGTGACTGAACCACCAAACAAACAAGAACTCACAGATTATTGGAAAAGTATCTGGTCAGAACCCAAACAACACAATAATAACACCCCCTGGATCAAAGCCGAAGAAGACAAACATAAACATGTGACAGAACAAGAAAATACCACATTTAATACACAAGAAATTACAGAAACTATCAAACACACACACAACTGGAAATGTCCTGGAATAGACAATATACAAAACTTCTGGTACAAACAGTTTACCACCACACACGAAGCACTCACACACCAAATCAACAAAGCCATTCTACAACCACACACATTTCCCACTTTCCTCACACAAGGAATAACATACGTTAAACCCAAAAGCTCAGACACCACAAACCCGTCAAACTACCGACCTATCACCTGTCTTCCAACCCTATACAAGATCATCACAGCCACAATATCGAAGAAAATAGAACAACACCTAACAGACAACAATATCCTCACAGAAGAGCAGAAGGGATGCAGGAAAAATAGTCGAGGATGCAAAGAGCAGCTGATTATAGATAGCGTGATTATGGGACAAACCAGAAAAGAACACAGAAACCTTCACATCGGTTACATAGACTATAAAAAAGCCTTCGACTCCATACCCCACAGCTGGTTAATCAGGGCCCTAGAAATCTATAAAATCAACCAACACCTCAGGCAGTTTCTCGCGCAAATTATGAAAACATGGAAAACCAAAATACGCCTAGAAACACAAACCGAACGGATCCAAACAGAAGAGCTGTACATCGGACGGGGTATATTTCAGGGAGACTCGCTCAGTGCTCTATGGTTTTGCCTCTGTCTCAATCCACTCTCAAATATACTAAACAGAACAGAGCATGGCTTCAATATCAGACACCAAAAAGAGAATCAACATAAAATAAACCACCTCCTATATATGGACGACATAAAACTCTACGCTGCCACACAAACACAGCTGAAAGAACTCCTCAAAATCACAGAAATATTCACCTTAGATGTCAATATGGAATTTGGTATAAGTAAATGCAAAGTGCTCCACATCAACAAAGGCCAATGGAAGCACCACCATGAGACAGAAACCATCAACAATGAAACGCTCGATAACATGTTCGATAAAGAAACATACAAATATCTAGGCTTCCAACAAAGCACCAAACTCAACCACACTCACATCAAAACAGAGCTCAGAACCGAATTCAAAAACAGACTGACGAAACTTTTGCAAACAAAACTCAACTCTAAGAATCTCACTAAAGCCATCAACACGTTCGCTATACCTATACTCACATATTCATTTGGTATCATCAAATGGTCACAAACAGACATAGAAAATATTCACATCCTTATACGATCTCAATTCACCAAATACAGGAAATTACACCCCAACGCATGCAAAGAAAGACTTACCATCGAGAGGAAGGCAGGAGGAAGAGGAATTATAGACATCAGATCATTACACACAAAACAAATACAAACACTTAGGAAATTCTTTCACAGCAAGCAAACCAGCCTCCACACAGCGACAGTGAAAGCAGACAAAAACTACACACCTCTCGACTTAGCCCGAGCAGACCACTCAGCAGACACACACAGTCACACCCAATTACAACAGGAAAAGATGAAAACGTGGTCAGAGAAAACACTCCACGGAAAACACAGATACCACATAGAACAAGACCACGTAAATAAAAAACAATCATACACCTGGTTACGGGATGGGCAGCTATTCCCTGAGACTGAAGGCTTCTTACTTGCCATCCAGGATAAAGTCATATTAACCAGAAACTACCAAAAGCATATCATCAAAGACCCGACTATTGCAGAGGACAGATGTAGGAAATGCCACCAGCAGAAAGAAACGATCGAACACATAACGAGCGGATGTAAAATATTGGCCGGAACGGAGTACACAGCCAGGCATGATTCAGCTGCCAAAGTGGTTCACCAAGCACTAGCCACAACATACAGACTCATAGAAAAAACACAGATCCCTACTACAAATACACGCCAACATCCATACTTGAAAATGAAGATTACAAGCTCTACTGGGATATCGGTATCCATACAGATAAATCAGTCTCCGCCAATAGACCCGATATTACTTTTCAGTGCAAAAAAGGAAAAGTCACCTATCTGATTGACATAGCTGTCCCCAACGACACAAACATCCAAGCGAAATACACAGAAAAAAATTTCCAAATACACAGACCTTGCAACGGAAATAAAAAGGCTATGGAGACAGGAAAAAGTCATCATTGTCCCCCTCATTATATCAGCCACAGGCCTTACACCAATAACATTCACACCACATTTAGTGCAATTGGGACTCAACACGGACATACACAGAAACATTCAGAAGTCAGTGATTTTGAAAACATGTAACATTGTCAGGTCATTCCTTAATACGGAATGGTAATAGCGTTTGTGCTGACTTGGTTTTGGCCCGTCAGCCAAACATGGAACCACATTGATCAAATGTGAGAAAGAAGAACTTTTTGTAATAGTAATAATAATAAAATGACTTTATTGTAATTAAATGGTAGGATTACAATTGGCGGAGTTGAAGTTACACTTCCTATCGCAACCATGAAATGCGAATACATATTGTATACAGCATCATTTAGAAACTAGTATCGCATATAAAATACAAAATATAATAATCAATACACAACATACTATCATGATAGAAGTCAATATTAATAGTGTGAGTGGCTAAGGGTATGGCTACTGCTATATATGTAACATTAGAGAGGTCGATTGTATATAAAGTACAAAATATAGTAATCAATTCACAATGTTCCACTATGTTAGAAGTTAATATTAATACTGTGGGTAGCTAAAGGTATGGCTACTATATGTAACATTAGAGAGGTCGATTGAGGCGACCATTGTACGAGCTGCCGGAGGAAGGAGTCAGCATAAGCTATGAACAATGGTTTTTACTGCTCTTTTAAACATGTAACTTGACGCATCCCTCAGCTCAACAGGCACTTTATTGTACAATTTAGCTATTTGGTAACTGAAAGAACGCTCATACAATGAAGTCAAGTGCATGGGCGGAGTCAAGGTGAATTTATGCCATAGATCCAGGTTATGTGCATCGTATCTAAATTTAATTTTGCTATATAAGTAGCCAGGACACTTATTACAAATAATCCTATTATATAGCACCAAACTGTGTAGCACCCGTCTTTCATTCATTCTGAACCACTTTATGTCACGCAATTTTGCACTAACACCTCTCTCACGGCCTCGAATACCGCCAATAAAATGCACGCACGAATTTTGCATAAGTTGGATCCTCTTAGCGTCACAATCTAAAAGGCAGGGCCCGTATACCACATCACAGTAGTTAAAGTGCGTTAGAACAATGGAGTCACACAACATCTTTCTAAGATTCTCGGTAAGAAAGAGCGCGTTGTTTGAAAATTAATTTAAGGTTAGCAAATGCTCTTTTAATAGATAAATTTATATGTCCCGTGAATCTCAGATCGGAGTCCATTACTAGGCCCAAGTTTTTGGTATCAGTACATGCACTTAGCACACTATTCAAGCTGATTTGTAGTATATTCTGGTGCCGAATCCGAGACTGAGTCCGTCCAAATAACAGAATCCGTGATTTAGTTAGATTTATTTCCAAGCAGTGTGCACTCGAGTATTTGGCCTGCTTTATCCCGGAAAGACATACAAAATTTTATATTTTGCGTAACCACGGTGCCTTCAGTTTTGTAATCCTTGAAGTTCTTATTGGTGCATGTACATTAAATATCTCCAACAGAAAGAAAATAAAAGTCTCAACCTTCAGGTCAATATTAGGTAAATAATAGATATGATCGAACGGTATCGCCTGAAGATCCCGATAGAAAGCCACATGATTAAAATTCCTGTAATCGCGATATGTTGTCAAGAAAGGTCTAGGTTTAAGAATTTCAAGTTTTAATTGACATTTTATTAGGATGTGATCAGAAGCATCGAAAGTGGGATCGACACCAGACTCCACTATCAGATTCTTTTTGGAGCACAACATTGAATCAATAAGCGTCGCACCACCAGCTCCGTACCTGGAGGGTTCATCAATTAGCTGAGATAGACCGTATGCAGAAAAAAGCATCAAAAAGCGCACTAAAGGGTAGAATATTAGCATTAATAGTATAGCTGGACATAAAGTTGTGAATTTTTCCAGAGAAAGTTTTACACGGCTAGTAAACACGCACTGAGGATTTTAAGCGAAACCTTG
This sequence comes from Pachyrhynchus sulphureomaculatus, assembly GCA_019049505.1. Classification (NCBI taxonomy): domain Eukaryota; kingdom Metazoa; phylum Arthropoda; class Insecta; order Coleoptera; family Curculionidae; genus Pachyrhynchus; species Pachyrhynchus sulphureomaculatus. The sequence goes on from CM032446.1 coordinate 216,660,472, forward strand.
AGATTGAAAATAATAGGAATAAATTACCAATTAAAATTACGGTATGTACAAATTTTTGTCAGTCCGTCTAAATTAGGTAGTTCAGTTATCTTACAAGTGAATAATTTCTGATATATTTTTTATTTTTTATCGTGTAAATGAACCAATTTTTCTACCACCGTAAAAAAATAATGACACGTTAATAAAAGTTCGTAAAGTAACGCTTTTGTCCTTAAAAATGTTTTTTGACGTTACCATTACACCATGCGCAAAAAACGTTGCTCCTTAATATACAAATTAATTTGCCCACATTTCCCAAAGTAAGTTATATTTAAACTACTAATCTCCTCGTTTTATTTTTTCTTTTCTAAAATTGAACAATAAACCAAGAAACATAGAAAATAAGAAAATACTTTTTTTTTAAGTTATTGTTACCTACAATTAATTAATTATACAACCACCACGTGGACCAACATTTATTCCTAAACCCATTGACACCTTAACTTGAAACTTCAGAGTTTAGAATTTAATTTGAAGTTCTTATTTTATAAGCGGTTGAATAGTCAACATATCTTTCAGGAACAGTTCTATATTTACTTTTTCCATGGCGATTCAAACCAGATATATCACCTGTTTTTTAGGCTAAAAGTGTAGCTAACGTTCTCAGAGAGCAATAACTAGTACAGACTCTGCAATATGGTAACTTCAGGCACCTTGCTGTTAACCTAGGCATTCCACCGATTAAACTCATTCCAGCTTTGTTTACATATTTATTATTTTCATATTTCAAAAACAACGTCGACCAATAGTATGGATTAGACGGAATATAGTATATTTTTGATATAACTTTTATTCTCGTGGTAAAATTTTAGACTTTTTAACACAGTTTTTAGCTAACATTTTTTTCAAATGTGGGAAATATTTGGTAAGCTTTATAATTTCTACATTTTCTCATCAGTCACTGTTGATTTTAGCATGGAATATATTGACCATGACGTAGAAGATTTAACTGCATTGGAGTTTTCCGCCAAACATGCTAATAAAACATTCTCAGACACTCTTCTTGATTTATTTACATCACACCATTCTTTGAATTGCTGATATGTATTTTACATTGCTGTTTGGATTTGTCATATAGAATATATAAAATACCGAATTCACAGTATCTACTTTATTTGGTGATGTGCCGCTAAATACATTACCACACTATACAATCTCCATTCTTTACAATCAGATATATCTAGCACTAAATTCAAAAACCAGACCACATGTAACTTAACATGTAGCCTGAAAAGTTTTTGGTCTAGCTACTTAAAATACATTTTTTTTTTTGTAAAATTCGACTTTATTCATCAATATAGTCTCCAGTCTCTTTCATGAGCGATACAATCAGTCCAACGCTTTTCTAACATTTCTATTCCTTTTTTGTAGGATTTGTCTTTGTCTTCAAAACAGGTCTCAGTTTCGGCGATAACTTCTGGGTCTACGAATGGATAATAGTAGCTTGGCGCCAAATCTGGAACTTCAATTCATGTAAATTTTTCCATCGTAATCATTGACTTGTGACACGGTGTAGTGTCTTGATAGAAGAGCATTTTTTTCTTGTTTACTTGGGGCCGTTTTTTTTTGCTATTTCTGCCTTCAAACGCACCAATAACTTTATATAATACTCGCTATTGATGGTTTTTTTTCCCTTCTCAGCAAATTTTTCTATGCTTATCCCAAAATACAGAAGCCAAAACCTTCCCAGGCGAATGTTGTGTCTTTGGTCGCTTCGGGCGGCTTTCACCGGCTGCTGTCCACTCAGCTGACTGCCGATTTGATTCCAGTGTGTAGTGATAGATCCATGTTTCATCCATTGTCACATACATAAATCATTTTTATTGCGCTTAAACAGTGAGCAAACGCGGTACCCATTTCGAACAGAACTTTCTTTTGCCTAAATGTTTATGCAAAATATGACCAAGACGTTCTTTTGATATCTTTATGGTGTCAGCTATCTCACGCAATTGCACTTTACGGTCATCCAAAATTATTTTTTGGATTTTTTTTTGAAGTTTTCCGGTGTAACCACCTCATTTGAGGGTCCAGAGCGTTCAGCATCATTTGAATCTGTACATCAGCGTTTAAATTTAGCTTACCAATAAATGATGAATGATTTTCCAGGAGCAGAGTACCCGTAACACTTATCAAGCCATCACTTTGCTTGAACGGTATTTTTTCCATTAAAAACAGTGTTTAATCAACATGCGGAATTCGATTTTTTCCATTATTTTGAAAATATCAAAAGTAGCCTCACTAAAACCACTGTAACCTGTAAACTAATCGTGGAAATATCATGAAATTTTGACACGTATCGTTTGAACGCTGGTACTTCCTAAACGCCATATGGATTTTTTGAGAAGGGTTATATCTATGTATCAGACTAAAAACTTTTCAGCCTACGTATTACCTAGCACTAAATTCAAAAACCAGGCCATATGTAACTTATGAACCTTGTTGTCAAAAAATGTAATTACATTTTCTTATTTTACGATCATTAATTGTTTTGTTTCAAAATAAAAAATTTACTCCATTTTGGAATTAACTAACTGTCTCTTATAATAATTATACTAGCCCAAAAAGAACGGCTCTTCTCTTAAGAACTTCAACTCTTAAGAGAATTGACTTATCTTTTCAAATAATGTCATTAACAATTGTGCATCTTGTTCTATACGTTGTATTATCTCCAGCCAAAAACCGAAATGTAATTCTTGGTTTTCCTGGGCTAAGTGCTTAATGGCTTTATATGGAAGATCACCATGTTCCTGTAAAATATTTTGAATCTTGTAAATTATTTTGCCGAGATCCTCAACAACATCTGTTACAGAATCTTTCAGGATTTCTAAAATCTATATATATATATATATATATATATATATAATATATATATATATATATATATATATATATGTATATATATATATATATATATATATATATATATATATATATATATATATATATATATATATATATATATATATATATATATTCCAAACACAAATAAATGCCATTTTTAATTTGTCTCAATATCAAACATACTTAACCAACCTCAGAATGGTCAGAATAGTAATTTTACCCATTAAACATGTAGTGGCGTTACTAGAATTAAGAGTTCTATAAAATTGTAAAATCCATAGAAGATTTTTCTATTTAAAAATATATTATGTTTAAGTGATATCAAAAACGCAAAGCGTAATTTTTTCTCTTTTACTTATGTAAAAAATCTTTAAATATTCCCCTGCATTTACCACTTTTCACCATACAAGCAAGTTGAATGGATGGTTATAAAAATATTGCGTATTTCAGTCTTAAGTACAATTTTAAAATTGCTGCTTTCAGTGGACATTCATATTATATGGATAGATTAGTAAGAATAAAAATTTATAAAGAAATATTTTAAGTGTGGTACAAAATTTTACTACTCTTTTTCTTTGAAACTTTTCTTTCTCTTTAGTTATTTGACTCACTGTTATATATTGTCTAGAGTATAAGCCCTAGATAGGTCGGGAATGAATTTGGTGAAACAAACATTCCAGAGCTGTTAAAGGAAATGCAAGAATAAATTAAAAATCTTCCTTTTTTGAAATTTTCAGATATTGTTGATGCAGCTGTGTATCTTTAATCCACTCCTTACCATGTAAATGTAAATAAATCTACTGTAAACTTATGTTACTTATGGAAGGGGGACCCAGGATAGATTGTAGTGAGGCAGCTACTTTACGTTTTCATTTTCCAAAATCTATTTTAGTTCGGATAGCATAAAAAATAGCGCACTTTTAGTTACAGTGATGAATTTTACATTTGTGGCACTTTATCAACTATATCGTAAATCGTTATAAACTAAATATGACTACCGAAAACATACAGTTCTGTCATTTTCTACAAGGCACTATAAATAAAACTCTTTTAACCAATGCTCTGAACACGTTTATTAAAATATAATAATGGTTGTCTTGTTATCTTATAATAGCAACCACAATTCCTAGATAGGCTTTACATGGTGATATAGTACTGTCAATATTATTTTTCTGACCTCAATACTCTATAAAAGCAAGTATCTTCACGAGCTGACTTAGTTACTTTTTATAACTGCGGAGAGAGACAAAATATCAAAGACAAGTTCAACGAAAATAATGCTGTTGAATAATTTGAAAATTTATGATGCAATTTCAGAATAATAGTGCTGTTCATCTTATGGTTATACACTTCATAAATACTATAACATTTAAAATGAATATCATATAGAATTAAATAAATATAAATATTTTATATACTCACATACATACACAGACACAAATTTACTGATTTAAATGTAAAATTTTCAGCTTGTGGTGCTGGTGTACATAACATTCACTCTGAAAATAAAGAAGCTGAAAATAGAAAATAATGATTCACCTGAATTTGGAATTTGTTAGTAGTTAAATAATTAAAAAACACCAGACTTTCTCAGCTCCAGTCAGGTGAATTCACGTCCGCCTCCTCCATAATGTCTTCGTTGAAATTTTCTGATCACTTCTAACGGTCTCTAGTGCAAACAGAAAATGGGAAAAGTTCTACTCCTTTAAAAAAACAACTACTATTCTCTTTGCAATCCCACTTGCACGTGTAACTCATGAGCTTCTGGATTCAGTCCCACATTGGGTTATAAGCTGGACTACTTAAATTTTCAACTGACTCATTTTCAACTACATACGGATAAACAAGAAACGACTGGGTTAACTTGTTCAGCAGGATACCAGATCAATCTTGTTAAGAACTCTATTCGCCGGATATGCTTTTATACTACACCTTGCGTTGGTATCAACGCGGTGTGCCCCAAGGTACCACACTGTCTTCGACTCTCTTTCTCATTTACTTTAACGATCTGCTGAAAAGAGCCAGAAATCCAGTTTACAGCTTTGTAGATGACACACGCTTATTTTTTCATTCACTTTGAACCTTCGAGCATTGGCTACTCATGGAAATATCCGCAAATAGCGAGAAGTCGTGCAACTTAACAAAGACCTGGTAGAAATTCTGTCTTAGAATAGCAGTAACCAAGTAGAATTTAACGATACAAAATCCAGGCGACAGTCTATCTTGGCATGAACATGTTGCATGTAGAGCTCCTCAAAAGCTAAGATTACTATTTCGCACTAGAAAGATTTTCACTTCTACAGTAACTGTTAATTCTGTACAAAGCTCAATTTCGTCAAACGACGGAATACTGTTCCCATATTTGGAGCTCTACTGTCAAACCTACACTGCATTTGTGGAATTCTATTCTGAAGAGAGCTGTTCTTTTGCCTGGTTTTTCCGCATACGAGTCGCTCCTGCTATAGGTTTCTGGACGCCCGTTTGAGTTGCTTATTATTTTATTCCATACACCACCTCAAAAATATATAAAAAGTAAAAAATACAACCAATATAAATTTTGAAAATTTGGGTACTATTTTATAAAAATGCCACAGGAGCCTGGTTCGAAAGCTTCTTTTGGAATTATCGTCCAGAATTGTTCCCGTTGATATCAGGAATCTGTGTATTGCACTAGCATAAACTGCAGTGTTCGAGTTAACTGGGACATGTACCCTACGAACTAAAAACGTATACATACGTTTTATTCTTCTTGACTTTTGGTGTATTAAAAAACTGTTAGTTCCTTTTAGTGTGGGAAGATAGTACATGCTTAATGGACTGTTACTTCACTCATATAATATCGAAAGGAAGATGTGTTACATGTTATACTTCATGATCCTTTTTAGGTAAAAGAACTAATCATTCAACCACTTGGAGAAGTTCCAAAATACGCATTTCCTACTGTAAATTTTATAATATCTAATAAAAATATAAATATTAACCCTGTTTTATTTTTTACTTTATTTAATACATTTGACTTGCATGCAGAAGACTAGTAAATTAAGATTAGAAAGAAATGAATTTAGATTAAAATATACATTACTGGATAGAAAATCCTAACAGAAACAAAAAATAGATGATTTTAGTATTGATATATTTCATGAATAAGAAGTTCTAATAAACTAGTACGTTGAAAAAGTATAAGCCAATCATGATACCGAAAAACCGTATTTAAATGAATGCTTTTAGATAAGTGTAAAAGAGAACAACCACACCAATACTGAAATCAAGGTATTCGTAAAGCAGAAATGGGATAGAATACACACACATAGGACATGTACCCTATGAACTAAATATTTTTCTGTTTAGTCTCGGCCAAATATCTTTAGACAAAAGTACATAATTCAAACTACTTAGTTTTAAATTAGATGTTTTTATTTGTAATTTCTTTTTCTAGTTGTGTTAATCAGAAATAAAAAGAATATAGCTTTAATTAAAAAATCTCTTAATCTATCTATTAGTCGGTTATTAGTACTCCAGAACCTATGAAAACAAACGAAATTTAGTAAAAGTGAAAGTCTATCTATTAAAACTATCGATCTGTCATCTCTACGAATACGTAAATAGTTTATCGACTGCTATTAAAAAACCGTTAGTTCCTTTTAGTGTTGAAAGATAGTACATCCTTAATGGACTGTTACTTCGCTCAAATAATATCGAAAGGAAGATGTGTTACATGTTAAAGTTCATGACCGTTTTTAGGTAAAGGAACTAATCATTCAACCACTTGGAGAACGAATTTGAGGAACACTACTTGAAGAAGTTCCAAAATACGCATTTCCTACTGTAAATTTTCTAATACCTAATAATGGATGGCCTGTTCCCGAAATATTGGAAAATCTCATACGTGGTGCCAGTTTATAAAAATAATGGTGATAGAGACAGAGTGGAGAATTACAGACCAGTTTTCCTACTATCGCTAATACCTAAGTTATTTGAATCACTTGTGGCTGATTTTTTTAATGAAATATTAAAAAATATTGTTATTACCCAACAACACGGCTTCTCGCAGGGTACATCTATTACTACCAATCTTCTTGTGTACCATGAGCATATTGATGAGGCCTGGGAGTCAGGCTATGCGATTGACTTTATTTACACTGACTTTGGCAAGGTTTTCGCTAGGCTCAGAATTGATATTCTTATAAAGAAGCTTGATGCTTATGGTATACATGGAGACTTGCAGGATTGGGTAAGGTCTTATCTCTCCAATAGGAGACAAATTGTAAAAGTCAATAACTTTCTATTTAGTCCTGTAAAGGTCAACTCTGGGGTTCTTCAGGGTGCTCATTTGGCACCGATTCTGTTCAATATTTTTGTGAATGATGTTACACAATGTTTTAGGTTTAATGATTTTTATCTCTAAACATTCCAAAATGTAAATATATTCAATTTAGTAGGTTGCACAATGCTGTAAAAAATAATGTAATAATGTTTGCTTGGAAAATGTTGACGTAATTAGAGATCTTGGTGTAATTTTTGATAGTAAACTTTCTTTTCTCCCGCACGTAGAGGTTTGCAGAAACAAGCGATGCGAATGTTAGGCTTCATTAAGAGGCATACAATTGATTTCAATAATGTAAAAGCCATAAAAATTTTATATACCTCGCTGGTGAGACCCCACTTGGAAAACTGTTCTAGTGTGTAGTCGCCCTACTTCTTATCGCATTAGAAAATGCTTGACGGAGTTCAGAATAAACTTCTCAAATTCCTTTAGGAGCCTTTAAAAGTCATATAGTGGTGGATTCAGTTGATTATAATCAACTTGAAAATCGCCTTCTTATTCAATCGTTGAAAACTCGAAGGGACTCAGCAAATGTCATACTGGCCTATAAATTATAGCATGGGCTGTGCGACTGCCCGGAATTGCTTTCTGTACTCTATTTTCATGTGCCACCGAGATCACTTCGAGAGCAAAAATGTTTTGAGCTTCGTCAGCACAGAACCGTGCATAGTCAATATGGTGGTATTAATAGAATAATGATGAACTGCAATTTACCAAATATAGATTTATTTCATGTATCACTATATAGTTAAAAAAAATTCTTCAATCTTTAGAAGGTGTGGAAGTGCTGCCAGCTACAATATGTGTGTTTAATTATAAGTTTTAAATGTGAATGCCTAGTTTCTTAAAATTCTAATATTTTCTTTTCAGCGTTTTTTGTTGTTTGTCTGTCTAGTTTTATTTTTTAGGTTATAGCTGTATACAGTATTCAATTAGAGGTATTACTATAACTGACTGGGCTTTCCCCGTTTGATTGAAGAATAAAGAATAAAAATATAAATATTAGCCCTATGTTATTTTTTACTTTATTTCATACATTTGACTTCCACAATAACTGTTAATTCTTTACAAAGCTCAAATTCGACCAACTATGGAATACTGCTTCCATGTTTGGGGTTCCGCCCACAAACATACACTGCATTTGTTGGATTCTGTACAGAGAAGGGCTGTTCGTCTGATTGGAGACCCAGAACTGACCGGCGGCCTTGATTCCCTGGAACATCGAAGAACTGTTGGCGACTTGAGTCTATTCCACAAGTATTTTCATGAAGAGTGTTCGAAGGATGTAGCCCGCTTAATTCCTCCCAGAGCGGTGCATGTTAGAAGTACACGTCGCGCTGATACTTCACATCCGTATTTCGTTCAGCTTGTTACTCCTCGTACAACGCTTTTCAAGCAGTCTTCTATATGGAGAACATCATCCCTTTAGAATGGCTTACCCAGGACTGTGTTTCCCACCGAGTACAATTTACAGCGATTCAAGAACAACGTAAATCGCTTATTCCGCACACGTATCGCTCCTGTAGCGCTTTAGGGTTTTCCCTGCAGCACGTGTGCTAGACTCATAAAAAAAACACAGAAAACTAATAAATTAAGATTAGAAAGAAATGAATTTAGATTAAAATATACATTACTGGATAGAAAATCCTAACAGAAACAAAAAATAGATGATTTTAGTATTATAAATTGATTAGTACTATACTTCATCAATAAGAAGTTCTAATAAACTAGTATGTTGAAAAAGAATAAGTCAATCATGATACCGAAAAATCGTATTTAAATGAATGCCTCTAGATAAATGTAAACGAGAACAACCACACCAATACTGAAATCGAAGTATTCGTAAAGCAGAAATGAGATAGAACATATAGAAAGAAAGGGCTTACGACAGAGAAGTTGGATAGACCACATTTTGTTATGTGAATTATTGTATATATAAATATATTTATTAAAACATATACCTACATATCTTATCAAAAATAGATAAACTGTCAGTAGTGAATATTATACTGACGACTTAACCGCTTTAAGAATTTGACTACAAGACAAAATAGTAATAAGGATTCACCAGACACTATACTACAGATAAAAGCCAAATTATTAAGAAGATTCAAAATTCACACAATCTTGAACACTTGTAAGAAAATTGGACAATGCTTGAAATCATCAAAAGAAACAATTCATTTAAAAACAGAAGGTGCCTATAACATTCCCTGCTCATGTGATATGGTATATGTAGGAAAAACTGGAAGATTAATAGTAATTAGTACTAGGAAATATGAAAGATGTATTAAAAAGAGACAGATGATACAAGCTGTAGTTAACATCGAAGCTCGGATTACGATCTGCATCAGATGTGAAAACAGTCGTTACTCTGAGTCACGGTTCGGTGAACTCCGGTTTTGTATAAAAAATTTAACTTTTGATTTGTCGTGCTCATTCAATGTTCTATTCTCGAAGGGTAAAGATCCCTGAAGATGCTTTGGATGATCGTAATCGAGACTTCCGAAAGTCATTCCAATTTAACAAGGTACAATAATAAAACCTAGATTGAAGGAACTGGATAATTATGAAAATTGGTAAGTATAACATTTTATCAATAAGGCACTATAACTAACAAATAATTGAATGTAGTTAATAATGGAAAAAAAACTAAAAATGAAATTTCACAGTTTACATTTTGAGTAGCCGGATTTTTTTCGGTGAACCATAAGCCTTTTGAGCTTCTCGCTTATAACTACTTTAAGAAAATAAGGCTTTAGATCAATTTAGTTGAATTAAAATATGATTTTTGAGTCTTAAAAATTTTAACTGGCCGAAAGTTGACAGTGTACTTCTTGCGTTATTGGATTTTTTAAATAGAGTGTTATCACGAAACATTTGTATTTGCTGACTACTCAGGAAGAGCTACTTCAACTCCTGAGAAAATAAATATATTAATAACGTTAAATTAGAATTAATACTTCTATATAATGATAATAATACAAATAAAAATAATGCACTTATTGTATAAGCTAATAAAAAAGAAGTTACAATAATGTGACAAATTACAAAAAGATACTATTTGTAAAAAAACAGCCATTTGGTTACCTATGTTTTGCAGTTCCGAGCATCCATTACATTTACGGATTAAAATTGGAAAGTAACAAAGGAGCATTTTAAAGGTACAAGTAATAATTGAAAAACATGTATGACAACATTACAAGAGCAACGTTTTCTCCAATTTTATATAATTCCATAAAAAGCAGGAAACAAAAAAAAATGATAAAAATTTCTTTCTGATTGGGCACAAGCACAGAAAATTGTTTGTAATTTATCATTGAGTTGCTGGTGTCTAGACTACAGGTAAACGTAAGTTATGGAAATTATTGGTATTGATGTGGTACTGCAAGTAGTAAACACAGCATCTTAACCCCTGCCTTAAAAAAGTATTCAAATTTTACAATAAAAAAAATAACCGGTCAAGAGCAAGTCGAATTTGCACAATTAGTGTTCTGTACGTTGATTGCTTTTAAAATAAAAAAAATTGTTACGGTGGTATAAAATGATCAGTGACTTCACAAAATACACCCCAAATGAGTTTTCAACAAAGTTTGTTTCCAATCTTTACTGAAAATTGATGACCTTAAAATTTTTTGTTTTTTTTATATACCAGATAAATTATTAAAGGTGCATTCGTGATAATTTTCGTTCAATCTACACGTCCTGGAGAATATTCTAGAATTTTTTTTTCAAATTTTTTGATCAGTAGTTTTCGAGGTAAGGTGGGATGTAGCGATTTTTTTCGCGATTTTTTAAAAATAATACAAAGAAAAGTGTGCGTAAGTATTACATTATATATATATATATATATATATATATATATATATATATATAATATATTTTACTCGAATTTTCACAAGCTTTCATTTGACACCACACTCGATGACCTACCAAAAATTTTTTTTTCACTTCCGATGTCACCCCCAAAACTAACCCCGTAAGTCAAAATTTAACAATCAAAACTACACGGCTCTGATGAGGCCATCAATTCCTATAGTAGTATCAAATTTCACCTTTCTATGTAAAATAGTTTCGGGAGAAAATCGGGTGTGACAGACAGACAGACAGACACCGAAGTGATCTTATAAGTGTTCCGTACAGAACACTAATAACCGTTCAAGTTAAAGTTGGACATGCACAATCAGTGTTCCGTACGTTGATTGCCTTTAAAATAAAAATTTTTTTTACTGAGTACAAAATGATCAATGACTTCATTAAACACACCCCAAATGAATTTTCAACAATGTTTCTTTCCGATATTTACTGAAAACTGGATGCTGGATAAATTATTCAAGCTAATGTACTTGTGATAATTTTCGTTTAATCTACACCCTGTGGAGAATATTCCAGAATTTTTCTAAAATTTTTTGATCAGTACCTTTCAAGAAAAGCAATTTTTTGCGATTTTTTAAAATCAATACGAAGAAAACTGTGCGCAAGTATTATATTATATATATATATATATATATATATATATATATATATATATATATATATATATATATAAATATTTGAACTCATGATTTTACAAGCATTTATTTGACTCTCTCCACTCCAAAATTTAACTTTCAAAACTATACGGCTCTGATGAGGCGATCCATTCTTATATTAATGCCAAATTTCAACTTTCTATGCCAAATAGTTTCGGAGAAAAATCGGGTGTTAGAGGCAGGTAGATGGACAGACACACAGACGGACAGACGCTAATTAATCACATGCGACATGGATCAATTAAACATATTTAGCTAACCTGGTCAAAAAAGAAACCGAATATACGATGTTACAACGAGAACGCAACTTTCTAGAATTTTAAGATAGGCAATACCAATGAGTGTATATAAGTTTTAAATCTCCATGTGCATTTCTCAATTTAGACGCGATATCTTCCCTATAACATAGATTCGAGCCAAGAATTAAAGTTTAATTTTTGTCACAGTTAAAATACTGTGTAATTTTATTATGACAATTTTTAATTTGATTGGTGTTTGAGTTATTACCAAAATTATTACTAAAGACTTCAAGAAATAAGCTGTTGGTAAATTATGACAATGGTTTCAGTCGCTCTTTATTACTTCTTGGGTTGCTTTTATATTTTTATTTGAAAATGAATCTATTAGAGTCACACCAAGAGAACTACAATGGTTAAGAAATATATACACAGTATATAATAATCAACTTAATATACTGCCCTCCAGAACCTCGAACTAAATATTTAGTAAATCAGAATAATTGTTAAGTACGGTTGTACAAAGAAGAGTTTATTAAATGTTTAACGCTCTCACTGTAATCTATGTAAGAAAGTATTGACAAAAGCAGAATCTATGTAATAAAGTAGTAAATAAGTATATCAAGAGCTTTACTAAAATCTAATAAGGTTAAGAATACTATTTCGCTTTAATACACATGATCAAAATATAATCGGTTAAATCAGCAAGAGCGGTTTGGCAGCTATTATATTGGAGGTAAAATATTATAACATAATTGTAATAACTTAATCATAAATTTCATTTGCAAGAGTTTTGACGTTTAAAAGAAGAAAATATAGTTTTATATTATATAGTACGATTCAAAATCAATTATCTAGAAAACGACAAAATATATTATTCCAAAAATTTCATTGCGCTTTTCTAAGTTTTGAAAATATTCTGAAAAATATAGTTTAGCTACATCATATTGCAACCAGTGACAACTTTTTAAGTAGATTAACCTTTATTAGAGTAATTTAAATTTAAGAAGAAATTAAAAATACTTTTTATGCACCTAAATTCCATTCAACCTGGACAAGAAGTGACAACAACTAGGAATTTTATTTTCAGGGACTAATTTTACTAACAAAATGAAAAATTTTAATGCGAATGTGGAACCGTCGACAAATATGTTTCACAATTGTTTAGAACAAAATTACACACCAAGACAAAAAAATATTAACTTAGACAGGCAACCAGAAATTAGTAAAGGACATTGAGAGAGATAAAAAATATTAGTGAGCCTGGCCCAGCCAATGTAGCCAAAAAAATGTAAAAAATGGAGATGAAATCGCAGCTAACACCTTGTACATCTTTATGAATTAAACAATTTAGGAAGAAGAGTCTCTAACAAGTTGAATTAATCTATAATAATATTATCAAATGAAGCAAATGGACAAAGCAAAAGAAGCTTGAAAAACTATGCTTCTATAACACTTCTCTACAAATCCTTTTACTAAAATACTAACCAGCAGACTAACGACAAACGAATAAGTCAGCTTCAGAAAAGATTGAGTTCCTGTGACTATTTATTGCCTAGGAAAATTCTACCAGAGCGAGTAAATGAGTACAGCATATCAATTTTTATAGTTTTTCTTCATTTCGAGAAGGCATTCGATTGTCCGTAAAGAACAACCTGCTGGACAGCAGAATTTATTTTATACATACAGATCCATGAATTAGCATATATAAAAAAACCACAACAAGAATCAACGTCTCATATACCACTTACCGAGCGAGTGTACTGGAAACGAGATGTTACGCAAGGAGACAATATCCCTAAAACGTTTCAATTAAGCGTTGGAAAATATCTTTTTGAAATTAAACTGGGAAGAACGAAGTATAAATATTTATGGACAGTATTTTAACCATACAAGATGAAAAGAGGCAAAATGAAAATTAGTCGGTCATTCCATTAGATAAAAAGATAGTAGATGATATAAGCAACTAGTGTACTAGGTACATAAAAGTGGAAAACTTCACATGAAATAGTCTGATGATCCTAAAATGCTAAGACTAACATTAGATCGGCAGGAATGAAAACTACAAGGAGGAAGCTCTATGTCCAAAGATGGATATAATAGAGTTTATACACAGACAGTGGAACAGAATTTACTCGAAGATACATCAATTTGCCCAACATATACTAAACAGTGGATACTTTCATACACAGGTATATTTTGTATTTGTCCCAAAAATTAGTTATTTTCTTCTTAACGATGAGAATAAAACACTAAATTTTTAGTAAAATTTCCACTTTTATTGATTTTTATACTTGACACGTATTGGATATATATCCAAAAACAAAAACTATTAATAATAATTACGCAAAATTACCCTATATAGGCCCAGTAACTGAACAAATCGTTAAATATCTAAGAATACAGAACGTGACAATCAGATACAGTACAAATAAAAACTTAAACATATCGAGAACAATAAAGATGAAACCTTAAAAAACCATAAAATTGGTGTTTATCGACTTAACTGCCGTTCTTGTAATAAACTCTACATAGGACAAACAGGTAGAACATTCAAACAAAGAATTTCAGAACATAATAAAAGTTTTTTAAAAAGTAAAACTAATTATTCATATGCCAAACATCTAATAGAAGATAATTATGTATTTGATAATAATTTCCATATTTTACACGTTCAGAACAAATCGCATAAATTAAATTTATTTGAGGCCCTCGAGATCAATAAAAAAAAGAAGACAAACACACTGTTAAATGACCAATTCGACCTCGGAAATTCCCCATTATTGAATTTATTTAATGAATAGATAATTTGTATAATTTTTAAGTTTTGTTGTTATCTTTTAGTTACAACCTATCTGTAAATAATTACTTATAAAATCATTGAAAAATGTTTATTTCATTCAATATCCATACTTTTAATAAAACTAGTGTTTTAGCAAAACACGTGTCAAGTATAAAAATCAAAAGTTGAAGTTTTACGAAAAATTTAGGGTTTTATTCTCATTGAATATGAATTTCCATCAAATAATGGCCGAGTCAGTTAATTCTTCTTAACAAATTTGGCCCAGAAAATAGTCTTTACCAAAATAGTCTAAAGAATACAAATTTAATTTTTCATGCGACTCTAGTTGAGATAATCGGATAAAAATGAATTAGTCTTTCTAAATAGAGAGGATACCATATCTCTTTACTAATTGTTTCCAATTACCTCCACGAGAGAATCCAAACACCATTTATTTTCATCCTCCAGTATAATAATAATTCAAGGGTCAGTCCTCTTCGAGTTTGATGTTGAAAAAAGTATATTTGAAGTACAGAATATCGACGATGAAGATATCGATTCATATGAATTTTTAGTGTACTAGAATCCATATCTTGTAGATTTCTTTTCGTCGTCTTCCCTACTTTAATAAAATAGAGAAAAGCCCTTATAGTTAGCATATTTTGTAATAATTATTACGACAACTTAAGCAAAGAAATGACAAAAAGGCTGGGTTGGCTAAAAGACGAAACTTTATTTCTGATTGGTATATTGCCACAAATAATTATATAAAATATGTCCAGAAACACCATAAAATAGTAGACAACTATTGAAAATGTCGCTAATCCTTGGAATTTGACACATTCTATCTGATTATCTGATAAAAAAATATTTTGAAAGATACAACAAAGTAGCCATTATTGTTTGCTAAAAAAGATTTAATATAACTCTTGGTAATATAACTAAAATCAAAAAATATCACCTGCCAACAGTTGCTAAGAATCATAATGCAGGGATCTATTAGGATAAGGCAATTTTAACCGACTAAGCCTAGTAACCATGATATTCAAAACAGGTAATATTTCCACGTTGTTCAGAGCACTTTTATTCAGTGTGGCTTAAACAAAAATGGAAAACTTAGTCTAACAGTATAGTCACGTTTGTGTGGCTTAGAGAACCGTGTCTTATTTGCCTTAGGATTATTTCATTATTATCCATAAAACTGTTACTCATTCAGGCAAGTTTTCTGATATTATAGAAATAAGTAAACTAATTTCCATTCATAAGAGTGGAGAAACATGCCTTAATAATTACAGGCTTATCTTGACAGTACCAATCATTTGAAAAATTATCGAATCTGTCTTGAAAATTGAATGAAATGATCACTTTGAAACCCATAATATACCCTGTACTCATCAATATGGTTTTAGAATTAATAAATCGACGGACACTGCCGTAAATCACCTACTATCCGGTGTTGTTGATGGTCAGAAGAGAGGTACCTTTACCTGTGCAAGTTTTTGCGATTTATTCAAGAGATTTGATTGTGTGTTCCACGAAAAACTTATTCAAAAATTTAATTACTATACCTTTGACTATATCAGCCTTAATATTATCAAATATTTTCTGGCCAGTCGTCGTCAGTACATATCATGCGATGATAAACCATCCAAAACATTACCCATACACAATGGTGTGATCTAATGCTCGATCTTGGGTTGAACTTTATTTCTTATGTACATTAATGATCTGATTAATGTTGTCCCTCATTCCAACTTGACATTATATGTAGACGACACAACACTTCTTATATCGTGCCTCAATATAAAAGGGATAATCTGACACATCTCAACTAAGCCAAAGAGTAATTTACCTAAAACATTTTCTGAACCACAGCAAAATTGTGAATATGTTCTTTTCCGAGCGAGCCGATTCCGAAGTTGAAGTAGATCTCACATGTGAAACATACGACTCTAACAATCTTCAAAAATATGTTTGTTATCAGATGTCTCTGAAGGCTTGTTGACGTCCCGGTTATCATTACAGTCTACTATGTATTAATTACTTCTCATATGGACTGATAAACTGCTGTCAAGCACCAGCAGCAGCAAAAATCTTTGGGCTGCAACGAAAAATTATACTCGTAATGACAGGCCTGGGATATTACGATGGCGTAAAACAAAAATTTATTGCTCTCCGTATTTTAACATTACCTTTTAATGTATATCTGTAAATGTCTACTTTTTGTATTTGACAATCTTATAAACTTTCTCAATCCATCATTTTTAACCTTAATACATGCCGCAAAAATTACTGTAGAACTGAATCTTTTATATTAAACTCAAGCAAATTCGGAAATAACTACTTTTGTATCACGTTCTTGTGGTAGAACGTGATACAAACGACCACTAGACGGCACTATTGAGATGTGACATTACCATTGCTGTAAACTTTGACATTTGTTATTGTTAAAACAGTGACAGCTCAGAAACTAGTCCTGTAGGTTGTTTACAGTGAGTGCTTAAAAAAAAATCAGTCTTGTAAACAAATTTAAATCTACGTAAAGGTTTTCGTTGGTTGATTTTTTACGATTTTAGTAAAGGCAACAATGTCTCGAGTCGGTTCATTTGCAGAATTTCGTCTTGCTCGTGCTTCCGTCAGCGATAAATTTCCTGAAAGTCGACCAAAATCGGTTGTTGTTACAAAAAAAAAACATCGATCCTGTGCGCAACGTAACTGAAGAGGATCGGCATGTGACTTACCGTGAGATAGAGGCATCCTTAGGCTTATCGATGACTGCAATACATTCGGTTTTGCAAGAACATTTAGCTATGTACAAGATCTGTTCCCGATGGATTCTACATAATTTGACCGAAACTCAAAAACAGACTCGTGTCAATTAGTGTAAGGAAATGCTCAAAAAATTCAACCGGGGACATGTAAAATCTTAGATCAACTTGAGATAAAACTTGTATATATTCGTACGCGCCGGATGCAACAATCAATTGTTTAGGTGTTCTAAGATGAACCGAATCCAACAAAAGTAATTCTTTAGCGAAGAACTTCGAAAAAAATGATCGCTTGTTTCTCTAGTTATACTGACCATGTTGCAACCATTGCTTTAGAGAATCGAAGAACAGTTAATGCTAAATTGTATACAATAATTTGCTAATTTGTTTGCCAGAAGTCATAGATGAAATCAGGAAAAACAACCGAAAACGACGCATCATTCTTCATCATAACAATACCGGCTCCCACATAGCATGTCAAACAATTGATGATTTGACTTAGAAAAACATCGAATTCTCATTACCTGATTTCTCGTCCAACTACATCTTTTTGTTCCCGATTGTCATACAAAAAATGCGTGGAGAGCGATTTTCATGACTTCAAGAAACTGTTGAATCCTTTCAAAGCCATGTTTTTGAGGTACCAACTTCAGAGTGGAAAAAATGTTTAAAAATGTTTCGAGAATTGGTTCGAACGCATGCAAAAGGTATAAATCTTAAAGGCGAATATTTTGAAAAACATTAAAACGATTTGTACCAAAAAATTTATTTCTTTCATTGTTTTTGTAGACTTAACGTACCCGCATTAGTTAAAAACTTAACAAAAATCATTACCTTAATATGAGTGCTGCATTCCCAGTATTGAGGGCATTTTACAGTGTAGAGAAGCATCTTAATAGCACTACGAATCCCTAATATTAACTTTGTTTCTGTGATGCCTCCTGTCCTACATGTGCCTCTATTTAATTTACGTTGGTATACTGGATTTTTCTTATAATATATTACATATGATATGTGTGTTTATCATATTAGGTTAAGAGTATGACATTTTTTTATTTATTTAATAAATATACATATTTATTGTATTTTTGTTTTTTCACTGTTCACTGCGCTCAACATTTCGATCGAAGATTTCTTCTTGGCTGTTCACTGTCAACTGTCCTCGACGATGCAGCGCTGTCCGATTTTGTGTATTCCAGAGTAGGCGTGGCCATTTGGACTCTCGGCCAATCAGGCACCAGCGACACTTCCCTGTTTCTTAACATTTTTGTTTGTCGTAACGCGAGCGTCCAAATTTCGTTGAGATTAAGCCGTTCGCCCCACCATACGTTGGCTAGAACTTGAGTTATACAGACAGGTTATTGAAATCCACAAACACAAATGGAATTTCAATAAAAAAAAAAACGAAGCGCTCAATCTCAGCAAAACTTGGACGCTCGCATTACGACAAACAAAAACTTTAAGAAACAGGGAAGTGTTGCTAGCGCCTGATTGGCCGACAGTCCCAATGGCCACGCTTACTCCGGAATACACAAATCGGACAGCACAGTTGACAGTGAACAGCCACGAAGAAACCTTCGACCACATCGCCTTTGAAAATGTTGGCCGCAGTGTCAACGAAACGTCAGGAAGTTAATATCTGGAGAACACGGCCTTAACTCCCTAAAGAAACCCATATTAATTCAACCGGTCATGAGAGCCTACATTCTTCAATATAATTGTTATGTTTTTCTAATTTTTAAATACAGATTTACAACCACCAGGTATAAATTTTATTATATTATTATCAATGAAAAACTTTGTTTAAAAATTATTGTCCATGTCATGCATTTTTGTCAAAAATGAACATATTTTTCAACTTTACTAATGAAAATATTTTATGCTCCTCGATGCCTCAAGTTTGATTTACCCATAAAAATTGTATTATGTTTATGCTTTTTTAAGAAATTTAAGTAAGAATCGCCGCTCTACATCGAATCGCTGAACATAAAGCGTTCAAAATAGTAGTGGGTGCCAATTCTCCAAGATACTTGTATCCAGAGACCACCTAATTGCTCGACACACTGATAAATCCATAAACGCTACTTGTTTTACAAAACTGTGGTAGTTGGTAATACGAGTTACCTGACCGTTACGTCTGGTGGTCAGAGTCAGGTAGCAATTGCAAGTAGTCATAACAATTATGTTGAGAGTCAACTCGTGTTTTTTAGTGTTCCGTACGGAACACTGATAAAATCACTTCGGTGTCTGACCGTCTGTCCGTCTATCACACCCGATTTTCTCCGAAACTATTTGTCATAGAAAGTTGAAATTTGGTAATAATATAGAAATTGATGGCCTCATCAGAGCTATGTAGTTTTGAAAGTTAAATTTTGACTTAAGGGGTTAGTTTTGGGGGGTGAAATCGGAAGTGAAAAAAACATTTTTTTACTAGGTAATCGAGTGTGGTGTCATATGAAAGCTTGTGAAAACACGAGTAAAATATATATATATATAATGTAATACTTGCGCGCACTTTTCTTTGTATGATTTTTAAAAAATCGCGAAAAATCGCTGTCCACCCGCCTTATCTCGAAAAGTACTTATCAAAAAATTTTGAAAACATTCTGGAATATTCTCCACGGGGTGTAGATTGAACGAAAATTATCACGAGTGCATTACCTGTAATAATTTATCTGGTATATAAAAAAAACAGAAATTTCAAGGTCATCAATTTTCAGTAAAGATTGGAAATAAACTTTGTTGAAAACTCAATTGGGGTGTGTTTTGTGAAGTCACTGATCATTTTATACTTCCGTTACAACATTTTTTATTTTAAAAGCAATCAACGTACGGAACACTAATTGGGCAAGTTCAACTTGCACTTGACCGGTTATTTTCAATAGTAATCAAGATTTGACGAATTTGTAGTTCGTAACGAGACACATATTTTTTCCTAGATTCAAACCAAAAGATGATAATTATCACCAGAAGAGAACTATTTACTGGAATTGAAGGTGTCAGTCAGTGAAATCATCATCACATTGCATGCATGCTTGACAAACTGCCCAGAAGCGTACAGGAGAAATCTCTTTAAGAAAATATATAACTTTGACAGAGTATTTAAGAAAAAGCGGAGTCAATCAAAGAATTAAGATATAGAGATTTTAGAGAAAAAAAAAATGAGAAATTATTGGAAACGTCACATGAATTTGATATTTCTAGTTTAACCTCAACAAATTAAAGTGGTAGACCTACTAACACTTTTGAAAAATCTGAGATTCTTACGAAAAGGTAGAAGATTGAAAGAATTAGGACCAGCACATTTTTAACTTAAGTTGCCTAAATGAAGTTAAGAGCATGCTTCAGAGATTTTATTATTGAAGCGTTCATTATTGTCATAGGAGACAAGAATCCTTCTCTGATACGTAGTTGTTACGTGTTAGAGTTCTTTTTTATCATTCAGTTCCCCGCCTGAGTAGCGATTTCACCCTTTTTCATATCCTGAGGATATCGACGGGTGTGTGGTAATACTCGTCAATGTTGTTAAAGTGCCGAATCATAAATTTTTTGTATTTCATGGCACCTTTTAGACAACGCGATAGTGCTGCCACGGACGTTATAGCATTTCTGCAAACAACTACTACCTATGTACGTGGCCAGTCCATATATACTAAAATAAATAACTATATCGACCTGCAGGGACTAGAACCCGAGACCTTCTGTACCGCAAGTAAGAACTACGCCGCTTAGCTATGGGCCACCACAGAGCCCGAGAGAGACCTTTTATGAAACATAAAATCTTGTAGTGCAGTACGCCATTTGCAAGTTATAGCTTCAAATAAAGCAATTTAAAAAATTAGGAAAATATTTCCGTTTTAAAGCGAATTTTCAAAAGAAATTAAGCAAATAGCACCTTGGTCATACGTAAATTTGGCATTTTAAGATATATCATTTTAGAGCACAATTAATAATAATAACAAAACGAAAAACATTATTTGCAGACCTTCCTTATATAAGGAACGCCTAAGCAACTTGACAACGTTACCTATAAAGCGAGAACTGTGAGAGGTCGTAAAAAATCAGTTATCTGCCAAATGAAATAGCAGAAGAAAATTACATAAACAAATGTAAGTACCTATTAACATTATTTCATTTTAAGCAAAAAATCTAGTTAAAAACTTCCATATTAAGGAGACTTTACTGCTTACAGGCTCTGGAGGTAAAAAAATTATATTCTTTTAGAATATTTCCTGAGCATAAAAAAACTTAAAATTTTGCCATTACCTTATAGTCTACTAAGGTTAAATCCATGAATTATATTTTTTCGTTAGAAACTAATTTGAATGACAAGGGTCCAAAAGAAAATTTAAAACATTTCTACAAATTTATTTTAGTTGTCAACAAAATTATTTGTTTAATTTTATTGTTTTAATCTTATTAGACTATAAACCCTTTAAATTGATGTGAGAAAAATTCTGAAGTTTTCTTTTGCCTGGGAAACATTCTAAAGAAATATATTTTTTGAACGGTGATTTACAGAATTTTTTTATTGGAAACCGTAACAATTTTGTGTATCATTTTTTCATTTTCTCTAAAATATTTATCATAAATGCATAAAATATTATAAATAAATTGTAGGTTAAAAAAACATTATTTAAAAAAAAAATCAAACTAGCGCAGCGATATTGATAAATAAATGTAATCCTTGCTGTACCGAACAAAAATTGAGTAAATCGTCTTAATACATATACGTAATATATACAACGCAGAAAAGATCCTTTCGCGTCAGGTAAAATTGGGTTACTGAGATTTAAATTGTCAGAAACTGCTTTAAAAAATCATGAGTTTTGAGAAAATTACGCAGAAACATAAATTCGAAACGTTGCCACGTAAAGGTAGACCAAATTCTTAAGATCTGTCATACAAGCGAAAGCGCCTAAAAGAAGTGACTACAAGAATTTCAAAATGAAGCACTAAAGAAGATAGTAAGGAGGAATGAAATGGCATTTATTGATTTATTTTTCCTGAAAAATGTGTCTCCTTAAATATATTCTGATATCAGTTTTGTTTCAAATTTTCACGGTCAATTACTCCACTATACGTCCTAACGATTACTTACCATAGACTATAATCTATAAAAAGGATATTATCACTTTTCTCATCCACGTGTCAGTTCTAAATTATTGACACAATAAAGATATAAATATATAACGGGAATCCTGTCCACAATCCTCTAATGTTTCCTCAAAGAGCGTTCTTTACGAGTGGCAGTCGACGAATTTCTTTTTAATACCTTCACTATCAACGCTGGTGTGGCTCAGGGCTCCATACTGTCTTCTACTCTCTTTCTCATTTACATTAACGATCTGCTGAAAAAAGACCAGGAATCCAATCTACAGCTTTGTAGGTGACAGTACGTTCTACTCATAAAACTTAACAAAGACCTGGAAGAAATTGTATCAAGTAGAATTCAACGCTACAAAAACCGAGGCGCCAGTTTTTTCTAAAAAAGTGAAAGTTGCTAAACCCGACATAGTTATGTCGGGGCACTACATTCCTCTAACATCGTCACTCAATTTGCTGGGCATTGATTTGGGAGCAAATATGTCTTGGCATGCATGGCAAGCAGAGCAAGCAGCTTCTCAAAAGCTGGGAATATTACTTCGAAATAGAAACTTTTACACTTCATAACTGTTAACTCTGTACAAAGCTCAAATTCGACTATGTTTGGGGCTCTGCTCCCAACCATACACTGCATTTGTTGAATTCTATTCAGAAGAGAGCTATTCGCCTGATTGGAGACCCGGAACTGGCCAGCAACCTGGATTTATTGAAGTATCGAAGAACGGTTGGCGACTTGAGTCTATTCTACAAGTATTTTCATGGAAAGTGTTCGATGGATGTAGCCCGCCTAATTCCTCCCAGAGCGCTGCTTACTAGAAATACACATCGGGCTAATACTTCACATCTGTATGAGGTTCAGCTTGTTATTCCTCGTACAACTCTTTTCAAACTGTCTTTTATATGGAGAACCTCAACTCTTTAAAATAATTTGCCCAGGACTGTGTTTCCGACTGAGTACAATTTACAGCGATTCAAGACCAACGTGGATTGCTTTTTTTTGCACACGTGTCGTTCCTGTAGCGCTTTAGAGATGTCCCTGCAGCACGTGTACTAGGCTTATAAAAAAAAGGAGGGTCGTACCTAAAAATTTGGGAGAATATTTGAATAAGATAGGAATATTAGAAAGTACTTACCAACTAACACAAAAACAAGTCACTCTTAATTCCGTAAAGAGAGTCAGGTCATTCTTGGGATTGGACTTCCCTTCTGCCAATAGATGAGCTGAATTTTACCTACCTAAAATAAAAAAAAAAACAAAATTATTATTATGTCATTATCATTATTACATTAATATTTTGACAAATAATCTATCATAATATTACTCATTTATCAAATTAAGATTACATAGCAATAAAAATTATAAAATACCGTGGTAAAATGTTTTAAGTTTGAATACAATGAAGCCTGATTAAACTGTAAATATTATTTTATTTTCACTTGTAATTATGATACAGCCGGTTATTATCGGCTCTAATTGTTATTTATAAAATTTACTGGTAAACACAAACATAAATTTGTCTCATAATTTAAGAACACAATGATACTAAAATTAAGCAATGTCCATGATGATCTTAAAGTTTTGTATTATTTTTCAGCCGATTTCAAAAATAATAGATTCTAAATTCAATATGTACGTATGTGTGACTACCATATGTTGGCCTTTTTTATGAGCCTAGCACACGTGCTGCAGGAAAAATCTCTAAAGCGCTACAGGAGCGACACGTGTTCGGAAAAAGCGATTCACGTTGGTCGCTGTTTTTTTTTTTATGGGTCTAGCACACGCGCTCCAGGAGCGGCATGTGTGCGGAAAAAAAAAAGCGATTCACGTTGTTCTTGAATCGCTGTAAATTGTACTGGGTTGGAAACACAGCGCTGGGCAAATTATTCCAAAGGGATGATGTTCTCCATATAAAAGACTGCTTGAAAAGCGTTGTACGCGGAGTAACAAGCTGAACCTCTTACGGATATGAAGCACCAGCGCGACGTGTATTTCTAACATGCACCGCTTTGGGAGGAATTAAGCGGGCTACATCCTTCGAACACTTTCCATTAAAATACTTGTAGAACAGACTCAAGTCGCCAACCGTTCTTCGATGTTCCAGCGAATCAAGGCCGCAGGTCAGTTCCGGGTCTCCAGTCAGACGAACAGCTCTTCTCTGAACAGAATCCAACAAATGCAGTGTATGGTTGGGAGCGGAGCCCCAAACAACGGGAGCAGTAATCCATAGTTGGTCGAATTTGAGCTTTGTAAAGAATTAACAGTTGTTGTGGAGTGTAAAGCTTTCTGGTTCGAAATAATATTCCCAACTTTTGAGAAGCTCTCCCTGCTATGCCTGCAGCATGTTAATGCCAGGACATATTTGCTCCCAAACTAACGCCCAACAAATCGAGCGACGATGCTAGGGGAATGGAGTGCCCCGACATAACTATGTCGGGTTCAGCAACGTTAACTTTTTTAGAAAAAACTGCCGCCTAGATTTTTGTAGCGTTAAATTCCACTTGGTTACTGTCCCCCCAAGATAGAATTTCTTCCAGGTCTTTGTTAAGTTGAACGATCTCCTGCTGTCTGCGGATATTCGCCTGAGCAGCCGATGTCCGAGCATTCAAAGTGAATGAAGAGATAAGCGTACTGTCGTCTGCAAAGCTGGAGATTGGATTCCCGGTCTTTTCCAGCAGATCGTTAATGTAAATGAGAAAGAGAGTAGGAGACAGTATGGCGCCTTGGGGCACACCGGCGTTGATTGTGAAGGTGTTGGAAAGAACTCCGTCGACTGCCACTCGTAAAGAACGCTCTCTGAGGAAACATGAGAGCCACAAACAGAATTTTTCAGACATACCACAAGAGCGTAGCTTAGCCAACAGTCCATCGTGCCAAACACGGTCGAATGCCTTGGATATGTCAAGAGCAACCGCTCGAGATTCTCCAAAGTGTTTAATTGCGTTGTTCCAAACATGTGTTACATAAGTAAGAAGATCTCCTGTGGATCTATGTTTACGAAAGCCATATTGGTGATCGCTAATAATATTGAATCGTTCAAGATATTTTAGAAAATGCTGATTGATAACCTTTTCCATGACTTTCGATATTATTGAAAGCTGTGCTACTGGTCGGTAGTTATTTGGCAAGATCTTCTTGCCTTTTTTAGGTATCGGCTGAATCGTGGCACATTTCCAACAGGACGGAAATATTCCCTTTCTATGGGATAGGTTGAAAAGTCTACAGAAAACTGGTGTTAGTTCCCTTGCACAGTTTTTGAGAACTATGACAGGTATTCCGTCAGCGCCAGAAGCCTTTTTGGGGTCTAGCTTCATTAAAATACGTTGTCTGAAGACAATATCGGGCATCTTTAACTGCAATATGGGAATAGTAGGTGGTGTTTTTCCTTAGAAATCGACAGTAGAATGTGAATCAAAGAGTTCAGCCAACAAGTTCGCTCCCTCAACAGGTGTGGTTGCAATGGAATTATCTGGCCGTGTCAGTGGTGGTATGGTGGATTTGGTGAAATTTTGACTAACTGCCTTAGCGACTTCGACGAATTGTAATCGGTCGAAAACACAGTCCTGGGCAAATTATTCCAAAGGGATGAGGTTCTTCATACAAAAGACTGCTTGAAAAGGGTTGTACGCGAGTAGGGTTACCACATCAAATAATGAGATTTCCTGACAACGTCCCGGACTTTTCAATAAATTTCCTGATATTTTGTCTGAATTTTGTATGTGGTATGTCAAGACAGCGACATTTTCAAAATATGCGCCGCGCGCCTAATTTTAAAATCTCGCGCTTCACGCATGCACTTCGCTCGTATTGTAGCCTGCGAATGTGAAAATCGTGTTCGTGCGGTCGGTGTTTTTGTTACCACAATGATTAACAAATATAATTTTTTTATTACTTTATATTTTTTCTTTCAATTTCAAAAAATCCTGACAATTACAGTTTGTCCCTGTTTCCCTGGCAGAGGGCCAAAATTCAGGAAAATTCTTGTTGTCTAGTAACCCTATACGGGAGTAACAGGCTGAACTTTATACGGATGTGAAATATCAGCGCAACGTATATTTCTATCAAGCACCGCTCTAAGAAAAATTAAGCGGGCTACACCCATCGAACACCTTCTACTAAAACACTTGTAGAATAGGCTCAAGTCGCCAACCGTTCTTCGATCTTCCAACGAATCAAGGTTACTGGCCAGTTCCGAGTCCACAATCAGGAGAACAGCTCTCTTCTGAATAGAACCCAATAAATACAGTGTATGTTTGAGAGCAGAGCCTCAAACATGGGAGCAGTGTTCCAACGTTAGTCGAATTTGAACTTTGTACAGAATTAACAGTTGTTATGGAGTGTAAAGCTTTCTAGTTCGAAATAATATTCCCAGCTTTTAAGAAGGTCTCTTTGCTATGCTTGCAAAATGTTCATGCCAAGCTCCCAAAAATTGCCACTTGGGTTTTTGTAGCCTTAAATTCTACTTTCACCTCAAGATAGAATTTCTTCCAGGTGTTTGTTAAGTTAAATGACCTCTATCTGTCTGCGGATATTTGCATTAGTAGCCAATGTTCGAACATTCAAAGTGAATGATGAGATAAGTACACTATTATCTGCAAAGCTTTAGATTGGATTTCTGACCATTTCCAGCAGATCGTTAAGGTAAATGGGAAAGAGAGAAGAAGACAGTATGGAACCTTGGGGCACAACGCAAGTTGAACTAGAAAAGCATATCCTACGAATAGCATTGCATCATAAATTATTAAGAAAAAAGGTTATCAGCATTATCTCAAAATATTTAACAACATTATTTTCTTCGATCTTATCCTTGATATTTGTTCTCTCTCCTCAGTTACAAAAAGTAACTAAGTTAGCTCGTAAAGATACTTGCTTTTATAGAGGTTATAAGGTTAACAAGACAACCAGTATTGTATCTTCGTAAACGTGTTCAGAGCATTGGTAAAACGGTTTTATGTATGGTAATATTGTAAAAAATGACAACTGTATGTTTCCAGTCGTCATATTTAGTTTATAATGATTTACGAAGTAGTTGATAAAATGCGACAAATGTAAAGTTCATCACTGTAACTAAAAGTGAACTATTTTTTATTCTACCCTAACTAATAACAGCCTGCTGTTCGAGCGTTCAAAGTGAATGAAGAGATAAACGTACTGTCATCTGCAAAGTTGTAGATTGGATTCATGGACTTTTCCAGCAAATCATTAATGTAAATGAGAAAGAAAGTAGGAGACAGCATGGAGCCCTAGGGCACACTGGCGAACATATACACTTCCGTACACAAATGCCACATTTAAGTATGTATATATGTATCTTTATTGGTCATCAAATATTGAGAAAACTATTAAATAGATTTTAATGATACTTTTTGTATTCAATCAGGTATTTTTCAACTTGGCTTATAATGAAAGAATCATTTGATTCGGTTTTGTATTGTATATATTGCGCGTGACTAATGCCATCTCTCGCGTTGCATACGAAATCTCTTTTATATCCCTGAGATACTTTCTTATTTGCTTATCTTTGTTTTTTTTTATTATTTTTTTCGGTAGCATTCCTTTTCATAGATCTATCCATTTTCAGCAGACTTACCTTACCTTAAAAATAAATTATGTATGTATAATGTAAGTACCTAACTATTCTTAACTAAAAAATAACCGGCTAAGTGCAAGTCGGACATGCGCAATTAGTGTTCCGTTTGTTGATTGCTTTTAAAATAAAAATTTTTATTACGGAGGTATAAAATGATTGATAACTTCATAAAACACGCCCCAAATGAGTTTTCTACAAATATTTTTTTTCGATCTTTACTGAAAACTGATGACCTTGAAATTTTTGTTTTTTTAATATACTAAATAAATTATTAAAGGTATTGCAGTCGCGACAAATTTCGTTCAATCTACACCCTGTGAAGAATAATCTAGAATTTTTTCAAAATTTTTTGATCAGTACTTTTCGAGATAAGGAGGGAGGAAGCGATTTTCCGCAATTTTCTAAAAATAATACAAAGAAAAGTGTGCGGAAGTATTACATATTTTTGAATGTTTTTGAACTCTTTCATTTGACATCCCACTGGATAACCTGGTAATTTTTTTTTTCGCTTCCGATTTCGCCCTCTAAAACTGACGTTAAATTTTAACTTTCAAAATTACACGGCTCTGATGAGGCCATCAATTCCTATATTAGTGCCAAATTTCAACTTTCTATGTCAAATAGTTTCGGAGAAAATCAGACACCGAAATGATCTTATAAGTATTCCGTACGAAACACTAAAAAGAAAAAATAATAAGCCAAAGAAATCTTTGCTGTGAAAAATAAAACAAAAATATAAAAATTTTGATGTGGCACTACAAATGGAGAAGGGATCTATAAAGCTTCCCAAAATTTTTCTTTATATCGACAGTATGGGAGTGGATTTTGTAGAAGGATTATTAAAGAATAATTTAAAATTTAGAGAGGGTAAAATAGTACTACTGTGGTTAAAAATAAAAAAAAAAACATATTTTTTGAAAAATACATGCGGTATTGCCACCTACTTAACTGTTTTTTTTTAGGTTGGTAGAACTATTATTAAGATCTGACAAAAAATTTCATATTTGTTTTCTTAGCTTGAAAATAAAAGCACATTTTGTAACTGTGAAAATCTTTCTTTGCAATTTTTAAAATGAATATATTTATTGAGTAAGAAATATTAATCATTCAATTTTGTCTTAAAATTAAATTTTTCGTACAGATACGTTAAAAATGTAAAAAACGTACTACGTGATGAATGTTTACCAACAAATATTTCAAGTGGTATAAATTGGTTAAAGAGGGTAGAAAAGAAAATGAAGACCAACCTTGTGTGGGAAGACCATCTACTGTAATCACAAAAAAAAATCAACAAAATCAAGGAGCTCGTACTCAGTAATCGAAATATTAGAGGTCTTATAGACCTTATTGAAATATCAATTCGATCAATGTAATAGATTGAACGATTTTGGTTTGTCTCGTAAATTAAACGACTGAATTTTTTGAAAAATATCGTAGTGTTGAGGTTATAAAAGAGAGTGTTAAGGTTATGAAAGAGATACTTTTTTCGATCGCCCCACTTTAAAATTATAAGAAAACGATATCGAAGTCGAAAAAAATCATGAACATAAGAATCGTTTTCTTCGATTACCAAAATGTGTACATGGAGTTTCTTTTAACTTCCCAAATACCTAATAAGGATTGTCCTTTAAGCATTATGCGTAGCTTACGTACGTCGATTCGTAAAAAAGGCCTGAATTGTTATAAAACAATTCAGGTTAGGCCTGAATTGTTACAAACAAATCAGGATAACCCACCATAGCAAAATGCATTAATTCTTCCTAATATTTCAAGTAAAAATGACGTGACCATTCCCCACAATCCTACTTACTAACTCTGGTAATATTTACTTTTTTTTTATTGCATTATAAAAAATAATTTGCTGGCTGCCTTCAAAAAAATGTCGGAGAATGAGTATGGTGCTTTGTATATTGAAAAATGTGAGCATAGTGCTTTGTAGACTGGCATAAGTGTTGTTGAGAGGTAATTACTCTGAAGGGGACCGAATAGATTTAGACGAATAAATTAGTAGTTTGTGTTTCATTTAATCAATCCGTTTAATTTTAAACACCGAGGGCAAGTAGTCTAAAAAAAAATGTTTTTTTTTTTGTGAAACTTACAACCCAATTTTGCCGTAGTTGTTCTTTGCTTTTTAAGCCTAATGTAACCATAACAAGACCAACATACCAAAAGTCCTAAATCAGGGGTCGAAGGATATCCTAGACATCACAGAAGAAGACATCACATCAGCCTTGAAGGACATGAAAAATAACAGAGCTCCGGGTGAAGACAATATTATAGTAGAGGCAATAAAACAAGGAGGACAACAAATTATCAAATCACTTAAAATGTCGTTCAACAAATGCCTCCTGAAAGGAATAACTCCATCGCAACGAAATAATGCAACTATTGTCATCATGCATAAACAAGGAGATACTTCAGACCATACAAACTATCCACCCATTAGCCTCCTGAACCATGTATATAAGTTATTCACGAAAATACGTCTAGCAAATAAATTCGAGATTTTCCTTTCAAAAGAACAGGCAGGTTTCCGGTCGGGGTATTGAACAAACGACCATCTGCTTGCAGTTAAAATCCTCACTGAAAAATGTATAAAATAAAATAAGCCTCTTGTACTCATATTTGTGGACTTCGAAATGGCTTTTGATTCTGTAAATCAGCAGAGACTTTTGGAGGCGCTTGCCGAGTATCGTATTGATTATCGATATTTCAATGTAATTAAACACAGGTAAGAAAATGCTACCGCTCATGTTAAAAACAAAAACTAATCAATTCACCAAAAAGTTTCGAATCGAAAGAGGAGTGCGGCAGGGTGATACGCTCTCACCCAAGCTTTTCATAACATTTCTAGAAAGTATTCTAAAACCAATAAACAGTGAAAAAATGGGACTTAACATTGACGGTGAAAAGTTAAAACACCTCTGTTTAGTCGATGACATTGTTCTAATAACAGACAAAATAAAAGAAGAACAAACTATACTACAAATGCTTCAGAAAGCTTCAAGAAAGGTTGGTCTAAAAATCAATGTATCCAAAACCCAGTTTATAACCAATCTTGTATTAAGTGACACTATAAAACTGAGTAAAGTAGAAATAGAGCAAGTGCACCAATATAAATACCTGGGACATGAAACCAGCATAGGACGAGATAACCAAGCACAAGAAATTCAGCGGCGAATAGGTCTCTCCTGGGTTGCATATGTCAAAGTGGCCTATGTAGTAAAATCTAACCCTCCTATGTGTTTAAAAATAAAAGTATTTAAGAGATTTATACTCCCCGTTCTTACGTACGGAGCCGACACTCTCACAATGACGAAAAAAACATTAATAAAATATGTATCATTCAACAAAAGATGGAGAGGTGAATATTAGGCGTTACTCCTAGAAATCTCATCCTAAATCACATTATCAGGAAGAAAACGGGGGTACAAGACGCAGTCAAATTCATTCTACATCTCAAATGGAACTGGGTTGGGCATGTTGCTAGATTTAAGGATGGGCGATGGACGAAGAGAACCATAGAGTGGCAACCAAGATCCGAAGCCTATCGGAGTAGAGGTAGACCACCAAGTCGGTGGGCTGATGATTTGAAAAGAGTAGCTGGAAATTGGGTACAAGTGGCCCAGAACAGAAAAAAGTGGCAAGACTTGAGGGAGGGTTTTGTCCAGCAGTGGACAGTATAAGCTGATGATGATGATGATGATGATGATGAACCATAACCATAATTTTGTGTTCATTAGGCACATCGTTTTAGTAGTATCATTGGTCTCGCTTAAATAATTTGTTGTTATATCAGTTTTATCACGTATCAGTAAAATTTTGATGTGTAAGAATTACGATATAAAATTATCTGATAAAAATATTATTTATTTACTAAAATGTATATTTACAGTGCTATTATACTGATTACATCATACACATACACTTTAATATTAGTATAAATAGTAGTTCTTGTTGGGTTAATAAACATATCGTAAAGAGTAAGCATATGAAATACCGTACCTGTATAAAGCGTTATAAAGGGTATAGAATTTTTTATTTAAATAATTAAATTTAAAAATTACATATTTTTTCAAAATGGTGTTTTCCATGGATAGATTTGTTGGAAAAGTTGCAATAGTAACTGGTGCTTCGGCTGGTATTGGGGCTGCTATTGCAGAAGATTTAGTTAAAAATGGTGTCGTAGTAAGTATATCATTTTATTTATAGTTACAATTTTAAACTTAAACTCTGGGCTAACAATGGTTACTCTTTCTTCTATTTTTTCTTAATGTAATATGAGTTAATTCGGATTCTTTTGATTTAACTACACATCTAAAGGATACCATTAGCTGTTATACTTGGTACCAAATTCATTTGACTAAAGATTCGAAATTTGTTTTGAATTTAATTTTAATGAGTTATTATATACATTACATCAGAAAGTTTTTTGTTATGAGAATTAGTTAAAACTCAAGTTTGGTATTAACTTTTGGTTAAAAAGAAAAATGATCTTCTCGTGATTCCGTTATTTGTAAAAATTCACATAAGAAAGGAAAATTGCCGAAAACGAACCTATTAGCTGAAATCTCAAAAAAAGCCTTACAAAGAAAAGTTGTTTCTGGATTAATTTGAGATAAACACACAAAAATTTAATGATCGATTTTAACATATAATTTTTAGAGGTAGTTTTACAATTTTCTGAAATTAAAAACTTTAAACAAGGTTTTCTAAATTGTCATGGTTGACATATTCCATTGTGCCTATGCCCTAAAATTAAAAATCAGAAAATATTTCTAAACGGCTTTTTTTCCTAAAATTTGCCATAATAAGTGCAGTTTTCGGGAAATCATTTATTTTTAAGATTATAACAGCCTAAATGTTATATGAGAAGAAGGACATAAATAGTAACAATATATATATATATATATATATATATATATATATATATATATATATATATATATATATATATGTGATCCTTTCCTTTTATTATTGACGTTTCGGTACAGTTTGCCTATCTGAAAATTCTTGTTTGGTTTGGCTTGGACGTAGATGCTTAGGTTAATGGTTATCATATCCCATTTCAACGAATTACACCGTACTCTTTTTTCATTTTTTCGTTACAAGAATCACATGTTAATCAGTTGTCATTGTCATATATTTTATTTTAAAAATTGGGACGAACACAACATGTAAATTACGTTTATAGTACTTACAGTACTATACACTACATAGAGATACACACATACATTAAACAAAAAAGAAAAACCGATAAAACCTTCGCCTGTTCTTTCCTAAAAATCCAAAATGCCAAGAGTTGTGTTCAGGGCCTTAAAAGTTTTATTATAAAATGTGAACGTCTGTTTGAAATTCATCTCTCTAAGAATTTGTTCAAGATAAGACAAAGTATTTATAATTTGTTACTACCTACTATTAGTTAATGCAGTGACAGATTACAAAAACTTGTTCTTACCTTGAACAAACTTTTAGGGAGATGTCAAGATACCAATTTCAAACAGACGGTTAGATTTTTATGAGGTACATTTAAAAAAAAATATGGGCAATAAATATAAACGAGTAATTTAGTAAAATATATTACAACATCCTTTAATAGAAACTTGTACCATTCTAAATCAAAAGAGAATAACACTCACAGATTTTATATTCGGATTAAATAAATAAAAAACCGGTCAAGTGCAAGTTGAACTTGCGCAATTAGTGTTCCGTACGTTGCGTTGATTGCTTTTCAAATAAAAAAAAATTATTACCAAGGTATAAAATGATCAGTGACTTCACAAAACACACCCCAAATGAGTTTTCAACAAAGTTTGTTTCCCAATCTTTACTGAAATCTGATGACCTTGAAATTTTTGTTTTTTTTTACATACCAGAGAAATTATTAAAGGCAATGTACTCGTGATAATTTTCGTTCAATCTACACCCCGTGGAGAATATTTCAGAATTTTTTCAAAATTTTTTGATAAGTACTTTTCGAGATAAGGCGGGTGGACAGCGATTTTTCGTGATATTTTTAAGATAATACAAAGAAAAGTGCGCGCAATTATTACATTATATACATATTTTTTACTCGTGTTTTCACAAGCTTCTATTTGACACCACACTCGATTACCTAGTAATTTTTTTTTTTTTTACTTCCGATTTCACCCCCCAAAACTAACCCCTTAAGTCAAAATTTAACTTTCAAAACTACATGGCTCAGATGAGGCCATCAATTCCTATATTATTACCAAATTTCAACTTTCTATGACCATTAGTTTCGGAGAAAATCGGGTGTGTCAGACGGACAGACAGACGTACAGACACCGAAGTGATCTTATAAGTGTTCCGTATGGAACACTAAAAAAGAAAACCGACAAAACCTTCGCCTATTCATTCCTAAAAATCCAAAACGCCAAAAGTTGTGTACAATGCTCTAAATAAATTTACATCATAAAAATGTAAACGTCTATTTTAAATTCATCTCTTTAAGAAGTGGTCCAAGATAAGAAAAAGTATTCATAAATTGTTACTACTATAAGTAATTAAGAACTTGTTTGACCATAGACATACATCTTTATTCTGAGAAAGCCAACGTATTGCAAATAATAATTACACAGTAATAAAAATACATATATATATATATATATATATATATATATATATATATATATATATATATATATATATATATATATATATATATATATATATATATATATATATATATATATATATATATATATATATATATATATATACAGATATATAACAGTAACATTGCAACGAGTTTCGTTTGAATAAAATCAAAAGAATAAGAATTAAACAATGCGATTTTTAGGTCGCTGGTCTAGCACGAAGAGTTGAACGTGTCGAAGAACTGACCAAGAAGCTAAGTGGAGAAAAAGGAAAACTTCATGCATTTAAGTGTGATATGACTAAAGAAGGTGAAATTGTTTCTACGTTTAAAGAGATTATTAGCAAACTAGGAAATATTTCAATTTTGATAAACAATGCTGGACTTATGCAACCCACTGATTTAATAAATGGAGATACAGATAAATGGAAAGTTACTTTCGGTAAGAAAAAATTAAATGAAAAATATATATTAAACTTAGCTCATGCACCAAAATTTCCCTTTTTAAATTAGTTAGAGATTTTTTTTAATATATATATACATATATATATATATATATATATATATATATATATATATATATATATATATATATATATATATAATATATATATAATACATTAAAATTCCAGGTCTCAATCCGTTCGTCTGACAATGAATTTGCACGACGTTTCGGCAAAATCTCATTTGGCATTCTCAAGTGCTTCCGCTGTTGCTGCTACTCGATACTGTGACCTTGCTGCTGCTGCCGCTCAAAACTAACTGAGAAACCGACGTGCGGTCGCAGTTTTTTATAGGTCGGCGTCTATACAGTGGATATTCAGCGCATCATCTCGCTTATTTAGCTGTCTATTCTTTTCGGTTGTTTCGAGGCTTCTCTGACTATGCATGTTTTATAATGTGCAATCGAGGCTATTTGTTTAAATCCCTCAAAACTGATGTTGTGACCAGTATCATGACGTTGCTGAAAAAGAGCTGATGTCGTTTGTTTGTTTTTAATACTTATTTTATGTTCTCAGATCCGGGTGGAGATTCTTCTGTTTGTTTGTCCTATGTAGAATTTGTGGCAGTCTCGGCATGAGATGCTGTAAACTCCATGGTTTTCCAGTTTTCTCTTGTCCTTGGGGTTACCCAGGATATGCGCCAAAGTGTGTTGTGGTTTGTATGCTGTGCCTATGTTGTGTTTTCTTAGGACTCTTCCAATCCTACCTGTAACTCCTTTCACATACGGTAATAGTACTCTACTCTGGTTGAGGTCGCTTTCTTCTGTCCTTGTCTGTGGATGGCATTGCCTTTCTAATGCTCTCCGTATGGACTGGTCCTTATATCGATTTTGCTTAAGGGCCCTAGTGATTTGTGTAATTTCTTGCTGTCTCGTGTCTGCTTCGGTGAGTGGGTACGATCTCGATTTGTGCAGGTGGGCTTCCGGTAGACTGAGTATTGAAATTGACCGTTGTTTTTTCGCGTTATGAGCACGTCAGAGAAAGGGACCAGTCCATATAGAGAGCATTAGAAAGGCAGCGCCATTCATAGGCAAGGACAGAAGAAAGCGACCTCAAAAAGAGTAGAGTCCTATTACCGTATGTGAAAGGAGTTACAGAGAGGATTGGAAGAGTCCTAAGAAAACACAACATAGGCACAGCATACAAATCACAAAACACTCTGGGAACCTCCTGGGTAACCCCAAGGACAAGAGAAAACTGGGAAATGAAGGAGTGTACATCATTCCTCCATCCGGATCCAAGAACATAAAATAAGTATCAAAAACAAACAAACAACATCCAAACAAATAGCCTCGATTTCACATTATAAAACACGCCTAGTCAGAGAAGCCTTGGAAATCGAAAAGAATGGACACCTAAATAAGCGAGATAATGCGCTGAATATCTTCATTACACAGAAGGGTCTGCTAGCTAAACCAAGGAATAACCAAAACATCAAGAAGGCAACAGTCAGCATAGCTCCGGACCCCGTAATTACCACCCAGCCTGCAAACATGCTCGGACGAACACTTTCGACCCCTCCATCTACAATCTGCCTAGACGCCGACCTATAAAAAAGGGCGACCGCACGTCGGTTTCTCAGCTTCGAGTGGCAGTAGCAACAAGATCACAGTATCGAGTAGCAGCAACAGCGGGAGTACTTGAAAATGCTAAATGAGATTTTGGCAAAACGTCGTGCAAATTCATTGTCGGACGAACGGATTGAATCCCCGGAATTTTAATGTATTACATTTCACCATCGGTGAAATCCTCTATAGTAACATATATATGCGAGGCTGGTTTGAAAAGTCCGTGCAAAAATAAAAACTACTTATGTGTTTGGGGTAAACCTTTTTTATTTTTCGACATAGTCTCCTTTTAGGCTTATACACTTCGTCCAACGATGTTCTAGTTTGTTGATCCCTTCCGAATAATAGGATTTGTCCAAGTCTGCAAAATATCTATTAGTGTCTGCAATCACCTCCTCGTTTGAATAAAATCTTTGTCCCGCCAGCCATTTCTTCAAATTGGGGAACAAATAGTAGTCCGAGGGAGCCAAGTCTGGAGAATAGGGGGGATGTGAAACGAGTTGGAATCCTATTTCCATTAATTTTGCGACCACAACTGCTGAGGTGTGTGCTGGTGCGTTGTCGTAATGGAAAAGGACTTTCTTGTGGGCCAATCGCGGGCGTTTTTCTTGCAGCTCGGTTTTCAAACGGTCCAATAACGATGAATAATATTCACCTGTAATAGTTTTACCCTTTTCCAGATAGTCGATGAGGATTATCCCTTGCGAATCCCAAAAGACAGTCGCCATAACCTTTCCGGCCGAAGGAAAGGTCTTCGCCTTTTTTGGTGCAGATTCCCCCTTGGTAACCCATTGTTTAGATTGTTGTTTGGTCTCAGGAGTATAGTAATGTATCCATGTTTCATTCACAGTGACGAAACGACGCTTAAAGTCCTCCGGATTCTTCTGGAACAGCTGCAAACCATCCTTGCGGATAGCTTTCTCATGTCCAAATGTTTATGCAAAATATTATGTACCCGTTCAGTCGAGATGCCCACAGCACTAATCCAAGGTGCAGAGTCACCATAATGTTTATCAAGCTTCTCTTTAGTCTCCTGAGGCGTTTTGCCTTTCATAAAGTAATGTTTAATCACCACACGAAATTCTTTTTCGTCCATTTCTTGAAAATCACTCGACTTCCTTGATTCACACGAATGCCAAACACAAAGAAATAGACCAATATGGCTGAAACTTGGTGTGCGTTCATTCAAGAGATGCTACTAACTAAACATGACCTCGATACGCGCCGGTGGTGCCATTTCTCGGACTTTGCACGGACTTTTCAAACCAGCCTCGTAT
>CM032446.1:216698754-216703754 GCA_019049505.1 Pachyrhynchus sulphureomaculatus
TCTGGCAATCGCTAAAATTTTTGCTTTCTCAACGCAAATTTCCATGCTGTATTTCTTGGCCGTATTGTCGCACTGTTGTAGGGGTTTTTGTAGTTTATTTTCTTCATTCGCTATGAGTAGGGCATCATCTGCGTAGCATATAATGTTCGTACTTGTATTACTTTATTCATTACTAGGTTGGATAATTTGGGGCATATTTTTATTTTTTCTGTGACAATGTTTCTACTTTTAATTTGTGTGGTATTATTCGTATTAATATCTTGTATTACTGTAATTATTTGCTGTTGTACATATTCTTCTCTTAGTATGTTTATAATATCTTCAAGCTTAATTCTGTCAAAGGCCTATATATATATATATATATATATATATATATATATATATATATATATATATATATATATTTAAGACATAAACTTATTTATAATATTGTATAATAGTTAAAGATATTAGCGATAAAAATTTGTTATAATAATTAACTTTTACGGTTTTAGAGTATTAGCCCAGGGTATGTTAAAACTGATTTCCAGAGCACTGCTGGACTTCCAGCAGTATTGCCAATTCCGCCGTTGTATGCGTCAGATGTAGTAGATGCAGTGATTTATGCTTTATCAACTCCTCCACACGTTAATGTAAGTAACAAAATATCCGTAATATAATGAAAATAACTCCAGATATACTTGTAATATAAATTACCGCTAACATGGAAAACAAAATATTTATTCAATATAATAATAATATAAAAATAAGACCTACTAAGACTGAGAAAAAAATTCATGTTTCGGCAATTACTTTTTGCTCTCGAATCTATCAAACTATCTAGAAACAGGCGTTTTATCACAGCTCATAAGTCGCGCTGTTTAATATTGGTTTCACATCAGTCAGAGAAGTAACTTGTATTTTACTGTTCATTTATGATGTTTTACCTATAGATTGACTCTGCTTTACACCTTAGTGTTGTAGTTTAGATAAATTGCCTTTCATGCTTAGCCAGTTGAAGATAAATTATATATATATATATATATATATATATATATATATATATATATATATATATATATATATATATATATATATATATATATATATATTATTAACTCTACTTTCATTTACAGGTTAAAGAAATCACCCTCCAAGCAGTTGGCAGTTAGGTTCGTAGTTGGAGATAACCCTATGCAGCTTCGCTTCTATCTATCTCACTATAGCTTTGCAGAGATTTGGTTGTCACTAAGAGTGTGTTCATAACCCAAAATTATTATCACAAAACTTGTTTTATTATTGTAAAGATACATCAATAAGTATGTGTTTATAATATTATGCGTTATTTTCCTTAGAAAATTCCTTACAATTTTTTTTTAACAAAAAAAATGTGGAATAAATTCTTTTTCGACATGGCAATACAAAATTATTTTTTTTTAGATATACATAATTATTTCTCGAAGAGAAGAAACAATAAATATCTAAGCTTTCCTCTGCAATGCATCATTGCACCCTGTCTGCTTAAAATATTTTTAAGTAATATGTCCAAAACTACTCATTACATATTCAGCATAATATGTAAAATATGTAAACGCAAAATATAAACGATGAAAAACATGAATATTTTTCAGCTTTTATGAAATAACCCTTGTGATATTATTTTATCTACTTACCATTACGTTTATGAAAACCCTATATATCCACTTTTCATAGCACTATATAAACACAAAACTATGAAAGGAAAAATTACTTTTTATAAGTTCTGGTAAGTCAGAAAGAATCCCAGACAGCAAATAATGGGAAGAAAGAGCTTCGCTGGGTGGAAAACAATAACTGGATCGACGTGGCTACGAGGTGGTACCGAAGATATTATTAACACAAGAGGAGATAAGCCATTTTATGCATGATATAATTTTCCGCCCAATTGATTTTTTTAATGAATACGGTAAAGGCAATTAGAAAATAGTGGACTAAATTGCAACCCGGTCTTATGCAAACCGTTACCTTATTCTACTTTCATACATCACTAGGCTAGCAGTTTTGTAGTAAAAACCTATTTTGGATACTTATCCGTGTTTCAACTGATGTTTATTAATGTCATTGTCATTGTCTTTATTGAATTTAAGTTAGGCTATGCCTCTTACTTACATTTATGATAGCTTATATTCCTATACTACTTAACCTAGGTTCTATACAGTAATCCTAATTAACTTAACCTAGGACATTGGGTTTTAATTACATTGGTTGACTAATCTAACTTAACTAGAGCTTAATTCTAAACTAATCTAGAACTTAATTCTAAACTTAATCTAGGTTACAATCTTCATGGGGGTGGGGGGAGGGCCATCGTCTTCGTCGGATATGGGGTCAGAAGGTCTTGGATAGTGAATGTTTATTAATATTAAAACATAGGTTTTTATATAATTTGGACTACTATCGGGTGGAGTTCCTTTAATGTCCGAAATCCTTGGAACACGAATGAACTAATGATAAGTATGACCTCAAAAAGGTAATTTTGTACTTTTGCTGGTATTTGCCATTGTATATTGCAGATGTAATTTAGGAATAATAAATTTATTTGACATTTTGTCAACAAATTGATGTGAAACCATTTAAGTTTGGAATGTGGAATCTTTGGCACAATGATACTACTCAGTATATATCACCACTACACTAAACACTTTATTTTTGCACTCGACGCGCGTTTCGCTAACCATGTTAGCTTCATAGTTAATCATCGCTCCTGATGAAGCTAACATGGTTAGCGAAACGCGCGTCGAGTGCAAAAATAAAGTGTTTGGTGTAGTGGTGATATATACTGAGTAGTGAAACCATTTGTTGACAAAACGTCAATATAAATTCTGCTTAGAATAATATGAAAGAATATTGTACTGGCGTTAGAATTAACTGAAAATCCGGTTCCACTGGAGATGATATTTAATTTATTTCATATGGCAGAATGAGGGTCATTTAGAGGAATTTGTTTATATAAAATTTTACTGTTGTAAATATAATAGTTATTTTTAAGTGCAACTCACAAACGCAACACAAAATTAACTTGTTAGTGTCGAAATAATTTATGTGGTAAAGCTTTCGGACATTAGTGTAACTAGTGTCGCCAAAACTAGCTACTACAACTAGTTGCCTCAACTAAGATCAGGAAACTGATTTCATGTGATATATATTAAATTTTTTGGTTACTACTATCAATATTCCTGCAATGGAAGTGACACGCGCTGCCAAAAAAGTTTGTTTTGCTTAATAAAAGAATATGAATTATCTAATATATTCCTCTTTCAAAATTTAATATTATTTTCATTTATATACAGTTAAACCACTTCCTCTCTAGACTCTCCCTCGCTCTCTCTTTCTCTCTCTCTCTTTCTCTCTCTCTCTTTCTCTCTCTCTCTTTTTCTCTCTCTCTTTCTCTCTCTCTCTCTTTCTCTCTCTATTCCTTTCTACGTACTAACTAACTAAAAACGATATACACTATTTATAATAAACCATACAACCTTGCTCAACCACGAATTATTAGGGCTTCCTGTATACACAAAAGAAAAAAATCAGATTATTAACTACAAGTACTGTATTCAATACTTTTAAAAACGTCTATAGAGATAACTGAATTATTAAGTGTTTAGTTATAGTGGATTCACCCTGTACAGTATTGACTGTTTTGGTTTAAAACAGATGTTTTTTAGGAAACTAGATAAGTTTTACGGGTATTTTTAAAATATTATAATTGTCAAATAATAAATATTTACTTTTTAGATAACCATTTCTCAGAGGTACTTTTAAATGCTGCTGCTCTTAAACTAAAATTTGTTTATGTTTTATCGTGTAATAAT
The DNA here is from genome assembly GCA_019049505.1 of Pachyrhynchus sulphureomaculatus. NCBI lineage: Eukaryota > Metazoa > Arthropoda > Insecta > Coleoptera > Curculionidae > Pachyrhynchus > Pachyrhynchus sulphureomaculatus. The sequence goes on from CM032446.1 coordinate 216,702,582, forward strand.
GGTAAATACTAATCTTTTCTCCCTCGTATTCTTAATCAGCATGATGTGTAGTTATTTGAATAATCTCGTGTCCCTACAGATAGTTGTTTTTTAGTGTTCCGTACGGTACACTTATAAGATTACTTCGGTGTCTGTCTGTCTGCCTGTCTGTCTGTCTGTCTGTCTGTCACACCCGATTTTCTCCGAAACTATTTGACATAGAAAGGTGAAATTTGGTAATAATATAGGAATTGATGGCCTCATCAGGGCCACGTAGTTTTGAGAATTAAATTTTGACTTAAGGGGTTAGTTTTGGGGGGTGAAGTCGGAAGTGAAAAAAAATTTTTTTTACTAGGTCATCGAGTGTGCTGTCAAATGAAAGCTTGTGAAAACACGAGTAAAAAAACATATATAATATTATACTTGCGCGCACTTTTCTTTGTATTATTTTTAAAAATTCGCGAAAAATCGCTGTCCCGGGCCTTATCTCGAAAAGTACTTACCAAAAAATTTCGAAAAAATTCTGGAATATTCTCCACGGGGTGTAGATTGAACGAAAATTATCACGAGTGCATTACCTTTAATAATTTATATGGTACATAAAAAAAACAAAAATTTCAAGGTCATCAGATTTCAGTAAAGATTGGAAACAAACTTTGTTGAAAACTCATTTGGGCTGTGTTTTGTGAAGTCACTGATCATTTTTATACCACCGTAACATAAATTTTGACTTAAGGGTTTCGTTTTGAGGGGTGAAATCGGATGTGAAAAAATTTTTTTTTTTACTAGGTCATCGAGTGTGGTGTCAAATGAAAGCTTGTGAAAACACGAGTAAAAAATATATATATAATGTAATACTTGCGCACACTTTTCTTCGTATTACTTTTAAAAAATCGCTGTCCCCTACCTTATCTCGAAAAGTACTGATCAAAAAATTTTGAAAAAAGACTGGAATATTCTCCACGGGGTATAGATTGAACGAAAATTATCACGAGTGCATTACCTTTACTAATTAATTTGGTATATAAAAAAAAAAACAAAATTTCAAAGTCACCAGTTTTCAGTACAGATTGGAAACAAACTTTGTTGAAAACTCATTTGGGGTGTGTTTTGTGAAGTCACTGATCATTTTATACCACCCTAACAAAATTTTTTATTTCAAAAACAATCTACGTACGGAACACTAATTGTGCA
>CM032446.1:216708754-216727150 GCA_019049505.1 Pachyrhynchus sulphureomaculatus
ATATATATATAGATTAATTTATCGTTATGGTCACGCACATCGGTCATAAGTCTGAAAATTAGTAAGTCAAGGTAGTCGTAAGTCGGGGGATACCTGTAGTTTCACACATCACAGAAATCTAGTAATAACTCTTGAGCTTCAACGTCAATAGTCTTGGAAGAGCGTTTCCATTCTTTCCGTAGAATACTTATGTAAGGATCAGATGAAGTTAAAAGCTTCTTAATGATATCTTCATTTGTTGCAGTTCTACAATGTTTTCGAGTGTGATATTCTCTAAATCGCTTAAAGTCTTTATTACGGGCTTCCTGTGCTTCTTCGGATAACTCATCGATTGGTAAGAAATGTGAGCTTATAATTTTGCTCCCTTGGAAAAGCATTTTGTGTACCGAAGCAGGCATGTAATACCAAGGATAAAGTTTAATATAAAGTTTTGCTGTTTCAAAAGCATAGTGTTCAAATTTACTGGTTCTGTAAACTATTTTCAACGTCTCCTGCGGCATTCAAAACATCTTTTCTACGTTGTTCTCTTCTAGACACTGTCTACTAACACATTGTATATTTTATAGACATATTTATTTTCTTATTTTTCTAGTCTATTCCTATAATTCAGTAGTTCTGTATATGTACTAAAGGGTTTTCTCGTTAATAAAGATTATTATTACTCTTACAAAGTACACGCAGAGAAATGCTAAAATAGGGACAGTTAAATATTTTGCTGCATTAGCCACTGTTTAGCAATAGCAGCCGCTTTTTTGCTACAACAGCAAACAATGTGGTTAGTGCAGCAAAATATTTAGCTGTCCCTATTTTAACAAAACGTTGTAGCTGTTGTAGCCATTTTCTAGCTGTGTGCTATTCTGCGTTTATAGCTGTTTTTTGTATCTGCTAGAAAATTGTCTACGATACTTAAAATTTACAGCAGCAATATTCTAGCAATAACTGCATGAAAATTTAAATCCCGCAACTAAACTTGAATAACATAACTTGAATGATCTGACTGCCACAGTCTAAATGCCACAGAGAAACTTTTTTGCTCGATTCAATTTTGGCATCTGCCATACTTGATTTTTCATTTTAAGTCAATTGTTGAAACTTTTGAAACAAAAGTTTAATTGCAAAATCGGCTCCGACAACTTTGTTCGGAATTTAATAAGCTTCAATTTAAAAAAAAAGTCGTCCAAATCGAACCAAAATTGAAGGCTCTAGACAATTTTGAAACACGATTTTTCGTTTTTCCCCACTGTGCGGCGGTGCGTTTTAAATAAAACGAAAAAATCCTTACCTGACTAGTTAATTAGGTCCCTGACGTATATATCTTAAGATTTAATATGTAGTTTCAGCTTTTTCTTAGTCAATGTATAATGTATGTATAACAATTATAGCCTTTTTAGCTACCTAATAGCCAATAAAGTAATTTAGCTCAATTTAGAATTTAGTAGTAAAAGTTTAAAACAGATATTTACGACCTAAATATTTGTTTAATAAATAAACAGATGGGTTGGCCAAATGCATTAATGAACAGTAAAAAAAAAGTATATGAGTGTATTACTGATTACACTGAATACGTATTGGTATTTCGTAGCTCTTAGTCCTGTTTAAATTCAAAACTTTCCACGAAAACAACCTCCACCATATTGTTAAGAGAGTATGTTTTTTTATAGCACGTAAATTATCATATAATGCACTCGGATAATTTTCACTCAGTTCACAGTTGGATACTATTTGAGAATTTTTTCAAAATTTTTTGATCAATACTTTTTGAGATGGGTAGAAGCTATTTTTGCCCATTTTTTTTAAAGTATTATAAAGAAAAGTTTGCTCGACTATTTTCAAAAACTTTCAAGTTAAAAGCTAAGTTTTAACTTTCAACGGAGAAAATTTCAAATTTCTATGTTAAATAGTCGTAGAAAATCGGGTAACGGACGGACGGACACCGAAGTGATCCCATAAATGTTCTGTACGAAACATTAAAAACTAAAACATTAATTTATAAATCATTAATACTTATTTATTTTCCCAAAAGTTATCAGCTTTTACACCAGAACAAAAAATTGGACTCTTAATATTCTAGTAATCTTATAAAAAAATGTTTGGTACAAAAGTTGTAGCAAAAAAGAGAGTCTGTTTTCTGAACAATTTTTATGTATACGAGAGGTCTTCAAAATACTAGATCGAGTAAAGTTATATGGTATATTGTAAATGTACCTTATATAACATGTCTCATATATAAATTTAAAAATTTCTTACCAGTTAATCGAGAGATTTACACCATCACCGTAAATCCGCGGTTAGATTCTACCGATCATAAACTGGTTTTAACATCTAATATCCTACAGATCAGTGGTAGAGAGGCGCCTAAGCCGAGCAAGACTGTTACTACAAATTTACTAAATAGGAAGATTTTCTAGCCCTCCTTTATCTAGAGGTTTGTTTCAAATCAATTATTTATATTTTTTAAAATCGCATACCATTGTCCATTTTCAAAGTCAAGCTTTTGAATAAACTATAAAAATGATGACGTTTAAATATAACTATATATAATGATCCAAAATTAGTTAAATATTTTCACGTCATGCTGATTGGTTAGAAATACGAAGTAAAAGAATTAATGTACATTTTCTATTATGCGTCTTCGATTACGCAGTAATGAAAACTTACATTGATGAAATTAGTCAGACTATTTCACAACATACTCTTTCTGGTATCGTTTCTCGGCTCCTAGCGTGGTGACCTTTATTGCATTGTTACACAGAATTTACAACCGCCCTTCAGATTTTTCTATCTTCGACACTTCTCATCATTTCTGGCAACTCCAAGTGCATTGTAGATATGGTCTGAGCGATGTATCTTTTGGAAGATCTACATATTTTATTCTACCGTCGACTTTCCCTAGATTAGCAACTTTTTCATGCCATCCCTCCTTATTATGTGACCAAAAAATGATACTATTTTTTCCCTAAATCAATAGTAACAACCGGTCACTCTTTTGGATGTTAAGATCGTTCAGAACAGACGCATTTATCCTATCAGTTGTCCAGGAAATTCTGAGCATCTACCTGTAACATGTAATTGCAAAAGCTTCTATGCTTTTAAGGCATGCTGCATTAATAATCCATGTTTCGGCGCTGTATGTGACTATAGGGAATATTGTTGAATTGATAAGATTTTTTTAGTCATTTTATTTATTCTGTGATCTTTGCATATTTTGCTTAGGCTTGTTATTGCAGTTCTGGCCATTGCTATTGTTCTTTTAATTTCTTCTTCGCAGCTCCCCTTGTTAGGAATTCTGGGGCCTATATGTAATATCTGTCTTTAGTAGTATATCGTTGATTTTGTTGAGATAAGGCAAAATTTTAGCTCGATCTATTATAAGAAGAGAACATTTCTTTCGATTTAGTGAAAGGCCGACATTTGCGCTAACCTTCTCGATTCGATGCAGCAGTACAACCATTTCTTCCTCGCAGCTAGATATTACTGTAGTATCAGAGTATTTTAAGTTCGAGAACTTCTTGCCGCCTAATAATGCCCCTTAATTTCACTCTTCCGTCGCCTTGCGGATAATCCATTCACCATATATATTGAAGAGTAGTGGAGACAAGACACAACCCTGCTTCACCCCCTTTCCGACTTGGAATCGTTTAGATCGATTTCTCTGAACTCTAACAGCGATGTTGTTGCTGTATAATTTGTGGATTAGAAAGATTAGATGGTCTGGTATCCCCATTTCTTGAAGAATTCTTCATAAGTAATCCCAAATACTAACCAGGAAGGACTAATGTATATTTTTTATGAGTGGTCTGTAATTAGGTTATAATAATAAATTACACAGAGGAAATTAATTAAATAATTGCATGTCATATAATGAAATTGTCGAAACTGTAATTATGAAGTAGTTGCAGGTACTCATACTAACTGTACATTAGTACCTTCTATTTGGTATTTCTTTCTAATCAGCATGTAGTGCAATAATCTGACTACTTTCTTCAATAGAAATTAATGGAAGATATCTAATGGAAAATATGAATTAATACTTAGTTATTCGTTTTTCTTTTTAATCAGTATGACGCGCAATTATTTCGTCAATGGAACATTACTATGACGTAATTACAGATGACTCAGAGAAAATGTATATTAAATCACTCATAGAAAATCTGCATTAATCTTTTCTACTAAGAATTTTCTACTAATCAACATGAGGTTTCAGTTTCATCAATTTCACCATTGTAATCTAGTTGTACGACGTAATTCCAGACCCCTAATGGAAAATGTACATTAGTGGGTAATTCATATTTCTTACTAATCAGCATGATGTACAATTATTTGACTACTTTTATCAATGTAAATTGTCATTACGATGTAGTTGCGGACCTCTAATAGAGAATGTACACTAATTCTTGCTACTTCGTATTTATTACCAGTAAGCATTACGTGCAATTATTTGACTAATTTCATCAACGTACATCACCATTATTACGTAATAGAAGACCACTCTTAGAAAACGAACATTTTCTTTCATACTTACAATTTTCTACTACTCAGCATGACTGTATTTTGATTATTTCATCAGTGCAATCTGTTTTAGACGTAACTGAAGACTTCTAATGGAAAATGTATACTAATGGTTTCTAATTCATATTTTTTACTCTAATCATCATGACGTGCAATTATTTGATTAATTCAATGAAGGTAAATTGTTATTACGATGTAAGTGTGGATCGCTAATAGAAAATGTACACCAATTCTCTCTACGTCGTATATTTTCCAACATGCTGTCCAATTCTCTGACCAGTGAAATTAATTCAAATTAATACCTACCTCTAATAGAACATGTACATTAATGCCTATTATCTGACCAATTTAATCAATGAAAATTATCGTAACGACATAACTATACATTCTTAATAGAACATGTACACTAATCATTTCTATTTTGTACTTCTTACTAATTAAACTGACGTAAAATTGTCTGATTAATTTTATCAAAGTAGATTAGTCTAATAGAATATGTTAATTAATCCTTTCTACTCTGAATTTCTTACTAATCAGCATGATGTGCTATATACCGACTAATTTAGTAATTACTACGTAATAGAAAAGCTCTAGTAGAACATGTTTAGTAATCCTTTCTACTTCGTCTTTCTTACTAATCAAGATAACATAATCAATTATTTGACTATCAAAATTATAATTACGACGTATAGTAACTGTAAATGTCTTGTGAAAAATGTACACTAATCCTTTCTTTTTTGTATTTCTTACTAGTCAGCATGACTTGCAGTGATCTGACTAACTTACTCAATGTAAATTTTCCTCACGACGCAATTGTGGACCTCTAATAGAAAATGTACATGAATCCCTTCTATTGCGTATGTGTTATTAAACAGCAATTATTTGATTAATTCCATCAATATAAATTATTATTGTCACGTAATTGCAGATTACTCTTAGAAAATTTACATTAGTCCATTCTACTTTCCATTTCTTATTAATCAGCATGTCGTGCAATGAGCTGACTAGCTTAATAAACATACTATAAATTGTTATTACGATGTTATTCGCATTTTTTAATAATCAGCATAACGTACCATGATGTGACTAATTTAATAAATGTATATAGTCGTTACGACGTAATTGTAGGCCTCTAATGGAAAATGTACATGAATACATTTTACTTCCTATTTCTTACTAATAAGCGTCACGTGCAAAGATCTAACTACTTTAGTCAACGTCAATTGTGATTATTATATAATTGCAGACCTCTAGTAGAAAAAGCACACTAAACATTTCTACTTTGTATTTCTTGCAAATCAGAGTGGCGTGCCATTATCTGACTAACTTTTTAATGTCAATTGTTATTACGATATAATTGCGGACCTCTAGCAGAACACACGCATCAACCGTTTTTACTTGACTTGAAAATATTTGTATAATTTTAGGTCAGTATATATAGTTGTTTGTAATGGTATCAATTTTACAGTTTATTCGAACTTCAAAAGGGAATAACAAGAGTTTCAGCTGAAATAACATTCAACGTATTTTTTTAGTTTAAAAGAGTTAAAGAAATAAACAATGGTGCTTTCTATGGAAAAATTTGTTGGAAAAGTTGCTACAGTAACCGGGGTCTCTGCTGGTATAGGAGCTGATATTGCAAAACAATTAGTACAAGATGGAGTTATTGTAAGTATTACAGAATTAGTAGATACAATTAGTATAATTTCACACTCACATCATTTTACGCTTTAAATACTTTACGAATTAGTAAAATAGTACAGTTTTGTTTTTATGATTTTTAATTTTTTCCTATTTTTATTTGTAAATATGTATTGTGAAAAAGATTACTCGTTTTAATTTTTCATGTGCTACTAGTAGGACTTTTTCGCAAGTTTCGAAATTCGCATTTTAGCTATTCCTAAAGATTTGAACCATATTTTTCAGAAAAAATATTTGCGTCTGTGCTATACATACGTTTCCTATAGTTGGTAAGTAATGTTAATCATGTTCGAATGATTTTTAGGTTGCTGGTTTGGTCCGAAGAGTTGAACGAGTTGAAGAACTAGCTAAAAAGTTGAAAGGGGAAAAAGGAAAACTTTATGCTTTCAAATGTGACATGACTAAAGAAGATGATATTGTTTCAGCTTTCAAGCAAATTGTAAGCAAATTGGGAAATATTTCCATTTTAGTAAACAATGCTGGTCTTCTGCTACCAAATGATTTGATTAATGGTAATACAACAAACTGGAAGGTCGTTCTTGGTAAGCATATGTTAAATAAATATATAATCAAGTATATCATATACATATATATATATATATATATATATATATATATATATATATATATATATATATATATATATATATACATATATATAAATATATGTTTTATCGAATTTAACCTAAAAAATATGATATCCTGGTAAAAACGAGCTTGAGCGACCTTTAAATTTTAATATTCTTTGATAAAATTTGGAGGTCTTATTCCTGACATACAGTGGAACCTAAAAAAAAAGGTGAATTTTAAAAAAAATGATACTGGTTTTTCTTTGCGGTAGTTTAATACATATATATATATATATATATATATATATATATATATATATATAGATATATATATATAACACATGGGCTGAAAAGTCCCGGGCCTAACACATAGATGGCGCTAGTTTTATTGCAGTCACCTTTTTTTCAGTTAATACTAACCTTCAAAAGACAGCTGTTAAAATTTCATGATATTCTATTCATTAGTTTGTGAGTTATTGTGCTAAGAGTGACGCTACTTTTGTTATTTTCAAAACAATGGATCAAAAACAATTTCGTGTTTTAATTTTACACTGCTTCTTGATGGGAAAAAATACCGTTCAAGCGAAGCAATGGCTTGAAAAGTGTTATGGGGACTCCGTTCCATCAGAAACAACAATAAAACGTTGGTTTGCTGACTTCAAACGTGGTCGTAGAGACACCGATGATGCAGAACGCAGTGGACGTCCAAATGAGGCGGTAACACCAGAAAACATCAAAAAAATCCATAAAATCGTTTTTGAATGATCGAAAAGTGAAGTTGCGTGAGTTAGCTGACATCGTAAAGATATCAAAAGAACGTGTTGGCTTTATATTGCATGAGCATTTGACTATGAGAAAGCTCTGTCCAAAGTGGGTGCCGCGTTTGCTCACTGTTTATCAAAAAACAAGAACGTGTTGATGATTCTGAGCAGTGTTTGGCCATTGTTAGAGCGGCGCTGGAATGATTGCGTTGCTCTTGATGGAGATTACATTGATGAATAAAGCTAATTTTGAACCAAAAAAAACCGTGTTTTCTTTGTTAGGCCCGGGACTTTTCAGCCCATGTGTTATACATATATATATATATATATATATATATATATATATATATATATATATATATACATATATATATATATATATATATATATATATATATATATACATATATATATATATATATATATATATATATTATATATATATATATAATATATATATATATATATATATATATATATATATATATATATATATATATATATATATATATATATATATATATATATATATATAGGATTTGTCCAAGTCTGCAAAATATCCATTAGTGTCTGCAATCACCTCCTCGTTTGAATAAAATCTTTGTCCCGCCCCAGCCCATTTCTTCAAATTGGGGAACAAATAGTAGTCCGAGGGAGCCAAGTCTGGAGAAAAGGGGGATGTGAAACGAGTTGGAATCTTTATTTCCATTAATTTTGTTTTGCGACCACAACTGCTGAGTGCTGGTGCGTTGTCGTGATGGAAAACGACTTTCTTGTGGGCCAATCGCGGGCGTTTTTTCTTGCAGCTCGGTTTTCAAACGGTCCAATAACGATGAATAATATTCACCTGTAATAGTTTTACCCCTTTTCCAGATAGTCGATGAGGATTATCCCTTGCGAATCCCAAAAGACAGTCGCCATAACCTTTCCGGCCGAAGGAACGGTCTTCGCCTTTTTTGGTGCAGATTCCCCCCTTGGTAACCCATTGTTTAGATTGTTGTTTGGTCTCAGGAATATAGTAATGTATCCATGTTTCATCCACAGTGACGAAACGACGCTTAAAGTCCTCCGGATTCTTCTGGAACAGCTGCAAACCATCCTTGCAACACTTCACACGATTCCGTTTTTTGGTCAAGCGTGAGCAATCGCGGCACCCATCTTGCGGATAGCTTTCTCATGTTCAAATGATTATGCAAAATATTATGTACCCGTTCAGTCGAGATGCCCACAGCTCTAGCAATCTCACGCACCTTAACTCTTCTGTCATCCATCACCATATCATGGATTTGATCAATGATTTCTGGAGTCGTAACCTCCACAGGCCGTCCAGAACGTTCAGCGTCACTTGTGCCCATATGGCCAGTCCGAAAATTTTGAAACCACTTATCAACTGTTCCAATTGAAGGTGCAGAGTCACCATAATATTTATCAAGCTTCTCTTTAGTCTCCTGAGGCGTTTTGCCTTTCATAAAGTAATGTTTAATCACCACACGAAATTCTTTTTCGTCCATTCTTGAAAATCACTCGACTTCCTTGATTCACACGAATGCCAAACACAAAGAAATAGACCAGTATGGCTGAAACTTGGTGTGCGTTCATTCAAGAGATGCTACTAACTAAACATGACCTCGCCGGTGGCGCCATCACTTATTCCTAACGTAACTCTAACAATGGTATTTTTGTTGTCACATATTGTCATGAAAAATTGAATGACTGATTCTTACCTTTTGACATAAAAAATAGAAATAAATTAGCAGGAAATTTCTGTGGAATTTGCAAAACTAAATATATGTAGCGAATTGCAATAAAAATCAAAAAAGGTTTGTCCCATTTCTATCAAAAATTAGAAACGATCATCAATAGTTTTTTAGTGTTCCGTATGGAACACTTATAACATCACTACGGTGACTGTCCTTACGTCTGTCTGTCACACCCGATTTTCTCCGAAACTATTTGACATACAAAGTAGAAATTGGGTACTAATATAGGAATTAATGGCCTCATCAAAGCCGTGTAGTTTTGAAAGTTAAATTTTGACTTAAGGGGAACCGTTTTGGGGGTGAAATCGGAAGTGAAAAAAAATTTTACTAGGTCATCGAGTGGGATGTCAAATGAAAGCTTGTAAAAACACGAGTTTGAAAATATATATAATTTATTACTTGTACACATTCTTCTTTGTATTATTTTTTAAAAATCGCGAAAAATCGCTGTCCCTCCCCTTATCTCGAAAAGTACTGATCAAAAAATTTTGAAAAAATTCAGGAATATGCTCCACAAGGTGTGCAGAGGCGGCTGACGATATAATATATAATATGCGGAATTTGACAGAAGATGCTGATAAAATGAAGTCATTGTAGTTATTACGTATTGTAGAGATTTCTACTGCGTATTAAATAGCCGCTATTTGAGTTACAAGTTTATGCAGCATAACATAATTCTTTAGTCTATATAATATATTACTTTATGGTAGTGAGGCGGGGGAGTAGTTCATAGCAAAAAGTAAACAAACCAGAGAGATTCTTCTTGAGAACCCCATATTAAAAATCTACAAGAATGAGCTAACAAGCTATCTGATAACACAGCCCCACAAAAAAAAAAAGTGGGGTATACTTTTGATGCGATATAACAGATCCGTAGTATTTTTGCCCGCTGATCACGAATCTGACGTCAGAATATCGCCATCACATCTCAATTTTTTTCTAACCTCAAAAAATAGGTAAAAATTAAGAAAAATATACTCCTAAAAAATTGATTCAAGCTTTTTTATGAATCCAAAGATATATTAATATGTATTCGGACACGTAAGCTAATATTCATCGGTTGGATTGAGCCATACAGTTCTGTTTTCTTTCTCCCTCAATAAATCAGACAGATATAGTGCTTCTCGAATGCAAAAACGAATTCAAATTAAAATTCAACCGATCCTTACCAAATTTGGTACACGGGGATTTTTTGGGTCGCTGATCACGAATCTGAGGTTGGATTTGCAAAATTCAAGATGGCAGATGTTTTTTCGCGCCATTTTGAACGCCGAGAAAATTCATCGGTCGATTTTTATTCTTCTATACCTGCATCCAGGGCACCTCCACGTGGTGACGGTGGGCAACGGTGTTACTCCACTAGCCGGCAGAGAGTCCCTGGATAACGGCTTAGATGCCGTTATGCAGGTAGAAGAAAGAGAATTACGATGCAGGGACTCGGAAACCCAGTATCGGCGGTTGGTCAGGGTGGGAAAGCGGGCCCGCAGCCGTCGTCATCCAGCGACCGTAGCTCTTCATGTGTGGGTGACTTGGCTCATGTAGGGTATAAATGCTACAAGAAAACGGTCTCACGGTACAAGGACTTTTCATAAGTGCGATAAAAACAGTGATTCATTTTGTTATATTTGCTGTCAACACGTATTGAGTAAAATGGGGTCACCGATAACGGATAAGATTAAAACCTTATATAAGGGTTGTTTTAACATTGAAATACAGCACCAGGATACAGATTGGGTTCCCCACATCATTTGCAGTTCTTGCAAAATAATGTTGTACATCAATAAGAAGGCGATTAAATATTCCAGACCAGCAATATGGAACAGACCATACAGTGAAAATGATTGCTACTTTTGTATGAATGTTGTATCTAGGCATAACCGAAAAAATAAAAGCACTATTACTTATAACGATGTTTCGACAGTAACAAGACCAACTAAACTAATTCCGCCTCCTGAACCACTTGATGCTGATGTTACGGAAACAAATGTTTTCACCTTATCAGTTCATGCCGAAAACATTGAGAATGTCGAAAAAGATTCAAACACTGTTTACTAATGAATGTTCTAGTGACAATCTATCATATACTAGTGACACAGATAAAGAATTTCTACCATACAACCGTAAACCAGAACCAATACTCGTATCACAGTCAGAACTTAGTGATCTAGTCAGAGATTTAGGCTTATCCAAAGATGGTTCAGAGCATCTTGCTTCCTTTTTAAAGAAAAGATATTTACTTAAGCCAGAAGCTACGATTTCTTATTATAGAAACAGAGATGAAGAATTTCGAAATATTTCACAATGGACGAGGAATTGTCACTTTCATATTGTACCAATGTAAAAGGTCTAATGGATGAATTTCAAAATAACTTATACGATCCTGAAGAATGGAGACTGTTCATTGATTCTTCTAAACGGAGCATTAAGGCAGTTTTGCTGCATAATACCAACGTTTACGCTCCCATTCCGATTGCTCATTCCACAGTTATGGAAGAGCAATATGAAAAAATGAAGCAGCTTTTGATAAAAATAAAATATGCTGATCATAACTGGAAAATTTGTGGGAGATCTGAAAATTGTAACAATATTGCTTGGCCAACAGTCAGGGTTTACACTTTATAAATGTCTGTGGAATAGCAGAGACAGGGAACGTCATTATAAGAAAAAATATTTGGCCAACAAAGAAATCGTTCACTCCTGGTGAAAATAATGTATTGTTTCCACCATTGGTAGATCCAGGAAAAGTTCTTATTCCCCCGCTTCACATTAAGCTTGGACTTATGAAGCAATTCACGAGAGCATTAGATACAAACGGCCCATGTTTCAAATATTTGCATAAAAAATTTCCGAAATTTTCTGAAGCTAAAATTAAGGCAGGCGTATTTGACGGGCCACAAATAAGAAAATTGTTTCAAGATTCATTATTTGTTACTAAAATGAATAAAGTTGAAAAAGCTGCTTGGCTTAGTTTTAAAGAAGTCGCAACAAACTTTTTTGGGAAATAATAAAAGTCCTAAGTACAAAGAAATAGTCGAGAAAATGGTAAAAAATTTTCAAAACATTAGGTTGCTTAATGAATCTAAAATTACATTTCCTGGACTCCCACATCGATGATTTCCCAGATAATCTTGGTGACTACAGTGAGGAGCAAGGGGAACGTTTTCAACCAAGATCTGAAAATCATAGAAAATCGGTATCAAGGACGATGGGATGACCATATGCTAGCGGACTATTGCTGGTCGCTAAAAAGAGAAACAAGTCCTTAAAAGCGTTTGGGCAGAAAGCCTTTGAATAGGTCATTCGCGGAAAAAAGAACAAGATACAGCTAAAAAAAAGGAAAGTTAGGCGCGGGTCTAACCTTCGCAATTCTAGTGCTTAAGGGTCTACTATTTGAGAGTATATGGTTTAAAAGTCCTGGTTTTGAGTTTATTGGGTCTCATTTTTAAAGTTACAGGGTTATTGAGGTCTATTTTTGAGGTTACAAGGTGTGGGAGTCTAAGGTTTCAGGGTTTAGGGTTTAAGAGTATCAGGTTTGAGGATTCCCCAACTGTATATACCAAAAATGGTTTTCAAAAATTTTGTCCGCCATCTTGAATTTTGCAAATCCGACCTCAGATTCATGATCAGCAACCCAAAAAAACCCCGTGTACCAAATTTGGTAAGAATCGGTTTGAATTTTAATTTGAATTCGTTTTTTGCATTCGAGAAGCACTATATCTGTCTGATTTATTGAGGTTAGAAAGAAAATAGAACTGTATGGACTTAATCCAACCGATGAGTATTAGCTTAGCGTGTCCGAATACATATTAATATATCTTTGGATTCATGAAAAAGCTTGAATCAATTTTTTAGGAGTATATTTTTCTTAATTTTTACTAATTTTTACCTATTTTTTGAGGTTAGAAAAAAATTGAGATGTGATGGCGATATTCTGACGTCAGATTCGTGATCAGCGGGCAAAAATACTACGGATCTGATATATCGCATCAAATCTCTCAGTCTCTTGGTAACGTCTGTAGACTCCGGAGGCAGCTGACTGGCTCAGGTTGCAGTTGCGCAGCCACTACATGCTGGCTATGCCCTACTTGCAATAGGGCAATGCCGTTTCTTTCTTCCGAGACGGTATTCATTTTTCGATGACGTAATTAGTGAGCAGGTATAGCAGAAATGTTAACGGTGCAAGTTTCGATAAAGAAATGATAGGAATATGGATTTGCATGTGTTTTTATAGGGAAGAATAGAGGGCAACGAGTACGTTGCTGAGCGAACAAAAACGATTTTATTGAGTAAAACCGTTCTAATCAGTAAAACTTTTTGGAAATCCAAATGTTTATGGTATTACTGGAAAGAATAGAAAATCAGCATTCTAACGATACTGTTGGAAAACTAAATTCAATGATCGGTATTAAATGAAGCAAAATCGTTTGAATCGATTTTTTTCTCACCAGTGTATTAAGTAAATAAATAAAGAAATACATACATTTTTTTTATATCTAATTACAGTTTAAATGCTTTGGAGAAATTTCGTTTGGGTTCGTTACCGTTTAACTTTTTTTTTCTTTCGTTAAATGCGCGAAAAATAATTTGGAACATAGCGCAATGATAAAGTTTCTCAATAAATAGAAAAATGTACAAAAATTCATCGTTCTCAAAATCTGTTTATCAACTCCATGATCATCAATAGGTAATAACTATTCAGCATCAACAGAAATGGATAAATTGAGCAGTGCTCTAGAAGTAATAGATAGTTGCACATATTAAACGATCATTTAACTGCTTTAAAAATTCGACTCTTAGACAAGACAATAATCAAGATCTACAAGTAGATAGTGCAGTTTTACCCTACGAATACGGTACTGCAGCCAAAATAGAATTACCTAAAAGCTGAAGATTTTAACATTCAAATTATTAGATACTAGTTTCAGGAGCTCGTTGTTGTAAATTTCAATAAGTAAGTTTTCCCTCTAAAATCTAGACATTTGGGCTAGAGAAGGATATAGTATATATTGTAGAGATTTCTTATTATTTGACTAGCTCGTCTCTTCCCCATCTTCGTGATATCTCAAAATTATACTTGATCTTTGATATCACATTTAAAAAAAAAAAATTTTGTCATGCCGATAAAAATGCTATTTTTCAAATTCATTTTATATAATTGAATAGATAATTTTTACAATAGAAAAAGTAAATAACTTGGAGATTTCTATATCTAAAACAAATAAAGCTAAATCTGACCAAAACACACTTAATGCTTAGTTTTCCTTGTATTCTGAAACAAATAATGGACCTATTATGTATATACCTATTTCTTAATATTAATATGTAAAGCCAAATTAATAATTTGAATATATACCTTTCTACGGAGAAGTTAATGACCAAAAAAGAAATAGATCTCAGAAAAATTGTTTATTCAGCTTTAGACTCTACATCTTTCAAAAAATTCTGTTTCTTCGTTTGCAAAGTCTTCTACAATATTTATTACTTCTTCATTTAAATGAAATTTGTGCCCTTTCAAATATTTTTTCTGTTTAAGGAATAGCCGATGAAGCTACTCGTAATTTAAAAAAAATATAGGTAGTGATAAATAAGTTCAAATTCTAATTGTTTTTTTCCAAAACTAACAGCGATTTATGAACAGGCGTACTGCCTTGCGAAAAATGGTAGGCACTTTTCCTCGACTTTTTTTGATGAAAGCCTTTTCCAACAATTTCTGGGTAAAGTGTATTAAATAATGAAGTATGATATTCTCCAGTCACAGTTTTGCAATATTCCAAGTAAACTGTAGGACTTGGGATAAAGATGCGATCTTTATCCCAAAAAAAAAAACTGAAGAAAAGACTTTTCCTGCTAATTTCTGTGAGCGAAACTTCTTAGAGCAAGGTAAGCCAGCAAGTGTTCATTGCTCGTATTATATACTATTTGTGATCATCATTGGCTCGGATCAGTGTTAAATAACGCAAAATTATTTGAATCGATTTTTTCGCTCACTAGTTTTTTTTTTTATGGGTCTAGCACACGGGCTGCAGGGAAGTCCCTAAAACACTACAGGAGCCACACGTGAGCTGAAAAAGCGATTCACGTTGTTCTTGAATCGCTGTAAATTGTACTCGGTGGGAAATACAGTCCTGGGTAAGCCATTCCAAAGGGATGATGTTCTCCATATAAAAGACTGCTTGTACGCGTTGTACGAGGAGTAACAAGCTGAACCTCATACGGATGTGAAGTATCAGCGCGACGTGTACTTCTAACATGCACCGCTCTGGGAGGAATTAAGCAGGCTACAGCCTTCGAACACTCTCCAAGAAAATACTTGTAGAATAGACTCAAGTTGCCAACCTATCTTCGATGTTCCAGCGAATCAAGGCCGCCGGTCAGTTCTGGGTCTCCAATCAGACGAACAGCCCTTCTCTGAACAGAATCCAACAAATGCAGTGTATGTTTGGGGGAACGGAGCCCCAAACATGGGGCAGTATTCCATAGTTGGTCGAATTTGAGCTTTGTAAAGAACCAACAGTTGTGGAGTGTAAAGCTTTCTGGTTCAAAATAATATTCCCAACTTTTGAGAAGCTCTCCTTGCTATGCCTGCAACATGTTCATGCCAGGACATATTTGCTCCCAAATTAACGCCCAACAAATTGAATGACGATGATAGGGGAATGAAGTGCCCGGACATAACCATGTCGGTTTCAGCAACGTTAACTTTTTTAGAAAAAACTGCCGCCAGGGTTTTTGTAGCGTTAAATTCCACTTGGTTTACTGTCACCCCAAGACAGAATTTCTTCCAGGTCCTTGTTAAGTTGAATGACTTCCTGCTATCTGCGGATATTCGCCCTGAGCAGCCGATGTCCGAGCGTTCAAAGTGAATGAAGAGATAAGCGTACTGTCATCTGCAGCAGATCGTTAATGTAAATAAGAAAGAGAATAGGAGACAGTATGGAGCCTTGGGGTACACCGGTGTTAACAGTAAAGGTGTTAATTTCTTAATAGCGGCCTGTAAAAATTCTTGATAATTTGACTGTTTAAGGGGTTGGCTGATTTAGAGGCGAAGAATGAAATACATATGGGGCATTTTTGGTTTGAGCGCAGATGTAATTTCATTTATTATGATACATATATTTTTATTTTATATTTTATAAAGAAATTATTATATATCTGTTATAAATTTTTAATTTTTGTGACTTTATTTTCTCGAAAGAAATATTAACGATCATATAATTATATTTTTGCCTAATAAAAAATTTCTGTCTCTCAATATTTTACAATCTTCGCTCATATTTATAACAGATGATGAATTGAATATTTCTTACTCTTCATGACTTTCCCATTTCCAACTCCAGTAGTCAGTCTTGCCTTTTTCAGTAGTGAATTTATCCAGATTTAATTTAAAATCAATGTCGTCTCTTGCAGAACTCACTGAACAACACATTTGATTCCTTGACGTCACTAATTTACAAATTTTAGCCATCTTTGGAAAATCAGTCATAAACTATTTGGTCATTTACAAGTTTCTCCTGTATTTGAATTCCGTTTTTGATCTACATTAGATCCTCCTTCGTCGAAATGATTTTTCAGTTCGATTTTATTTTTAACTTCTGTTCTTCCAACACCAAACCTGTAGGCTAACTTTCGAACACTACTACGATTTTTTTCACTAAATGAATAACGTTTACCATTCAGAAACATGATGTGGCTTTTTAGTGCTGAAATTTCAACTGAATAAATTTCACCTTCTAGCAAAATATTACAAATTTCAACAAATTATCGAAAAACCTATTTACTAATTGCATTTTGAATTTCCAATAATATATAAGGCAGCCCTTTGTTTATAAACATATTTTTCGGAACGGT
Source organism: Pachyrhynchus sulphureomaculatus (assembly GCA_019049505.1). NCBI lineage: Eukaryota > Metazoa > Arthropoda > Insecta > Coleoptera > Curculionidae > Pachyrhynchus > Pachyrhynchus sulphureomaculatus. The sequence continues at coordinate 216,725,903 of CM032446.1, forward strand.
CGGGTTTATTTGTGATCGGTATAAAGAGTGACAATTCCATGTAATCTTGCCAAAAAATACTTCTTAAAGTAACCGTGGCGAGTTCGTAAGGTTCTGATATTAAAAGCTCTCTTATTATAGAAGTTGTCGTGTATATATATATATATATATATATATATATATATATATATATATATATATATATATATATATATATATATTTATATATATATAACAAGTAGACTGAAAAGTTTTTGGTCTAGTCACTTAAATCACCTTTTTTTTTGCAAAATTCGACCTTATTCATCAATTCATCTCCTTCAGGAGAGATACAATCAGTCCAACGCTTTCATAACATTTCTATACCTTTCTTGTAAAAAGGATTTAACTTTGTCTTCAAAATAGGCCTCAGTATCGGGGACAACTTCTTCATTGGAGCCAAATCTCTTTCCCCGCGAACATATTTTTTGAGTTCTGCGAATAGATAATAGCCGCTAGGGGGCCAAATCTAGAGAATATGGTGAATAAGGAAGCAACTCGAACTTCAATTCATGCAATTTTTGCCATAGTAACCATTGACTTGTTATACCGTTCATTGTCTTGATAAAAGAGCATTTTTTTTTCTTGTGTGCATTTGGAGCCATTTCTTTACGATTTCTGCCTCCAGATGCACTAAAAATTTTATATAATATTCCCTATTGATGATTTTTTTTCCCTTCTCCATGCGCATCCCAAAATACAGAAGCCAAAACCTTCCCTGCCGACTGTTGTGTCTTTTGTCGCTTCAGGGCGGCTTTCACCGGTTGCTGTCGACTTTGCTGAGTGTCAATTTGATTCCTGTATGTGATGGTAGAAACCATGTTACATCCACTGTCACATATCGCATGAAAAAAAAAAATCCTTTTTATTGCATTTTGATTGTGTTAGCCGATACTTGTTGGAAATTCATAATAAAATTATATAAAAAAAAAACCGGTCAAGTGCAAGTTGAACTTGCACAATTAGTGTTCCGTATGTTGATTGTTTTTTAAAATAAAAAATTTTGTTAGGGTGGTATAAAATGTTCAGTGACTTCATAAAAACACACCCCAAATGAGTTTTCAAACAAAGTTTTTTCTGATCTTTACTGAAAACTGGTGACCTTGAAATTTTGTTTTTTTTTTTATATACCAGATAAATTATTAAAGGTAATGATAATTTTCGTTCAATCGATATCCCGTGGAGAATATTCCAGGATTTTTTTCAAAATTTTTTGATCAGTACTTTTCG
>CM032446.1:216727250-216757250 GCA_019049505.1 Pachyrhynchus sulphureomaculatus
TTTTATTGTTCTTTTTTTATTAAATGTTTGGAAATTGTTCTAGTTATTTTCCCTGTGTATGTGAGTGTACAAAAATTTTCCTTTTTTGTCATTAATTGTGGGACAAATTAGAGAGATTGCTTGTTTAAAGGATTTTTTATTCAAGATATTATCTATAATGTTGGGGTCATATCCCTTATTAATTGCTATTTGTTTGATTATGTTGAATTCTTTGTTAAAATTAGTTTTAGTCATAGGGATATGTAACAATCTATGTATGAAAGAGTTAAAAGCTGCCATTTTGTGAGGATAAGGGTGGGATGAACTATTGTGTATGTGTGTCAGTATGTGAAGTGGGCCAAATTTTATATTCTTTGGGCCAAGTGAAAAACATTGACTACATGTTTTACATCAGACCTTGTTGGACGCCATTCTTGTTAAATGTTCATCTCTTTCTAGTCGTGATCTTTGATTGAAAAATACGTTTTTCTAAATCAATCATATTTTCAACCAAAAATACAAAAAACTATGTTAAATAGGTATCAATAAGATGCAGTTTTTTTCGTATAGGTATTACTGTGAACATTTATTCTAACTTACTAACTTAAAATAAATCTGGGTAAAAATTTACCCATTTCAATGAAAAACTTGATTAAACAAATTATCGAATAATAGGCCATTACAACAAATTGAATTCTTACGTCTCAATAACAAACATAAAATGCTACTACACTTTTTGAGTTTAGAAAAAATAAGGTACCTTTTCAGAATACTTGAGAGAATTAAACAACTCGTTGTTATTAAAGACAAAACACCATTTTAAAATCTCATCAATTAGAATTAGATATATTTCTAATGATTAAATGATGATTTTCTAATCAAATTATTGAGGAATTACACAATATACTAGCAAAACAAAGGTTCGAGTTATTTTACAACTTAAAAACTAAAAAAGAACTATTAACATTTATATTTAACTATGATAGAACATAAACAGTGATGACCCTGGTGTACCCTTTGTAAAACGTTAATAACATAATAATATAAAATTTATCTCCGCTGTGAAGCTACCAGTATTTTTTATATGCTTGCCAAATATAGCCTTTCATATTGACATATATACGTAATATTGTAAAATAGTGGAACATTTTAACAATTAAAAATGCCTTTGTTTTTTTGTTGTTGAGTATTAGCCCCGGTTATGTGAAGACCGAATTCCAGAGTGAAGCTGGATTTCCAGAAGACCTACCTTATCCAGCTTTGTATGCACCAGATATAACCGATGCAGTTATCTATGCTTTGTCAACTCCTCCACATGTTAACGTAAGTTAAATCATACGTATATTTATAACTAAAATTTGCATATATACGCATAATATACACACACAAAAATTGTTCATAATGAAAAAATATGTAAATTGGAACAAATGTGATTATTAAAAAAGTGCTCGATAAAATAACAATTTTTTTTTTCGGCGATCAAAAATCAGGTGTTTTTTATCGGAGAGTTTCAAAGCCGAAATCAAGAAGAACAGTAGTCGTTAACGCAGCCTTAGCATGCTATTTGGAGACTACACGTGGTTCCAAATCAGATTCCTTACTGTTCAAGGATGCACTCGTGTATAGTTCATTATCGTTTTTATGTATCTCTCTTTCATAATTTATGCTTTGCTGTTGACGTCATTTAGAAACTGCTAAGATGAAGTTGCTGCTCACCACATGGCGTCCAACTATCTTCTGCTAATTTTCCAGTGCTGTGCATTTAATTCATGTCCGTCAATGCCTCTTAAACCATCTTGTGAAAACTTCTCTAATCCTTAAGAAATTCATGTTCTCTCGCGAACTAGTCGGGCTCAACATCATCAACATAGCATTCCACAACATCAATAGAGCTTTATTTTTTTTTACAGTTATAATCTGCTAAATTACTGAAGTAGTCCCAATCACCCTTCAATCAGTATTAAGATTTGAGGATTTCGCCGATTTTATCTTGCTTCTTCTTTGACCCATTTTAACATTATTGTGGTGACTCACTTTTAGGATGGACCATTCTGTCAAGAGCTTGTCAACTTGAGTCGCAATAATCTGAAAGAAATCAATTGCACTTGTTAATTCTATATGCATGCAACACCACTTCACTGTGGCCTGAGGTTTTTCCAAAAACAGGAGACGTGACTAAAAAAGACTAATATAACAAACAAATGCGAAACGTAGATCGGCCGACCAGCGTAGTCGGAGGGCAGAGCTGTGATGGTTTGGGCATTCCCTACCCTCCAATTCATCCTCCAGTTCTATTAGTTACTCAACAATGAGTTCTACTTTGTCGAGATCTACGATTTCGTCAATCACATATATAAATATATAACCAACGTATTTCCTTCAAGGAGTAATAGGCCAGCTCACAATTCCAGAATATGTAAATATGCCCTAGTGAAATATCATTAGATTTGAAGATATCGACACTATGAATTTCTTTAAAATCTACTTCTTAAATCAGTTTATCGAGTGCCACAACTACAAATTTCCGTATTCTAAGATTTTAATTAATGTTACGTAATCCTGAATAACTGCTGTTGATCATAGTTCAAAATAATACTAATTGTGCTAAGCCTGTGGGAAAAAAAAACATATTTCCCAAGTATCATAAGTAAAAGTAGCTAAAAATTAGCTAACTTTGATCTTGGCCTTTGAGACACCCTATATATATATATATATATATATATATATATATATATATATATATATATATATATATATATATATGTATTATTTATTTATATAACTAGATCGCTATATATATATATATATATAAATATATATATATATATATATATATATATATATATATACGAGGCTGGTTTGAAAAGTCCGTGCAAAAATAAAAACTACTTATGTATTTGGGGTAAACCTTTTTTATTTTTCGACATAGTCTCCTTTTAGGCTTATACACTTCGTCCAACGATGTTCTAGTTTGTTGATTCCTTCCGAATAATAGGATTTGTCCAAGTCTGCAAAATATCCATTAGTGTCTGCAATCACCTCCTCGTTTGAATAAAATCTTTGTCCCCCAGCCATTTCTTCAAATTGGGAAACAAATAGTAGTCCGAGGGAGCCAAATCCGGAGAATAGGGGGGATGTGAAACGAGTTGGAATCCTATTTCTATTAATTTTGCGACCACAACTGTTGAGGTGTGTGCTGGTGCGTTGTCGTGATGGAAAAGAACTTTCTTGTGGGCCAATCGCGGGCGTTTTTCTTGCAGCTCGGTTTTCAAACGGTCCAATAACGATGAATAATATTCACCTGTAATAGTTTTACCCTTTTCCAGATAGTCGATGAGGATTATCCCTTGCGAATCCCAAAAGACAGTCGCCATAACCTTTTTGGCCGAAGGAACGGTCTTCGCCTTTTTTGGTGTAGATTCCCCCTTGGTAACCCATTGTTTAGATTGTTGTTTGGTCTCAGGAGTATAGTAATGTATCCATCCATGTTTCATCCTCAGTGACGAAACGACGCTTAAAGTCCTCCGGATTCTTCTGGAACAGCTGCAAACCATCTTTTGCAACACTTCACACGATTCCGTTTTTTGGTCAAGCGTGAGCAATCGCGGCACCCATCTTGCGGATAGCTTTCTCATGTCCAAATGTTTATGCAAAATATTATGTACCCGTTCAGTCGAGATGCCCACAGCACTAGCAATCTCACGCACCTTAACTCTTCTGTCATCCATCACCATATCATGGATTTGATCAATGATTTCTGGAGTCGTAACCTCCACAGGCCGTCCAGAACGTTCAGCGTCACTTGTGCCCATATGGCCAGTCTGAAAATTTTGAAACCACTTATAAACTATTCTAATCGAAGGTGCAGAGTCACCATAATGTTCATCAAGCTTCTCTTTAGTCTCCTGAGGCATTTTGCCTTTCATAAAGTAATGTTTAATCACCACACGAAATTCTTTTTCGTCCATTTCTTGAAAATCACTCGACTTCCTTGATTCACATGAATGCCAAACACAAAGAAATAGACCAATATGGCTGAAACTTGGTGTGCGTTCATTCAAGAGATGCTACTAACTAAACATGACTTCGATATGCGCCGGTGGTGCCATCTCTCGGACTTTGCACGGACTTTTCAAACCAGCCTCGTATATATATATATATATATATATATATATATATATATATATATATATATATATATATATATATATATATACATATATATATATATATATATATATATATATATATATATATATATATATATATATATATATACATATCCAGGTTCTTTCACAATGTTATCTAACGTGTACCCAGAATTAATTTATTGCACTGACCAGTAACGAATACGTCGAATTTATAATGTTGTAGAACTTCCAAAATGTAAAGAATTTGTTGGCTCCCCCAACGTCTATAATATCATTAAAAGGCTCACTTCATAAAGTTGATAGCTTTGGCAAATTGAGTAGAAAATGAATAATAGTATATATTCCTTTATTCCCATCCAAAGGGGTCTAAAAAGACACATTTCGCAGCCAATAAATATATTAAAATGTCGGCGTCGTTTCTGAAGAAGTGGGTAAATCATTTTAACGAGACGAAAAAGTTGACGACTTGCCAAAACATTGCTCGGTAGGCAAAGTCACTCCAAAAGTCAAAAAACAAATCTTTGTTTTCACGGGACCCGAAATTGACGCTGCTTTAAGGAGCGGCGAAATTAAGAAAATTGGATTTGAACATGTCCCATGAGACCATTGGACAACATCTTCGTACTCATGGTGTCAAATTCCAAAGCAAGTTGAAGAAACCTTCGCTAGACGAAAATCACATCACGAAGCGGCTCGCTTTGGGCCTACCATAAGATACTAGAGTGACCCTCACAATCGCCGTACGCCAACCCTGTTGGAAACGTTTGGTCCCTCGTAAAGAGAAAGCTCAAAGGACTTTGACTCAGTTGTCTCGGGATATGCGAACAATTTGCCGAGTATGCACAAAATCTCGTCGACAGCATGCCTCGAAGATGCCGGGCGATTATTGATGCAGGAGGCGATTGGACAACTTACTAAGGCAATTTCGCCGTTAGCACACCAAAGAACACATTTATGGCAAAAAATGTCCTCGAAACACATTTTTTTAAGAATACGAGCGGTCACGTTCTTAATTAACAGACTGAATTTATAAATTGCAGCTGAGTATCTTCTAAAAATCTATTTTAATAAGTTATATATAACCACATATAACCATCTATTAAAATTAATACATATGAATAGTAATAACGGTAAAAAAAATAGAAAGTTGTACTACAAAACAGCAATGAAAAATTCCGTTTTCTTTGGGATATTGCATGAACATAGAATGAAATAAATTTGTGTACATTATTATGATGCGGTGGAAATCGAATTGGGTTTTTGTTCAATCTACTGTTTTCTACTTGTCATTACCAAAATTTTAAATGGTTGACTGATTTACCGGGCAGCGATTTTATGTCTGATTTGTCGGCCTCTATGTATGAAAGTCTATAATTATATTGTTAATTTTGTGAAAATTGCATGCTTAGCTGCGCTGAAAGTCTTTAAAATAAAACAGTTAATACTAAAATTTGTAATATAAATTGTCTAAACTATTTTCTGAGCAAAAATGAACAATAGTATTAAAAGATATTAAATGCATGATGTAAGATTATTATTTTAAACTTTCGTGTTTTAGTAATAAATATAAAGATTTTTAAAAGACCAGTAGGCTTCTAGTATGCATTAAAAAATATGAAATGTCCTCTAATGTTTTAAGGAACGATTTTGGTGATTTGAGAAAAACAAAATAATTGCTGCACGTATTGCAATTAGAAATTCTTGAACAGAAATGACGGAACGTGGATGGACAGTGGAAATCTAGAAGGGGATGTAAGAGATTCTTTGTCCTAATAGGTACTAGAACTAGTAAAAATCTTAAAACGACATTTTTACTATGTCAGTATCTCAAAAACTCTTCGATTTACATATACAGTATGTTACATAAAGCGTGTTTAGAATACACTATATGACTTTGCTCCGTGAAGCGCTTTTGGGACATATTATATGGAACGAAAAATAATGAAAAAATTATTGTATTAGTTACCGTTTTAGTTAAACATTTTTTTATGGTCTCCAGAAATAACTAAATATTGAGTATCCAACTTTGGTTGGTATTTCCTGTAAGGTATTTTTAGTTCATTGTGATGCCCTTAAAACCAATGAAGAAATTTTTTTTCCTAAAACTTTTTTACTCCTAATCCGGTTAATTTCTATTACACTGTCGCTGTGCGATATTATCTGTATTACTTGAGTTATCGGTATAATGAGTTTGCTTTTATTTTTTTTATTATCATTCTATCGGGTGAGTCAAATACCATAACATTTGTTGACACTAAAAAAGTCTAGCGCCCCAAAGCGCCGACGCCACCGAAACCGGACCCAGCTTTAGGGCCCAATTAACCATATAAAATCAATAAATTTAGTTTGTTCTTGATAAAAAATATATGATTTATGACAATATAAGAGACAACCTGCAAGAAGCAGACGACGCTAATACCGGAGGACGAAGCCGGAAAAAGCGGTTCTGCCCTTTGCAGGTTCTCTTTTATATTGTAACATATCATATATATTTTATCAAGACTAAATTTATTAATTTTATATGGTTAAATGATTCATTTTTGAATCGACATTTTTTGGGCTTTAGAGCTGGGTCCAGTCTCGGCGGCGTCTGCCCTTTGTGGCGCTCGATCTTTTAGTGTCAACAAATGTACTTGATTTATGTGGTTAAATGACAGTTCATTTTTGGATGTATCATTTTGGGCACTCCGTGTTACGGGTTCCGCAAAATCAACGTTAAAGGCAACGGCTAGCCTGATAAAATGAACAACTAGGCAGGCGGTTAGTCGACAGGTTGAACTTTCATGTCGCCCTCTTGGTCTGTATGTGTTGTTAGTATGTTTTTTTTTCTTATTTTGAACTAAAATTACGTTACAGTTACATTACTTCAATTTTAGTCCCCTCGTAAATTAAATCGGATGATATGAACAGCTGATGTGCTTCCTCATCACGTTAACTGTCATATATGTAAGTAAGTAGACAAACCTAGTATGACTTGTTTTATAATTTGCTCTCTATATGTAACTGTCCCGGTGTGCTATAAATATAGTGGAATTCCTTGGCACTGAACATTTCTTGATATCCGACAAGGAACAGTTTATACCTGTTAATATTTTCTAGAGTTAGTGTCTAAAGATAACATAAATTAAGTACTGGAACTGTGAAACAATGATATTCTAGTCTATTCCTTTTTCTAAATGTTTTTAAAAATTTTGATGTCAACAGTTTCTGCAGTTATTTTGGTTTTAAAACATCTGCCACCATCTTAACTTTAATAACAAAAAACACCGCGTGCAGTGTTTGATTGATACCAAGCATGTTGCTATTTTTTAGTGCTCCGTACGGAACATTCACTTGATCATTTTCTCCGAAACTATTTGACATAGAAAGTTGAAATTTGGTACTAATATAGGAATTGATGGCCTTATCACAGCCGTCTAGTTTTGAGAGTTAAATTTTGAATTAAGGGGTTAATTTGGGGGGGGGGCTGAAATCGGAAGTAAATTTTTTTTTTACCTGGTCATCGAGTGGGGTGTCAAATGAAAGCTTGTAAAAACACGAGCTCAAAAATATATAATGTAATACTTGCGCATACTTTTTCTTTGTATTATTTTTTAGAAACTGCGAAAAATCGCTGTCCCTCCCCCTTGTCTCAAAAAAGTACTGATCAAAAAATTTTGAAAAAATTCTGGAATATTCTCCACACGGTGTAGATTGAACGACAATTATCACGAATGCATTACCTTTAATAATTTATCTGGTATATATATTAAAAAAAAAAAAAAAAATTCAAGGTCATCAGTTTCCTGTAAAGATTAAAAGCAGTAAAGGTTCGGAACACTAATTGAGCAAATCCGACTAGCACTTTTTATTATTTTTATTTTTATAAATTTAACGTCTTTACGATTTATTGATGACGAGTGGCTCTTTGTAGTAATTTTTACTGAGAATTTCCTTGGGTTGTGAAATATTAAAATAAATTTCTAGTTTCATTTGTGTTAAAAAAAGGTGGTATTACTCTATTGGCCTTTTTACGTTCAAACTAACTCATTAGGTTTTGATAAGAAACTTCCACAGGCTACAGAGCTTTTTTCACGGAACTACTTTATTCCGAAGAAATCTTGGAAGAAGAAGAAGCTCTGATGAAGCAGCAAGATGATTGGCTAAACGTCAGAATCTCTTCTTCAATCGACCCAGGATAATTTCAGAAGAGTTATACCTATAACCCATTAGGTTTGCTGAAGTCAAAGATTACTCTGGGAGCAACGTAAATTGTCTTTAAGATATAATTGTAGATTACTCATAGAAAATATACATATATATATATATATATATATATATATATATATATATATATATATATATATATATATCCTTCCTACCTTGTATATATTACTACTAAGTATGGCGTGCAATGATTTGACAAATTTCAGGTCATTATAAATAATTGTTTTGTTAATGTTTTTACATAGTTTATTCAAAGGCCGAGTGCGAAGGACAACTTGTTCAGCGGAAAGAATATTTAGTATATTTTCCTAGATTGAACGATTTAAAAAAAATTAAAAATGGTACTTTCTATGGATAAATTTGTTGGAAAAGTTGCCGTAGTCACCGGTGCATCTGCTGGTATTGGAGCCGATGTTGTAGAAAAGTTGATAAAGAATGGAGTTATTGTAAGTGCTACATTAATAGGTACAATTGGATTAATTTTACATTAATAGATACAATGGAAATAATTTTGCAGTTATCAATTTTATACATCGAACAATTTAGGGATTCGCAAAATGGGTTTTTCATATTTTTATATTTTTTTGTAAAAATATTTGGGCCAAAATATTTGCAGCGTTAAATTTTACCTGCTACTGGCCGGATTTCTTCTCCAGTTTCGAAATTGAAAATTAGCCTATTCCTGAATATTTAAATCAAATTCTTCAGAAGCAGTAGTATTTCCTACTTTATAATATATATATAGATATATATATATATATTATATATATATATATATATATATATATATGTAACACTGAATTTTGTAAGTAATATTATTCATATTCGAATGATTTTTAGGTTGCAGGTTTGGCTCGAAGAGTTGAACGAATTGAAGAACTAGCCAAAAAGTTAAATGGGGAGAAAGGAAAACTTCATGCTTTCAAATGTGACATGACTAAAGAAGAAGATATTATTTCTACTTTCAAGGAAATTATAAGCAGATTGGGTAACATTTCTATTTTGGTAAATAATGCTGGACTTACGCAACAAACTGATTTGATAAATGGTAATACAGCAAAATGGAAAGTCGTTCTTGGTAAGATAGCAAAAAAAATAAATAAATTAAAAAATATGTTAATAGAACAAAATCCGTATTAAATTATTTTTCTTGAACTTGAATGATATTACGTTTTACACGAGTCACTTACATGAGCCTGTAATTTGGCTGTTTTTAACAATCGAAATATTTGTTTAAACATTAGACACAAACATTTTGGGCTTATGCATTGCTACGAGAGAAGCAGTCCAAATATGAAGGTTAAAGGTACCCCCGGCCATATTATCCACATAAACAGTATTCTTGGTCACCAAGTGGTAGATTTTCCTGGAGTTAATGTATATGGTGCAACTAAGTATGCTGTTACTGCTTTGGCTGAAACCTTACGATTGGATATTAATAGAGAAAAATTACATATAAAAGTAACTGTAAGTAATTTTAAAAAATTTACCTTCTTCAGTTTATAGTAAATTAAAACACTTCTATTCATTCCTCCATCCGTAGGTAACTACACTATATATATATTATATATATATATATATATATATATATATATATATATATATATATATATATATATATATATATATATATATATATATATATATATATATATATATATATATATATATATATATATATATATATATATATATATATATATATATATATATATATATATATATACATATATATATATATATATATATATATATATATATATATATATATATATACATATTATATAGAAATTAGGAATTTTTTGGATTTTAGGTTCATGGAATAATCCAAACAACTTATTTTGACATTTCGCCAAGAATTTTCAAAAATTTTTTACTTTATTTTTGGTTCTCACATTTCTAGAAGTATAAAATTATATAGCTTTACATGATATAAGTTTTTAAATATACAATTTTTTTTTTTTATATTACAGTCAAATTTTGAAACACTTATGCACATACAACTCAAAATAGGTAGAATTAAAATTATATATTTTATTATTTCGTACATACCTTGAACTTCGGTGGTTTATTTTACTATGCAAAGGAATCTCGTACAAAAGAAGGCTTGATATTTTGTTAATTTTTTATTTGGTTGTTTATTTGTGATTTATTATTTATTAAGCGAGAGTACGTTTTTCCTGTTTGATTTATGGTGAGAATAAAATATTTTATTTAGGTAAATTGGTGTAAATATGTCTGATACCATCTACATCGGCCCGATCGTTCACAGCGTTTTTCTCTTGTTTTATTTCTATCGTTTCTTTTACTGATGTGTGGTGTGCGGATGACTGTTTACTGGCTATACCTGACACAGAAACACAAAAATATACCCCAAGAATTCAACAGTTTCCATCCAAAATTACAATTTACAATTGAATTAGAAAAAAACAGAAAAATAAATTTTCAGGACTTGACGCTGACTAGACAAAAGGAAAAAATATGTACACTAAACCTGGTCGGGAGGGTACTTGAACTACTTTTTCAACCACGCTAAGTCTCATTTAGATAGCGTCATGATTGGTCTAACATATCGCGGAATATCATTAACCTTTCCTCATTTAAGTGCTAGATAAAGTCAAAACAATATTATTGCAAAATAATTTTAAAATAAACGACAATAAACGACATAATAAAAACGATAAAAAAAAGAATACATAAGTTCTATAACAACCATCATAATCAACAGCAAAACAGTAAACAAAATAATACTAATTTCCTACCTTTACCATATACAAAAGAACTCTCAGAAAAACTGAAAAATGCTCTGAAGAGGTATGATATTGCGGACTGTCATAAAGCCCATAACAAATTAAGATCTTTATTCACGAATCTAAAAAGCCAAACGCCGACCATGAATCAATCAAATATAATATACTCGATACCATGTGCAGATTGCCCAAAGAAATATATTGGTATGACAAGTCAACTCTTAAAAAACAGACTAAACGGACATAAGTACACCAAAAACGCTTCAACAGCTCTACACAAACACATGACAGAACTAGGTCATACATTGAAATTCAACGAAATTAGTATTATAAATCGAGACCAAAATTACAGTAAATTATCAGTAAAAGAAACGATACAAATAAAACAAGAGAAAAACGCTGTGAACGAACGGGCCGACGTAGATGATATCAGTCATATTTACACCAATTTACCTAAATAAAATATTTTATTCTCACCATGTATCAAACAGAAAAAATCGTACCCTTACTTAATAAATAATAAATCACAAGTAAACAACCAAATAAAAAATTAACAAAGTAACAAGCCTTCTTTTGTACGCGATTCCCTTTGCATAGTAAAGTAAACTACTGAAGTTCAAGGTACGTACGAAGTAATAAAATATATAATTTTAATTCTACCAATTTTGAGTTGTATGTGCATAAATGTTTCAAACTGTCATATAAAAAAAATTAATGTATATTTAAACTTATATCATGTAAAGCTATATACGTTTACATTTTTAGAAATGTGAGAACAAAAAATAAAGAAAAAAAATTTTGGAAATTCCCCAAATTCGTGGCGAAACGATAAAAGAAGTTGTTTGGATTATTCCATGAACCTAAAATCCAAAAAACTCCTAATTTCAGTATTGTAAGGGGTTCAAGAAGAAAAAAAGTTATAATATATATATATATATATATATATATATATATATATATATATATACATATATATATATATATATATATATATATATATATATATATATATATATATATATACATATATATATATATATATATATATATATATATATATATATATATATACATTACCGTCAGAAAGTATTCGCCCATCTAGTTACTTCAATCCCAGGACAACAAAACCCAGATAATATATATTTTTTTTAAATTTTAATGAATAGTTATTTATTTTCACGTCATTTACGGTCTAGAAAATCAGAAAAATATTCATGATTTTCCAGGATTTTTCTCATCTATGTGACCTCTTTTGCTTATAATTACCGCTTTACAGAGTTTCGGCATTCTGTCCTGTAGTTTCTTCAGAGTTTCTTCTGCTTGTAAAAGTTCCCACAAGTGATTTTCTGATGTTGGATGGAGTTTTGGAACACACCTGTCCAAATGGCCCCAGAGCAATTCGATGGTGTTCAAGTCGAGTGATTGTAGTGGCCAAGTCATCACTCCTAGGACTTCATCGGATTTTTATTGGTCCAAAAGTTCTTTAATTTGTGTAGCAGAATGTGTAGGGTTGTTGTAATGCTGAAAAATATATTTCACTTGAAAAAATATCTCTTCCAGAAGGAAGCATTTGAGTTAGCAAAATTTCTTGATATTGTTCCTTTCGCATGATTCCTTTTTCCCTAAAGATTTTTCCAACTTTACCGTTGCCAAAACAACCCCAAACCATTACTGAACCTCCACCATGTTTTACTATAGGTAACTGACAGGCTTCCAACATCCTCCCTCCAGCTCACCGCCGCACGTAAACTAGTCGATCTGAACCGAAAATTTCGAATTTAGATTCGTCGCTCCGAAGGACTACACTGCGTCGTTAGTAAAACCATAATAAAAGTTAAACAACGTTTTTAGCTGAGTTATATTTTTAGGTAGAATATTACTGAACCCAGGTATTTGTTTCTTTAGCCACAGTTACTATTTTTGAACTGAAAGAGATAAGATTTCTTCTATTTAATATAAATTAAAATAACAAACTGTTAATTTTAGCATGTATTTCCAACTATCTAGATTATTATCTTGATAGAAATCAGTTGTATTTTATATGTCTATTTACTACAACCATTGCGAACATAAGAAAAAAACATGTATTTGCAATGTCAATTTAACATTAGTTATAGCAAAGGTGACTTATGACTATTTTTTCACAGTTTATCTTGTAACAATTGATAGTTATTTTACTGTTATAGAGTATTAGCCCAGGATATGTTAAAACCGAATTCCAGAAGGTAGCAGGACTTCCAGATGAATTACCCTTTCCACCTTTATATGGTTCAGATATAGCTGAAGCAGTTATCTATGCTTTATCAACTCCTCCACATGTTAATGTAAGTAACAAATAGATGCATAAGCATAACGAAAATGATGGGAACTATAAACATAATGCAAGCTTGAAATAATATTTGAAAAAAGATTGATTTGCAGAACAAAAAGATTTTATGTAACGAAAAACAAAATATAATAGTGAGAAAAATACGACTACTAAAAACGACTGTAAAAAAGAATAAGTAATTCACTGATGGAACACATGTGCTTTCTTTTAGATCCAGAAGTACGTCCGTGGGTCAATGTTGTTTCAACTTGTCTGAGACTTCTAGCCATATTGATGCTTACCCGTCAATAGTTGACTATCACTATGATCCCTAGACATGACCTCCAAGAAAACCTTCTTTTTTGAAATAATTTTTTTTTTTTTTTTTCTAGTTTAAAAGTATCTTTGGGCTTTTGGTTTTATCGCTTTATTGAATACTAGCCGGGCCCGCGGCTCCGCTCGCGTGGACTTGATTCACTACTATCGTCACTGCTTATTCCTTATGTTACCCAACGTAATAAAATATCTCCCATTATTTCTCCTTATCTCCCAATATTTCTCCTTATTTCCCATTATCTCTACATAATTTCTATTATCTAGGCTTATCTCTGCTCATCTCCCATTATTTCTCCTTATCTCCCATTATTTCTCCTTATCTCCCATTATTTCTCCTTATCTCCCATTATCTCACCTTATTTCCCATTATCTAGGCTTATCTCGACTTATCTCCCATTATTTCTCCTTATCTCCCATTATTTCTCCTTATTTCCCATTATCTCACCATAACTCCCATTATCTAGACTTATCTCTGCTTATCTCCCATTATCTCTCCTTATTTCCCATTATTTATACTTATTTCCCATTATCTCACCTTATCTCCCATTATCGAGGCTTATCTCGACTTATCTCTCATTATTTCTCCTTATCTCCCATTATCTCACCTTATCTCCCATTATCTAGGCTTATATCGAATTATATAGAACATATGTATAAATTTATAAAAAACACGTAAATCGGATAAGTGGTTCTCGAGTGATAAGCGCTCTAACGGACAGACGGACAGACAGAGAGACGTTGCATTTTATATATATTGTATTCTTTGCTACATGATATTGTTCCATATTTAATGCTTTAGGGAGTGTATTGCAAGAGAACGCGCTAGCGGCAAACTTTACCCCCGACTTGATTCACTATTATCGTCACTGCTTATTCCTTATGTCACCTAATAAAATATATCCTATAACCTGGCCAGAGAACATACGTATGTTTAAAAAAAAAGCACGTAAATCGGATGAGTGGTTCTCCAGTGATAGGCACACTAACGGACGGACAGACAGACATTCCTTATGCTACCTATCGTAATAAAATATAGCCTATAACCTGGCCGGAGAACGTATGTATGTAAAAAAAAAAGTACGAAAATCGGATAAGTGGTTCTCCAGTGATAAGCGCACTAACGGACAGACAGACAGACAGAGATACGTTGCATTTTATATATATTATAGATGTAATAAAATATATACCTATAACCTGGTCAGAGAATATATGTATGAATTTAAAAAATAACGTAAATCGGATAAGTGGTTCTCGAGGGATAAGCGCATTAACGGACAGACAGACAGACAGACAAACATTGCATTTTATATATATTATAGATATAGATTATTATTATTATTATTATATAACCTGGCCAAAGAATATATGTATGAATTTAAAAAAAAAACAGGTAAATCGGGATAAGTGGTTCCCGCGTGATAAACGCACTAATGGACAGACAGAGAGACATTGCATTTTATATATATTATAGATTATACATTACAGATATTCTTTGCTACATAATATTGTTCCATATTTAATGGTTTAGGCTGTGTATTGCAAAGGCACGCGCTAGCGGCAAACTTATTTCCGACATCATTCACTATTTTACGTCACTGCTCATTCCTTATGCTACCTATCGTAATAAAATATAGCCTATAACCTGGCCAGAGAACATATGTATGTTTTTAAAAAAGAAAGTACGTAAATCGGATAAGTGGTTCTTCAGTGATAGGCGCACTAACGGACAGACAGACAGACAGACAGAGAGATGTTGCATTTTATATATATTATAGATTTCCCTCCTGTACTAGTATATTTTTCATTTTTTTCTTGTAACTTCTTTCAAATTGACATTCTTGTGTTGAAGAAAAACTGATGACAACAGTTTAATTTTCTTTTTAAATTTCAGATTAAGGAACTAACCCTACAAGCAGTTGGCAGCTAACTTTACAGACATTTTGATAACTAGTTTATAAAACTATTACTAAATATTGTAATAGAAGAACACTTGGAATATAGCAGTATTCAAAAGTTCTTTAGAGCCTTAGGCAATAGAGAATTTAAGGGAATATTTTTATATTTTTGTAGATAAAAAAGTAAATTTACAGTGTAACGTATGTTTTTATTAATCTGGAAATAAATAAATCTGTACGTATTAAACAATATGTATTATACTTCCTAATATAATATAAATATCAATAAATTCTTATTTAGAATTGTTGAAAGTTAACATTTAAATTTTTAAGTGGAGAAAGTAATTCGCTAAATATTTTTTTTTTCAAATTCTAAATATCTCATCCGATTGAAATAACATCTAGAAAAGATGTTGTTCACATGTGTAAAATAGAGTACCGCGAAACGAAGAGAAAATAAATCGGTAAAGTAATTAACTCTGTAGACCCTTGAGAATACGTAGTTTCAACATAAGCACTGCCAGGTGACTTAGCAGCAGCAACACACTATATTAATTTGAGTTATTTTTCAGATAATCCTAAAATTCTGAAAACAATGCACAAGGTATAATTGAGATTATTCGCTTTATACACCTGATTAGCGTATATGATTATTTAATAATAAGCTAACCTGAATTAACCTTCACAATTTTTGTTTTGAAGTTCTCCTCGTATTTGTTTTAATATGAAAGAATACCTTGATCAAGGGACTACAAGTCAATATTTTAATTTATATTTACTTTGAGGCAGGGAGTGAAGTTGAGTACTGAACGGACTTGAGAGATATTTACATTTGTGGTTAATGTAAAATAACTGAAAAGGCACAAGGCCCATATTTTAAGAGTTTACCCACTGTTCTCTTGTTCGTCAAATCTATCCCAAAGCGCGTATCACTGCTCATTAGTCGAATTAAGATTAAGAAACAAGGGACAGAATTTACTGATACCTATCCAAGTAGTCATGGAACACGATGGTAGGATACAATGAATTGTATTAAGTACGCATACCTATTACTCCATGGAAAGTTGACACAGCTGCTGTGCCAGCTTTCGATGGAGTATTAAGTATGCCTACTTAGTACAATTCGTTGTATCCTACTATCATATCTACATTTCTTTTAATTTACTATCCTTGTTTAAAATGAAAAATAATGAAAAAAAATAACGCAATTTGCAGATCTCGTCTCAAAGAACTCTGAAAAGGAAGTATAATCTGATTTGTGTAAAGTGATTTATTATCACAATTGTCAATCAGACCCAGTTAATCATCGCTCCTGATGAAGCTAACATGGTTAGCAAAACGCGGGTCGAGGGTAAAAATAAAGTGTTTGGTAGTAGTGATGATATATACTGAGTAGTGCTCTCGCCTGCCGGATCAATTTTTTTTGGTATGGTTGTAACGAAAACGCCAAACTAATTAATTTCAACGGACGATTTCTCCGAAAAGAAATAAAATATCTGAAAAATTTAAAATGCATTTTTTTTATCATTCACTTCCCCTCCTGAGTAGGGATTTTACCATTTTTCATATCCTAAGAATATCGGCGAGGATGTTGTAATACCCGTCAATATTATCCAAGTGCTGAAACATACATTTTTGTATTTTCCAGCAACTTTTAAACAACGCGGCAGTGCTGCCACGGACGTTATTGCAGCTCCTACAAACTGACTTGTCAATATGCCATTAGCATGGCTTATAACCAAGTCGCTAGAGAGAAATTTTGACGAAAAGCTCTCATTAAATGTTAACAGGCATACAATTAGTTTTTTATACGTAAAATACAAATAAAAAAAATTTGCTGCTTTAAAGTGTAGCTAAGCCTACAAAATCGAAAATAAAATGAAAAATTTGTTTTTTTTCAAATATCTCAAAAAATAAAAAAAAAGATATCGAAAAACTAATAGCATCACAAGAAAGAACGGGAAATTTTACACAAAAAAATAGCATATAGATTGTTTTTTTTAAGTTTTACCATAATTTAAAAAAAATATTTTTAATAGCACTAGGTGAAAGAACGGGAAATTTTATAAAAAAATAGTACATAGATTTTTTTTAGTTTTACCGTAATTTTTTTTCTTTTAAAAAAAATATATTTAAAATACAATGACTGGTTTAACCCCCTCGGTTGTAGTGGGAATCATGCTTCCAACCTCATTTATGATTAAATTAACGCTTCTGTATACCGCTAAATAATCTCAAGGTGCTTATTAAAAATCCGATGAATTTGAAAAATTCAAAATGGCGAATCCAATATTAACTCCATTAACAAAATTCCTTCTAGTAATTTAGAATTTTTATGCTTTCAATAACTGTTTTTTTCTTGTACCTGGATGTTAAAAAAAACATAAATACTTTATAATTAAAGTTTAGACTTTTATCTCACATTTCCCACCTTTAAATATTTTTTTTTTATTTTAAGTTGTATAATTAATTACACAGGTATATAAAAAAAAACTCTTTGTCTTTTAAGGGAGACACGTGTTTTCTTAAATATTTTTTATGCTGAATACAAAAAAATCATAAAAAATGACATCCACCGTCACTTGTGACGGTGGATGTGAAAGTATTAAAAAAACATAATTTTCGGAGGTTTCCAGTCTAAAAATCGTGGAAAGGGCGAATATGACGTCCTCTTATATGCGTATATAATAATACATAAACGTACGAAAAAAATGTCAAATTCGCCCGTCCTGAGAACCATAAAAAGGAGACGATATCTATAAGTATATATATATATATATATATATATATATATATATATATATATATATATATATATATATATATATATATATGAATCATAATAATCGGCGACTTTAATGATACAATAGGTAAATTAGCGAATACAAATACGAAGAGTGTCATTAAGTTTGTTTGGTTTTGTGTACGAGGAACATCAGAGGAGAGAAGAAATATTATGTCTGTCAACAAAAATAATTTGCACGTTATGAACACAACATTAAAAGTAAGAATAAATCTGAAGCTAGAGAGACGTAGAGAGCGCATACAAAGATACACCAACAGAAGTAATAAAATAACCGTCAAGTGCAAGTTGAACTTGCACAATTAGTGTTCCGTACGTTGATTGCTTCTAAACTAAAAAATGTTGTTACGGTGATATAAAATGAACAGTGACTTCACAAAACACACCCAAAATGAGTTTTCAACAAAGTTTGTTTCCAGTCTTTAGTGAAAACTGATGACTTTGAAGTTTTTTGATTTTTTTTATATACCAGATAAATTCTTAAAAGATAATGCACTCGTGATAATCTACACCCCGTGAACAATATTCTAGAGTTTTTTCAAAATTTTTTGATCAATAGTTTTCGAGATAAGGTGGGGGACAGCGATTTTTTTCACGATTTGTTCAAAATAATGCAGAGAAAAGTGTGCGCAAGTATTACATATATATATATATATATATATATATATATATATATATATATATATATATATATATATATATATATATATATATATATTTTACTCGTGTTTTCACAGGCTTTCATTTGACACCACACTCGATGACCTACTAGAAAAATTTTTTTTTCACTTCCGATTTTACCCTCAAAACTAACCCCTTAAGTCAAGATTTGACTTTCAAAACTACACGGCTTTGATGAGGCCTTCAATTCCTATATTATTACCAAACTTCTTTCTTTCTATGACAAATAGTTTCGGAGAAAATCAGGTGTGACAGACAGACAGACAGACAGACACAGAAGTCATCTTATAAGTGTTTCGTACGAAACACTAATAAAACTCAGACGAATATCGGCAAGCACTGGAAAATCATATAAAACATATAAACTACCAAACAGAACTTGAAGAACTAAACACACAAATAACCAACAACCTAATCATGACGACGAAACCAATAGAAAAAAGAAAACACACACAAAAATTAAGTAAAAAAAACTATTGACTATTAAGAAATGATCCTACAAATAGCAGATCGTAATTGGCAGAAATAGAAATCAAATAATGACAAAGATGAAAGGAGGCGTCAGACAGTACAGAAACTAAAATAGAAGAAACTCTGAAAGGGGGAAAAAGTTTCAAACACCTAAACAACAAATGAATGAAGAGAGACATCAAATATTAAATCTTATCAATAATGATAACAAAAGATCGCACAAATTCATGAGATAAAGGAAGTTGCTGAAAAATATTATTAAACACTGTATGACATGAAAATAACGCCATCGCCCGAGAAAGAAGAAGAAAATACAGTGATAATAAGAAATGTAGATCTGAAGAAATTCTCAGTATAACAAAGGATGAAATAATGAACGCCTTATAACATATGCACAACAACAAAAAACTAGGGGACGAAATAACTATAGAAATGATAAGGTATGAAAGAGTATCGATAATAAAATCTCTTAAAGATCTATGTAATAGGTGCCTATAGAAAGTAAAATACCTTGGTAATACTGTTGAAAACGACTTAATTGTGCTTATTTTCAAAAAGAGGAACAAATTTAAATTGGAGAATTTATAGACCCATCAGCCTCTAATCGGTACTATAGAAAATTCTCACTAGAATTATAATATATAGATTAATGAACAAATTAGACAATTAGCAACTAAGTGAACAAGCGGAATTTAGACGAACATACAGCACTTTGGACCATCTTCAAACAATTAGATTAATGGTGAAAAAAGCAAATATAAGGTCACCTTGTGGATAACAATGGTTGACTACGAAAAAGCATTTGATTTGGTAGAGACATGTGCACTCCTTAACACCTTAAGTAATAGCAGAGCCGCCGAAAGATACACAACTCTTCTTAAACACATATATAAAAATGCCTCATCAAAAATAATACTTGAAGAAAAAACAAATAAAATCAAAATTAAAAGTGGAATTAGACAAGGCGACTCAATATCCCCAAAGCTGTTCACGTTGACTCTAGAAGAGATGTTTAAATTGCTAAAGTGGAAAAACAAAGGGATACTAATAGACGGTGAATCACTTAAGGTTCGCAGAGGATGTCACTCTAATCGCCAACACAAAAGAAGAATTATAAGAAATACTGATGGAATTAAATAACAAGTCTCCAGAAATAGGTCTAAAAATAAACTTCACCAAAACCAAATATTTCAACAGCGAAAGTGAAGATAACAGCCAAGAACTATTAATAGAAGGTGAAAGAATAGGAAGGGTACAAACATTCAAATATTTAGGACAAAAAACAGATATATCAAAAAATAATTTAAAAGTTGACTTGGATAAAAGACTCTCCTTAGCTTGGTCTGCATTCGGAAGGTTACAATCTACATTTAAATTGGAGATCTCAAATACAATAAAAGCATATGGCACTAAAACGTGAGCTTTAAATAAAAGTATAATATATAAACTCCAGGTAATCCAAAGAGCAATGGAGAAGAGAATGCTAAATATTAGACTCCAAGACCGTATTACTAACATCGAGATAAGAAGAAGATCAAAAGTGACAGGTGTAATACAACGGAGATGTATATTAAGGTGAAATCGGGCGGGGCATATCGCAAGGATGAATGATGTTATGTTATTTCTTGTTTTACTAATTTACTATTTTCATCGACTTTATGTGTAGTTTTTCATTTATTTCGTCCTTTTTTCACTTATGTCTGTTATTTCTGCAAGCAGCTGCTATTAATATTAAATCCATACTAGTGAATTGTCTTAAGTTCATATTTCAGAACAGGTTTCCACCATTTATTAACGTTTTATCCAAAGATTATTCAATTTAAATTCAGATGCAGGTATTTTATTTTTAATTAATTCATTTAATTGATTCTTTCCAATCATAGGGTTTACTTACTTAGTTACATCTTTTTCAAGAAAAAGGTTTAAAATGTTAATTTTTCCTAATTGAAATTTAAAAATTCACTTATTTTATTATTATAATTTATGTAAGTTATCACATGAACTTTAATTTTTTATATATGATCACGTATTTTACATTTTCCAATGTTGGACACGTCATATGGCTGAACGGACGACATAAAAAGATTAGCGAGACACGATTGGAAGCAAAAAGCAAACAACAGAGGTCATTGGAGACAACTTGGGAATGCTTACCATACATGTGACTATGGATGAAATAGGCTCTATATGTAAATATATATATATATATATATATATATATATATATATATATATATATATATATATATATATATATATATATATATATATAAAGTATGTAATTCTTCTAACTAGCCTGATTTATTTACTGACCATAAATGTTAAAATTGGTAAAAGCCAAAAAGATCTCTTATTTGAGTCATGTTTTGAGAAGTGGCAAATACTATCTGGCCCAGCTAGTGATAAAAGGAAAAATACAGGGCAAGCGCGGTTTGGGAAGAAAAAAGCTCTCATGGTTAAGAAACATCAAAAACTGGACCAACCTTCATTGATGCAGAGGGCACGAGAAGAAAAAGAAGAATTGAAAATAATTAAAAAAATAACAGTACCTTCGTATTATGCAACCTGAAAAGGAAACATAACACGAAATATAAGAAGCAATCTTCTAACACCCTCATTCGCTCCTTACATATTAGACTATGGGTAATTTTGTTCCAAAATTGTTTCCACCATTCAAAAGCAAGCTAGACTTCTGACTAGACTATTTAAAGTACTTAGCTCTCTTCCCCTGAACCACTATCGTTTAACTGTAGATTTGAAATCGATATCTGATTTCGTTCGAGTGTTATTATGCGAGCAGACCGACAGATTGACAGACAGACACGGAGATAGAACAACTAAGATAAGAGACTATGTTTCTCATGATCTAGATATGCTGAAACGTGAAGGAAATACAAAAATCCCTGAGGCTGATTTTTTTTACGAATATAATAATTCCTTCCTATAAGGAAAGTAAAAACAATGTTGATATTGGATATTTTTTTTTAAAAAAGTTGTGTTTTGCTACTAGTAAATTAGTTTTAACCCCAAACAGTACCTTATAAGGTTAAAGTGTTTTAAAATAATCCACAATATTTTTTTTTTTTTAAATAAGGTGCTAACTTTTTAGCGGAAAACAAATGGTGTATTTCTAGATTAAATATTATATATCGACAGAATGTTTAAAATATTATTTTAATCAATTAGATACACACATTTTAACCTTCACTCAATATTTATTTATAGATTAAGAGATGATAGTAATAAGTAGATAAATTCATTCTTTTTACTGAAGATAATATATTTCAATCACAATACGCCTATCTTTTTTCTACAGATGACATCAAAACAACATTTTTTAACAGGAATTAAAATGAAATTTTTACGTATATAATAAAAGACTGTTTTTAGTCAATTTTCCACTGGTTTATTTAAATTGCGATAACTCGTTTTGCTGTCGATGCAGCTTCTTCAGATCTACAAAAAAAAAATGTAGATCTGAAGAAGCTGCATCGACAGCGAAACGCCTCATCGCAATTTAAATAAACCAGTGGAAATTGACTAAAAACAGTCTTTTATTATATATTTATAATGAATTTCCATCAAGTAGATGCTACAACCATCCAAAATTTGAAATTTTTACATTGATCATGCAGTTGGCTACAATCTTGGGAGTTGGCTTAAAAATTTCACTACAAATGTGTTATTAGTGAATATCTATTTTTAGGTTTTTTTTGTAATATTTTCCCCAGAATGTAAACTTTTTCCTTCGTCTTCTAAAATTCTTTATTTTTTCTGCAGTAACCGTCGGCTGTCGATTGGTAACTAGTTTTCAACGGCAGCTCACTGACCAAAATAGGTTTGCTTTTTTCATTTTCATTATAATTTATTTTAAATGACGTCACCTTTAACCACTGCGTCAAATCTCAATGGTTAGAACTAAAATAATAAATAAAGTATCCATTACACTTAACGTTAAACAACATGAAGTGATAATGTTTTACTACTTCAGTAATTTTTTTCTCCCTTTATATCCTTCTTCTTCTTCTTTTTAAGCCATTGCTTCTCCACTGCAGGAGATAAGCCACTTCAAGTTTCTTCCCATTGTCTTTATCCTGTGTAAGATGGAGCTATTTACTACCTGCTATCAACCTGATACCTACAGTCTATCTTTTTATTGGTCCTCCAAAACTTTGTCTCCTCTCCCAAGGACTCCATTTAAGTTATTTTATTGTTCATCTACCATCATTCGTTCAAGCCACATCCCCGCCCATTGCTACTTTAATTTTGCCACCCATTCACTGATATCTGAATTCTTGTTGTTCGTCTGATATCCTCACTTTTAAAGTGTTCTGGTGAACTAATACCTAACATCTGTCTTTCCATGGTCCGTTGAGTACGTTGGAGTCCACAAAGATTATTTCTTCTATTAACTTAATTAAATTAGTAGCAGCAAATGAATGGTACATAAAGAACATATTATCTTGGTTTTTTTTGGTGCAGGATGATACTAAAATTCTGAAATTTTTTTTTACTTGACACACTTTGTATATATGTACAAACGCCAAATTGACTTTTTTTTTAACAATATCCAGCAACAGAAAGAGATTAAATATCGTTAGTATAATTTAACAAAATTTATGGATATTCTGTCTTTACAACCTATTTCCTTACAGCAATATCATGTTTAGTGAAATCGGAAGTGAAAAAAAAATTTTTTTACTAGGTTGTCGAGTGTGGTGCCAAATGAAGTACAATATATATATATATATATATATATATATATATATATATATATATATATATATATATATAATGTAATACTTGCGCGCCCTTTTCTTTGTACTATTTTTATAAAAATCGCGATAAATCGCTGTCCACCCATCTTATCTCGAACATTACTTATAACAAGTTTTAAAAAAATTCTGGAATATTCTCCATGGAGTGTAGATTGAACGAAAATTATCGCACGTGCATTACCTTTAATAATTTATCTGGTATATAAAAAAAAAACAAAAATTTCAAGGTAATCAGTTTTCAGTAAAGATTAGAAACAAACTTTGTTGAAAACTCATTTGGGGTGTGTTTTGTGAAGTCATTGATCATTTTATACCTTCGTAACAAAATTTTTTATTTTAAAAGTAATGAACGTTAGGAACACTAATATATATATATATATATATATATATATGTTATATATATATATATATATATATATATATATATATATACGTACATATATTAACTGTCAAATGACTGAGGGAAATTTGAAACCAACAATGACGTCTCAATTTTGTAACACTGTGAAAAAAAAGAGCTAAAATGCAATATAAACCTACAGTACAGACATTTATCATTAAATATAAAGTTTTTGCTAAACTTATAGTAATACTAGCTTTTATCTGCATCCTTGCCTACTATAACGTATTTCCTTTCCTTTAAAATACTTTTTATAATCCCTTTTCTATGTTTACTGATTTAACTTAAAATTGTAACTGTAAGAAACGTCAATGGGTGTTTATTTTTTAACTAATATGATAAATACCATTTAAATCTAATAAAAACTAGTCAAAAATAAAGCAGATAAAATTGTTTCAATTCTGAATGCTTTCCATATCAAATATACTTTAGTTCGGTTCAAATTTAATTAAAAATCACATCAATACTGGATACCTAAAAAGTAACTGATGTCAATATTAAAAATCTTAAATTTACTAATTTTACATATACGGTTCAAAAATTAGAATCGATCCATAGGTCGTAGAGTTATAAATAAAAATTTGCGCATATAGAAGGACACATAGACTTTTAAGTTTTCAGAGTTCTTAATATCAAAAATTACGTTTAAAATATTTAAATTCGATCAAAATCGATCTTTAAATAATAAAAATATAAGTATTATTTTACAATCAATCAGAAATAAAAACTTTTTTTAAATAGAAATTTATTTTGTTCAATTTTACATTGTTTAAATTTCATCGCTCTAACATCAAACCAGATACAAACGTTACAGTTTTGACAGCTATCATTATCCAAGGAATAAATTCATAACCTATTTCTTTGTCACATTTTATTCAGATTTGTCAAACTATCAAAGTTTAAGGCCCAATTCATAAACACACAAACAAATAAATATTTAAATTTAAATATTATTATGAATGGAAATTTGGTACCGTAACAGATATATTGAGCAAGGAAAGACTGTGTCATAAAAAATTTCACAGTTTTTTTTGAAACAAAAATTTCCCATTTTACTGAAAGATTCGAGAAAACTGTCATCTAAGGTAAAAGGCATATATTTTCACGGTTAAAATACACATTTTTTAAAAAGTGCATATATGTTATATTCTAGTAAATTTATTGTAATAAAATTAAGTACTACTAAATAATCAATTTGTTTTTATTCTTGTATATATATATATATATATATATATATATATATATATATATATATATATATATATATATATATATATTATATATACATACATATAGAAAGTTTTATACAAATGAAGAAAAAATTTATCTTATATATTACAAAAAATTTATTCTTGATAAAAAAATTCTGCATCACAATAATTATTTATAATGAAAAGTAAAAAGTGTATTTAAATTTAAATACATAGCAAAATATGAGTATTAATTCAAAATGTTAATAGGAACTAAAAAATTATGCGTAAGTTTAGATTTGTAGCCTTCCTGGTTAAAAATTCAAAAAAACCCTAGTAAACACGTCAGTAATTGTTGGATTATTTATTGAAGAAAACGAAATCACTACAAATTTTAGGCTGAAAATAAATGAACATATCTCTGGAAATACCTAACAACTGTCAATAAATTTCAAAGCTAACGTCAGTCTGTACTTGCAAAGTTTTAAGACCAAAGTTACTCTGTTGGCTAAAATATCGAAAATATTTGTAAAGAAAAAGTATTTAAAATTGTATTTTACGGTAATGTGAAACCTTTTAGATCGATTAGACAAAAATTGTCTTTTGCCAGTTTTTGATCAATAAAAATATGATCGCAAGGAAATTTTTTCCTCCTTGAATTTGAAATACAGTGGATAGAATTTTAAAATTTATTTGTTGATTCCAAGCCAGGTTCTACTTCTCTCACAACCCATAGTTAAAGAATGACGATTTTCGTAAAACCGCAACTGTCACACGGACAATTATTGGTTATTTTTACCCTATAGCATGTAGTTTGAGGTTTTTGTTTTTTAAGAGAGTTACAATTTTATTGCAAAAAAAGAAAATAGTCAGTTAACAAATTAAATAATAAAAAAACCATAAACTTGCAAAAAAAATCTAGTTTTCATTTCTTCCTTTATGTTTTGCAATAAAATAAGACGCTAGAGTGTACTTTAAAAAGAAAAACCTCAAACTGTAATAGGGTAAAAAATTTTCGATAAGTGTCCGTGCGACTGTTGCGATTTTACGAAACAAGAATTTTTTAATTACTGATTATAAAACAAGTAAACATAACTTCAAATCAAGAAATAAATGTTTAAATTCTTATAATAATCTAACAAATATATTTCAAATTTAAAAAATAAAAATTTCCTTGTGTTCATGTTTTTATTGGTCAAAAACTGACAAAATCCGATTTTCGTCCAAAATATCTAAAATTTTGTACACTAATACAAAATAAAATTTCAAACACTTTATTTTAATAAATATTTTCAATATTTTAACGAACAGAGTGGCATGGACTTTAAAATTTAGAAAATTTAAATGTCCCGCCAAGATGAGAATGACAGAGAATGACACACACTTCGAAATCAATTTTTGGATTTCAAATGATGCAAATTCCGCCTGTAAACTTACTTTTCTTCTAAATCTAATAATAAGAAAAATCCAGTATGTCGTACACTTTCTACCTGTCACTATATGTATACAGGGTTACAGGGAAAGTCGTCCTAGATAATTAAGGACGTTATAGTTTAGGTCGTTTCTGACCGATTTGACTCTATGACATGATGTCCTAAACTTAACCGTTTTCGAGATATTGAAGTTTAAAGATTTTCTTTAAAAAACATGTTTTTTTGCTTTTATATCGATTTTTTTTTTAGAGGTTCTCGAGTGCGATTTTTTTTGGTTATTTTTAGTTAGTCTGTATGTCAAGTATCAAAAATCATCAAAAAAAATTTGAACTAGTTACTAACAGTTTCAAATGGCGGCTTGTTAATGTTTCTAAATTACGAATTTTTACCAAGTGTTTCCTATTTTAAATCAATAAAGAGAAAAAAAAATGTATGGAAGTTATTCTGCAAATTATTTTAAAAACTTTTACGTCTTTTTAGCTATCAAAAAAGGTATAATACTAGGAGTTTAATAGGAAAACTGTACACAGAATGACACCTAAAGTGGACTCGGGTAGCAAAAGGTAAATTTTTAGTTCTAGGTGAAAATACGAAAAATACACAAATAAAACAAAAAACCTTGCAATTTAATATTTTTTATTAATTATAATTCATGTTCTATATGGTCGCCCCTATTTCTAACACAAATTCTCATTCTTTTTCTTAAATTATTTTTCACAACGCTGGTTGTGAGGTGCCGCCTCATTTCGTCAGCCGCATCAATTATTTTTTGTCTTAGGACATCCACGTTTTCGATAGGAGTCATCTGGTCGTGTATGAGACTTTTCATGTGACCCCACACATAAAAATCCATCGGTGTTAGGTCTGGACTTCTCGTCGGCCAAGGTATGGGTCCGCCTCTTCCAATCCATTTGTTGGGATAATTGTCATTGAGCCATGCACGAACACTTCCTCTGTAGTGAGTTGGGCAGCCATCGTGTTGAAAGTACATGTTTTGTCTCAAACCAATAGGTAGGTCTTCCATCAAATTAGGTAAATCGTTCCGCAAAAAATTGTCGTACTCCTCGCCATTCAAATTATCTGGCAGGAAGAATGGCCCAACCAAATAATTTGAAATTATACCCATCCACACATTTAAGCTGAATCTTGTTTGTGATCCTTTCGTTCTTTTTTTGTTTGGGTTGCCTTCCTCTTTAGAAGCCCAATAGTGGGCATTGTGGTAGTTTGTAAGACCGTCTTTGTCGAATTTCGACTCGTCAGTCCATAGTATTTTCTTAAAAAAAGATGCATCTTCGACATCGGTATTGAGCATAAATCTGCAGAATTCTAATCGTCGCAACGGATCCCCTTCTTCAATGACTTGCACAGGTGTATAGTGGTAAGGGTGTTGCCCAACAGTATGCATTACAAACTATACCTTCCACTGCGAAATACCAAGCTGTTGTGCGACAACATTTGTAGATGTGGTTGGGTCCACCTCAAAGAGACGTCGTATTTCGGTTTCTTCGTCTTCGTCAAAGAAACGTGGTCGTCCCATGTCAGTCCGCCGTCTTTGTACCGAACCAGTTTCTCGTAGTCTTCGATAAGTTCCATCAAATACGCTAACATCAGGTACACGACGAGTAGGATATCGCAGTATGTATTCATCACGTGCACGCGACGACACTCCTTCGCAGAATCCGTAACATATTAGGGTGTCAGCATATTCCTCGTTGGTATACGTTGCCATATTCACAAGCAGAGATCAAAATCCAGTTACGAGCCAATTCACACAGTCAGAAGATGAAACACAGATATTCGAAAAGCACGGTATAGCACATCTACCACGGACGAATCGCATGAGCAGACTAAAAATCATTCAATAATGTTTAGTGAACAGAAAATGTCACTCGCACAGACAGTACCCCGACCGGAAAAAATGCTTACCCAACCCTTTTTATTGTTTGAAGGTGCAGGTAGTAAACCGGTAATTGGTAGTATCTAAATTCTATTATTATGTTATTCTACATTTGGGCCTATTGAAATCTCATTTTCTTAGAATTTTCAATAGATCCAGTAGATATTATACCGTTTTAGATAGCTAAAAAGACGTAAAAGTTTTTAAAATAATTTGCAGAATAACTTCCATACATTTTTTTTTCTCTTTATTGATTTAAAGTAGGAAACACTTGGTAAAAATTCGTAATTTAGAAACATTAACAAGCCGCCATTTGAAACTGTTAGTAACAAGTTCAAATTTTTTTGATGATTTTTAATACTTGACATACAGACTAACTAAAAATAACCAAAAAATCGCACTCGAGAACCTCTAATAAAAAAATCGATATAAAAGCAAAAAAAATGTTTTTTTTAGAAAATCTTTAAACTTCAATATCTCGAAAACGGTTAAGTTTAGGACATCATGTCATAGAGTCAAATTGGTCAGAGACGACCTAAATTATAACGTCCTTAATTATCTAGGACGACTTTCCCTGTAACTCTGTATATATATATTATATATATATATATATATATATATATATATATATATATATATATATATATATATCTGAAGGATCTTAGGTCCATAAGCATATTTCCAACGCTGTCGAAGGTCATTGAGAGAGTGATTGAGCGGCA